>WQNJ02000015.1:56679771-57424771 GCA_016584745.2 Phylloscopus trochilus trochilus | reverse complement strand
GCTCTGTTGCTGAGACTAGTTTTTACTAAGCCATAGTGTGCCTTCTGACCAGTTTGAAGCTAAGTTGAGCTTGCATCTAACTCACAGAAGGACTGTCCAGGCTCTTTTTGTTGTCTTCTAGCCCACAGCGTTGGTACAGTGCAGTTGGTGTTAGAACATTTTTTGAACAGCTTTGTGCTGAGGAGGCTAAGAACAAGCACACATAAGGAACATTACATGTTAGGCTGTGAAGTTAGTCCTGAAGCTCTTTGATATCCATTCCTTTGCCAGTGTAGAAAAGTCATGCAGAATAGAAATATGATGGAGCATAGCTGTATTTCTTCCTTATTGTTTGGACTACTTTTGATAGGTAACAATAGTCATATTGGATTCCCTTCTGTAAGTACAGTGGATGGTTCCCTATATGCTACAGGTTTGTGCCAATGATGGTGCTTATGTTTCAGCTTGGTTAATGCTGAAAAGAAATCCATCAGCTGAGTCTCACTGGGAAAAGACATGTAAGAGTAGTGAGATACCTGCTTGATAGAAATAAATATTTTCTTGATTATATTTGTTGTTTAAAACATAGATAAAAGTTCTGATATTTATTTGGAATACATATTTTGCCTGTAAGGTAAGTTTCCGTATCAGAATAGGCACATGATCTACATGATATAAAATAACATGTGATGTAAACTGATTTTGCTGTGTGAAAGAGGAAATTACTCTGTTTAGCTAGACCTTGTAATACAGTTGGAGTCTAATCTAAGGTGCTTAAACCTGAGAGGAAGCTTTTTATTTTCTGCATTCAGCATATAACTGGATAGACTGTGAAGAGGGTCACCATTATGTATACGTTGAAATGATGGTCTCATAGAAATTTTATTTTTAGACATATGATTCAGAAGAGACTTTAGGAAGTGAACTTCATGGAATTCTCTGTTGAGTTACTCTATAGCTAACTATTTCAGTTCATAATATGAAAAATCTACAACGATAATTCTGAGTCAGAAGCTGTTGAAGAACTTGGTGCTGCCTCTCAGACTGCAATTTTCTGTGTTGCAGATTTCTGATCTTTACTATGAAACTGGACTCCATCCTTCATACAGACCTTAAATGTTGAATGATTTCTGTAGTCTTGAAACTCACCATTCTGCTTTTTTTCCTGATAGTGTTAGGATTTTAAATTCAGTGTTCCATTATAGTCCAAATTATTTGCAAATTTGGCCTTGTTATTTGTAATACTTCCCTTAGTTCTTAAATTACATACTAGAGTTTAAATATAAAAGCTGAAAAGCCAAGAAAAGGTCACATCTCTCTTTGAGGATCTGATGGAATTGCATTTTATAGAATTGTAGAATGGCTCATCTTGGAATGAACCTTAAGATCATATAGTTTCACCCCCCCATGTCCATGGGTAGGGACACTTCCCACTAGACCAGATTGCTCAAAGCCCCGTCCAACCTGGCCTTGAACATTACTGGGGGATGGGGCATCCACAGCTTCTCCAGGCAACATGCTCCAGTGTCTCACCACCGTCACAGTAAATGATTTAATCACATCTGATTCAAATCTCCTCTCTTTCAGTTTGAAGTCATTGTCCCTTGACCTGTCACTACATGCCCTTGTAAAAATACTGTTGGGTCTTTTTTTTTTCATGCATAGATCTTTGAACTCTGGTTTGTTCCTAGAGTCATGTTTTTATACGGAAGTTGTTTGTTCTCATAGTAACCAAATCTTTTCACTAAATAATTTGGGTTTAATAATTTTTTTGCTCTTAACCAAAGATACTTGGAGCACAGAAGTCTGAAAGTATAAAATAAAATTGACATGAATCCAAAACAAAAGAGCAGAGAGAGAAATTTCACTCAGCTTTCTGTCTTGGGAATGTCTACTTCCATGTCTAAAAAATTAATGTTCAAATTCTCTTGATATTTGAATAAACAAAGTATTTAGGCTGGGAAAATTAAAAGAATATTTCTCAATTATTCAAGAATATGTTAAGTTTAGCAGAAAATTATACCAAAGTCCATTTGAACTAGACAAGTTTGTTGACAAACAAAACTTTTGGTTTTAAATTGATGTCCTCAATTATGTCTGGGTTCTTAGAATTTTTGAAACTGAAAAAATTTTCCACATATATATAAAAATAGAGCAGGTTTTGAGGGTATCGTAGACCCAAATTCTATAGGTAAGTATGTTCTGATAACAGTGATCTACTGAATATTTTGAGGTAAAAGCATAGTCATTTTGGAGGTGTAAGTAAAGATCTAAAAAAAAAGATCTAAAGATCTAGTTTTCCAAGAAATATGTCTGTATAGCCATGTGGACAGAGACTGAAAGGGTTTTATTGGAAACTATGCCTTTATAGTGTCTTGCTTGGAATAAGCATCCCAGCATGGTGATTTCTAGGCATCTTCTGGAAGAAAAGAGTAGGAAAATAAACTCAAAACAAGTAAAGAATAATTCTGTTCATATATTGGTCATATTGAAGTGGATAGCAGAACCTCCATGACATAAAGGAGCAGGTTTTGAGGTAGTCTGTGGCTCTTATTTGGAGTTGTGTTTTAAAGCACTCAGTATTTCATTTTTTAAACGAGAAAATAAAAAGTGGTGATACAATAAGAAGTTAATAATTTGTGACATTTCTTTAATTCTTATGGCTTGAAAGTCAGCAGCAAGGGTTAGACTCAAAGATAATAAAGGTCTTTTTAAACTTAAATAATTCTATGATCCCTTAAAAGGTGTAGACTTTTTAAAGTAACAGTAATTTGAATTTAAATTGTTGTAACAGATTGAAGTTTTTGACTCTTTTTTGAGTTAGTAATATCGTTCTAAAGCTTATGTTCAACATGGAGCTCTTTTTTTACATGCAGCTGAGAAATCAGTAAGATGTATATCAAGATGGTAGGTGTATTTTGCTTTTGTAAAAAGAAAGAATAAAGTTCAAGGAATAAAATTAATTCCATAACCTGAGTACAACTACATTTCCTTCATCTACTGACACTATTTTTGTCTTCTAGGTTTTGTTGGATTTTTTCCTTTTTATATAGTGCTCAGGTTTTGTTCAAACAAACATGAAGTCCAGTTTCCTTTGAAGCATTCTTTTTATGCATGGCTTGTATACTCCTCATTTTCCTATTTTCCCCTTTTTTTTTTTTCTTGTGTGCTAATGAGCTAATGGTTATAAACAGGCCTTTTACTGATCATAGGTGGTTATGACATCTGTTTGCAACTACATATGGCCTAAACCACACAAAATGTGGAACAGAATTTAAGGAACAGTCAGCAAAAGTATGGCAAATTCTGCTCTCTGACAGATTTCTTATACTTACTGTATGAAGAGTTATAGCTTTTCTAAAACAAGTGCTCAATATCTTTAATTTGTAATGTATTTGTTGAAATTGTGAGTTTACCTTGGGCTTTATGAAAAGCATATTCTGCATAAATAAAATGGCTATGACTATTTGTCTATTTCTGACAAATACTAAGCTTACTAAGATGTTTGCTTTATTGATTTTAATCAACTTTGAACTACCTCATTTCTTGATTGGCATGAATTTGGAGATTTATTTACTTAACAATTTTTACACTGTTTTTTCTAATTTTTGTCGGTTTACCTGACTTATTTTATATGGGGAATACCAGTATTTGAGATGGTAGTGCCACATGATAGCTGTACCAAATTTTATCTTTTCTATTGAAATTTGTATTTGTCTTAAGAATATGCTCAAACTGTTGCAACCGATGTTGTCAGGATCTTGTTAATAAGGGATAAAATAAAACTTCTAGTTAGTCATAAGAACGTGTCTTCTGGATGAAGTTTGTTGATTGAAGACTTTACTGTTTGCCAGCTGTTCATCATTGCTGTCAGAACACCACGGACAATAGAGTTCCATGAATTTCCCCTCATGAATGCAGTACAAGGCTCAAGCCACTTCCATTGACTTTTAAACTAACCAACCCTTTTAGTTATGCAATCAATGTTAGTTATGCAAGGGAGATGACTTACATAATTTCTTCTCCAGCAATGGCACTGAGGTGCTAACCTCCAGCTACCTGGATGAATTGACCATGTGGGAATTGTATCACCTTTGTCTGGTACAGCTGTTTGAAGATGATATCTGTCCACAGTCTTATGGCACTGAGGAGGAGGTTTGAGGTAAAGCATTTCACTTTGTGATTACCATGAAGTAACTCAACAGGCATATTGTTACTGCTTACACTAAGTGAAGAAAGTTTTGCCCAGAGGCTGTTACAGAGTGGGATGTGATCACAGTCAGGTAATGAAAACTTAACTGAAAAGGAGTCAGTGGTCAAGCCATGGTAACTTGACCACTTTTGGTCATGCATACATGAGTCTGCTACGGGATATCAAGGATGTAACTTACAGTAGCTGCTACCAGTGAAATGTGTCCTCTCTGAATAGGTTTGGTAACTAGGCCAAGTTGATCAGTGTGCAGCAGCCTTATATTGTGCCAATAAATTGCTGCACATGGATTGATAGCTAGGAAAGGTCCTGAAATTCAATGGTTTAACAAAATAAAATACCAACCTCAAGTAACACTGTGACCCAGAATTTATTATTTTCTCTAAGTCTTCAGTTTGGCCACAATGTTTGTGCTGTCTGAGTTTAAGGGTGTAATGGCTACAAGTTGTACATTTACAATGAAAAAGTATTTTTCCAAGGCAGTTCTTAACTGTATGTCTAGTATGTCTAGTTGCAGAATATGCAATTAAGGGGTTTTTTTGTTAGGCCAGTGATACTTGCAACTTGAAGTTTCACCAGCAATAACTCTAGAAGGCGCAATATTTTTTCAAGAAATTTAGTAGCATGTGACATACAAAATACAATCTATTAAGTGGAATAAATTACTGCAGAAGAAATGTTTGTATAAAGCAACTATTGTTAAGAAAGTAAATTTGGATGTAGAAAATATGGTGGTGGTCTGAACATGTTTCCTTAGTATTCTGAGATCTGGTTTTGATTATGGATTCATGAGTCATTTGTGAAAGGAGAATTATTTTACATGTTTCTGTAATATTGTTAATATGTTTGTCTAGGTAGTTTTATGTAAATGGTGTGTTATGCTTCTGATTTTTTGTTACCGATGTCATATATCTGCACTGCCATTTTCTAGGTATTTCAACAGCCTTCTTTAAGCATGCTAGAGTGCTATATTACAGTGCAAGATTCTGAAATGCTTTTACAGAAAAAAAACTGAAAAAAGCAGATTTTTAAGCCAGAAGAGCATAATTTGTACCCTACAGATACTCTGGAAAGCAAAAATATAAGGACTGGAAGAAAGCATGAGGTAGGATAGTTTTATTGTCTGGTGTATTTGTGTGTAAGTCAGGCTGGTGAAGCCAAACGTTTTTGCTCAAGGGTCCAGATAATAATTTTAATATCTGTTGACGCTGCTTATAATTCTGGAAGCTTGTTTGAATAGTTCCTGTGTTATCTGCCAAAGACTTGTTAAAATAGCTGTTGGGAGTAGAAGGTTTTACCTTATTAAATACTGAATAAGGGATTCTTAATTAAATGAACTATTTGAAGGATAAATTCTTTGTAGGTTTGCTAAAATGAATATTTATCAGATATTTTTTGGTTTTTATCAGAATGACCATCTTTCACTGTAAAGCAAGAGAAATAAAAATGGTTATTACAATTTTTTAGATGAAAAATATTATTTTCCAAATTCATGTCTTTTAGAGTGGGACAAAGTTTTGGTTTTTTGTTTGGTTTTTTCTTTTCTAGGAAGAATGACAACAATGTCCTTTGAATTTTTACTTTCAACTTTGTATAGTGCTGGATTGCCTCTTTCAACTGTCTCACTGTTTGACTTAGACATTAAATAACAATAAAAACAACTATAAGCTATAGTAAATGGCATCTGTAAATAATTCTATTATTTAAATGGATCTATTAAATTAGCTGAAATGATGATGCTTTTCAGTGTGTTCAGACTCTTCATCTATTTTTATTGTGATTGTATAGAGTATAGGAAACTTGCAAGAGATCTCTTTAACAAGTTTGCATGGTGAACATGATTCTGAATGGTATCAATAATGTACAAGGGTGGACCATCATGTCCACTTCCTGAGAAATCTAGTTTATCCAAATATAGTATCTCATAACATTTTCTTCGAAAAATGAACAGTTTGTTTTTTTCTTAGTGACCTGTACTGTACTGTATGTTAGTTTTGAGAAAAGACACACTTTTGAACATTGCTTCAGGAGCATGTGGTGGGCTTTTCTGTGAAAATGTGTTTAAGAAAAAGCAAAATGTTGCACAAGCAGTCTAGAGTGAGGAACAGAAGGTGAGAAACGGCCTGGAAAACAAGAAGGTCTGGAAGGAGGAGAGGGAGGAGTTGCTTCACGTGCTGGAAACAAGTATTTCTCTGCAGCCCATGGAGAGCATCACTGTGGAGCAGGCGTCAATAATGTAGCTCGTTGAGGAGCCCAGAGCAAGTGGATATTTGCTCATGGAAGCCACAGCTTCTAGGGGAAGCTGATGCTGGAAAAGGTTCCTCTTTTGCATGAACTGTAGTCTATGGAACACCCTCTCTGGAATAAGGTTTGTCCTGAAGGACTCCAGCCTGTGGAGAGGTGCTGTGCTGGAGTAGGAGATAAGTGTGAGGAGAAAAGAATGGCCCAATAGGAGCTGTTATGCATTGATTGTAAACCTTTCACCTGCATGGCTCATCAGGTGGTAAAAAAGTGATTGAAATGAAGTTGTGTCTGGGAAGCTGGGAGCTCCTTCTGGCTAGGGAAGGTGTTGATTATTTTTTTTCCTTTATTTCTTACAACCTAAATATATTTAAAGTGGCAATGACTTAAGTTGATTTTCTTCAAGTTGAATCAGCCCGTGATGCTGAGTGGTAAACCCACAAGTTCTATCATCCCGTTTTCACCTTCTGTCCTAGTGAGGAAGGAAAGTGGGAGAGCAGTTGAGTGGGTGTTTGACCCTTTGCCAAGGTTAGGCCCTCACAATGTCTTTTTCTGTTTCCTCAGGGGAAAGTAAATGAGGCTTCTGTGTTTGTTGTGAACTGTGTCAAAATAAAGCAATTACACTGCCTTGAGTAAAACTAAATACAAATTTTAAAGCCTATCGTACAAAATATCTTCCTGTTTTGATATGTAGATCTGAGTCATGCTCTTTCAATAGTCAAGGCTGTTTGGTATATCCCCTTTTTCAAAAGTGCACACGAGTCTATTCAAACTTTTTGTAACTTGATTGATGAGCTACAGATCCTTTGTATTTAGACAACACTGTAAGTGAAATTGTGGAAATACTTTGAAAATACTCTGGATTTTCTACAATAGAAAAGGTATTATTGCTGTGGTAGTGCTTTACCCTTTACCCTTTTTCCCTTTCCGTGAAATATCTTCTCATTCCCTTGTTTTTCAGCCTTTTATGACAAAATTATTACTGTCAGAAGTTATTAGCAAATGATTTGACGGGAAGAATATGTTGGATATTCAATGTTTGTTTTAAAAAGATGATCCTTTTGACTTTACAAAGACTGTTGTGCTGTCCTTCATTCCTCCTTATGTACACTCCCAGGATACAAAGAACAAAGAAGCATGGAATCACTTCTGATCAGAATGACACTGCTTTGGTGACTTACTGCTTTATAAAGGCTTCTAAGGCTTTGAAAGAAGGATGAGTTGGAAAGGTGTAAAAGAGGAGCCTGGTACAAACAGAAGCTTGGCACTACTGTGATAAATATATGGGATGTATGCATGACTGCATGCTTCCGACTATGTTTGTGTATATGCAACAGCATATAGACATCTATAGCCTTGTGTTGGTTTCTTTGTGAATTGCAGAAGTCCACATCCCTTGCCTACAGTTGTAGAGAGTAATAGAAACAACTTATTCTTCAAGAGGTGGTTAAAAGCTTTGTTAAATGTGGTTATGATGCCCTGTTTCGTGATATTTTTAAGTGTGTATTTAGAGGTTATTGTAACCGTCATAGTCCAGTCTGTGTGAAAAGTGGTATAGCTGAGTCCTGTTGTGTATGAAGACAGGAGTCAGTGGCTTGACTTTCCTAGAGCTCTTTTTGCAGCTTAAACTTTGTGAGCAATAAATGATTTCTGTTAGCTGATTAAACTGACATTCATATGGCTGCTGGCTAATTCAGTAGGATTTCTTGTAGCTGAGCTTTCCCATGGTGTGGTGTGTGGGAGTTAAAATTGCTGTTTATTTGTATACATTCTATATCATTTTTCTGTTGTGTCTATATCATTCTGTAAGTCCGTTGTGTCAGGATACTGAAAGACATGTTAACTTGCAGTACTGGTAAAGTTCCTCTTGAAACATAATGAATCAAGAATTTGCCATTTTTCTTCGCTAAAAACCCTGCCTGTGTCTGGTCAGTCTTGGGTTCAACCTCAACGATGTTTCTGTTTCTTCAGCTGATAAAAACATTAAGATTTCTGCCCACTGTTCTCAGAGCTATATCCTGGCAGTCATTGATATCATACTTATGCAGAAAAAGTACTCAAGACATTTCAGGAGGAGTTCTGACTTCCCTACGTTGGTTTGGTTTTAAGGGTTTTTTGTTGGTTGTTTTTTATTTTTTGGTTGGTTGTTTTGGAGTTTGGTTTGTTTGTTTTATTTGGCTTGCTTTGGAACTTTACTCAACATGAAACCTGTTGAATTCAAGAACATGGCTATTTGCAGTTTTGTACCATGGTGTTTTTCATGGTGCAGACAGGTAACAGAAGGTTATATAGGCATATTTTCTTCTTCTGCTCATGTGCATCCATTATCAGTTAATCTGTCCCATCCACTTACCTGCTATATCTTTATGCTAAATCTTCTATCACAAAGTTTCATATCTAGTATATGTTAAAATCTCTGTTTATTTCTTGTTTTATGCTATTTGGTTTAGTCTTTGGTAAAAAAGTTTTAGGAACAATCAATGAAAAATGTTCTGATCTGGGTTCCTTTACTGACTTGGATTAACATTCCTCACTGATAAAGTTGGAGGATTTTTTTACTCCTAAACATGTAGAAATTTTTTGAAACATTACATTTTGAAACATATACATTTCTGTCTATATTTAATACAGGTACATCAAAATTTTTCTGTAGAATTTGAGGACTGAATTAAAAACTATATGTTTATATTTGGTGGCAGCAGGAGCAGTAAAATTTGCACTTGTGAGAAGGGTATTACAGATGCCATCTTTCAAACTGAGTTTTGCAGCAGCCCCAGGTAATCCAATTACAGTGTATTTTACTACATAGTCTCTTTTGTCTTGACAGAACTGTTTACCTCCTTAGCAAAGACTGAGTTCAAGCTACCTACGTGCAACTGTAAAGCCCAGACGCAGTTCGCTTTCTCCACAGACCTGTAGTCTGATCACTGAAAAGGTGAAAGCAATAGAGCATTCTTAATATGTATCACCAATCCCATCCATTGTCACAGGGAATCATTTCCGTATCCATAAGTAGTTAAAAGTTTTCTGTTTTTTTCACATACCTTAGCTCTAGCAGAACCCCGGGTAGCTACATATAAACTCTATATATGTGTATAATATATAAAAATATATATTTTACATACATATTAAAAAAAAATCTTATGTACTCGTAGCTGATCAGCTGTAACTACACTAAAAAGACAACGAATTTTATCTTTTACTGTGTATTTTTACACTTTTCTCTGTTCATTCTTGGCTTTTCTCTACCTATTTATTTTTAACAGTCTGGTGCTGGTTGATCCACTCCTTTTCCTTTTATGTCCTTCACTTTGGCAGCAAGCGAAGTGCTTTTACTTTCTGTTTCTGATTTCAGAGAAACTGTGTAGATTCCAGATTTTCTCTGTACAAGCATACTGTTTGCCTAGAAAACAATTCTTGAAAAATAATGCATGGTATGGTCATATAATGATTAGGGAATGCAGAAGATAGGAGGATTTGGTTTGTTGTTTTTTCTTTTTTTTTTTGAAGCTCTTTGTTTTATTCACAAAATCTGGGACTTTGAAGATCATTATATTATTTAGTATTCAGACTTTAAATGCACAAAAATTCTTTCCAGGTGTTAGTTTTGGGTTTGTTCAGGTGGGTTGGGTTGGTTTGGGGTGTAGGTTTGTTTTTTTTTTTTGTTTTGGTGTTTTTTTTTTTTTGTTTTGTTTTGTTTTTTTTGGTTTGTTTGGTTTTTTTTAATTTATTTTGGGGGGTTTGGGGGGCAGGTGGGGAATGGTTGGGTTGATTTGGTGGGTTTTTTTGGTTGTTTTATATTGGTTTGGTTTCAGGTTTTTTTGGGGGAGTGGTTTGGTTAGTTTTTTGGTTGGTTGTTGGGTTCTTTCGGTTTTGGATTGGTTTTTTGTTGGTTTTGTTTGTTTGTTTGTTTGTTTGGATTGGTTTTGGTTTTGGTTGGTTTTTTTGTTTTGGTTTGGTTTTGGTTTTGGGTTTTTTTTGTTGTTGTGGATTTTTTTGGGATGGTTTTTTTTTTTTTGGTTTTTTTTTTTCTTTTGTGAGGGTGTAGCACTGGTTTCTAAAAAAGTTTTGCTTGATTGTTTGTTGGACTTTTTTACATCCCTTTCAGGTATGTAGCATAAGCAAAAGAATCCTGAAATCAAATGACAAAAACACATTGGAAATATTTATATTCATAAACATAAATATAAATATGAGATAATACTGTTCTCTGATATTTCATGAGAGATTTTTTTTTCTCCTTTTTGGAAACCCATACTATTTAAAATGAAAATGTATATGATGTCTGATAAATATTTCATACTGGAAGGTCAAAGAAAAAAAATATTAGTTGCTAATTAAGATACTCTTCCAGATTAATTTAATGGACTAGTGAAAATATTAATGTGTACAGTATTGAAGAATTTGTCCTTAATTCCTTTTATTGTACATCAATTATTTCCCAGAGAAAGTGGCATAGTGCGACAAGAATAAACACAATTTACCTTAGTTTCTGTTTGACTTTACGTGTTGCCACAACAGTATTTTACCTTATTGGCATTAAGTGTGTGTTAGTATTTCAATGTTCTTAACCAAAGTTATTCCGAAAATCTGAAAGTCTAATTTTATGAGGCCTTTCTTTCTCTGCCATAAGGACATATGACATAGAATGAACAAGGAAGCTGCCCAGTTTAAGTGTTACTTTCACATACTCTTTCTTCCAGATTGCTATATGAAGCTGTACATAATATAAACACATATTCTTGTCTCTAGTTAGTCACATTATAGTTAATGACCATATGGTCATTATGGTATAAGATCTACTGTCTGTTGTATTTATATTCCTCAAGCATATTGTTCCTTCAACTTCACAGTGTGTTAAACTATTTCAAAGGGAAAAAAATCCTTTCCCTCTTGTTTCTGGTTGTCCTATCAAGTGTAACCTTGGACCCTTATAGAGCAATTAGACCAGCCTCTATCCCCTCCTTTGTAATGAGGTTTCTTGCATTTCTGAGTCTATAACCCTTTAGTCTTCCCTAATGGGACATCATTATTCTGAAAGAAACAATGTAAATGTAAATGAATATTCTCATTAACGAGTCACAGAGAAACCTTTAGTGGTAGCGCTGTGGTAATTCTGCTTGTTATTTCTCTGGTATTCCATGCAGATTTTTTTTTTTTTATAATTCATTATTAGTATTCAAAATTACTTCTTCTTTAATTCTGCATGTCTTTCATAATCCGGTGTTCCAACTAGTTCAACCATGTCCTTGTTTTATTCTCCAGGAACCACCTGTGAAACGTTCAAGGTCTCTGTCCCCGAAGAGCTCTTTTAGGGAGGCAGAGGAACTAAAGAAGCTTAAAATAGCTGAAGGAAAGATTGAAAACTTAAAAAAGACACTACAGCTAAAGGTGAACATTAAATAAAAATAAATAAAAAGCCTGCTAGCTATAAGCTTGCGTAGATAAAGATATACCAAAACAAACAGATATTTTAAAAATTAAAAATATACATATCTTTATGGACCTTAAGTCTCTTTGGATCAGAGAGCACTCTCCATTAGTTTACCCTTTTGCTTTACTATGCGAGTAATCCTGCAGTCCTGTTGAAGCTTAATTGAGCTGTTATCAATAACACATACTTGTTAAATACAGTTTCAAAATTTGTGTTTGAGAATATATATTCTGAGAAATTTATGTGTTCATATGAAGTAAATCAGAAAGTAGAAGCACTGAAAGTAAAACAGAATTTTTTTCTGTACAATAAAGCCATACTTTAAAATGCTGAAGTCAATTACTTGAAAAAGATTGACCCCTGGAAATTGTATAAGTTATGGCTCAGTTAGTTGCTGGTCTAATAAATGCAGTTAAAAAAAAAAAAATTAACAATTCCTCTCACTCCACCCCTTCATAGAAAATCTTAATTGAGCTTGTTTTATAATTTCTCATTTTGCTCCCATTTCACAGAATTTTTTGGCTGTGTTTTTGTTGGTTTGTTATTTTGCTGCAGAAATATAGTACTTTTTGAACAAAGTATTGGTTTAAAATTGCTCCTCTGAATGCAAAACGCAAACCCTGAGTCATATTTTCTTAAAGACTTAAAATTCATCCTCTTCTTTCCTCTCTACCTTCTCTTCCCTCTCTTCCTTCTCTCTTTCTGTTGCTTATCCTTGTGCAGTTATGGAAATTGAAAGATATTTTCAAGCATGTGTAGCCTAAAAGAGAATTGGCTGTATTGAACATCCTGTGATAAAAAGTAAGTGAAAAAGTTTGGAAGATATACCAACCATAGTGATAAGTTAATTTTAGAAAAATTGTAAATGCGAAGTATATTTCAGCGCAAATGCCACAGTTCATCATCCATCTATATACTTGGGAGACATCATCTTAACACATGTAGAGTATATGAATAGGAGAGGTATTTAGACTTCAAATTCAGTATTCTAAATTGTCTTTTCTTTTGGAGACAGAAAATTAATTTTGCTTTGTTTTATTTTTTTTCTCTCTCTGTTGAGAAATATAAGGCATGTCCCACTAGCTAAACCTGAGAACTGGTCTTTGGAAGGCTTCCTGTTCATTACTTTTACTTGGCCTGCCTGATACTGATGCTACAGATTATTCTGGAACTGTAGGCTGCAGCTGTTCTACTCTTGGAAGCAAAACACACGTCAGTATGTTTGTTGCCTTAAATGATAGAGAGCTCAACATTTCTTCTGGAAAGAGGAGTGAAGAAAAGCAGATGCAGAAGAGAAAGAACTCTCTCTGCATAACCTCATATAATAATTTGTACCATTCACAATACTGCCTTTACTTATCTTCTACTTAATCTTAAAGTATAATTTAAAAATCTGTGCAGCTTTATGATGTTACAGGTGTGGGATCTCTATCACAGACATACATTATGTCTTTAAGGGCTAAATCTTCCCTTGAAAGTGAACACTTGCATTTTCTCTTGAAAATCTACTTGCCTTCTTTTGCAGTATGCTTTAATGGGTAGAAAAGACACTGTAGAGGGCCAGGTCATGATAATAAACACTGTTGGGGCTCTACATTCATATTTCAATGAGGCCAATGGCAGCATGACAGTGAACTAAGCTGTCATAAAGTTAATGTCAGAACATTCTTATTGCTATTCTGTGATTTCTTAATGCTAGCCTTCTCTCAGGCATTGTTTCCAACAACAAAAATGGATTTGATCAACATTTTCAAAACTGGTCCTTGCATTATTGCCTCTTCAAATAAAGTGTTGTCTATATGATTATTTGAAATTTTTTTTGCTCAGAGAGATATTTACTCTGTCAATACACACACTGATGATGCATGTCTGGAACATGAAATGGTGACTTTATACATTGGTCCTTTTGAAAAATTGGTGACAATTTAAAAAAAAACAAACAACAACAAACAAAAACAGCTCTACTGCTGTGATTTTCAGGAACAGGAATGTCCCAGACAGCATTGCAAAGGAACAGAAAAGGTCCAGGTCCCATTAACAGGTTTTTCCAATTCTGACTCATTTCTGAGCAAGAAAAGTTGGCTCTTAGTATCTTCATTGCTACTATAAATGGGATGATCATTTAAATTCAGAGCTTTTACACAGAATTGGTTTTGTTTCTGGAAATACTAAAAAGTAACAGAGAATACCTCATTGCACCCTTGTTTAGGGTGAAGAAAACATCAAAATAAGTAAGAGTATTTTTTCAATTTTAAATAAAAAATTATGAAGCTGCTACTTAGGTTGGTCCAAAGCATAAGTACTTTTATCTACTGTTGGTCTTTAAGAAGTGGGTAAGAATTTGGTTGTTGATAAGTAGCTATTTGTTACAAACTAAGAATATATTTATCTTCTCCTGGATTGCTCCTAGAGCTGTGATTGCTGGTGTAGCCTAAAGGAGATAATCCTGGCTTTAACTGGAAAGGTCTTGAAACCAAGAGGAGCTATTCCCTTTGAGTTTTCTCATCCTTTTTAGGTTCTAAAATTTTTGGATGTAAATAAAGCTAGAATATGTATATCAGTCTGTAGGGCTACCTTAATACTTGTTTGTGTGAGCAAGACCACATTCACATTTACCTCAGATTTCACATGTAGTCTTATTCCATGAATAGTGTTAAAATGCTGAAAATAGATAGATATTGCAGTTCATCCACATAACTATTTGTGGAAAAAGCTGTTTTTGTAACTATTAGGTGCCTCAGTTCTTGTAAGCCTATGCATAGCCAAATAATTGAATCAGTGTATTTTTTAAATTTCCTTTTTACTATAACAGAAGGTGAATTTCAACAAAAATTTGAATTAGTGATTAGAATCTTTTGACTTGTCTGAGCAGCCTGCCAAAAGAAAAAAAAAAAAAAAAAAAAAAAAAAAAAAAAAAAAAAAGGCTTTTTTTTTTTATAGGCAGGGGGGTTTTCCTCCTGCAGATTTAAATTTATATTATTGTTTTTCATTATTGCATGAGAAGTACTGTGGATGAGAGGGGACAGCTACAGAATAATCTGGAGGTCCAGCAGTCCTAGAGTAGTTCTGTCCTGTTTCTGTAAATATATACAAAACTATGTACAAGGCAGTTTAGTTATTAAATATAATTCGGACAGAGATCTAACAGATTATGGAAATTTCAGTGAATATTTTAAGTCCTGAAGTGCTTAATTCAATAGAGAGAGTCATTAGGGCAGTTAATTGTCTAATTTCTGCTTCTGCAAGAGCAGAACAAGTGATAAGGGAAAGTAATAACTGTAACAGAATGGTTAATAGAACAGGTGAGCAATAATAAAAAATGTAGATTCATAAATAGGAAAGGCCAAATTCTACAGTTGGTTGCATCTCTGAAAGGGCATTGACACTAATAAGCTTCTGAGGATTTATATTGAAGACATTATTTTCCAATACCCTGCCAGACTAGACCAGTTTTTGCTAGTAATATCAAACAATCTCAGAACAATTGTTTCATGAACTTCTCTTGAAAACACAAGAAAATTTCCTCTTGCAAAGCTTGGTGTTCTTAGTGTAAGATTTATATTTCCATTTATGTGCTTGTTTTAAATATCATTGTGGTATTTAAATGAGTCACTTAAAACAAGTTAAAAGTACTTTTAAAACAATTCAAAATTTATAAATGTATTTGGGTTAGAGTTTGTTTCAGAAAAATCCTACCACCACCACTTTGGGAAAGTATTTAATGATAGGGTCACTTTGGACTTGATTCTGTTCCCAAATCTTTGTGTTTCCTGAGTCACTTCCAGAAAACTTCTGGAATTTTGTATATAGTACCATTTGCAACTTTAACTGGTATCTTTCAACTTTGTGTATCATGAACGCTGGGCTACATTTGATAAGCCAAGCTTAGTATAGATACTTTGTAGTTAGCAGTACTTTGGAAACCCTTGCCCTGTTTTTATAGTGGGATTCCATTTTTATTGTTTGCAGCTCTGAATATTGGTCTGTCTGATTTATTGACTAATGACGAAAAGTTCTCCTTACATATAAACATTAAATATGTGCAAATAAAATATTCTGATTTATTTAGTTCTGTAGTTGCTCTGCAAGCAGAGCTATCATTGAACTGAAAATGAAGCTCTGATTGCAAGTTTTGATTTGAAAATGAAGCTCTGATTGCAAGAATAATGAATTCTTCGCTGGCGAATTCTTTGTAGTGTATGTCAGAGTTTGACTTTCTTTATAACGTGAAGTGATTCTTGTTAGTGTTAATTTTTTTCTTCCAGAGCACTGTATTGTCATTTAGGAATGTCTGTTTTTAAGCTAACATGATGTTATCCTGTAATATAAATCAAGGTATATTTTACTTTTTGTTCTGTATATTTTTGTATGGTTTTGATTATATAAAAGCTATTGTAGAAGTTGTTTTTATTTCTTGTTTGCTGTATTACTAGAGGACAAAGTCTGGGTGTTTCGGGTGTATATGTATTTACAGAAATAATGCACGAGGAAATCCTGAAGCCATTTAAATGTAAGTTTTTTTGTGTGGCCAATATTTCCCTTGAAAATACATAGATCCATTTTCTAATGGAAAAAAAAAGAAAACAAGTAGTTTGAATGAAAAAACAATTCCAACAATCCTTTTTCAGTCTATATGTTTTAAAATGTATGAGGCCTATACATTCACCAGATAAAAGCTGACATTTTGGTAGTAAATTTTTAAAACTTTCAACACCATGAAAGTAATATTTGAGTGAATTACCAAATCAGCAGAATTTTCCAAAGTAGTAATAAGAAAACTTTGACCTCAAGGACTGTGAGTCCTGATCTTTCTATTTATTTCTGAGTCCCATATTAATTGCTAAAAGAGAACTTCTGTTTCATCAACTTTGTGATCTGTGTGACAGTCTCTTACATTTTGTCCAACTCTGATTTTGTTTTTCTGGTTTCATACAGTCTCAAGAATTTCATGAGCTAAGACCAGCCTATGGAAAACATGAAGAGAGACTGCAGATGTTACAGACCAACTACAGAGCACTAAAAGAGCAATTAAAGCAGTGGGAAGAGGGTGATAGCTAAGTTACATAGCTCATTAAAACCATTTTCCTTACACAAGGAATCTGAATAGAAGTATTACATAGGTATTCAAAAGAGAATGTGATTTGAAAGAAGAATCTATTATATGGTGATCAAGACTATCCTTTGTTAATAGGATATGTGACTTACCCCTATATGAGAAAAAGTATAGTTTTAAACCAAGAGGAAATATATTGAGCTGACACCTTGACTTATTTTGTTTGGGCTCTCATTGAGAGCCTGAGTACTGGACAAAGGTCAGCTAGGACTGCTTACTTATATTTAATTCCTCACTCGCTTATTTTGTTGGCTGTGTTTTTAAAATTTTCTGTAACACAACAGTTGCTCATTATGCAAATAGTTTTAAAAAGAGTTTTATTAACTAAAATATAGAAATAATCCTCTCTAACATTTAGGGATTCGTACATTAACTGAAGCCAAAATCTCCTTCCTTATAGGGGAAAACTAAAATAATATGTGCATGAAAGCAGGGTGTTTTTGTCTGTTAAATAATTTAAAAATAAATCATTTCTGATAATTTTACAAAAAATGCAGTAATATATCTTTATTAATGGAAAGAGGAAAGACTTTACCACATAAAATTTGCATAATGAACATTCTGTATATCATTCTCCCTTAGGCTCTATACAGAACAGTGAAAATTTTATGCAGAAATTCTTTTTTTTTAAGTCCTTAGCGGACAGAATTTTTGGTAAACAGATGCAATTGGAGGTATGAAAACATTTCTTATCAGTTCAGTTATCAAGCACTGCTGTTTCTCAGGACCTGTTTGAAGAAAGTAATTTCCTTGTGGCTTTAGGAGGGCTTTAGCATGCACCTAACCGCTCAGTAAACTGTTGTGTGTTTTACTAAAAGTAATTCTTTTTGCAGTTAGAACAATACTGACTAGTCTTGACACCTAACTTTATAACTTTCCCTGAACAAAAGGGAGTCACAGAAAATGCTGCAAAACTGGTAGCTGTTCAGAGTCTGGGGTGACATAAAGCATCCTACTGTGAATGATAAACTGTTCCTCATATATAAGTAATGCTATGGCTTATCTTAGTAGATTTGCATTGCTTTGAAATACTAGCATTTACTTACAAGCGGTTTGTCTTTAAAAAAGGAAAAAAAAAATTGTGGATGAAAACAGTGGTAAAGTACAAAATTGCTACAGGCGTTGGTGGTAGCACAGGAACATGTTTTGAAATACCCAAGCATAATGACAAGTATATTTGGTTAAAATATAATAAAGAGGTTTTGGGGTTTCATTGAAAAATATGGATTTTTTTTCTTCTAGCTCACTGTTTTAAATTTAGTGCAATCTGGAAGCAACTTAAGGATGATAGTTACTAAATTTAAGGAAATTATTTAATTCTGTGTCTCTACCTAGACAGGCTTTTGTATCCATCATTTTCGTATCTATCGTTTAAGATTAAAACCTTAAACTTGATATACAGTGAAGCACCAGGTGTTCTGGTTCTGATAGTTGAAAAAAAATGAAAAAGAAAAGGGAAAGAGAGACAAAGGTGACTTCTGTTTCTGTTTAAAGTAAATGAGATGAGCTAGTGTTATAATGAATGTATTTGGGAAAAGTAAGTATTGGGGAGAACATAATGCTCAATCTTCACTTAGTCATCTAATTTTTTCGTCTCTATTTAAGATGAGTTGAAAATAACAGGGTTTCAATAATAATTGTCATCAGATTAGATTTGTATAAAGCTACACTAAAGGAGGTTTGGTTTTCATTTTTAGTATACTTAAACAAAGGAAAGTAGATTACACAAATAAAAGCAATCTGTAACAGTAAGACTGTTATTTTGGTATTCAAAAAGCTGTATAGTGCTGCTGTAATGTAAAATGTGCATTAAGAACTCAGTATCAGGTGCTTATGTGACATTTCTGATCCTTTCTAAGTTATGGAGGACCCCATTCTCCATATTCTTCGTAGATTAGTATCTGTTATTGAATGGCAGCTGATGGGACCTAATCCACCTGTCAGTGTACATATACTTTGCACTGATGTACGTGACTGCAAAGATGATGGGGGCGTTAGGAGGTTACCACATTGTCTAAGAGTTTGTTTCTATGCCCAGTATGAATTTAGATTGCAGATTCAAATTTATTTCATAAAGGATTTTTTAATACAATTTTTATCTTTGGCATTATTAAAATACCTAAAACTATTTTAAGGACAGAAAAACTGTTAAATGTTTTAATTTTATTTTTCTGTGCTTCTAAAGTCAATATGCTTTTTTTGATACATCATCTTAGATGATGTTGATAAACAGTTCCATAGATAGGTTATTCCTTCATTAAACTTTAGAACAACAGAGTGATTTAGAGTGGGCATTAGTTGCAACTTCCAGATTGGCTTGTTGGGTCATTAGGGGAGCTGATGACTCTCCCTTTATTTTCAAGAGATTATGTGATGATTTTAACTTCTTCTTCCTCATACCAGTATTTAAAGTAATGTTGTCAGAATGTGGGTGATACTATTCTACCACACGTCACCTGGGAGATATGGTGTCATACCAGCACGATATGATTCACTGGATGCTGTACCTGAAAATTTGTATTTTCTGAAAGCAGGGGTGCTTTTTATTCTGGTTCTAAAACATTTAGATATTTGAAAACAAGCAACCTTTTTTTAACTCATAAACAGACTTGAAATTAGTAAAAGCAGATACCAACATACAGGCTCCTGTCAGCTTTGTCAAGAGGATCCTGATGTAATGCGGAATGAACCAGCTTTTTTCAAAAAGCTGTTGATTGAGAAGTGAGTTTGTTTCTTAAATAGTGCTTAAGTAAAGAAACGTACTGTTTTGGTTTTTTTTGTGAAGTGCTTCACATGCCGTACAAGAGGAATTCCTTGCAAAATTCCATTACAAAAATATGTACCAAAAGCAGAAAAGGAAAACATCAGTGCTATTTTTTTTCTTCCTTCTCTCTCCCCCTTAAATCAGTGACAAGTTACAAGTTTGCTAGCACTAACAGAAACTGTATTCCATGATCTAGGGATTGTGTTAATTAATGTGGCTCTCATCTGTTGGAGGTGTCGCTCTTCATTAGCCTGTATTTTACACACTGCCGTGCTTCATTTTTGGAATGAGGTGGTGAGGGGATAACCTAGCCAGCCATCCTTGTTTGATCTCTGTGATACATACGCAATGCAGAATGCCTCAGCTCTCTTGGTTCCCTGCCCTGTCCTGCTAATCCCAGCTGAGCTCATTATGGTGTAGCCTTGCTGCTACTCCTGGAGCCAGAGCTGTCCAAGCTAATTACTGGTAGCAGCAGAGCTGCCTGTTAAGGGTCTGGTGTGGATCTGCTAACATGGTCCTTGGTAGTGACCTGCAAAAAGCACGAGGGAGTTGCTCTCTTTCTTGCTGTGCACAGCCTGTCCTTTGGGTTTAGTGCTGATCCCTTCACACAGCTCTTTCAGCTGTAGTAAGTGTAAAACTTGGTGAAGGAAACTCTTACTTTAGAAAACATACAGTTTGCTGCTTTGATCTCGTAATTCATAGGCTATTACACTCAGCCAGGCGAAGTAAAAAAATGTCCTTTTATACTAGACAAAAGGAAGTTAGTATGGTATAATTAGCCCTTTGCAGTGATTTAACACTTCCTGTAAGTAACTATGATTTTTTGTTTTAATTTAAGAATCAAGACATCATAGAAAGTTTTATTCAGACTTTGTTTTTGTCAGTATTAAAGAAAATGTGTTTTCCCAATGGATCACAACGTAAACCCATTTTGTGGCAATACCATGAAGGCTGCTATCACAGAATTTCAACAGCAGCAAATCGTTTAGTTCTATGTAAGTCCTTGTGTTGACCATGATCTCCCTTGGTGTATTATAGGCAATGTTGCCAGTAGCTTTGTTACATGGGGTATTCCTATATCTGCCAGTTAAAATTGTGTACCTGTTCTTGTCACTTTATTGTCATATCTTTTTTCAGTTTTGAAGCTGTAACAACAAATTGTCACATGCAATTGTTTTGTGGGTTTTCATTTTTTTTTAATTTTTATGTAGGAAAGAACACTTTCTTGCTGTGTACGAAATTGCATACATGTAATTCCCCTTCCATCACTAATGAACACATTCACCACAGGCAGTAGTAACTCAAAAGCAATTACATAAGCCTTTTTTTTCACACGAAGCCATGCAAGAGAGATTGCTTATATATTGTGCACACCCTGAAGGTTGGTACAGTTGGACTGCTTTTCTAGAGTTCCTGTGCAGTCCCATTTATGGGAACACCCTTATTTCTGTTATGTTGCAGATCATTGACCTTGACTAGACTGTAGTGAGGTGGCATGAGCAAACAATTGAGCTCTTTGAAGTACAGAGTTTTTAAGACAAAAGGGGTTCATAAGAGTCCACACAGTAAGGACTTAGTAAAAAGCCAGTGCAGAATTGTGTTCATTAAGGTGAACTCCTTGTGTGGACTTAGGTGCTGTGTGCTCCTTATGGGAAGTGTCACTGTTGAAGTCAGGAAGAAATGAGTACATAGTTAAGGGGTTTATATATATCTTTCTCTAATAATGACACTTGTTAATTTGTTGAAGGAAGTAACCATTTCAGGATTTCACCTCATTATCTTAAGAAAATCAATACTAAGTTTATTGTACTTTTTAGATATATGGATACAGCTACTTTAAATTGCATCTATTTTTTTAAAAAATTCTGTGGATAAAGGACATGATCTATGGAGCTGAACCAGTTACTTATATGTGAAATGTTACAAGCAGTTTAAGTAAATCAGGGTAGCCCATTACTTTTGTGAATGCACTTAATTTGATAGAGCCTACTGATTGTTATCTTAAGTTGACGTACAACATCAATTAACCAAAGCCAGTGGACCATTGCTTAAAGAAGAGTATCTGTGTAGAAATTTTATTTTGGTTTAAGTAGTTTTAACTTAGTATATGTATAATTTCTCTCTCTAAATCAAAGAGTGAGTGTTTTGAAAATAGGATTCTTTGTTGTTGCTTGTTTATGTATTTAATCTGTAAGAAATATTTTCTCCCCCATCTTCTAGGGGATAGAGTAAAAATATAAAATGTCTTTAATATGCACATACATTAATCATATTTTTAGCCCTCCACTGGACCTGCTCCAGGGGCTCCATAACTCCCTTCTAGTAAGGACCCCAGAAATGGACAAAGCAGTCCATATATGGTCTCATCAAGGCTGAGCAGAGAGGCAGGATCACCTTCCTTAAGCTGCTGGCAATGCTCTCTTCCTAGTGTGACACCAGGACACACTGCTGGCTCATGGACAGCTTGTTGACCTGAAGGACTCACAGGTCTCACTCCACAAAACTACTTCACTGCACATCCAGTTGTCCTGCTACCCAATTGCAAGCTAGCTAATTTAAACTTTCAGCATTTCCATGTCAAAAACTAGTTAGTTGGACTATAGGGATACCCTGTCCCTTTGGTCTTTATGTACAGACTTTGGAAACGTATAGATGACTGGATATAAACTACTGTGGAATCTTTACAATTTTAAATCTTTCATTCTCTATTATTTGTTGGCAACCTTGTAATAGATACCAGCAACACTCAATTATTTGACAAAGAGCATTCTTCCGCATTAGACATGATGATGTAAGTCATCATTTTCACAGCTAGCCGGAAATTTGTTGTCTGTATGAGTGCTGCATGTCATCCATTGTAGGAAGTGGGTCTTTAAAACGTATGGAGTCACTCCAAGCCTAGTTGTATCCTTCCTCTGCTGTAGCAACTATTTAATAAATGCTTCTCATAAGCTTTCCTTTTTTAGCAAAACAAGGCTTTATGGTTTCTGCTTTCCATATTCCTGTGGAGTAAAAGCAATTGTTGTGTAGCTGTGTGTGACCATGTAGTTGACAGAAGTCTGTCTTAGTTGCAATGCCATGTGATGCCTCTTGCCTTTTCTAGCTATCAGAATTGGTATGGTAGAGAAAAGCTGAGTTAAATGTGCTGGAATGCTAGCAGTAAGAAACACAAACATAGACTTTACTAGTTCCTTTGCTTCTTGCATATGCGTTCCCTCCCCCATTCTTTAACTAGAGAATCTGCTGAAAAATGCAGTTTTGACAATCTCAGGAAATAGAAGATACCTGGTCATCAAAGACATTTATTTTTTAACCTCCATTGTTTTTCTGCAACATCCAAATATGCCAGTATTTTTTTCTTTGTTTCTCTCAATAGGTACAGCATGTATCAGATTAATTTGTAATAGAGTTGCATGCATTCACACTACATGAGTGTTAAAAAGTGTTACCTACAAGCATGTAGCCCTTCTGACTTGCATGTTTTCTCTATAAAGTAATCCTTCTGGTTCTCAGTTTTAGGAGTGCTGGAGCAAACATCTTACTAATAATTACTCAAATCCTATAGGTCAGGGCTCCTGTTTACTTTTTCAGTCAGTAATTCTGTAGTTCAAAGGCATATATAGTTAAAATGATGGTGTGTGTGTTTGTTTAGGTTAGGATAGATAAAATCTGAAATACCACCTTTCCTTCTACCTAAAGCAATTCCAACCTAAGTTCTGCAGCTAGTCTTGTGACTCTTCTGAGGGTTTTGACATAGTGAATGCTTACTGACTGAACTGAATCTTGCTCAGTGAAAATGACAGACTCAGGAGTAAGAATGGGAAATACTGCACTACAAATAAAATTAAAATGTAAGAAATCAGCAGCATTTGGTGTAATGCAGAGTATAGTTTCTAAAAGATGTTTTTAAAGGACCAAAGTCAAAACTGAATGCATGTAGGGACTTTTACATAATGAACAAAATGGCCCTTTTTGTGAAGAGAATTAGTACTTTTTTTCTAGCAAGCTTCCAGGTACATTTTCACCAAGCACAGTGTCAACTAACTGTTTTCCAGTGAGAGGGTTCTGTCAAGGATGATAGGATTAATGCTTTTTAATTGTAAAGCTTGTCTCTAGAACATTTCTTACCTGTGTCCATCAGATCTTGTAATTTCCTGCATCCTAGCTAACAGACAAAATTGAGGACTTAGTGTGTTTTTTATATCAGATGTGTTTCTGTTTTTCATTTGTTCTTTCATATTTAATCATATTTAATGTCTTGTACTTCTCATATATGATGGAATTGTGTCATATTGAAAGCATCAGTCAAGCTGCTAAACATTTTTTTCATAATATAGAAGCAGGTAAACACAGAATTAAAGCTGCATTAATGATAAAATTTGAGCATTGTCAAGGCCAAAAATAGCAGTGAAATGGTGAAGTTAAGGACTCTGTGTTAGCTTTCTTTTGTATCACTTGCACAGAGCTATTGCTTGCCTTGCTGTTAGATATGAGTGATTTCTGTAAATTATTTGGGTTTTTTTTCTTATCCGTCTGTCTGGTCTAGACAAAACGTCTTCAGCATTTAGATGGAAGTGTCTGATTTATTAGTCGACAGATATGTATGCACACATAAAAATAAAGAAGTACTAAGTGTGTCATATTTAACTGTACTGAATGTTCATAGAAGAAGCCTATGAACCTACAGTCTATAACACTGAGGCACACTGATTGCTGCTAACATACCAGATTGCTATTTTAAGAGAATAAGGAGTGAATAATGAAAATAAGTTTCTCTACAGTATCTTCTATGGAGTTCTAGGATTTCTGGTGAAGATAGCAGTGCTTGGTACATTTTGGCAAGATGAATTTCACATACAGTGTTAATGTTCCAGTTGCCTTGACATAGTATTTATTTTGGAAGGGAAATCATACATTTTCATGATTCCATGTATCTCAGCTTTGATAATACCATATGGAACTTCAACAATAGAGTTTTGAAAAAATGTAGAAACATTTATTTCAGAAAGGGCAAGTAATATATTACAATGAAAGCTGCTTTATCTCTTGAACTCTTTCTAAAGTTTTGTCATTCTAAAAAGTCAAATGTGGTGCTTAGTGGACCTTTGCTGTGACCCAGCATGACCTTTGTGATAAACTACTTAGCTGCCTTTTTTTTGAATGAGGACAAATATGCATATGCATGCAAAGGTTAACCTATCTTAATGCTTTTGGATCTTTTTCTAATTTTTGGATCTTTTTCTAATTTTGGATCTTTTTCTAATTAATTTTTTCTAATTTTTCTAATTTTCTAATGCATTTTCTAAGAATTATTGTTGCATTTGCTTTTTTCAAACACAGTCACGTGAGTATAAACATGGAATCGTCAAAATTTGCCTAAAACTCAAAGACTTCACTGGAAGAAATAAATGAAGGAATTTATTTTTATCCTTTGCATTATTGGAAACCAGCTCCATATTAGCAGCAGGCTGTAGGCAAGAGACTTTAATATGTTGTCATCTGAGATTTACAAAGGTTAGAAGGACTGACACAACAACAAAATTCTCTTGATACTCATATGATGGGTGATAGATCCTTGTACCGTGATCTTCTCTGAGTTATATGATGGCAGTGGTACCCCTTGAGGTTGACTCTATTGTGAACTACCTACAGGTACAAACACAGTTTATGAAGCTATTCTGATGGTCTTATTTTAAAGGAATGGAAACCGGTCAATTAGAATAATAAACATAATTCACACAATGTAACATTTATATTTTTGTTAAACAGTTCTTGGTAAATAAGCTAGATTTTGTGCTACAGTGAAACAAATTAAATTTATCTACTAAATAGTAGATAAAATGTTAGGCATGGGTTTCTACCATCCTTTTGCAAACTAAAGGTTGTGCTGCATGTTGAAACTATCTTAGTCACTAATGCTTCTTTGACTTTGGAGTGACTATTAACTTGAAATATATCTCAAAAGACACTCTTGACAACTATGACACTATTCAGTATTTTGTTATGTGAACAGACATTGGACTGTTGAGGGGGAAGTTGCTTTTATACTTTTTTTTTCTCCTGAATGTAGGCTGTAAATCAAGGAGACTTTACTTAGCAGCAACAGATATCTCTTCCTGCAATTTTTATCCATCCAAGAGTGACTGAATTGGAAACAAGAATGATAAAGACATATTTCTGGGAAGTGGATGCACCAGTAAGAGAGATAGCTTAAAGACTCTATGTAGTCAAAGACTTCATTTCTTTGGTTAATTAAGACTATACATTTCTTAGTGCAAACTGTAAGTTTACAGTATTTTTCCTGTAAAGGAATTCCAGTAAATCATTCTGGATAGTATGAATGATCACAGAATGGAAGAAATGCTAGTACTTTTTGCTTTACTCTTACCTCGGCAGTGTTATCCTCAGACATATGTAATGCTTTTTGCTCTCTCACAGTTCACATCAAACAACTACTTCCAGGTTTGCTCTCCGTTTCCAAGGCTGTCAGTTGACACATAAATATACAGACCCTTGAAAAGAGCATATTCTGCCCTTTCTGCAGGCAAATGTATTTGAATCATAATGCTGTAGGAAGAAAGTGACGAATTTCTGTTAGAGTAATATTTCACCTGTAAAAGCTGGATAAAGTTTCTGCCTGTCTTGATTCTCCTGACTTGAAGTAGTTTTGGAGTAGTAAAAAATTAAAATGAATGTTTGCATTATGACATACAAGACCACTTTTGACAGCCTCTTCCTATATTTTCTGTATGGGCTTTTTACAGAAGTATGTGTAATGTGCATATGTGTTCTACTCTAGTTTTACAGAACAGAATTTTTGCCCTGCTAAAAATTAGAAGACTAAAGAACAGAAAGTGCAATTCAGCTTTGCTAACCTAGATGTTTTTCTGTTGATGTGTTTTCTTCTCAAGCATCTTTCTTTTCTGAGAGGAAGAAAACAGAGCTGCTTCTGCTGTTCTGTTTTCCTTGCAAGGATTATTAGGCTATTTAACGTAAGCTTTGGATAAGAAAAATTATTCTTTGACTCTATGTTGTCTTTAGAACTTACTTTTTTGTTTACTGTAATAAGCAATGCTGGTGTCCTTTTTTAAGGACTGTGATAAAGAGCATGTAAAACTTGGTTAGCAGTCTTTTTCTGTCTGATTTTTTTTCTTAATTTGGCTTTCCTGTCTTTAACAGTCTTCCATGACTCTGGAGGAAAACATTTGAAAAGGCAATAGTTAACCTCATGGGCTCAGAGGAAGGCTTCCCTGACTGCAGCAGCTCCTGAACTAGCCCCCTGATATCTGTCCATACCAGCAACAATATGCATTAGGAGATTGTGGTTGGTTGTGCTTATTTCTCCAAAGAGTCATCCTGCTGCAGTCTTTACAACATGTAATCCTTGGGAAGGAGTCGGTTTCCTCAGTGGGTTATTCCATCTTATGTATTCAGCTGTATTAGAATTTAGATTCTCTGCATGGTTTTATTTTCCAGATAGAATTCCCTGGGACAAATGGGAAAAATGTCTTATTGTTTGTTTGGATGTTTATTTTAGACTGCCATGAGCCTGCTCTCTTAATTCCTTTTATCTGTATGCAGGGGAGTGTAGAAGTCTCCTGCTTGTCTTACCTGTGAATGCTGAAAGCTGCTGATGAGCAATGGCTGACTTATGGGATGTGTATTACTCAGGAGGCAGTTGTTTGCTAGAGGACTAACTAGAGTCTTCTGGCAATGGGTTAACCCAGGGTCAGCAACTCTGGAGGGAAGGAGCCCTTTAAACTCATAAGTGCAGAGAGAAAGTTTATACTATAGTTCAGGCTGTCTTTCTAAATTACCTTTTCTTTAATGCATTGAGACCCAAGTGCACATGTGTACATGTAGCTTAGATTTGGAGCTGTGTGAGGGCTCCTGATGTTATCTTTAGAACTGCTGACAATTAAAAATGATGAGTACTAGGATATTTTGTTCTAGCAAGAGGGTATAATTTGCAGAAGCCCTGCTTATATGCAGATGGTGGGATCATTTCTTCTATTCTAATAACTTGATAAGTAAGCAACTGTTACAAATAATTTCTTGCTGATGCCTACCTATAATCTAAAAGAAATTGAAAGTAATTCCTTTAGCATAACTGATTCCATAGCATAATTTTAATATGCTACCTCTTCCTATATTCCAAATGGATGAATATTTAAAAAAATAAAAAAAGAGGAATAATCAAAAGTATTATATTGTGAAAAATAGAGCCCAGAACATTGTATCATACTGAAAACAGCAGATTTTGTATCTGTGGGTCAAGATCAGTACCTTGAAAAATGCATGTAATACCACAATAAACTATTATCTGCATAGATTTGATCTCTATTGATTTCTAAATATCCTCATTTTAATACTGCCAAGTGATACTGTTGTAGTCATAGCTGGAGGATAGAAATGAAGCCTTTGTACATAAAACAGGATGCTGCATGCTTTCCTGCTCTTGATGGTGCATTTTCTATATCTCTTACAAGTAAAAAGAATTACTTTTTTCATGAACTTAATTGTATTAAACAAAGGACTTTGGGGTTGTTCTTAGGATGTAAAAACACATGTTTAGAAATCTGACCTGCATATTAGAAGTTCCTAATAGTCTTCTAGGAAATGCCAGTAGATTCCTGCTAATTTAGGATGCTGATTCCTCTCAAATCAAGGACTCAGTGTCTCTTCCTTGGAGCTGGAAATTCTTCTGTAGCAACCTAGTCTAGAGTATCTAGGATTGCTGCTGCCCTGTTTCTTGTTAACAAAGCAATCTTGAAAAATACTTTGGAATGGATTACATTGTCAAAAGGTCAGCTTGTTTGGAAGCAGGTAAGAAAATGTTTACTGTTGACAAAGACTTACTGAAGAAATACACTAAAATCTACCCAATATACTTACAAGCAACATAACCTCTCTTTGCAGAAGACTCAAGGCCATTAAGCAGTTTCAGGTGTGCATAAAGCTGAAAAGCAGTGCACTAGTTCTAACTCTTTGTATGGCTTTAAGTCACTTTTCCCCCATCTGATGGGCTATCATTTAAACTTGGCAACAGTGCTAGAAAGTACAATATGTGAGTATAAATAAGAGTAACGCTTTTTTCTGGAAGAAGTAATAAATTCTGGACTTTTTTTCAGTCTGCTAGTTTTTATTACTCTTTCAACTACATTGCAAAACTAGGTTTGTTGTTGTTGTTGTTGTTGTTTTTCCTATCATTTTACGAGCTGAAAACTCTGTGTGGGAGCTGAATAGTTATTTCAAAGACCATTTTCAATTCATCTAATAGAGAGACATAGGATTAGTGTAGTCCTAAAATTAGAAATAGCTTTCATCTATGTCACTCATAATTATATAACCTTCATTATTGGCAAATTTCATATGTTGTTACTGCAAATTTTCAACATACATTTTCCAGTTATACAGTCTTCTTTAGGACTCCCTAAACCTTAAATATAAACTGATCAGGACTGTAAAGACTCCGAAAGTACAATCAGAAAAGAGTTGTTTGACGTGATTTGAAAATGTTTTGTATCTTTTTGGATTAAAAAACCAACCCTTAGTGATCAGAATAAATTTATGAAAAAAGTGCATCTAGATACAGGCCAAGTGATAATTGCAATTTCAAAGTGTCAAGCTTTTAAAAATGGCTCACTGTGTTAGCATTACCATTGGAGATTTGAGTTAAGACTTAAAGAAACTTTTATAAAGTTTAACCCAATGGTTAGTTATTTTGTTTTGTTTTGAATTGCTGATATGTATTTCTTGTAATGAGTCTCCTTTGCCTGATGTTACTTATGTATGTGTTATTTGTGTAAATTTACAGAGACAATTCTGAACAGTTTTGTATTACTTTTAAAACCCATTCTAATTTAGTTAAGTTTTGTGGCTGTGCAAAAAAAAAGTTTTTTAAGTTTTAGTTATGAATGTAGTATAGTTTTTTTATATTGTAAGTTTTAGTATAGTAGATACCTTAAAAGAGCCCCTTTGTTTCAAGGTAGCTGATAAAGTTTCTAAGACAACCAGAGTCTCTGCACAGAGTCTCTTTCCTATTGGTTCCCTTTTTGTTATATCCCTGTTTTACGTATGATCCTTTTTTTTGTCTATCACAAAAGTTTTATCTTCAAAGTCCAGGAGCTCGCCCCTGGTTGGCAAAGCCCCGAAAGACCACCCCCAGACCTATTTAGGATTTGTTAGTGTTTATGTAATCTAGCTGGCATGTATTGTTTTAATTGTTTTATTGGTTTAAACACGTTGTACCCACCCCTTAGATTGTTTATACAAAAACGCCCTGCAGCCCAGGTCCGGTGTCTTTTTAGAGGCACTTGCCTGAGGCTGGGGGACCCCTGACCCCCCCCACCAAATAAAGCCTCTTTTTTCAAAGCCTCTAAAAGTCCCCTCTTTTGCCACCGCCATGTCAGTGTGAGCTAAGCTGCCTGCAAGCCAAAAACCCCACCAACGAACTTTACTAAAGCGTATCCAAAAAGCAGCCGGGGGCCCAGCCTGAATACCGAGCTGGGCCAAAACCAGATACGCACTGTCGCAGCACCCAGCGCCCTGGGGCTGAGACGCAACAAAGTTTTATTTCTATTTTTTCCATCAATGTATTAATGGATAAGGGCTTGTTTACAGAATTCCGTCTTTTCAACACCCTGCAAGGTTTCACCTACTTCTTATATCAATAAAAAATGTTGTGTAAGTTGTCAGAGTGGTTCACAGTATTTGATAAACACTTCTGTGAAATTTGTATCTGGTATCTCTCTATTATTTTAAAATATATCCCAGGAACTTATATTTTTAAAAGTTAAGTTAAATAATAGAATTAGTACACAAGAGAAATGTGACTGAGACAATAAAATGCTGTAGCAATTTTGACTTTTTCAAGAGACAAAGTGTAAAAATGTGAATTTATGAGCTGGAAGTGACCATTTAAAACTCACACTTAGGTTGCTTTTGTCTTTTCTCTTGACCTGCATAGTTTCATTGCATTCAAATCCCATCATTCATTCTTGATCTATAGTTCAAACTTTTGTCTTTGAATCTACAGAACAAACATTTTTCCATAGAAAATTTTTTCGCTTTTCTATTGTGATAACCATAGACCTAATTTTTTGTATTTTAATTTAGAACTTGACTGTTTTGGTGACGTTGTTGTGTATGGTTTGCTTAGCAACACATGAGTACCTACAAGTAGCATATTTTTCCCTTTGTATGAGGGTTTTATCTTTAAGTGAACTTCAGTTTCTAGTTCTTCTTCATTTCCTGCATAATGCTTAGGAGCTTGAAGGGTTTTAATACTGTTTAGTAGACATAATCTTGAGATTGTGTTTATCAGATGCTGACAGAAATAACACAAATACAACCATGCAGCCACAAAATTTTAAAATTTCAATTTTAAAAAAGACAGAATTGTTTTTCCTCAAAAAAATGCTGATTTATAAATTTCATATGCTGTATTTATTTCCTTGCTCAAGCTAAAATATATATAGTATGAAGAAGAGTACTAAAACATACCTTGCTTGTCAACAGATACATTGTCATTAGGGGACTTGTCAAAGGGTAAACTGAAAGCATCCTCCATGTTTGATGTTACTGCTTGCCAAAGCAGAAGTTGACTGTTGGCAAATTTTTGTAGGTTTATGCTTCTCCTGCAGTTCCTTAATGTGCTTATTGCTGAATTTCCCTCCTGGGAAAGAAAGTTGTGCTCAAATACTTGGCCACTTAGTATTAAAATCTGAAGTAGAAAATGTACTGAACTTAATCTGCAATATAAACTTATGATTGCTTTCACTTAATTTAATGACTACTGATTTATTAGGAGAAAAAATTATTTAATATATGGTATAAAAATGTTTAAAGTATACTTTGTATTTTTTCTGTTTTAAATCAAGCTTGTAGTTATAGTAATTGTAAAACGTGAAATCCATGGAAAATCCTAGGAGAAAAAAAAATTGTATAAACACAGTTAAATGGATATTAATATAAGGCATTTCTTGCCTGGTCTTGAAACATCATCAACTCTCAGCATTTCTACTGTCAAAAGATGGAAAAGGCAAGTACTAATATTCACAGCTTTCATTTCAATTTCCATGCCTTAAGTCTGCAATCAGCTTAGGAACACTTCATGCAGAAGGCAGTTTCCCACTGTTGAATTATCTTAAAAGATTCTATCTCTCAGTCTCAGTTTGTGTCTTCAATGGTTTCAGATGACATAAACCATAAATGGTGCCCTTTGCTCAGCACTTGCTAAATCAAACACAATGGTCAAAGAAATTACATTTTCAGTTAGGACCAAAACCTGACACATTTCTTCTTTCCATTGTTTGATGCGTTCATTGAAAGCGAACATTGCAAACACTGGTGCAGTAAATCCAGTGAGCATGTGCTTAAGGTAATAACAGCAAATATTAGCTTAATCTGCTAAAATAGTTTTAGAAGCTCTCGTTCACAGCATGTGAAATTTGACACTGTTCTGACTCTACAGTTCCAGTAGGTTAGTAGTCTTCATTACCACATGCAGAACATGGTTTTGATCCTATGAGTTGCAATATTGCAGAGGCAATTCTTCTTTTACCCTCAATAAGTGAGGGAAGCATCTCATGTCACTGGAATCCGTGCAGCTGGATCACAGGTGTCTTCAGATAACTAATCAGCTTTGTAAAAGAGTTGTATGTGAATCATTTAGAAGTATGGTGGGGCAGGCATAGTTTGTCAAATGCAATTCCACTTTTGGGTGAAAAAACACACTGAGATATTTATATTCAGACTCACTTAAATTATTTTTTGGAGAGCGAGGGAGAATTTCAGTAAAATAATTCAGTTCTTACCTATTGTCATATCTGTTTGAGACTGAGGTAAATGGAAGACTAGAAAGAAAGTATTTGCCCCCACCTCTGCTTTTTGCTACTGTGTTTTTTTAGGATGATTAATTTATTTTAGTGTTAAATCATACTTCAGCAGTTGTCTGTGGCTTCTTCAGTTGCTGTGAATTCCTTGAAGTCCCTTCTTTCTTTGCAAGTTCTTACTTGAACTTTCTGTGATGCTTCTTTCAAGTAATCCTGTTCACTTATTCTTCAGGAATGAACCAATTATAGAGCCTCTGCAAAGAGCTGTACTCTTCAAGAAGACCATGCTTGTAACAAAAAGTACAGTCTATGGTGCTTTTACGTTAATTTTAGAGAACTAAAATAGATGTGTATTATATATCTTGTTATAGTGCATATACTGTGCTTTTTTTTTCTTTTTACAAACTCTAGCTAGATTGGTTTAAAGGTTTTATTGTTCTTCAGATTAAAAGAAGAAAAGTGTGAGCAGAAATCAGTATAGTATCTGTTTCCAGATCACTTAAACACTTTGAAATTTGCTCAGTTGCAAACATGTTGGCCTTGAGCAGCCTAATATTTGCATTCAAAATTTAAAAAGTTAGTGAACAGAAGATTAGCAGGCTTCAGATGCTAGCAATAATAAACCAACTAACTAACTAATTAGGATAGCAGATGGTAGGATAGGATAGGATGACAGTCATTGGTTCAAAAAGGGAGGCTGTATCTGTTTTACCTTCCCAAGATCAAGAAAATTAAACTCAGGATGTGGGTAGCCCCAGTGTACCCCAGTGGCATGCATGGTGTAGTGTGACATGGATGATTTTCTACGTATAACACATTTGGTCAGCCATAAAGAGTACCACAAACTCTAGAGAAAGAACTCACTAGGAGGAATTGAGCCTCTTAAATGAGACCATGAGTGAAATATGGGACCCGCTTTCTAACTGATGTGATAATATCCTCTTGGACCAAGAATGGTCCTGTGCTAAAAGAATTCTTTTAAGGATAGAAGGAGGAGGGTATTGGTAATTGGAAGTTTTCTTTCATCCTGTCATCATAAAACAAATGCCTAACCTCTGGCCAGTGATGCCCCTTTGCTATACTTAATCTATTTAGGTGTCTTTCTTGGAGGAGCCTAAAACAAGGCACAGCCACACATGCTGTCACAGAAGTGCTGAGAAGAAATAATTCTGTAAATTGACTGACTTCTGCCTATACAGCTAGCATGTTGCTAGCTAGCCTTCACCACAAAGGCATGTCGCTGCTAATGTTTGTCATATCGGTTCAAAGGACATAATTTTTTTCTGCAAAGCTGCTCTTGAGCCAAATGGTCTTTTAGCATGTACTCTTTCAAACAGTTTTTCTAATGGGACTTCATTAAGTTCCCATCAGCCATTTTTTTCTTCCTATGAAGTCTCAGTGAGCAGTAGTCCAGTCTTCTACTGAACCCTCAGTTGCTTCCCTCAGTGTTATATCCTTTGTGAACTTGTTGTGAGACACTCCAGCACATATTGGAGGTTGTTAATAAAGACAGTAAACAGTACTAGCTCTATAATGGATCCCTGAGGAACACTTATTATTGCTAGCTGCCAGTTTTACTCCATATGACAGATTATCACCCCTTCAACCCAACAGTTCAGCCAGTTTTACAGACACCATATCTAATTTTCAAATCAGATTTCAAATATTTGGCAATAAGGAGATGAGAGAGCATCTCAAATACCTTGCCAAATTCAAGGTATACACTCTTGCCAGGTCTCCCTTTATTCTTACAGCAGTCATCTCTTAGAGATGCAGTGAGGTTGGTAAAGGAAGATTTTTCCATGGTAAATGTGTGCTAGTTGTTTTCAGTCACCTTGTCTGGACATTATTTTCAGGATGATTTGCTCTGTGACTTTGTTAGGGAAAGAAGGAAGGCTGAGAAGCTTAAAAAGGCTCATGAAGAGTGGTTTTCAAAGATGCTTAATCTATTACAGTAAAGTTTTGCTTAAACGGAGTGAAAAGGAGGACAATAAGTTCATAGGTTTGCTTAACAGTCTAAAATGATACACTGGGTTTACAAGAACAGTCTTTTCCTTGGCCAGTCTTTAGTATTAGATGATTGTTAAGATGTCTTTCAACCCAAACCATTCTGTGATTGTATGTTTCCATGCTAATGATGATTAGAAGACGCCAACAACCTGTATGTGCTTTGCAGCAGCTAGATCAAAGGCATTTGACCTATTTGAAGTATGTTTACAGCAACTATGAGGTGAAGTAGAGTAGTTACTTATAAGAATATTGAAGTTAATATTCTTCACATGTGGGGGTGTGAAGTAACTGAAGTATGAAATTACTCTAACCCTACTGTTAACAGCCAATGTGCCAGTAGACTAGCAGGCTGCTACTATAACTCCCATCTACATAATGGGCTCCAGAAGGAGCTGCAGACCAGTGAGCCTGACTGCTTCCATGCTTTGAAGATGGCAGTCAGTCTTTAGGAAAAAGGAGGTGAAAGGGAGAAAATAAAAAAAAAAAAAAAAACCAAACCAAAACCCACAAGAACAAATGCAATAACCAAACGACGAACAAAAGGCAGAGAGAGGTAGAGGGAAATATGAATAAGCACAAATCAACACAGTTTTGTTGGGGAAGAATTAATGTGGGTCCTTTAAAGAGAAATTTTGCTTCATTAATCTGCTGGAATTGCAGAAGGGTGACAGTAACTGTGTGGTAACAGTAATCTGATCTGTTATTTTTTCAATTTCCTTTAACAAGGCTCCATATGAGAGGTTATAAAGATTTTTTTTTTGCTGCGGAATTGAAGGAAAGGTCCTTTTAGCCACTAGGAACCAGTTAAAGCAGAAGAAATAAAGAGTAATGTTTATGTGACACTTCCAGGGTGAAAAATTTGAATCAATTGCAGAAACTGTTAGGCTTCTACTTTTTCTTGAGTAGCATCTGCTTTTGCTTCTGTTGGAGACACAGTACTACTGATGGTTGGACTTGGCATTGAGCTAATCTGTTTGGGCATTTTTAACAGTCATGCCAGCCATTGACTTGGATGAGTTGAATCTTGTACTGCACTTTGTAATTTTTGGTTTGGATTTTACTAAAATTTTTCCATCTTAGATATATCATAACTTCAGTTGGAGATTATTTTACAGATAAATGAATTTATTTGGAGGCACTTCAGTTATTCTGACTATAAAATTCTCCTTAACTTATTTAATATAATTGGTTTACTTCTGCACATCTTTCATCAGCCAAAAGACAAAAAAAAAGTGTAGAAGTTCACACTTAAAAATCTTGTACAGTCACTAATTCATACTTGTCAATTAGTCTCTAGAGAGGCAGTATATATGTTCATAAACGTGTTCATTCAAATAATGTTTTCAAAGTTGAAAAGTAACTTGTTCAGAAGATAGAAGTTCAAGCAGAAAGCATGTCATGTTTTCAAGGAAATATTTTGCCATTCAGTGCAAGAAACTAACATGTTGTGAAGAGTTAAGACACTGTGGAGACAAAAGCCACTGTAGCCTATGTAATAGAAACTGATGATTGAGATTTAGGGGATGAAAGAACAGCAATGTCAACCTGTGAAGGCGAATGAGTGATCCCAAAATGAGCTGGATTTCTTATGTCATGCAGATCAAGTTAGTTTAACTTTTCATGTTTATAATTTTCTTTGTAATTCACATTTAACAGCTGAGTCAGAGGTGCATTTGACTTAAAATGTGCTTTAACATAATATTTTATATTTTTTTAACAAAAAAGGACTTATTTTTTAAAGTATTTTCCTTAGGTTTGCAAGTATTTTGGCCAGATTTTTTTTTGTGCCTTATTTTGGAGGGCAAAGTGTGGTAAAGCATAAATTTCCAGTGAAATGGGTGCTGCTGTTCAGAGTACAGCTGAAATAAGTGAGAATGCTAGCAGACAAGATTTCACAACAGAGCTAGAATAATGTGTACTTGTGCATGAAATGCATTTATATTTTAAGCAAAAGCTGCCTATTAAATAACTGTGCTCTGTTCTGTGTGCTATATGATCTTTGGCTGAAACAGGTGGGGGTTTTATTGCTGAAACAGTGTATAACTATATAGAGAATGTATCAGAAAACACAAGTATAAATAAACAATTTAAATTAATGTCTTTCTTTCTAGCATTTCCCAATTTGACTTTGAAACTTTAGTATTCGTATCCTGGCAACTTTATTTGTATGTAATTTTATTAAATTGAAAAAAAGAGTAATTCAATTTATTGTGCAGACCTTAGCTGCTTGATATTACAGAATAAACTATGATAGTAATATGGTAGTCAATCAGGGCTGGAAAATGGGAGGAATGATTCTGTTAATAAGTTTCTTGAATAGTTGCTAGATCATAAGATATATCTTCACAAGTTTGGCTGGCAGTTCCCTTGAGAGAGTAGTTATGTACCTCTTAAAAGAATTCTACCTCCTACTGGTCTTCTTTTAATCTCAAACATTTACTTGCCTAAAAAAGATGGGCTGAAACTTCTTAGTATATGTTACAATCAGCATTGTGTCTGAATTTTCAAAATCCAGATTATTTATACATTTTAAAAAGCTGTTGTGCAAAGGACTCCTTATGCATGAAGTAATGCTAAGTGTTGTTAAATTAGAACTAATTCCTGGGTGTTGACTTTATTCCCAGTAATATGTTGGTGTGGGTTTGGTTTATTTTTTTAATGATTGTACCTATTTTTTTATTTCCTCTTTTGGTGACTGAATCTTGAAGAAGAATTGGATCAGATAAAAATACACCAATCTGTGAGTAAGTTCACAATACAGGAACTATGATTACAGCAAAAAGGGAAGGTATAGTATTTTATGTCTGTATATGTAGTTGTAGTGGGTTGAGCCTGGCTGGATGCCAGGCATGTACCAAAGTCCCTCTATCACTTTTCTCCACAGCTGGACAGGGGGAGAAAATATAATGAAGGGTTCATGGGCTGAGATAAGGATGGAGAGAGATCACTCACCAAACACTGTCATGGGCAAAGCAGACTCAGTTTCAGGATATTAATTGAATTACTTTAAAAAATGAAAGGAGAAGTAATAACAAATATTAAAAACACTTTCCTCTCATCCCTTCCTTTCCCTTTTCTACCTCCTTGCCCCCAGCAGCACATGGAGACAGGAAGGGGGAGTTATGGTGAGTTCATCACATGTTGTTTCTTCCAGTGCTGGGGAACCCTGCTCCCTTATGGGTTCCCTCCCACAGGAGACAGTTCTCCATGATCTTCTCCAATGAGAGTCCATCCCATGGACAACAGTCCTCCACAAACTGCTGCAAGGTGGGTCACTCTTCCACGGGCTGCAGTCCTTCAATGACAGGCTGCTCCAGGGTCCCCCATGGGATCTCAAGTCCTACCAGGAAATCTGCTCTGGTGTGGGCTCCTCTCTCCCCAGGTCTGCAGGTCCCTGCCAAGAGCTGCTCCAGCACAGGCTTCCCACAGGGTCACAGCCTCATCTCAGGCATCCACCTGCTCTGGATTGGGTATCTTCCATAGGCTTCAGGTGGATCTCTGCATCCCTGTGATCCTCCAAGGGCTGGAGCTGCTTCACCATGGTCTGCACCAGGGGCTGCAGGGGAATCTCAGCTCCAGCAGCTGGAGCACCTCCTGCCCCTCCTTCTGCACTGACCTTGTCTGCAGAGCTGTTCCTCTCACATGTTCTCACTTGGCTCTTCTCTGGCTGCAATTACATCTGCAATCACTTTTTTTCTTCTTAAATATGTTACCATGTTACTGTCAACTCTGATTGGCCCAGCCTTGGCCAGCATTGGGTCCACCTCGTAGCTGCCAGGGATTGGCTCTGCTGGACATGGAGGAAGCTTCTGACAGCTTCTCACAGAAGCCACTCTTGTCGGCCCTCCTGCTGTCAAAACCTGGCCACTCAAACCCAGTACAGTAGTCTATTAGAATACTAATTATTTATGAAAAGTTATTTTCTCTCTGAAGATTGACTTATTTTTCATGAATGTATTTTGTAATCATATGGCCATACATGTGATTTGAAAGGATGTTTACTCATAAGTTGTCCACACATGTATTAAGTCAATGACAATTTATATGAATTTATATACACTAATACATTTGCAACTCATGCGTATATTCTACTTATTTATGAAATATAAGATATAGAATTTTCATGCTTATTCAGACATCTGTTTCAATGCTTGTCTCATAAAGTATGTGAATTTGAAAGTAAATCAAATTGGTGACATTGTAAGAATTCATCATGAATATCTTCTTTTATATCTTTATAATCCTTACAGTGGTTAATGGTTGTGTGAAGATGAGTCTTTATCAGTCAGATAGGTAGATCTGCCACTGCCTCTCCATCACGCCTCTGATTCTTTGTATTATTAGCTGTTCCTGAATGGTCTGGGAGAAATATTCAAGAGTGCATAATTACAGTCCAGCTGGGTATTGCATCTGTGGTGAATTCTTTATGCACAGTATTACTGCAAAGGAAGTAAGTAGGAGACTTGGAGAAGTACCCTATTCTTAGCAATAAAGCCTTACCATTCTTTATTGCAGTTTTCTCCTGGTGGCTTTTTCTCTTTTTTGTGATAATGTTGACCACTTGAATGAAAATATGTAGGGTTTTTTTCCTTGATTTTAGAATTGTGTCTTTAAAATTAAGAGGAAATATCAAGCTGCTGAAAACTGAAAGCTACCTTTTTCTTTTATAGTACTCCTTATATTTTGTCTTCATAGCCACAGAACTGAAAGTTTAAATACTGACTTTAAAAATCACTTCTTTCTTTTTTTTCTAATTCAGTTAATCTTTGCAGAGAGAGAAGGGGAAAGATAACCAGTGGTGAGAAGTAATTAAGGGCCTGCTGAGTAATATCTGGACTTTTCCAAAAACCAGTCAGATCTCCAGAGCTGCCAGTTCTTGACTTGTTTAGTGCTTTAACAATTAGTATTTTCTTCCTTCTTTTTTCTTAATCTCTTCAGATTAAAATATCCTGTTTTAAAAGTTTGTGGGTAGATGCAAACTTTTGGTTTAAGATTAGCTATTCTTTTTTGGGGGTTGAGAAAAATGTTTAAACTACTAGTGAAGTGTTCGAGGCACTTGTTATTTACCTTTCCCAGTCTGTGTTGTTATGAGTATCATCTAAATGAAAAGGAAATGTCTGATAAAGTTCAAGTCCAAAGGTATGTATTAAGCAAATCTTTCCTTAGCACAGAAGACTGAGGTGATTCTAGCTGTTTCCAATTTTTTTACCAATTGAAGTGCAAAAAAGTAGTTGCTCACAAGTTCTCTAAAAAGTAATTTCCTTATTGTTCCCCTTTGAAAACTGAAGAGAGTTGCAGTCATGACACACGTATTGTTTGAGATTTTCTAGAAGGTTGCACCATAATGATTGAAGCTGGATGTCCATCTTTGAGCATAAATGAGTGTAATGTTATAAATCCTTACTCATGTTCAGAAAGTGTATTCACCCTCTGTCTTAAAAAGGGTGTTAAATACCTTCTTCCTAAATAAAAATACAACCTCATGTCTGTTATCCATAATATGCTATGAGCCTAAACTTGATATGGTCTAAATACGCTTTGTTCATAATTTCAGTATGTTTTACTGTTTTTAAAAGGAAACCTGACATCAATTTCCTCAGTTTATCAAAGAGGTTGGAATTCACTTTCACCTTAGCAGATAGATATCTATTTTCATCAGGTGTTCTAATATCAAGGAGTAAAATCTTTAAAAAGAGACTGGGCTTTCCTGTATTAAAATTGTCTGTCTTTATTGGCTATCAGTTGTGTTTGTCAGGAAGAAGTAATGGATAGTTTTGTTCTTCTTCCATGTAACTTTTCAAATCCTGTTGGTCAAAAGATGAAGTGGGTCAAGGGAAAAGGAAACTGTTACTGCCATTCCCAATTTCTTTCCATTCTTATGATGTTGTCCAGTTATTTTCTAGTAGTTATCAAATCCAAATTCAGTGTTCATGCTGTTCATGTCATTATTTGTTTATGAAGGTAAAGAATGTGTTGGCAGGTAGTCATGCCATTTCCTCCAAAAGTAGGAGAGTGGACCCATCAAATCCTATTCAGAAAATAGTAAATACCTTCTTAAAAAAGCAGTAAACTGTTGGCCTGCTATTTCTTCAAGGATGAGTTTGAAGACTCCTTTCATTATGTGACTCCTGAATGTACTGTGTCATCAATATATATTCATGGGAGTGGCATTCTCTTCTAGTCTGCACCTTGGTGTTTGCCACCAGAAGTTTCTTTCCACCAAGTAGCGTGGATGCCTACGACTGGAGTCAGTAGCACAGTGGCTTTGTGCACCATAGAACCTTTTTTCTGTCAGAAAAATTCTTCACCTGGTGTGTAGTACAGGAAAAAATATAATTCCTTTGATGTTTTGTATAGGTTCTTTGTAAGTGACTAATTACAGTGTTCTATTGTGGTTTTGTTGTTGTTTGGGTTTTTTGTTGTTGTTATTGTTTTTGTTTTGTTTGTTTGTTTTAAGGAGTATTTTTTCTTTGTGTAGGCAGGCTTTAGCAAACACTAATAGTGAACTGTAGTTTCATAGTTCAAGTACCTATTTGGCAGAAGTGTTGAACTAACTCATCATCAGATTTGGTGACTATTAATTAGGAATTAAGTTTCACATCCTAAAACTGACAGTTAACTATGTTTTCACAGTGGGATATAAGTGGGCTTATGTAAGACCATGGTAATTTGATGGCTGAAGATAGCGGGGTTTATGACTTGTGGCTCTATTCCTTGAGGGAGAAGATGTTATTTTTTTATGTAGAAGTATGACAGGTAGAGTGTGTCTTGCTGAGTAGACTGATATGATGTATCTTTCTGCTGTCCTAGACAGACAGTTACAGGCAACGCTGTTTCACTGCTTCCCTAACAAATTCCTATGAACAATTCCATAACAATTAGAAGGGAGGAGGGAAGAAGGGGCTTGAATGGGCCATATCAGTGACTTTTGGCTACACTTCAATTTATGTTGCTTGTGTCTTCTTTGATAATACTGAACATGTATAGTCTTTTCTATCCATTTTGCAATAGTGTTCTTTATTATCTACATATAATATGTTTATTTATAGAGTTTTAAATTGCATTTTAATACATCCACATAATAAACATAACACCTTGTGTGCTTTGATCAGTTTCTTTGACTATGGGAAATAATTTTTCTTTTCAGTGGAGTACAGTAAATGCTGATGTAAAAGCTACAACAGGCATTCAAATGAGTGAATATTTAGAAAAAGATGAAAAGCATGTTCATATTATCTTTGTGTGTTACTTAAAGAATGTTCTAAATGTATGCAGTACCACTGTGCTGGGGGACTGTAGTCTGAAGTAACATGGGAACTAACATATTAATATCAAGGTAAAGGTACATATTCCCCAGATGCATAGTTTTACCTTTTTCAGCTTTTATTATCTTTAGAATAGTGTTCCATTTATTTCATGAATACAGAAGTATTAATTGGCCATGACATGTTCCAAAGACAAAAGAAAGGTCTAATTCACTCTAACAAACTTGTTAGTCACTGTTTATATCAAGAGGATTGTGAATCTACAGAGAGTAACACTGTTTTCTTCTACACTTGCTTTGTTTATAAATCAAAAGTTTTTAAGTGACCTGCAGTGTCTGCTTGTAGTTTGAAATGCTACTTCTAAAACAGACTTCCACCATATAGCACAGATATTTATCCCTTAAGATTAATTCTTTAAGTTCATTTGGGGGAAAGAAGGCCCAAAAAAGAAATACTAATATTGTGGTGCTTTTAGAGCATTGGGATTTTTTTTTTGTTCTGAAATGCAGTATTTCATATTCTAAGATGAAATCCTTTTGAGATGTATAATTTTTTATTTCTGTGAGCAGTGGGCAATTTGTCAATGCTAAGCTTTTGACTTCTGATTGACCATATGTATTGGTATTTTTAAACATATTTTTAAGAATAAGTCCAATTTTTAACTGGAGATCTTTAATATTTAAATTGTACAGCTGTCTCTGAAAGTGATACTTAGATTTGTGTTGGCTGTCATTAGTTGTATCAATTCCTAATTGTTATGATTTCATGGTATTTCGGTTGAATGATTTGTGTGATTTATCTAGTGAAGTACATGATCTTTAATGTAACAAAAACCAGAGGTTAAAGTTTTCATCCATCCTAATTCAGTTACTGTTTGCTTTGTTCACCAATCACTCTGATCCTCCTAGCAGGGGACAAGACCTAGAGAACAAAACTTATAGTGACTGTAGATAAAACGGCAGTGAATTCTGCTTTTAAGGCATAGAGGGAATAGTCTGTAAAAGAATAAAATTGGAATGAAAGTACGGAGTCTTTAACCTGCAGATCTATTGTACCTTTGAAAAGCTTGTACTCTGAAAAAAACATACTGTGATGCTAGGGAGATTCATAATTATGTGACAGAACACTTTGAAGAGAGGTCACTTTAGAAACTGACCAAAAAGCCTGTTAAGAAAATAGACCACATTATAAATAATTACAGAAGTAAAGAATGCAATTCTCTAAAATGTCTATGGATTGTTTTAATGAAATACTAGGTGTCATAATGTATTTTATTAGTTATATGGTAGAGATGTGTTATTTATTTTCTGATAGAGCCACTTTTTAAACTTGGTGAAGACGTCCAAAGAGGTATATGAGAGAAGTTTCACATGAGATGTTGCAGAAGGTGAGATACCAACCCCAACAAACAGATCTAAATTGTAATATAAGAATTATATATATTTTAATATATATATGTATAAATGTCAGTACTCATTCATTTTAGCCATCATTTTCCTTCCTAATTTAAAAATGTCACTTTCCTGAATTTTGCTCAGTAATTAATTCTAGGGAAAGAGCTGTGAAGGTGTCATGTAAGGTAAACATAGGTAATGTCAGAGAAAATGAAAAGAGTGTTTAGGGGTATAATGTTAAAAGCTAACAGATTATTCAAATTGTAAGTAACATGCACTTAGCATTTTGCCCCTTAACTTCCGGAACCTTAATTTTTTTGCTGGGTATTTAACTTTTAGATGATGTCAGGTGTTAATCTCCATAGAGCTCCTCTACAGAATAGAATTGATGCATAATAGGGATAAATCCACCCTTTGTGGTATTTAAATTTTAGCACAATGTTTCCTATGCAAATATTTTCTACGTGTGTGGGTCTATCACTCTTTTTACAAGATAGTACCATATACATGCAGTGTTCTCTTGCTTAACAAATAATGATAAGTATTGTATCTTCACCACTTAAAACAGGTTTTGCCTTATACAGTAACAGGATGTTCTTAACTAGTTGGTATTTCTATAGATATTTGTAATATACACAAGTAGTTTAGTATGTTAACAGGTGTTCACTTAAGAGGGCTCACTTGTATTTTACCATATGTTTTGTTTGCTTGCAAAGAAAAGGGATCCTTCAAATAATATAATGGCTTTTGTTTGTCATTTTGCAAAACTATTTGTTTAATTACTTATAAATCTTTAAAAGCATGCTTAAATTGAATAAACACAAATTTATAACTTTGAATGTCAGTTCAGGTATGTCTATTTATTTTTTATCTGTGAATTAACTTGTAGGAAGTATGGTAATTTACAACAGATGATGTGATTGCATATACTTGTAACACTTGCCATATGGTCAGGCAATGAAGGCTGTCATCTCGTTATTACTGAATGACAAACATCATGTTAAAATAATAACACACAGAATAGGAAGTGCTCACATTCATTTATCTTAAGGTAGAGTGAGTAATTGAAATAATATGAATGCTACCATCTGAAATGTCACAGTTTATGCTTGCTTATCATCTATATTTCAGAACTATAATTTTGTTTGCCAGGTACTACATAATTTTTATCTCTATGGATATACAGTGTTATGATGGTACCTTAGGGATAGGTGTAGAAGCTATTCATTGTTTATTTCCTTCCAGCTGTCATACATGACTTTAAGTGCTACTGAATGCAAAAGGTTGCTTTAAAGAACTGAGAAAACAGTAGCAGAATCTCTGTTTAGGAAGGTGATTGAAGGAAAATATTGGTTTAATACATTGCCATTGGGGTGGAAAGTGCAAACTGTGATTTTAATCATAACCCTTTGTTTCGCTAAAGCATTTGAAAAAAACCGACTTTATTTCTAATTTCACCCAATAACTTTATGTAGCCATAATGTGTTCTCTTCACATTAAAGGTTTCCTACCAAACTCCCAAATTCAGTATCCAATTCACAAATGCATATGAAGTTTGGGCAGCTCTGGTCCTAATTTGCCTTGTACATCAAGAGCTCTCATTTATCTGAATCCTATCTGTAGTACCTGCTTTGTGAATCATTTAATAAAATTTAAATTAGTTTAAAAACATTGGCAAAATGTTGTTATAAAAAACTCTAAGTAGAAACTTACAGAAATAGTATATGGTTTCAATATTTTCAGTGTCAAAGATAGTTCTGACATTTTGTATTGCTTCAAAGTATGGGAACTGGCTAGTATTTTACAAGGTTGGGAGTTCAGGTTAGCCATGCACGTGCTAGTATAGCTCCTGGAAAAATAGTCTTTCCTAACAACATATGGAGAAATCTAGAATCCCTGACACTTCCCTTAGTGAAAGTGTGGGGATTGAGCTTGTACAAAAGCAGCTAAAAATATTTCTGTAAGTCTTGGAGTAAGTAGTTACTGAGCACAAAACTTGCTCTGATGCCCTTTTCAGGCTTCTGGGGATATCTCATAGACTAAATAATAATTTTAGTACCTGCTAAAATTAAAATTGTCTCTTATTTCTGGAAATTTTCCTTTATGTGGATATTCCAGAACATCATAGAGAATCAGTTTATTGTTAATGGACTTCAGTAACAATAAACCTCAAAGGACTTTAGAAGCAAGACACAGGAAGAATGCATCTTCAGAATTTATGTGTGAAACATGTAAAATAATCTCCTAATTGACAAATGATAGATTTTCCCTTTCTGTGAATAGAAAACATATATTAGCTTCCATATTTTTAGGTGCTGAGTTTCTGATATCTCTTGCTAGGATTTTTAGGATTTTTTTGGGTTTTGTTTTTTTTTAAGTTCAAATAAATACTTTATTTCTGTATTTATGACGTTTGAAAGAACTTGTTGCTTCAGATAGCTAGTGCAAAATTGTCCATATTTCAAAGTAGTAATCTTTCTGAAAATGTTTTTTTTCTAAATTCAATTAGTATGTATAACTAAATCAGTAATGAGCTCAAGATGCATCAGGAAGATTCATTAGCATGGCATACTTAAACTTCGGTGTCATTTTTCCTGGAATTTTAAGTTCTTTTACCATCTGCCCTTTGTTCAACAGCTGTATTATTGCAGCTAAAATGTTTTCATCTGCACTATGTTAAAATTTTAAATTAAGGACTACAGATAGCTTTTGCCCTTACTCTTCATGTGATATTATTGTCATATAATAAACATATCTGAAAACATAGTTTGGGATTTTTCAAGACAGGCTGAAATATTGCGAATGCTAAAATTGCTTTATTTTACGTACAACAACTAGAAAGAAGATTCAAAGCTGTTGAAGGGGAATTAAAGAAACAGAAAGAAGTAAATAAAGACCTACTGAATGAGAAAATTTATTAGAAAGAATCTTTAGAAGTGCAAAAGGAAGAGGCACACACAAGAAAAAAGAGAGCTGGAAACACTACTTAAGAGGATTTGTGAAGTAAAAAAAGAAAAAGCAGAACTTCAGTTAGTGATTGATGAGAAGGAAAAAGAAGCTGCCTCTTTGAAGAGGCAAGTGACAGAAGCTAACAGGTTGAGAAATGAAAGTGAAGATTTGCTGAGTCAAGTGCTGGAGCAGAAGTGTTTGCCGGATAAAGCCAAAGCAGTGGCAATCTCTGGACAATGTAATTGCAAGATAACAGGCACCAAGGTTAAATTAAAAACAGCCAAGAAAAGGAGCTCTTTGGGACATCATGGAGCTTTTCTCAAACAGTCCATCAAGGTTATGAGTAATGTATTTGAGAACTTCAGTAAGGACGGCTGGGAGGATGTGAGTGGAAGCAGGTACGGCTCTCATTAACTTAGCCCTGTAGAGGCGACACTGTGCATATGTAAAGCACTAGCAAATGAAGATTGAATTTCAACTACTGTTGATTTGGTATTCAAAAAAAATACTGTCAGATCCTTTGAAATATCTTGGGAGGTCTTGTTCTGAGCTTATTGACTGAAATTTGCATGTGAAATTAGCCACAACTGCATGAGTATTTGAATAGGTGCCAGGAAACCCAAAAGAAGGCAATGCTTGATTTCTTCCAGTGATGCTATTTTCATGCAGTCATGAGGCTTGAAATTGACAGTTTGGCAGGTTGATTTAATTTGCTGGCCTTTTGCATATTCACCACTGACAGCTAAGGATTCCCAGGCAAGCCTAGTAAGTCGGTTTAGTTATCTTGTGACATGCCGACCCGGGAGGAGAAACATTTTTTCCCCTTAATTTAGTTAGATAAATTTTGAATGACCCATTTCAGCTTGCTAGCAGATGTCTACAAGCTGTTTAACATCCCTTAAATTAAGAACCATCCACACTAATTATTTCATGTATGTTTTATGCAGTCATTGTACTAACTTTAATTGAATGATGGTTAAAAATCAGTACTTTAAAGGTGATGGTTGCCACATACAATCTCACTCATGAATCAAAAAGCTCTCAGAAAATTCCACTGGCAAACGTTGTATAAACAATGAGAATTTTTGCTTCTTCTTATTATATCCCCATATACTTGAGGAGGCAGCAGTAAGCCACTAGGTAAATGGTTCACACACCTTGTCCTCTAGGACTTTGTTCAAAGAAACATGCAAAGAAATTTCTCAAGCCTGTATGTATCCAAAATACAGGGAACATGGGAAAAGAATAAAGAAAATAGAATTGTCTTCATAGGCAGTATACTGGCTGTATGTGTCATATGGAGCAAATCAAATGAGGCCTTTCTACTACGTCTCCCTGTGCAAAATATGGGGTTCCTGAATGCAGTATCTTGAGGGAGAAAACAAATTAAGAATCGTGTAATTTGTTAGTTGTTATCATTAATGTAAAATTGGTTTCTTTTTATGTATAATTAAATATTGCAGATCTGATTTTAATAGAAAACATACGTGTTAGCACATATGGAAACATATATGCATGTTGTAAATAGTATTTAATTTGCTATGTTGTTCTCTTTAACAAAAAAATTGAGCAAGCACATTGTCATTAAGTTTGAAGTGAAAAGTAATTGCATAGCTTCATTTGTGGCTAGCCATAAATACTTGTATAATTAATTGTACAAATATTGAGTTAGGGATTTCTTGTTGTAGAACATTTTTAAAAGTGAAGTTTCAAGTTATCATTCTCAACAAGTTAAGGAAGTATCTTGATTTAATTTCCCCTTCTGCTTATTAAATAAATTCCATTCTTTATCACTAGTAGCTGGCTCGGAGTTTCTAAATGCAAGCCTTCCATTTTCTAAATAGAGCATTCCTTAAAGCAGGTGAGGAAAATGTGTATGTAGCTAGAAATACCTCCATGCCTATACAACAGCCACTTTAAACCACTGCATTGATTTCTGTTCTCATCAGTCCATATGACATATCAATGTGTCAGGACAGGTTTTGAAAAGTATAAACATGTTTATGTGTGAACTCGTCTCATCAATTTCAGGCCTTTTCTCTGGTTAAGTAAACTGCATCTCTAAACCATTGATTTTTATGATGGTGTTACTTAATTTGAACTCAGTTGTGCTGTTTTAAATACCTTGGTTTAAAAAGTAACAAATCAAGCTAGCCTTCTGTCAAGCGATTCCTTCACAAATCTGCTCACACAAATGATGATAAATAGCCACTGATGGTATAGAAAAGGATATATCCAAGACTTCATGTTTTAAAGTAGGCTTCCCTGAATATAAGAAAGCAAATGATAATGTGGGATAAGGCAGTGAAAAACTGGAAGTTAGGAGCACGTTGAGTGCAATTCTAAGTAAAAATTGTAAGAAGATTTAAAGATTCAGATGCAGTTTGTCTGCATGGCATGAATCTTAGTGAAAGGATTAACAGGTTTACAGAATTTAAGAGCATTCCAAAGGGGTCGTAAATAGACCTTCAACTGAAGTGTGATTTCTGAGTGTCTAAGTCAACACTACAAATAAAGTTCAATTGAAACAAAATGTTATTAAGTATTGTGCATTTACTTTTTATATTATAAAATGTGAAAATGAAGGAAAGTATAAATTTAGTAGTTTATGAGCCACTAACAAACTAGAAGTACAATCAAGTATTTCACTTCTGCGGATTGTCACAAAAGTTGCCTCTCTGTGTTGTAGAGTTAGATTGCATTTGACAGAGTAGAACTTGATAAAATCATTTCAGAGATAGATTTTTGCTTTATTGTATTTGTAAAGTGTGTTGAATAAGTCAACTTACTGTTTGCATTTGGTATTATTTTCTCTTCTTTCTTGCATGAGTTTATTTCTGTGTATTTATGCATTGACTCTGGAACATTTAATATTTAGCTTGAATTTTGGTGGGGTTTTTTTGTTGTTGGTTTTTTGTTTTGTTTGTTGTTTGTTTTCCTGCATGTGCTGCTTTAGTGACTCTGAAACACCAACTTCTGAAAGTTTGGAAACAGTGATTATGAACACAGTGCAAAACATTGATCCACTGCCATACAGGAGTAAAAAAGAAGGAAAAAGGTCTGCAATGTGGTTCATTTAGAAGTCCAAAATGAGCAATATAATAAAAAGGTATGTAATAGAACTTTTTTTTTGTTCTTCTGGGTAGAGTTTTGGAGTTTAATATTAGCACTGCTGCCCCCTCTTAATTAATTTGACTCTCAATATAGAAGTGAAAGCCTGCTTCCAGATATTCAGTGGGTGGATTCATTATATTTTAGAATATTTTCTGAACAGTAAGTCTGCTGTCATGGATTGACCCTGGCTAGATGCCAGGCATCCACCAAAGCCTCTTGTTCACTCCCCTCTGCAGCTGGATGGGAGAGAGAAAATATAACAAAGGGTTCATGGGCTGAGAAAGGGATAGAGAGAGATCAGTCATCAAATACTGCCATCGGCAAAACAAACTTGAATTAGACATATAAATTTAATATTTTTACTAACAAAATCAGAGGAGGATAATGAGAAATAAAAGACCTTAAAAACACCTTCCCCTGCCCCTCCCCCCTTCCCTTCTCTACCTCCTTCCCCCCAGCAGCACATGGAGACAGGAAGGGGGAGTTATGGTGAGTTCATCACATGTTGTTTCTTCCAGTGCTTGGGGAGAGGAGTCCTTCCCCTGCTCCCTTATGGGTTCCCTCCCACAGGAGACAGTTCTCCATGATCTTCTCCAATGAGAGTCCATCCCATGGATAACAGTCCCCCACAAACTGCTGCAAGGTGGGTCACTCTTCCACGGGCTGCAGTCCTTCAAGGACAGGCTGCTCCAGGGTGGGTCCCCCATGGGATCTCAAGTCCTACCAGGAAATCTGCTCTGGTGTGGGCTCCTCTCTCCCCAGGTCTGCAGGTCCCTGCCAAGAGCTGCTCCAGCACAGGCTTCCAGGGGCTGCAGGGGAATCTCAGCTCTGGCACCTGGAGCACCTCCTGCCTCCTCCTTCTTCACTGACCTTGGTGTCTGCAGAGTTGTTCCTCTCACATGTTCTCACTCAGCTCTTTTCTGGCCACAATTACATCTGAATAATAACTTTTTTCCTTCTTAATTATGTTATCACAGAGATCCTGTCTTTTCTAATTGGCCCAGTCTTGGCTAATGGTGGGACTCTCTTTGAGTTGGCTAGTATTGACTTTACTGGACATGGAAGATGCCTCTGAGAACTTCACACAGAAGCCAGCCCTGTAGGTCCCACACTACCAAAACCTGGCCATACATACCAAATATATCTGTAGAGGTTTTTGGATAGGAATGTAAAAGATGATTTAAAAACACACAGCTGCTGTAAGGTAATGGTGCTGTCTCACAGTCCAGACAAAGAGTGCCACAGGCATCGCGTTGAACTTTCTCTCAGTCAGAAACGCTGTACAGAACAGGCTGACCTAACCCATAACAGGGAGACAGCAACACCCCTCTCTCCCTCCCTTCTAGCCAAATGGTGTGCTGACTAATCAAGCATAAAGATCTCTAAGTTCATTTGTTGTGCACTGGACAAGTTGCTCCATCTTAGAAAGATACTATTGACTCTCTCCGTATCCAAGAGATCCTGTCTTGAGAAAAGTATACTTTTAGCCTCTTAGTCTATTTACATTCATTGTCTGGGATTTGAACTGGTTGTCTCATTGCTAACATCTATATGCTGTTTTCTCACAGAAGAGGGCCAGCTGGTTGTGTCCCAGGTCTTTAGAGGCTCCATACAATCTGTAACAGATGACTCATTCTTGGACTTTTTAACAGTGTCTAATCGATTTTCCCTCCTGTGTTTGTCCAAATAAATCACTTCATGGAATTTTAAAAGTAAGCAGATATTATTATTTCTTAGTTCAAGAAACAGAATACTGAAAAACTGAACAACTTTCTACTTTTAGATAACTAGTTTGAAATTCAGTATTTTGAATGGTGATATAACAGTTTGAAAAAAAACCATTATGTTTTCTATTTTCCAAAATTTTAAAGCAAATGCAAACTTTCTGGTCTTGTTATATATTCTTGATGGTGTTATTTCATAAATATTTTTTGTCAAATAAACTGAAAAAAGGGAAAAATTTATCCGTTTATCTGTTGGCAACAATATGTTCATGTGCACATGATATATATGTAATCTGACAAGTGTTCTACTCCTGTTAATCTGCTTCTCCTGAGTGAGGACATACAAAACAGGGAATCCAGAAGACTCTGTCCTCTCTTGATTGGTAGTATAGCACAGCCACTACTATTTCTGTAGGGCCAGTATTACATTTACTCTCTGTTCCTACTGGAGAGGATACATTCTGATAGACATTTGTAACAGACATGATTTGTCAGTGTGGAAGAAAGTATTGCACAAATGTTCAGCCTTAACAGTTGGGAACACCAATTTTAACAGAATTCTTGAATCCATCCAGAGGATTTAAGGGCCCTACTGCTGGGTCATGGTATTCTCATATGAAGGGAGGCTAAAGAAATCTCCAAAGTCTTGAGCTGTGCAAGGGATTGGAGATGAGACTATTTATGATACAAGGACTTGGTCAGTTTTTCTTCACCTGCTAGGAATATATAATACCCTGTACAGTAACAGCAAAATTACTGGAACTCTCTTACAGCTCATACATTTATTGAAGCTGTGGCCAAGAGTGAAGGTCTCCATCTTTTTGCTGCAGGCATGGATTGTTTGCTTGTCATCTGCTGAGAGCTGAGTTCTTGGTCTTTCAAATTGTGTGCTGATTGTACTCATCTAGAATTCATAGCTAAGTTGTCCTGCAATGTCAGTAGTTTGTTCAGTGCAATTAGTAGAGCATGTGTTGCTCTTTACTCTTTTAAATTTGCTTAACAGCTATTTTAGATACGAATGTTCCCAGAAGTATGTTGCATGATATGACATAGAAATTGCAATCTGAAGACTTAAAAAATTGGAGAAATGTTTCAAGATTCCTGATCAAAAGTGTTTAAATATATATTTAAAGCATTTAATACTCAGTAAATTAGTACACAAAACCACTAATATACTGTTGCAAGATTTTCTTGTTTGAATTTGTATGTGTAGTTTCAGATATTTAGCTCATTATTTTAAGGTGAAATTCTCATAGAATAAACTGTCAAACAGCATCTTTTCACACAATCAAAGTAAGTTTTTACTAAGTCCCACCTAGTGAATCTACTGACTGAAATGAGGTTTTTCATTACCTTTTATTCATGTTTGTCCCTTGTAGCCAGCATAGCCAATGAAACAAATTAAATGTATTTTGGTTTAGACCTTAAAAAATCCCAGCCTGTTAACAAGACACTGAAGCCTTTATTTTTGATAATCTTGATCAGAAATTCGAGACATATGTTACTTCTAAGTCCTTGTTGATTTTGCATTGCTGGCACTTGAGAAAAAACACAACATGGAGCGTTTATATGTTGGTTGTTTTATATGTTGTATGTTTTTAAGGTCAGCTGTTAATTTATCAGTTTACTTACTGAGAAATATTTTAGAGATTGCAAGAGTGTTTTGAAGGGCCAAAACAAAATCATAAGTCATATTGTTTATGATGATTTTGTCCATGTGGTAATATGCCATTTTATTTTCAGTGAACATAGCAAAAGGGAGAAGTATCACTGTCCAGAAACCAGGCTATTTTGTTACTCTACTAGGAAAAAATTAAGTCACTGCAGATCAGATAGCTGTTTTACAAAGTAAAAACACAGCAGTGGCTTCCATTAAGAATGTTAAGTAAAGGAATGAAAAATTAACAAGTCAGCTACATTTGACTGACCAGAGACTTCAAGTTAATAAACTAACCATAGAAGCAAATGCAATGTGTCTTGCAATGTTCACCTTAATTCTACTGCAATTCTGTGAAATTTTAATTTTGATTTTTGTATTTTAATTTATTAAAGTCAAAATTATGAAATATTATATATCACCATGCTTTGTGGGGACCAGTTATTATGTACAAAATATATTGAGGCTAGTGTATCAACGCAATTAATTTATCCTTTTGAAAATAAAGTGGTCTTCATGCTGGTATTTTACGTGTATTCAAATGAGTGATATAAGTTTCAGTGTTAGCCTGTGATCTGCAAACCTTCCTGAGAATCTGATCAGTCCAGAACTAGTACCGGTTCCTCTGTATAGAACAGGCACTGTCTCCTTACACCCCAAGACAACTAGAGTTTTCTTCCAAAGGGGCTCAGACCAATTCCATATCTATTTAATCCCATCTTTCTCTGTTAAGGTGAAAAGGTAAAAAAGTTTATGGAAATAGGGACTAGTAAAGTATTTAGTTAACAGCCCAAGGACATAAACTTTCTTCTTTGCTTCAGACTTCATTCCTACTTAATCCTTTTCCATGCTATTACTCCTTTCTGGTTTTCCCCATTCTCATGTATATATGTATTTTGTGTTAATCTATATGCAGCTCCTCAGCTGGAATTCTTTTCTGTTCCTACTGTAGTGATTGGCCTGCCCTTTATAGAGCTGAATCAACAAACACTTATGCAGTAATTGTCTCCTGTTGGTCACACACACATCTTGCTTCCAGAATTATAGTGCTACAACAGATGGACTTGCCGGAAGGAGGCAGACACTAAAAAAGAAATCAAATCCCCTCCCCCTCAAACTTCTCTGTGTTTTTGTCTTTGCACAGAAGGCAGAAGCAGTATCAGGAGCAGCACTTTTCACTTTCTTAGGACTAGGGAACTGCTAATTTCTAGAGGAGGGAAAACTTCATTTCTCTTACTCATTTTACATAACTATATATGTGTGATGAATTGTTTAAAAAGAGTTTCCAAGGTCATTGGAACCAATGAAGATCTGCCTATCTTGCAAACAGCATCATAATATAAAGTTTCATAGACAGTATAAACTTCACAGGGAACTATATGTGTAATTTAGCTAAAATGTTCTGATTTCAGCTGCTGTAGGGGAAAAAAACTGACTAAAATAAAAATCACATGTCTTTAAAACCAAACTGGTTTTCTATCACTCAGTTTATCAGGAAGGTTTAAAAAAAAATGGTAGCTGGTCTATTTAAAGGGTGGTGGATTCTAAGCAAAAATAAATAAATAAAGGGTGTTTCAGGTACTCAAGGAAAAAATCTTTATTAGGCATGCACATTTTTTTCCTTCTCAGCAAATGATTCAAATTCCCTTTCTTACAACTAATTACTCTTCAGGTGCCATACTAGTGCTACCAAGTGGGAAATTTAAAGCAGAGGCTTGGGCTACTTGCCAAGTGAAAATTAAGGAGGTAAAGAACCTACACAGTCACTGCAGGGTACACTCATGTTTTAGAGAGAGAACCCTGATTCAGACAGATCTAATGGTTCTAAAGCGCACATTTGTGTGGGGGACTTGTATGGTTTGTTTGTTTGTTTTGTAAGAAATACTATCTAGAAGGGAAGTTTTAAGATACTGCAAGGGAGATGTTGGTTAAAGTTTTTTGTTAATACATTTGTTTATATTTCAGAATTTTCTTGAGAGGTAGAAGGTAAAAAACAAGCAGTAAAACCATGGAAAAAGAGAAGATTAACACAATCTCTGGATTTGGAGAAAATCTTAAATACTTCAACAGTGGCAAAATTAGTAGTATCCAAAAATAAGCATCTATGGTTAACTGCCATAACCATGGAGTTCTGAGTAAACTTACATTAATAGTGAACTTTTGGTCCTAGGCTGAGGTAAGTTTAGCAGTCTAGCAACTGTAAATATTAACATCATGGCTTGGACAAGGTGCCATTTTGCCTGGATTTAACGAAGAAAATAAATCCTTTAGCAGACAAGGACAGATGTTCTTGCAGTCAGTCCTTCATTATATTCCCCAGGGACTCTAGAAGATCGACTCTAGATTTAAGATTTAAATATTCCAGATGTTCATTTTGAGACAGATTTTACAGTTCATGCAACCTAAGGACTGTCTAGCATCTGTTGAGTTTCAGAATATATACATGCATTGTTTTGTGTATTTTTCTTAAAAATCCACACAGACATCTATGTAGGTGTATATTGGTCTGTTCTTAAGAGTTCAGAATTCTGGATTTAAGTTCTGGTTTTGTTTGGCCTTATAAATGCTTTGCAATAATGTAGATATCTGGCTTTGTTCATTTCTGCAAAAAGCAATTCCTTGCATATTTTTAAAAAATGGCTCTGAAGTGACTGCACATGTGAGAATCAACACTTGCGTTCTCTGAGGATTCACATTAACACTGAGTCAAGACCATCTGTACAGAAGTAGAGTAGTTACATTTTGTTATTGGTTTATAGAAATCACAGCTGGAGCAGATACTTAATGTGGAGGCAATGGTATTTATTATTTTCTTAGTTTCTAAGAAAAACATTTAAAAGAAATTATTGGAAAAATTCAGGAACTTTTTTCTAAGGTTTAGTCTTCCCTTCTGCTCATTTCTATAATTGATTTCTTATAAGAAAAGTGTATTTATTGCATACAACACAGCAATCATAATTAGTTTTATGCAGTGTCATTCTTGTGGCAAAAACCCAGACAAAGTATATTGAATAAGAAATTAAAATCATAAGCAGTTTAAGTCACTAGTGCTTCTCTTATTCATGTCAAGGCTACTCAGAGGTACACTGCTCAGATGTACCATAATTTTGCATCTCCAGTTCTCCAGTGTTTCTCAGGTGATGTCACAGGAAAGCTGCATTACTTTACAGAATACTGTGGGCAATTGTAAAATGCCTGCATAAGTCTACTTCAGCAGGAAACTTGAGTCTGAGAATAAGAACAAGTCAACCAGTCAAATGCTGACACTTTCTTTGAAGAGGATAATGGGAAGGTTGAAGTATTTTTTCAGATTATTTCCTGCAGTTATATCACTTCACTTTTGCTGAATCAGGAAAGAGCTTTTACTTTTTTTAGAAGCATATTTTAAATCTGAGCCAGACTACACCTTTTTTTCTGATGACATTTTAAATATACCTCCATACTTTATTTTAGCTATTTGATTTTCACTTTTCTTTGAATTTCAAGGGAACTCTTTCCCCCTGAGCTCATAGTTTGTTTATCTAGTAGATTATTTCAAGCATAGAAAGGCATGAGCATGAAAAGCAGAAAAGTAAAGTGCTAAAGAAAGCTTTTCATTCTTTAAAGGTTGTGGCTTTCTTTACATATTCTCTTGACTATTTTTTATGCCTCAGTGTACCAAAGGACAGGCTAGAATTCAGTGTTGCATCTGCAAAACCAGCATCACAGCTTCACTCCTCTTATGATACCCAAATATAACTAAATCAGCCAATTTAGTATTATTCAGTTGCACTGAAACAAAAAATAAACTGACAATAATTTTAGATGTATTGCAAATTATTGACAGAACTATTATTTTATGCAAAGATCTCAGTTTTCATGAAGGAAAACTTCACTCTTTTCACTCTTTAAAGATATAATTTTTTACTCTTTAAAGATATATTATCACAGTTAAAATAACAATTATATATAATATACATAAAACAATCTGTGTACTTTTGTGGTTTCCTTAAAGTAAATTTTAGGAATAAATTTGAAATTATAAACTGAATGCTCTGTGTAATTATCCTGCAGTAGCTAAAACTGCGTTTGAAATTTCCTTACTTTTTGTTCATTCCAGCAATTGTGTAATTAATTGGACAGATTTTGTGGGCTTTCTAGATAACTGTTGTCCAGTTAGAAATGGTTATAAACCCATCCAGTTATTTCCTTTCAAAACACTTCTATAAATGTCCTGGGTTTATGTGTTTGAAATCTCTTACATGGATGTACTCCAGAGCATTTGTGTATTTTTATTAAGTCCATGAAAGAGATTCTACATTTAGTGTCACCTATTCTAAGTTGAATGTTGGATTTACTCCTTTCTCTGGCAGCATGAAAAGATATTTCTCATTATGTGCATTAGATAATTTTTATAATACCTAGAGAAGATCTGAATGATAACGTTTTTTAAAAGTTTTTAGAATGACTGAAATTTGGAAGACTAAGTTAAGCATAAATAGTAATTTATACAAATAAACTTTGCATAAAGTTATTGCTACGTCAGTAGCATATACAGGAATTCTGACTTACATATACATAAGTAGTAAAAGAAAATAAAATCAGAGATGCTGATAATGACCACATATTTTAATAGGTAAAAAATTTATTTGATAAGAATTCAAAATGCTTCTGTTCTGTTAAACAATGACCCTTTCCATTCTTACAGGACAAAGTTAAGTCTGGAACCTCTTGTATCTAAAAAAAATAAAAACTCTGTATACATCATATTTAACACTTTTGGCAAACTTGATTCAAAATCATTTCTGCAGCTATCTACCTTTGGCACAGATTGTAATGGAACAACCAAAGAACTCTGTGAAGCTCTTTAGGAAAAGTCTGTTCCCCAAAACATAAGGAGAATCATGATTTCTCCCTCCTTCTTTAGAAGCATATAGATAATTTTGTCCTAACTATTTTTAATAAGAGTAGTTTAGGTTAATTTACGGGAACTGTAATCTTTGGGTCCAACACTCCAAAAGAAGTAAACAAATTTTCTCAAAAATACCTAAAAATCCAACCAGCATATTTTCTATTCTACTTTTTCTTAAAATGCAACAGAACTTGAAAGGTAAACCAGAAAGGATAAACCTATGATAAACCAGGGTATACCAGGATATACTGTCAACTTTTCTGGAGTTTGCAAATGCAATTGAAGACAGCAGAGGCTTACCTAGTAATTGAACTAAACTATGTATCAGCATGAGACTGATGTTTTCTCAAAATTAGACTAAGAATTTCTTGGTTTTACTTCTAACATAACACTGCTTTTAGCCTTGTTTGTCTATGTCTTGCAATTATCTCTTTGCAGGCACAGTCCTGCAGTCAAAGTCAGGCAGTCAAAACACACTCCTGGTCTATGTGTTCTTGAGAGAAAGAACATTATCTGTAGGCAGAAATATTTGTCTGTAATGTACCCCAAACCTCAAATTTTTGGAATTTAATTTTAATTTCTGGGCTCTACTTGGAATTTTTTTAGGCTTTGAATTTGTAATATTGAGAGAAGTAAGTTCTTCCTTGGTTAGTTTCATTAAAGCTTTGCTGAACCTAATAAATTGAAAATCAGGGTATGCAGTCACACACTGGGAACAGAGACAGAAAATTCTTTATGACCTCTGAGGCTAGAATTCACATTTTTCAAGTCCTATTCTAAATTTTACCTGGAATGAAAAAGTCAGCAAGTCAAATATGTTTGCTCAAACAGTATGGTTACTAAAGGGGGAAATCTGTAATACTGCCTCTGACCACGGACTCAGTATCACTTCTTAAGTTGACTTGGTAATAAAATGAGGAATAGCCAGGGATAAACATGAAAGTAACCTAGCTTTTAAAATGCATCTACACCAAAATGTTTTCATTTTTTGATGTTTTGCTGTATCAAATACCTACAGCATCCTGAAGTCAGTTTTGTTAACAGCTCTATATGTAAAATACATTTTTTTCATGAAACTGTGCTGTCCTTATGAAACAAAAATAAAGCTAAATACATTTTACAATTTATATTGATATTTGAAGAAAAATTGCTATAGACCTGTTGCATTATTGATGAACAGCATTTAAAGTACATTGCATGTAGGAAATGAGTCTCATTCTTAAATTAAAAAGAACGGTTGTCATGAACTAGGACCACTGGACTTATGCTTCTGTCAAAGTGAAATAACTTAGAGATAGGTAAATTCTAGAAAATATATTATGAATAAAAAATTGTTAAAACTCCATGAAGTTCAGAGAATATACTTACAATCAGTACAGTTTATATTGCTGTATCATGTAGACATATTAAAAAGCATTCTTCTATATTAGAAGAAAACCTGGATCAAAAGAATAAGCATGTTATTGTAATATTACAGAGTTTGTATTCATATCTATAAGTAGAGCTAATATAACTGTATCCAGTAGCTTAATATAGTAATGGAACGGACATTTAAATGATATGACATACGTGTATATATATTGAAACAAAATCCAGAAGATATCCCGTAATTTTTATATTATTAATTTCATGTGATATGAATTTTTTAAATTCGTGTTCTCTGTGATTTGATCAAACATTCCTTTTCACTGACCCTTATCTTCCTATTGGAAAAAATACCACCAAGACAGAACTCAATTTGCATTTTTTCCTGTAAAAAGGTTCCCAAGTAAGATTCAAATTGAGACCTGGAAAAGCTCAACATATACTATCATAATAGGATTTCCTTTTGTGTTTACAGGAGTGTTTTTATTGAATTCACTGTGATCTGCTCATTAATTAAAGTTAACCATAAAGCTACACTGGATTCTTGAACCTTCTGTACTAGGTAGAGTTCTATAGATAATATGTGGTTTTCTCAGAGGATATTTATTCACCATTAAATCTCACACAAAAATAGTCATTGAGTTGGGAATAATTATTAATATGTTGCCAAGAGATTACATTTCAGATCTGGAAGATTAGATTTTCTAAGATATCATCGCAGAAAACCAGTTTGCATTGCCATTGGACCAGTACTCTTAGGTTTGTTCACCAGATTAGTCCACGAATTATTCCTTACTGTAACTACTGCTATTAACTATGGAAGTGATTTTATTAAACCCTTTATGCATGTACTAATTTCCACTGAGTTCAAGGAAATTTCATGACATCCTACTTATAATGGTAAAATAAGATTTTTATTGCCTCTAATCTGGCATATAGATCTCTCTATAGTGAGGGGTTCCCTTTTGTTTTCAACTTTTGGGGAAAGAGAAACAACAGGGGATGTAGCTGCAAATTTTTGTTAATATTCTCTGATTTAATATTCTGATAGATTGTGAAATAATGTGCAAGAAATACCTGCTTTGGTTTTCCATCAGCTGTATGTCCTCCCTTCAAAGTTCCAGTTCTCCTCCTTGGTTCTTGCGATGGATTTTTACCTAACAGTCACTCTTTTCTCTCTTTCCCAGTCTAGATAAATTCCCAATTATGTTTTTAGGAAAAGTGTTCAAGACTCATGGAAATCTGGGAGATAATTTTATATCGTGAACACTTAAGTGAGTTGATTCCCCTGCACTCTCCCAATGGACTCTTCTACATATTCTTTCCTTTCTTCCTGTCTTAATCTGTTAAAAATTTTTTTCTCAATGTAAAGATACAGAGCATAAGATTGAGGGAGGAGAGTGCTTAGTATGGTTGGCAAGGTACATACATGGACTACGGGAATTGGTAAAACACAGTTCTTTATTTGAGGAGTTGGATGAATAGGGTCATGGGATTACAAATATAGCCCTGTGACTTGCAAGTATCAGAAGTTTTATTAACACATGCACTCATTTTTGTTGTGTGCCTCTGCACAACAGTCATTACTTATTGAAATATAACTACTAAATAAAATTTCAAAAATTGTCTTCAGCATATTTGGTTTACCATAGTATTTGGATTGGAGCTAAGCATTGCTACATAGAACACAATGGAGACACAATGTCTCAATTCATGCCTTAAGAATAAATTTGTGCATGTAAGTGGCACTTAATCGTTTTCACTAACTCAGAATCTCACGTACCATGAAATTAATTTTTTGAGTTGATCCCTCACATGAATGATAACATTATTTTTTTTTACCAGGATGATGGTTTGCACCTTACATATCTATTTTATCTGGATATACTGTGAAATAAATGACCATCTTTTTGCTTTTTGTTCTGGAAGTAAAATCTTTTAATCATTTTTTAAAAAGTAGTGGCAACATAAAAAATCCAAGCCAGTGCAATAGGATATCTTCAGTCATTGACAACTACTCTTAAGCTTTCAATCATCCACCAGCGTCTGATTGAAGAGTATGGACTGTTGTGATCTCACAGTGTTTTTAATGAGCAAATCATTACATCATAATGAAAACCAATACATTGCTCAAGTTTCACATTGAGTGAGGCAGAATGGCTGTCTCCTGGGAGCCAGGGACTCTAAAGAAAAATGAGAGTCCTAGGAAATAATGCTGAGCATGAACTCCCATTGCCATTTTAAAAAATACAATCCTCATCTGTATAAACTGGGGTCTGTACAAGAGGAGCAAAAAGAATATGTTTTCTTTTACTGGCATAATTTGACTGGTCTTAGACTGACTAATGTGTGTAGTTCTAATACACAGAATTTAAGAAGGTAATTAAATGAATTTTAAAAACATTTGAAGACTTAAGAGGAGGATTTGAAAATACAGTGTTCCAGAGAATAATGTGAGGTTTTCAGACAGCAGATTAACTGGTAACTCAAGTTTAAATATCTAAGAAAAAGAAATCTTGTAGAGTCCTCAGTCTAGCAAAGGAAGATTGAAGAAACAGCAAAGATAGAAACATTCCAGATATGAGATCTGTAATTTTTAGGTGACTGTAATTGACTGTTGTCAGTTGGAGTCAGACAACTGCAGTGATTTTGGCTGACTAATCTAAAAAGGAAGAATTATAGAGAAACCAACTGATTGTGGTTAGATGTGGGCAGATTCTTCATAAAAGGAATGAAAAAAAAGTTGGGTCTGTAGGATGCATGAAAAAGTAACATAAAAGTTTTTTGATGGCATGGAAGGTAAATTCTCAACTTCAGTAGCACTTTTCACTCACCTGAAGCAATGATGGAAGAAGTGTGTTTACGTCATGAAGCTCAGCTGGGCAACAGTGATTTTAAATTAATGCTAAAATGAGTTTAGTTCTGCAGAAAAGAGAGGTAACCATGGATGACAAATTCAAGATAAGTCAAACCACTTGTTTTTAAGGATCTATCTGAAGCTAAGAAGGAGCATTCAAATATCAGATTATAAGGAAGAGAAATACTGAGGCAGAGGAGGAAGTCATTGCCACTGAAGATGTACATTTATAAAGCCACGGCACAGGGAAGATGGGTATAGAAATGAAGGAAGTAACCCAAAGGAAATGCCAGTTCCGTAGTGTGCAATAGGAGCCTTTAAAGATCACTAGTCTTAAGCAGAAGATATGCAGAGAAGGAAAAATGGCTTCTGTGTATTATGTACGCAAAATTAGGATTATGTTACTCCTGTAAAACCCTTTAAATGTTGCTGGTTGCAGAGCTGAGAGATTAAAGCTATTTGATTTAGGTAGTATGTAAGCTGGTAAAGGAACATGCAGAAAAGAAAAATAAATTATGATTATTTAAAATATTTACTTCACATTTCATCAAGAGGATTAAGCATAAGGAAGTATGTTTTTAGTGAGGTAGTCATGGTATTTTTTAAGAAAAAAGCTTTTCATTTTAATTGGGGGCATAGCAAAAGTTAATTTTTTTTTTCTTTTTTTTGTCAAAATCTTGGTAAAGTACTCAAGCTGAGATATTTTGTTAAAGTTTTGGCTTCAATACAGTAAAAATATTTACTTTCCAAAGTATTGTTTGCAATATAAACTTTGGCAGAAAAAAAAAAAAACAAACTAAATTTTCCATGAGAGAAATGAGGGAGAGGCATTATAATATAAAATTATTTCAATTAAAAAGTGAAAGGTGCTACACTTATTTGAAATTTACAATTTCTGTCACCACAAGACTAAGTTTAGTACAAGGGAGTCTAAGTGCTAGGAGTCATAAATTTCGTATTACTTTAGGAAAACCTATATTGAGGTCTGAAACTACAGGTAGTATAGGATTGACAGTCTCAAGACTTCTGTTTTGAGTAGTTACTCTGAAGAAGATAAAAGCATATTTTCAATGAGCATAATTTTGATCAGAAGGCATTATATATAGCTTAGCGTGCATTTTATTGCAGCCCACTCTCATAAATACTACTGTGTACAGTTCAAAATATCCTTTTATTTTCTTCAGAATTGCTCCAAAGACTGTGAATTTTCATGTGTTTTTTGTATTTCTGTCAGGCGTCATAAAAGTTTAGTTTAATTTGTTATTCAGCTGCTGCTTTGTTTTATTTGTGACACTCTTCTAAATAGGCGTTAAAAACTTTTTATGTATACAGATACATATTTTCCTATATACATATACTCAACTGTGTGTCTCTACACATCTTTACACTAGCAGCTTTTGTAGTAGACATCGTGCACAGTATTCATTTTATATATGTCAGATCCTCAAGGGCCATGACTTTTGCCAGATGAAGCACTTTTGATTTTGAGGCTGATGAAACGCAGTGCGATTATTGATCTGTGCATGACACAGCCAGTCTCTCTGCTGGCAGAGTGTAGCAACATTTATCCAGGAATTTGTGAAATGTCACTTGGATCATGTTCATAAGGTAAACTGTGCAAAATCCAGGATTCAAGCTGAAAATCCATGAGGAATTGGACGTGACTCTCTTTTTCTTCATCCTATCTCTAGGTCAGCCAAGTGGTATCTGTTAAAACAATGTCTGTGTTTTGTATTAGGTGTGAAGAAAGTATGGTTATCACTAGGAACACCCTGTACAGTGTAGTCACACTGCTGGTTTTCTCAGGTTTTTAAGTCACTTGGGAGAACAAGATTTTAAGACAGTGAAAGTGATCTAGGCATTGCAAGTATGTAATACTTTTCTTTGTAGCAAGTGGATGATTCCTGTACAGCTGCAGGAAACTACTTAGATTTTCTAAAGAAATTTAACTTTCCTTTATTTTGCATGTAAAGATATGTGGCAATTCATGTTTGTCATTAAGATCTTGTTAAGTAATAGTAGTCAGAAAGGTTGTGTGACAGTTTCTACAGGTAAAACTGTAATGATATTGATAATTAATTTTTTTTTAATGAATATGATTGGGAATGGCTGCACATTTTTGCTAGTATCACAAACGGGCATTTAAAAAATACTGAAAACTAAGGTAAGTAACAAAACCCCAAACCTCCACATACTATTCCTATTTGTCACTTTTCTAGACATTTTTATAGATGGAATTTCAGTTTAAAAAACTGGTTTTGGGTAGAAAAAAGACACAAAAAGCTGCAGTTCTCAATTTGCATTTTTTCTTTCCAAAGCAGTTATAATAGTTACAATTTTAAAGTTAGCCATGAAGGAAAAAAAATTGCTAGCATTTTTTCAATTTTGAACATTAAAATCTTTTTGAAAGTCTTCTTGTATTTAATTTAAAAAAGAGTTCTTAGTTAAAGTAAGAAGAGGTTTTGTTGAATGAAGGTTCTGACTTAGGCTGTCTTGGGATTTTTTTCCAGAGCTAGTAAGGATTTTCTTTAATTTTTCAAAAATAATTTCTGTAGCTTGAATCTCAAAGGACAAAATTAAGATTTAATTGAGACAGTACTTGTGGATGACCACAGAAATGTTCTTGATTTCTAATTTTTCAAATGTTTTTCCAACATTTGTGCACAAGCAGTAAACCTAGAAGGGAGAAGTTTTTGTTGGTCATAAAAAAATACATGCATATATGATGCTTTAATTTTTACATGTTATCCCTCCCTTTACGAGGTTACCATATGTGAAATCCACCGTAAGGTAGAACTCAGTAAGTTGTAGAAAAGTCAAAATAGTTATCTGGGTTTTGGATTTGGGTTGGATTGGGTTGTGGCTTTTATTTTGCTTGGGGTTTTGTTTTGGTTTGTGGGATTTATTTTGTCTTGTGGATATGTGTGTTGATTTTGCAAAGATCAAACTGGCTGAACAAATACCAGAGTGTGTTTCTAGGATCCCAAAGATGGTACTTCATAGCATGAGGGCCACCAGCTTACCAAACTACTGCTCTTCATAGCAGAACCATTGCTAGCTTGTCAGGCATTATTTTTAACAGAGAATTTCACAGAGGACATTTTTTTTTCTACTTAACAATGTCAAGATACTTTGTAATATTGTACCTTGGTTTGGCACCGCACACAAAACACATATTGGAAGAAAGGAAAAAGAATATTAGTAAGTTTTGAACATAACAACAATGAGGAAAGATTGAAGGTCTGTAACTAATGACACCTAAAAATAATAACAGATTAATGGTAAAGACTGAAGGAGTGTAATGCCCACCTTTCCATGGATAAAATATTATTTAAAATTAGTGGTTAGTTTGTGCTTCCATATCCTTTAAAGAGAATGGATTCATTTTTTTCAAGAAAAACCACTTATATATAATGCACATTTTCTCTCTGAGGACACTGAAGATGGTTGCCAGGAGAATCTTCTTGGCATTTAAACCAAAATTTTCAGGAATAATTTCCTTATACTGTTAGCTACATGTGCTATGTTTAATATATTCTTTCTTATTTAACAATTTTTTTGTCCTCATTCTCAAGTGGAAGGTCTATTTTTGAAGATAGCTAGGTCAGGAAAGATATCTTAATATAGAGGAGTTCAAACAATGGATATAGAAGCTAGTCCTTGAAAACTCTTACTCCTTGGACCACGTCCTCCTTCTTCACTATGCATTTTATTACTCTTTGGTTTCTAGTAAGATTTATCAGTGATCGGGAAGGAGGAACATAACAGCTCCCTGTCTTGGGTTATGGAACCAAAAATGTGTATTCTATTTCATTTGCTAAAAGCAGTTGTGGAAATGTTGTTTAGGTTTTTTTTTTTTTTTTTTTTTTTTTTTTTTTTTTTTTTTTTTTTTAATCCCTTGTTATTCTGGGGGAGAGGGGCAGGTGCCTTCTGATAATGGGCCTGCTGTTCAAACCAGGTGGGGCAGTGTTTCTTATCTCTTTTCACAAGGGGCCATTAAGACTCCTCAAGCTGTTATCCCCATGCTTGTCGCAAGTTGTCCCATTGTGAGATGCTCCACCCAGTGGGGGGAGCCAACCATTCCTACCTGGATAAAACTGAGACGCAGGAACACAGGTATCTGGTTCCACTGGATTCCCAGAGGAAGACTGGACCCTTCTCACCATCACTGGACCCTTTTCTACAGGATCATCTCTGCTCCAACACAACCATATCTGCCACTCCAGGAGGACTCACTTTGGGACTGCTTCCAACACCCTGACCAACAGGGTGTCAGGTTATAGCTCTGACTCTGTCAGGGTTTCTAGGATTGTTGTTTGTTTGCTTGTTTGCTTGTTGTTTGTTTTACTACTACATTTGTTAATATTCCCAGTAAAGAACTGGGAATTATTCGTTATTCGTTATTCGTGTTCCCAAACCTTTGCCTGAAAGCCCTTAATTGCAAAATTATAATTTGGAGGGGGTGAGGGAGTTTACATTCTCCATTCCAAGGGAAACTCCAGCTTTCCCTGGCAGATACCTGTCTTTCCAAACCAAGTCACTCCCACATCTTGTCCTTCAAGAACAAGAGTTCTTTTGGACTCCTCTGGATTTCAGAAGAGGAATCTTCACCAGTTCCACATTTACAGGTCCGCAAAGCACCACTTTCCTGTCTGACCCTATTATTTTACCTGTCACAGTGAGATTTCTTTGTCTAGATTATATTGCACAAAATGAATTGGCATTTTTGTTAGAGCTTGCATCTTACTCCAATTTTTTCATTCCCACAATCCCGTTTAAGCTTATGTGTTCTAAATTAATCCTGGTGCTCTGTTGTCCTGGCTGCTCTCTTGCACTACAGGAAGAAACTTTGAAGCATCCATAGCCAGGAGTATAAGCCATTCTTATCACTTTACCAAGGATGATGCATAAACCTTCTTAATTTTTTTTTTTTGTTGGTGGTGGTTTTTGGTTTTGTTTGTTTGTTTTAGTGTGGTGTTTGGTTTTTGTTGTTGTTTTGGTTTGGGTTCATTTTTTCCAGGGGGGGCGGGTATTTTTTGGACTTTCTAGGCATAAAGGAATGGGAGTTAAGAACTAAGACATATTCTACAACGATAGAAAAAGAAGGTGTTACAACTAAAACGCTTCTGAGACAAGCAAACTACACCTGAGATTCCTTTTTAAAAATCCATATCTATGGCTTCTTCTCTTTGGGATTGTGTTAATTATTACTCTCTGTCTTAATTATTGTTCTCTGTCTCAGACTCCCCATTGTTGCAGGGAATGAGTGCTGGTTCCTGGGATTCTATGGAATCCCTACTGAAGTCAGACACTCTTACTGTCCTTGTAATTCAAGGGAAGAGTTTTTTAGTCTTGACAAGGTGCTGGTTTGCCTGAAGTGCCTGAACCTCATGGACTGTGTAACTGCTAGAGGAGGTAGAAGAATATTTATGCTTTCTTACTAGCGTTTATATGGTCTGATTTGCCCTCCTAAGGTTTAATTGGGAATTGATGAGGTAGTCATGGACTGTTCCCATGGCTTGTATCATGCTCAGGTTTACTTTGCATCACTCCGTTCTACTCTTGATGCCTAATGTGCCAAGACCTTCAGTTCCTTTCTCAGCACTGGAGACTGTGTGACTAGCCACAGCCACAGCACATCTCACAAGATTCATGGACACTGGGAAATCATCCACTCTTAGGCGCCTGAACAGTGCACAGTGTTCCTTTTATTTTTTTGGATTGAAATGTCTTCCTGTGGTGTTTAGGGTATTGTGTACACAAAATGGGTGATTTTGTCTATGCTCTTATCTTAGTAAAACCAGTAGGAGAGAAAGAGGGAACTACTCTGCAGCTGTAGGTCTCATTCAAGCTAGGATTTAGTGTTGTCCTCGAACTATTCATGTATGTAAAAATAATGAATTGCCCAACTGAGTCATAATATTGTTGATAACTGTGATAAAGGGAAAGTATATTTCACTTTATACATTAGACTGAAAACATGGCTTTTTCTTGCGATGATCTCTTCAGATATTAAATAGGCAGAAATAGTATATAAATAATATAGTAATATAAAGAGTATTTTACCCTAAACTGTTCATTTATGCCTGTAATTTTAGCAAAGGTTCTTAGGATAACATAAATTACAAATTAAAGATAAGACTGTGGGGGTTCATTTACAAGAATCCAGGGATGAATTACCAATTTCATGTATATGAAGTACATTTTAGTAGTAATTTTTAAATGCAGTTCATTAGTTTGAAAAATATTCCTGTCTTTGCATCCTCTCCATGATGTCTTTCATCAGCTTTTTCATCCCTCTCAGAAGTGGCTAGCAATGTCTTTGTTTTCTTTTATAGAATGTAAATAATAAATAAAATTTTGTATAACGTTACCTTTATGTGATTAGAAAAATTCCTCCCAGATACTTAACAGTTTTTTCCCTACAATTCTTCATTGTTTATGTTTCTCATTCTCTATGAGAACATAGAAATTTTCCATTACCTAAGTTTGTAAAAACAGTTTCTATTTAAAATGTTTTGCTTTTACACAGCTGTCTGCATAAAAACAAATGAAGACACCTTCTGAGGACATTTTTTCTGCTTTTAGTAATATCTGAAGTGGCTGAAAATTAAATTGAACAAAATAAAGTTGAACAAAATTAAGCATAAAGCTATCTTTATCAATTTTGTTCCTTGAATATTGCAACCAATTTCTGAGAATGCCTATGGCCCCACATATATTTTAGTAATTTTTATTTCAGTAATTTTTATTTCAATATAATTACATCACTTCCTCAAAGTAGGTTGGAAGAGTCTTTAACAGTTGAAAATCTGAAATTTGAGCCAAGGAAAATAATATATAAAGAGTAATATAGGAAATAGAACAGCTTTCCCTACAAGCAAGGATTTCCTGCCCTCTTACATTAGAAATGCAGAAATATTTCAGTAGAAAATGGTTCAATCTCTAAAACACATGGAAATGAGGAGAGGTTAAATTAATATTTCACCATTCTTTCAGTTATTTTGTTTCTTTTTTTCTTATACATTCTCTTAAAAATAACTTCAGCTTCTAAAGATATAAAGCCGTATGCTTTGGAACTAAGTGGGTAAATCAAAAGAAAGTTTAAACACCATCTTTAAAATAGCATTTTCATTTTGGTTTCTCTCTATTTTATGTGAGTTATACGGAAAACAGATGGAAGCATTATTAATTTTTTCCCCCAATGAGTTTTAGTGCAGCATATTTGTATGTGTTATCTGAAACATATGAATACTTAGTATTGCTGCTGTTAAATTTGTAATGAGTTGTAGGGATTGTGAAATTCCCTGACTGGCTCTCATGCAAGCAGTTCATTTGCAGTGCTTAGATGTGTTAAGATTAAGCAGGGGGAATATGGCAAGCACTATCCCTGACCCTAGATGAAAAATTCAAATTTCAAGCTTTATGAGTTTGCCCCAACTCTCATATTTGGAGGAAATCAGATAAATACTGTGTAGTCCTGAAAAAAAAATCATGCAGTAAAACCTGGTTCTAACTACAAAAGATCCTATGGATACCATATCTTATACTGAAAATTCCCTAGTAAGTATAAAGCCATGAAAATCTTGGGGCAAATTTTATGCATCAGATGGAAGTATTTCCTTGTGTATAGCAATTCTTAATGTGCACAGTCGTGCTAGGTGTTGAAATACTAGTATTTATTAGTATTTATTTACATAGCAGTGGTGGAAACATGAAAGCATTGCTTTTGATTGTGCCACATTTTCACAATTGACTTGCCATAATACTCAGGTATTTTCAAATAGCACAAAGCATCATGAAATGTCTCCAGTTATATTTTCATTTTTAATTTATTTGTAGTGAAACATTTTAATATACTGTGTTGTGTCTGACAGTTATTAATACTTCAAATAAGTTCAAATATATACTGAAGTACTGAGTATTTTTATTTTTAATAAATATTGATTTCCTCAAGTTCTGTAATTTTTCTGTGGAAATATTAAGGCCTTGCAGACGGTATCCTGCACATCTGTATATTTTGTCAGTTTACATCTCCATATTGGAAAATCAATCACAACAAAAATTAAATCATATAGTTGTGATCATATAATTGATCATTATGAAACTACTTGTATAAGTACTGTTAAATAAATAGTTAATAGTCCTTATATTCCCCTGAAATTTGCAAGGACAGATGGAGTGCAGCATCTGCTTTAGTATAAAAGCAGGGTAGTGTTCTTAATATGTACAGAAATTAGACATGGGATACAGCAATGTTTACTTGTACAGAGACATGAAATGAAAGTGATAGAAAATGAAGGCTAAAATAGAATTGCTACAGGACAAAACCTTTATCTTTGAATTGTTGTAATCATTATACAGATGACATATATCAGAAGCATTTGCATCATCTTAAAAATTGTGATTTATAATATATACTAAGGTTTTTTTCTTATTTTTTATATTATATTTCAAAAATCATTGGTTGCACTCTGCACAGTTCTGTACTCAGACTTGTCTCTTGTTATAGGAGCAGTTAATTTCTTGGAGAATTGGACCCAGAATATATTACTCCAATTCATTTCTATATGAGTATTGTAAGTTTCTCTAAAATATAGTTATGTTTTCTGCTCTTGATCTATGTGATATTACTAGTATCCAAAAAAAGAGAAAAACAAACCAAAATTCAAAAAGAACCAATCTGGACTGATTTCATTGATTTTCTTTTTGTATTATTTAATAAGTTGCTGTAGCCAGATGTTGCAATGCTAGGCTTTTATAAGTTGTAGAATAAATTTAGCTGTATATTAACAGTAAGTACCCGACTTAAAATTACAGGTAAAACCTTTGTTTATGAAGTGTTATGCACCAAATCGCCCTTTATAAAGGATGATTGATCAGTATTAGTACATGTTTAAGAAGACACTCAAAATCTTTGAATCTAGGAGTCATTGTTAGTGATTACAAATGCTTTTCCAATAACAGCTGAATTCATCATTTGTATGTGTGAAAGGGCGATCCCAATGTAAATATTGCTGTTAAAGCAGATATGTACTGCAATTGTGTTACCACTATCAATAGGACAAGTGTTTTTCTTTAGTAAAATACCTGAGATGAGAAATGTACCTCTTATCTACTGGTTAATGTCTGTATTTCTCTTTGGGGGACTAATTTAAACACTTCACGAGAGACTGACATTTTCAGTACCTTAAACATCCTTAAAAGCTGCTTTGTTCACTGCAAACCATATTTAGTATGACCTGATAATAATGTAGCACACCTCAAGTGTCATGCCTGTCTTTACTATGCACTTTGGAGCTGTGTTCATCTATACTAGACAACTGCACTTCAAGGAAAGATTTTTTTTTCCTTGATAGGCAATTAGCAGTAATTAGGAAGATTCACTTCAGTAAGGTGTCAACATGAGATTGTTTAAAAAAGTTGAATGTCAGTGGCTTTAAAAGAGGGTTCTTTTCCCTGACACATAGGTATGGCATGTGAAACATGAAATGTTAATTTAACTTTTCTTCTTATTATTCATGCACAATATTATTTTGTCATTCAGATACTACACTGACAGAGTGCAAAGGGTGTTAAAATAGTGCTGCTGGAATAAAAAGAGGATTAATCTACCATTGGCCAATTAGCCAAAGGGTACTTAATGGTCTCTAAAGGCTACTGAAGTCTAACAACTAGCTAAAGCACTGGCAAAAAGTCCTCTATATTACCTTCATTTATTTGACATTTTGTGGAATAGTCAGCTCCTGATAACTGCATTTGGCTGAAAAAAAACCCAAAACAATTAATGATTCAGTAGATTTTACTAAAATTTCAGAGGGACAAATGACAAATGTGTTCTACATTTTAGAAGTTTATCCTGCTTGGGGGGGGGGGAGGGGGGAGGTGTCTTTGTTTCCATTTAGGGATGGGATATTAAGTCACCAAAGACTTCTGTTTGATATTTTGTCTTCATGTCTAGAATACTAAGTAATCAACCACTTACAGCACTTGGATGAAAAGAACTTTGATGGAGGATTTGAAGTTATTTGCTTTTTCTCTATATGATCACCTTAAGTATTCACCACAGCTTTTTAGTCTGGTTTATATCTTTTCAGATATCTACATACCACACACCATCTTTATTAATTTTAGCTTTTTTTTTTCCTATGACCCATCAGGCAAAAGGTTTTCATTCAAGAGAATGCAAAAGGGTAAAGTTTAGTAGGATTGACACAATAAATTTGTCTTGGATACTATAAATAAAGATTTTTCATTGTATTATAATAGTATTTGAGAGTGAGAGAGTAAAATCATAAGTACCTAGCTCTCTGCCTGCAAGCATGCTTTGAAAAGTTCTTTTATGTCTTACATGTGCAACAAGTACTGCTTATTTTGTATGCTTTTCATGACCAAGCTGAAACTGTGAGAAAATCGTGTTCTATGTAAAACGTTTATAGAAACAGTGTTAAATTCTAAAACAGAACTTTGTATAGGAGCTATGTATTTGCTATAGCAAATGTATTCTATTGCCTACCTAAGCAAGGTTTCTTAGAGAAAAGAAATATGAGAATGTTAACTTCAGTTTTCTTATAGACATAGCAGTGTTTTCATCTGCCAGGATTTTAGGGTGGGAAGCTTGACAGAAAATGGGATTTTTACACATATTAGCTTTAGTTTACAAAATGAGTAGTAAAATAAGACTATGTCACTGCTTAAAATGTATGTCAAGAATGCCTGATTTACATCCTGTTATATCATTTTTTATATAATATATTTTATAAATATAAGTGTGTGGGATTGTGTGACTTCAATAGCAGTACAGTGTCAGCTGCTTCCAATGGAAATGTTCTGTTCATACACACCAGTTGCAGTAGTATAGTGACTTCTGTAAAATGAACTCAAAGCCCCTTAAGGAGGGATTGTGATGCCAAGGAGCAATAGGCCATTCCAGAAACTTCCTGTGTTAACCCATTGGGCTTTCCACACAGCTGTCTTTCTGAGCAGAGAGTTTATGGTGAAAAGCCTTGCTGAGTCACTGGAAGTTTTATTCTGACTACATAGAAACGGAGGTTTCATCACTTACTCCTTTGTGAACAGCAGAACAGAGTGTCATGGGTATACTAGGAGCAAGGAGATTATGATAGATGGATGTTAAAATATTGAACCTATAAACATCTGTTAAGCCAAAAACACTCTGGAGGAGGTGCAGCAGACAAAGGCCGCTACATCATGGAGGAACAGCAGTAGGCTGCCTTTACCAACATCTGGTCTAGCTGATGTTTAAGATTCTTCTACCTTTCATCCTGGTGACCTCTTCCTCTGGAGTAAATTCTTTTTACTTTGTCATTCAGGATATGTCTGCATGGTAGCACACACACAAAACTTTTGATGTGTCTAAAAAAGAAAAAAATAATTAAAATCTTGGCCTAAAATATAGGGAGTGGTGAAGAACACCAAGGTAATGAACATGTTTCTTAAGTAAATGCAAGGAATATCTTTTAGGCATAAATATCCTGATAGGGCAGTGAGGCTGTTTTTTACATCCCACGTGGATTTATACAGGATTTTCTCATAACTGTTCAATAGATTAAAAATAGAAGAGTAATGCAGTAGAATTATCAGTCCTGTACCACATTTACAATATCTACAGAAGTATTGAGACAACTTCTGTCAAATGTCTGATTGCAATTGCGTGCCTGTCTGCATTTGAAAATTGGGGCTCTGGTACATGATATGCTACTTTCACTTCATCCCTGCAGTCCTTATGCTGTTTCTAAATTTATATGGATTCTTATTTTTAGATATTTTTTTCTACCTCCTTAAGTAGTTTCTGGGACCAACTGTTATCTTTAGTACCTATCCTATGAAGACTTTTTAAAATATGTATTTGCTATAATTTTTGAGAATGTAGCCAGTGCAATTCATGATGTTTTAGAACTGATGCATATTGTCAGTAGCAGTAGCTTAACAAACTTCTGAGAGTCACGAGCTATCTTGGACAGATACAGGGGCATTTCTGATTTTGAGCAGAGATATTGATTTAGCTATGATTTTTTTTTCTTTTTATGAATAATTTATTATAGAGACACTGAATCATGAAATTCTGCATGTAGAAATATTGGTTATACTGGAGAAATTAACATAATTCTCATATTTTTCTATACTATGTCCTTCTGTACTACTACTGATTTTTCTTATTGAAATGGTCCTCATTTTGTCTTTTACTTTGCAAATGCAGTAATTATGAGAAGAATATATCAGATTAAGGAATTGTCAATAAGAAAATACAGTATCTTTCATTTAATAATGACAGCAGACACAGAAGGGAATGGAAAGATTAACTCCTTTACGAAGAATAGTACTTACCTCAGATACATATGTAAAATGCCCACTGACTTTAATAAATGCACTTATTAAATATGAATATGAGTATGAAATAAATACAGTTAAAGTTTTAACTTTAAATACCAGATGAATTTTCCTTGTATCCATGATATTTTTTTAGGCTAATGCAAAATATACAAGCATTCTTTTCACATTCATAATAGGAATAAATGTGACTCACTTTTATCTATGTATATGTGATCTTCAGATTATTGTCATGGGACTGCATGTTTTTACAAACACATATATATGATTTTTCTTTCTCTAACGACATTAAGCTGTAAAAATCTAATTTGTAAGTTAAATAATAAACTGCTTGAAAATAAAATACTCTACTTAACTTTCACCATTTTTTGTGGGTTTTTTTGGGTTTTTTTTTGTGGTTTTGTTTTGTTTTGTTTGGGGTTTTTGTTTTTGTTTGTTTTTTTGGGTTTTTTGTTTGTTTGTTTGTTTGTTGGTTGGTTGGTTTTGGTTTTGGTTTTCGGGGTGGGTTTTTTGTGTTTTGTTGGGTTGGGAGGTGTTTGTTCATTTTTTTTTTATTTTTGGTTTGGTATTTTGTTTGGCACCAGCATATAATCAGGCGCACATTTAGTTATTTCAAGCTGTCATGTATCTTCTCTTGTTTCTGATCAGGATTCTTCAACAAAGTAAGGGGTTTCTTGCATTTTGAGGTATTTCAGTACCATTTTGTACAATTGCTTCTTATGCTAAGCTACTGTATCACAGTCTTAGAATAATAAGATAGCATATTAATAACCCTTTAAAGGAGCATAGAGCTGTTAAGCCAGTGTTGGCTTTTGGCTGACTACAGTTTTGTGAAAGTTAATCACTAGCATGGAGATAATTTCCGTTCCTATTTTTGCAGAACAATATTCAATATTATTTAAATTAAAGCAATTATTTAAAACATTACTTCTGTAAGGAGTAATGTGAAATATATTGGTACAAAGATTGAATAAGTCTTGTTGGTTGTCAATCAAGTGCAACAAGACTGAGAGTTTGTTTGCATGATATTTATTTGAACTAAATCCCTAACAAGGCTCGTCTGCTAATTGGACTTAGCATTTATGTTGCTAAGTGAGAAGCATTTTGGCTGCAGTATAGGGTGGTAAGACCTACCCAGTGGAATAAACAACTAACATCTGTTATCCTGTCCTGCTCCAGCTTGCCTTTTACCACTTAAGTACTTCAGCCCGAGAGTCAAGGTTATGGAATGTGCGGTTCTCTGGCTATGGTGCATATATTGGAAGGGATGAAACAACACATAGGTAAAGACCAGCCAACCAGGAGATGTTTAGTGCAGCTGGTCCACTTTGCTTTAACCTCTACAAGCCCTACAAATATCAAAACAAAGGCCAAGAGAAAGGTGTATGCTTTATAGCAGTTGTCAACACAGCAATTCAAGTGAGCTTACAGTGGTCAGGAGTATAACAGATTTAACATTTAACTACCCTTAATTCACACTGATATCTGACATACCATTGTATTTCTTCATGTTTTGTGTAGAAATAATTGCTGAATTCCAGAGAGGCTCTAGGTAAACATCTTTCAATAGTAACTGCTGGTACAGTTTTGTCTGATAATTTTTGTTTGTTGTGGTTAAAACAGCAATATATTCAGTCAAAATTCAATTATTTTGCCTTAAAGTAATTGCTTGTTTTCAGTGGAAATAGATTTCTTTTTTCTGGCAGATTTGATCTTTGCCTGTACTAGAGAATTCAACCAACAGCTATGCAATGTCATTACAGGTAATAGATAGTTTCATTCCTCTTGAATGCTGGAGAAGCATCTCATATGATCAAACAAATATTTTTAGGGTGATACTGTGATTGTTTATTCTCTTTATAAAACAGGTGTTGACCTCCAACCTGGCCAAGTGGCAACAGGAGAAGGAAGATTTACAAGGAAAATTAAAGTTGAGAGAACATCTGTCTCAAACTGCTGTCAAGAGTGAAGCCACACCAGCTCCTTCAAAAAACATTGATTTAGAGATGAAACAGCTGCAGTGCAAACTAAAGGTGACAGAACAGATTACCTAGTGCTGAGGATAATTCGTATGAGCAGTAGTTCATAACTGGGTCAAGCAGACATACATATACTCCCATATGCCTATTATTTGTAAATCTTAGCCAATGATTAGCAGCTTAGGTGTTAGATTGCCTTTGATGGTAAGTAGAAGTGTAGTCACAGAGAGAAATAAAGGCCCTAAAACAATTTCTGCAGATCAAATAGGCCAGACAAGGAGCCTTGCTGGGTTTTTGCACAATGATTAAGTACATCTTGTTGGAAGGTGCTGTGGTATTAGCTTGATGAGAATTCAGTTGATTCCTTTCTTCCTTTAAGAAGGGGAAAAGCAATAGCTGTCTGTGAAAGGGGAGCAAAGAATTTGAGCTAAGGAGACAGCAGTGTTGCGTGTGTGTCAGTATTGTCGTTGTCTTCAGAGACACTTTATTTTTTTTAATTTGTATTTTTGTAGGTTACCTGGTAGGAAAATACTGACTGGTTGATGATTTCACTTTTCAGTCTCAGGTGATTTTGTTGCATGTGAATGGTATAGAGACTGGACTTTCTCACCAGGTGGCCTGGCTAAACATAATACTTCTCACTGAAGGAAATACATTTGCAACAGTATGTTTTCAAGCTGATTTTTCCCATTGTTTTCTGTTAAATAGTAGAGGAAAAAGAAAAGGTCAAAATGGTACAGCATTGTGCTGCTAGAAGAAACTCCACAGTAGCAAAAGTCTGCCAAAGGATCAGCTAGAAGAAAAGGCTGTGTTACATGGTCAACACAGCTGACTCTAAATGATGGATTAGCTGTGCTAGCACATGAGATTGGGTAATGCTCAGACCTCTTAGCTGTTGATAATAATCATGGTATTACAGATCGTGGCTATTGCACATTGGATGCATAACATCTAAATACAGGGATTAGTAAAGGTAGGTCACATTGATAAAGAGATGAGGTCAGCAGGGAGTAGCCTTGAAAAGGCACATAAATTGATCTACTTTAATTATGAGAAAGAGGTCTTAAAACCATACACACTGTCTTCTCGAGTTTTGTTTTTAGTTTTGGGATTGACTAATCTGCTTCTGTTGCTGGTGAGTGGTAATTTCTGTTAATAAGGGTTGTACCTTTTAGATTAGTATCTTCATTATTCAGAAACCTAGCAGCCAATTGATCTATGCAAGCAGGACAAAGCAAAAAATGGGAATTTACTTTTTAAAATAGCTTAAGAGTAACTAACACCCATGCTAGAAGCTTGCTGTATTTGTCTGCCAAATGTGAACAGCAAAATAAATTGCTGAAAAATCAACGTTTTTTTTGTTTCTGCAGCACAGGAAATATTTAGCAAGCATATATAAATCTGATATCAAAAATACTAGCATGACTTTTAATTCCTTTTTAAAGATATATTACATTTTTAATGAGAAAATAAATCATGTATGCAAAACTATATTTAGGATGGAGATAGTCTGTGACCCCAAATGCTAAGCAGTAGAGTAAATTCACTGGTTTCTGAATTGGATGAGAGTTTTGAATATAAGGGCCTCAGAAACTACTTAAATCAAGTAGAAATCAAGAATTTCTAAAATTCTTAACTTTATTTAAGGCTAGTTTAAGTCCTGCAAGTTGTTTTTTAGCAGAAGAATTTGGCAAAGGGTTTTCAATTATTGTTCCAGGTTCTCTAGCTGACTTCAAAATGAGACACATAGTTATTCTCCTGAATATCTGAATGTCTAAGCAGCAAAAGCTTTCCTTATAGCTCAAAATGTCCAAGTATCTGCCCTTGCTAGTTAGTTTTTCCTTTTCTTAGTGCTGTATTTGCAGTGCTTTTTTTTTACATTGTATGTAATGACTTTGTGTACCTTTGCCAATAGGAAGAAATACGTTAAGTGTGGGTGGTGAGTTTGGAAGCAAAATACTGTAAGCATATGTCTTTGCCCCTGAACATGGGCAGAGGCAAACCTAAGTACTCAAGTTCATGTCTGGTGTATAAACCATGTATCTGGGTGCCATGATTTACACTAAAGGAATTCAAGTTCTACAAACAGGTCTCAGGAAACTCAGGAATATTCTGCTAGCATATATCATTTTAACAATTTTCAGGTTATACCTCACATTATAATAATACTAAATAGACTAGACAAGTTATTAAGAACAATATTTTACATCTAACTATGCACACAAGAATATATACTCCTCTTGAGGTGCACAGAGTTATGTACAATACTCCCATTAGTGTTAATAGGCATTACAAGTCTGCACTGAGCAGAGAAATTCTCCTGAAGTACCATTGTTTACAACATGTCTGATCTGTTTGCTTATTATTTATACATAGTGAGTAAAAAGCTTTAGTACAGTGGCCAGATCTGTATACATATATGCACATATATATTTTGTGCATATACTTAACATGTATCTTTTGGCAGCACCTTTTGGAGTTCTGCAAAATCTCTATGTGGTGTGTTTGAGCTGCCATTTCAGCAATGACATTCAATACATATGCTCAGATTGCTAAGATGGCTACTTAGTTAAATTTCTTTTTTTTTTTTTTTTTCTGTAGGCTGATCAAGTTGTTCTGAATTTAGAACTTGGGTAGATAATATGTGTAATTGTCTGGAGGAATAGAGGCACTATTTTTTTTATTATTATTATGTACAAATGAGGAATGGCTAACAACTGTATAATTGTCCTTCACTGGAATGACATGTGTCTGAAAGTTAGGATCATACCAAATGTAGAATTTGTGTTATTACAGATGAATGGAAATGTCTTTGTCTTGTGCTTTGAATTTCAGGAAACATAAAAACAACCACTCTTGTAAATTGTCTTGTGTTTCCTAATACTCAAGATGAAAGGAATTATTGGACATTCCTCCTGTATAGATGTAGACTCCTTGTGCTGTAGAACTATACCATTCAAAGATGTAGTTCAAATGAGGATCCAGTTTTATTTCTCTTCTGTTATGTTTTATTCTGACCATGCTATGCAGTCCTAATTGGTGCTTGCAAGTGTCCCAGGGAACATCTATTAACCATACGTTATTAGGACAATGGAAAAGTACTGATTTTCATCATATTTTCCAGGGAATGCACTTCTGCTTAAGTGTGTCTAGAAAGTACGAAGGCTTCTTTTGTACCAATTACTTTCTAAGAACCTTCATAAAATACATGGAAATTTACTCAGATGATTTTTTTCAAAATTTACTGTTGACTGTGATAACATTCAGTCTTCTTTATTTATATTTTAATATTTTTCAATGTAGAATTCGAATAGTGCGATCACTAAGCAATCGACCACCATTAAGTCACTAAGAAAACAAGTCCAGGAAAAAGGAGAATGGACTCGCGAGCTACAAGCGAAGTATGGTCCCTCTTCTATCCATTGTGTCTGGTGCCACCCAGTGGCAGCTGTAAAATTGCAAAATTGCTACAACTGCTCTTGGATTCTTGGGAGAACGATTTTTTTTTTTTTAATTTATTTTTATTTTTTTAGTCTTGCATGGTGCTACAGGGTGGTGGGTGTTTGTTTTTTTTTTTTTTTTTTTTCTGTTTGTTTCTTTGGTTGGTTGGTTGGTTGGTTGGTTTTTGTTTGTTTGTTTTTTTCCTGAAACTCGAGCAGTTTATGCTTAAATTTCAGATTTTTTAAACTGATTAGCCAGCTAGCCAGCTACAGTGTCTGTATAGCAGTAAGAATACCTTAAGTCAGAACTCATACTCTAGAGCAGACTACTTTATCCTTGATTTAAGTCGAAATGAATTCCTCACCACTGTTAAACACAGTCTTTCAAATTCAGTAATTCTTTGCCTAGGGGCTAAGAGACATGTCAAGGTTCAGATGCTTAAATAAGATTAAATAGCTAGTCTTATATTCATAAAAAAAGTTCAAAAGAATGGTTATGTTTGTTTCTATTTGAATTGATTCAGGTCTGCTATTCATTTTGAAATTCAAAAATTGTCAAGTATGCAACTGCTATTTTTTATTCTACCTGCTGTAACTGATACAATACTGTTCTTCAATTATACTACAATATCATCTATAAAAAAAGCTATGAGTGTATCTGAATTTCTTGTCCCCAAGAGTTTAACTCCTCTAACCCTCCTGATTTTTTCATTTGAAGAAAGAATACAGTAAAGTATCAGAAAATAGTTCATTTGAAAAATAGAGAGCCCTAAAAATGGTTAAACTGTAGATTATTTTCTATTTCAAAGTGAATTTTTCACCATAAGATTTTAAATAGTTATTGGATAACATGCTTTCTTTATAAAATACTGTGTTTTCATAAGCTGTAAGATAAATTAACCAAAATAACAGTAAGAATATAAAGATGAAATAGATCAAAGAAATCTTTAGATGCACTGTATTCCTGGGGATTTTTTAAATACAATATTGACATTGTATTAACTGTGTTGTATTCCTGAACACACTACCATTCATTTTGCTTTTACTGGAAAAAATCCAGATATCTGGACATATTAAGGTATTGCTTATGTTTGTATTTAAAATATGAATTTGTGTTGAAATACTGGAAGCATTGTATAAAACATAATTTTTTCATTGAATAAAGATTACTTTTTAGTACATGAGAGTTTTGAGGGTTTTACGAGACGTTTCTGACAGAAGCTGATGTTATTTCTAGGTTTTTGCATTTTATCTCATCTCAATCTGACACACAAGGATAGAGTTTTTTCAACTATTTCCCTCTATTACTTAGTTGGATGAAAGGAGGCTTCCCCGTTTCACTTTCTTCTGAAAATAATTTTGCAAAATACAGTGTTTGAATGATTGTTTGAGACATCAAAGGAATTTAACTAATTGAATTTTGTGGACTCAGCAGGTTTCCCTTTTTTGATAATAGTTAAAGAATTATTGTGATTTCAGTTCAGACAAGAAAAAATCAAATCACAAATATATTGCATATTTAGAAAAAGGTCTGTTTAATAAGAGACTGAAACTGAGTTTAATACTTGAGAACCAGGTAAATTGCAAGAACTGCATCAGTTTTCATTTTTGAAAGTATTGTAAAGCTACAGGCATGACAGATTGTCTACTGCCTTTATACCTTTTAGTTGGATATTAACCAAATTTTCTAGCAGTGATATGCAGTCCAACTTCTTCCCCTGTAGAATTTCTTAATATGAAAAGACATTTGATAGAAGACTTAAGTTTTCACCTAAAAGCAAATCAAGAAAATGAGAAAACCTCAAATGAAACATTGGAAAGTCTTAAGAAAATGGTACTTCTTTTTTGCTATTTCTAGTTTTTGGAAAAACAGAAGTTGGTGGATTTACAGAAGTTATTTCAACACACTATACATATTAAATCAATATATTGCTTAAAGCAAAGAACATATAGTTAATTGAAGGGTGTAATTCCCTCCACTATAATTTGTACGAAATCAGTATATAGTGATAGCTTGAATGGATTCAGCATAATTTAATTTATCTTTGTTATAGATGTAATTAAATATTAAAGTATTCAGAACACACAGTTGTGAGGATATGCTGTAAGTAGTGGGATTTAGTTTTATGCACTGTAAGTTCATAAAATATAGTAGACCTGAAATAAGGGCAATTTTACATGACATATGCTAATGAAGTCCATGCATCTCTCCTGGCTATAGTAGTTAAATGCTTTAATATGTTAATCTATTTTCTACTGCAGTTTTATGAATCATTCACTGTTCTTAGCTTAAAGTAATTCTAGCTGTGTAGATAGTGCTTGACTTCTATAGTAAATGATTTTCTCCTGCAACATTTTAGGATGATTTCACTGAAGGTAAGAGAACTCATATATAGTTTAGCATATTTCTGCTATCCAACTGATACATTGCATTTTGGCCTTCAATGCCAGAAAAAGATCATGATGTTTGGTTGTCTCTCAGTTTATGTGGCTTATGACCTCAAAACAGAAATAAACCACCTGCCAATTTGCTTTTGTTTGCCTAGAATGCAAGTGCTTGCTGAATGTCACAAGCACTATTCCTGCTTGTGGTTATACAGCATTTTCAGCTCCAAAGAGAGCTACTGTATAACTCTCCATGCTAAATATAAGGTGTTATTAAGAAATCCACAGCCAGAAAGTGAGAACGTAAGTAAGAAAGGCAGCTAAGGTATGATATGAGAAAAATACCTGGTTTTGGTTTTGGATAAAAGATTTAGCATGGAATGATGTGCTTAAATGCTGTACTTTAAGTATTTTAAGCACTTCATTCCCAGAGAATCATATTCCATACATTATTTTAATTATTCCATGTGGAAAATCAGGTTGATAAATTTTACATTATCTTCAGCAAAATATCAAAGAAATTCCCTGTTACTCAATATTGTCAGGAAAACTTTGTGATTAGCTCTATAGGAAAGCAGAACAATTTTTAGGAACACTGGGTTTTTTTAATTTTACTCCCAATCAGTTCTTGCATTGGATAATCATTACCTAAGAAGTTTTACAGACTATTTATATATAGACAGTTATTTTCTCAGCTGAGTTTGAATTTATGTTTTTATCTCTGACAAAAGAGATTAGTGGAAGTTGTAGTTTACTCCCTTTTACAATTACCATAAGTCTAAAGTATATAAACAAACATATATATTTATATAAATAAACAAAGTATATGAACAAACAGCTCTGTAAATGAAGAACTTTTCTTTATGTTTAGTGCAACTCAAAACGTTATGTAACAGGATTGTGTGCCAATTTATCTCTACTAGATCAACACTAGAATACTATTAAAGTCTGCAATTTCAGAAAAAGATACCTCAGTAAAGATATTTATGTAGTTATATATTTTTATTTATTATAGATATGCTTTGTTCTAATTTTGAAGTTTTCTATCTTGATAGTCAATGCTCTTGGCCTTTCATTACTTCAGGTGAAGGCACTGGCTGAAGACAAAAAAGCTTCCATTGACTTGAGGAAACAAAGATTTCATTTAGCTATGAAAGAGAAGTCTCAGTATGAGCAGATGTATCACAAAACTAAAGATGATTTGGAGAAAAAGGTGTAATTACAGTTTTGATGGCTCCACTGTGGAAATTTTTCATACCTTACTTTCAAATGAAAAGTTGCAAGGTCATCAGCTTTAACTTTCCGTACAGAAAGGGAGAAAATAGCAGAATAACAGTAATCCGTTTCTCTGATGTAATTCAGTCACACTTCTGAAATTTAGATACTGAAACATGGGCATAATAACTGAAAATGAAATTACTTTTTGCCATGAAATTACATACTATATGCTGGAAGTGAAATATTCTGTGATGTCAGCTATGGTGTGGGAGGTTGGTTTGTTCATTCTTTTGTTTGCAATGTACCATACCTCCTCATCAGTTTTTATCATAGCACTGCTGTGTCTCTGTGGACATGTTTCAGGATCTCAAGCCTGCTAAACTTGAGAGCAAAATTGAGACTCAATATGCTATGACTGAACTTGAAACTGCTGCATCTCAACAATTACATGGCTTGGTTAAACAGACTACACAGGCTTTGGAAACTCTACAGAAGGAGCTGCTGCTCACCAGTGACAAAGTAGAAGAGTTCAAGACATTTGTGAAGGTTTGAAGATTTTCCTTTGAGTGTTCACCTGAATAAAGGTATTTTTGATTGAAAGTAAAATATAAAGGATTAAGCAAGGCTTTGATGCATTTGCTGTTCCAGAACAAGGTTTGTAGTTGCTGCAATGTTCTGGCATCGGGTCTGAATGAGGAGAAAGAATCACTGCCTCTCTCCCAGATTTTCAAAGACTTCCATAACTGTTATTGGTCATCTTTTTATATATGGCTGCCATATAGTTGGTTCCAAAAGAAAGTGCTTAGTTGTGTATCAGATTACTTTGCAGCAAATAAATTCCCAATGCATTTAATGTAATAATTCATACCTATTGATTATTGTGAATTACCTCATTTTCCATATGCACATGCTTCTTGTTTTAGAAATACTATGTAAGGAAACCTCTGTGTTGTAAAATTGAAAGCAGTTTTAAGAGTAGTATGTAGAATATTGTTTCCTTATATTCTTTCCAGGGAAATAGTCACAGCCTGACAGCGTTCAGGAAAGGTTTGGACAATGCTCTCAGGCACATGGTGTGACACTTGGGAGTGGTGCTAAGGAGTGCCAGGAGTTTTGATGATCCCCGCAGGTCTCTTCCAACTCAGAATATGTTAATGTAGCATATACCTACAGTATACCAAGTTTCAAAGAAGGCTATTGTTTATTAGCCCATGAAACAGCCACTTCTCTAATGCTCTTGGATTTCTGAAGAAGTGAGCTGCTTTCAGATATGCCTGAGCAAGGTTGAAGCATTCAAAGTAAAGAGTAATTGTATTTTGATGCACTGGAAAAAGAAAGCATATATAGTTATCCCTTCAAGAATAACTTCCAACTCTGGATTGAAATGTAGTGTCTTAAATTAAATAGTGCATTACATCTTCTTCTGTCTTCATCAGATGAAAAGCCACTCCACATAGCAGTATTCAGACCTTTAGTGTTTGCCTGAAATCATCCCATGTTCAGTTCAGTTACTAAGGTCATATAAATTTCCTTATGAAAAAAAGACTGAATGGTGTTGAATATGCTTTAGAATCCTAAATTCAAGTCATTCATAAGCTAACTTAGGTAAGTTGAAAATAATGACTTTTCAAGAAAAAATCCCTGTTATTTAAAAACTAGATTTTTTAAAAGTTTATTATTAAGTGATTAATATTTTCTGTTTCCATTTTGATGTAACTTTTGAAAAGGAGGTACAAAACAAACTATGCCATTTGTTCAGAAATATTCTGACTATTCTTGAACAGACTGTAAATTTTCATGAGAGAAAATGTGTTTTCTTCTAATACTGACACTATATCTAAGAGGAAGATATAGGTGTTCTTTCCACAGCTGCATGCTTATTTTTGGCTATATATGGAAAAGCCTGAATTAATCTAATGTATTATCTATTATTTTTAATTAAGTACTCCTATGTTATTGATGACAGAGAGAAGCAATTAAATCTCCATTCAGACTGCTATGAGTTTTGGAATGTCTTTGCTGAGTAAAATGATAGTACCAGTTACAGAAATAAGGATATAAACAAATCATACTATCAATATTGTACATACTTTCATAATGAAAAGGTTTTCAAAAATTAGAAAATGAGAAAGTAAAAGATCTTCTCAAAAGTAAATGTACTGAGCAGAATCCCCTATTAGCAACTATTATAACTTAACTCCTTGTTGAATGAGATGACATCTTCATTGTTAATTACCATGAATATTCCTTAGTACTTGCATGGCTGCACTGGATGTGAAAAAAAAATTAATATGAAATAATAATAACAACAATAACAACAGCAACCTAATTTCTTGCCTGGATAGAAAGAATATGTATGCATATTTCAAGTGCTAGTTTTGCTGACTGCTGTTCCTTTGCAGAACAATTTTTTGAAAACAAAGATAGTGTCTATAAATAAACTACTTTGTTTAGTTGGGTGCTAAAATCAGATTTTATTAACAATATACCACTGTAAAAAAGTAAAATCATTGGCAATTCAGTGGGATTTTGTGGCATATCAAGTAAATCCTGTTAAAATATCTCTTATGTATCTGATGTTATAACAACTTATTGTGATAATACTTACTGTAATAAGTAGCAGTACTCCTTCCTCTTGAAGACCTCTTCTTTTGAAGTCTGGTCTGTCTCATTTCTTTTCTTCCTGAGAGTTGTGGGGATTTTGTCCCCTGACCTTGATTCTCACTCAAGTTCCAGTAGTTTAAATAGTTTTTCTATAAGAGATCAAGTTTAACCTATATATATCACTCAAACACGTTAACAAAATTATCTTCACCTGCTATTCTATTTCATAGGTTTTACTTGTTTTTCAGAGTGCAATTTTCTCCTCATTGCAGTTCCTTTTTTCTACCCATTCCTTATCTCTTGTGACATTATATAGTTCTTTTTTAACATACAACAATTAAATTATTTCAGAGTTTCTAATTGAGCTGTTGCAGCTATAAATGGGAGAATGGGAGAACAGAGGAACTTCAGAGAAAAGAGTGACTGTTTATAGCAGGCAGTGTTACTTGCTTTCAAAGTTATTGACAACACAGAACCACAGGATCTTGGATCTATTGGGATCAAGATAATAAGTTACAAAACCTAGGGAAGAGGTTTCTGGTAGAAATCCTTTATACACCAGTGGATCGCATTAGAGGATATGATGATTTACTAACTGAGCAAGTATTTGTAATGTAATGTAATAAAATGTTGCATTACTCTGGTCACCCCAATTTAGGACACTTACACAATGAGCTAAAATCATTAGATTGTAGAATCTAGTGGTAATTTCCAAAAATGCTGAAAAGAACTCTTGTAAACAAAGGTTGCTGTATCCAATATGTTGTAAGTGATTACTGGATTTATTTTTTTTTTGGAGTGTGGGATAGGAATCAGGTATTATTTGCTGAATGACTTTCAATGGGAATTGACTGGGTACCTGAAATACATTAACTCGGAGCAGTTTATTTGTCCAAAGCTGTTATGAGGAAAATATAGAATAGTAGGAAATATTAATAGAAATTGTGGACTGTAACAGTATTAAATAACCAAAAAACCACTGTTGCATAATTATATGGTAGCTTCTTATAAATATCTATTTCATTTTGGTAGGAAAGAGAGCAAAATATTTAGAAATAAAAGGAAATATAAACAAAGTGGAAAATGGATTATAGATAACTATCTGAAAATATAAGCAACAATGGAGTATAAAAGATGGATAAGATGCTGAAGAAGTCAAGAAGGAATCTTTGGGTAGCAAGGCAAAACCAGTAGTAAACAGGAAGGATTTAAAAATGTACTATGCAGAGGTTTCACATTCACCGAATTCTGTTTGCCAAATTCAGTGTAGTGGTTTGAGTGTCTTTATTTTTTTTTACTTATTTATTTTTTTTTTCTGTGAGAGACAATAAGAAGAAAAATACAAAACAAACCTAACTTAACAGTAAACAGATAGATTTTATTAAAAGAAGGGAGAAAAAAACCACATGAACTTCAAAACACTCCTACTTTCCCCTACAAGTGTTCACATTTTTACAAACAATAGAGAGACAAAATCTGTAAATTTCAGTCAGTTTCACCACTTAAATTTGGGAGAGGAGTCTCTAGGGTCCCACAGAAACCTAGAAACCTTTGTACAAGACAAAACAGTGTGGTGGCTCTCAATGTCACAAATCTTCAACTACCCAGCATTTTGCAGATTGTGCAGTCCCACACATTAGCAGCCTTTTTTCTGGCTACTCATGGGCCTTTCGGCATACTTGGGGTACCGTTTAAGAATGCTTTTTCTAGTATAAAACAAGGATTCTCTTCTTCTATCTCTAAAATCGTCTCCATTTCAAAAGAAATAGAGACTTCCTTTTACCCCAGGAGCCAAGGACCTCAAATCCCTTTCTCTCTAAAATCATCTTCATCTCAAAGACTGAGACCTCCTTTTACCCCAGGAATGGGGGCTTACTCTGTTCAAAATTCTCAATTAAATCTTAATTCTATCAGTCCACAACCTTTGACTAGAAACCCGCATTCCCCCAAACAGCACTATGTTATTATAAAAAATAGTCCATTTTCCCATGATTTACACTAGAGATGTCCACCTAAAAATGTCCACTTCCTCAATCCCTTCTTCCAATCAGTCCTTTTTCTCTTGCTCTATTGACTTCAAGCTGCGTCTTCTCTATGTGCACACTGTCCCTTTCTGCTCTCTCCCAGGGAAGAGTTAAGCCTTGAAAGCCTCATGTTGCCAGGAAAGAGTTAAACCTGCCCAGGCCTGCGGTGGCCTAGTCAGCTCTGCAGCAGCTTCTCTGAGGGGGGCTTTCTCTCCTTTCCTCTCACCCGGGATGGGGGTCCCGATGGATGTCACCCATCCCTCGGTGACAACCGGACAGTCAGGGTGGGTTCTGAGATGGGCTTTAAATCCAGCTGATGCCAGGCTGCAGCCTCTCTTCTCCCGCCGGGAGCGCATGGAGCCCGGCCAGGCCTTCAGGCCAGCTCGACCCTACTCGATGTCACCTGTTCAGATGATCAGAAGGAAAAGGCCTTTTCGGGCTTCCCGGGCTGATTTTAAACCAGAGGCGTATCTAACTCTTTAATTGGTCAACCAAGCTGTCTGCATCTGCTATAACTTCCTTAGAGAAAGAAAAAAGAGACTCATATCCGTGCTAAACCACCACATACTACTAAGATAGCTATTACAGGGCAGATGCAGTCTATTATTAGATAAAACAATAATTGTAACTGTGAAAGACAGAGGTCAATGAATATTTCTGTTTTGTGTCTGTGTGAAGTAGGCTGATGTCTTATGAAGATGCTGCAACATCCTTAATATATTAGTAGCCAAGAGAAGATTTTAAATATTTTCTAGAAAGAAATAGGATTTTTGGATTGAGAATTTTTACAGCCTACCATTTTATAGAGCTGGATAAGAAATATTTATCTTGCTGATCTTCATTTTGAGTAAGTATTCAAAGTTAGTGCATATATATTACGATGCTACCTGGAGTCTAAAAGAATGATAATACTGAGTCAATAGTCAGAAAAGGCAGTATTTTACTTTCATTAATCTCACCTCATTTCAGAATAAAATACTGACACAAAGTTCAATTATTAAAGTATTAATGCATAGCAATATAGTTATGCTTCTCAGAGTGCCTGTATAGAAAGCAAAATGTATTGAGTAAATCCGGGGTTTTTTTTCTGGGGAGTAGTACAAGTCAGTTGATAAAGGTTACTATTTGCTTTCATATACCTTTTTTAAGATGTCTAACCTACTACTGAGATGTTCAGATAAAAAAATAGCCTATGAAATATCAATACTATGTTAAATGGGTTAAAAATAGTTCATGCAGTTGATCTGAAAAATAAATCATAAAACGCAGGTGATTTTTAGAGTTCCTTAATGACTATAACTAAACTTGATTATTAAACATTTTCACAAAATGTCTTGAATAATTTTTTTCCATGGTATTTATCAAGACTAAGAAATAATAATGAAAGTAAGGCTGTAAGTATATCACCTAGGCCAAATAAAGCATTTTTATTACAGAAAAATGCAAACTACCTGGAAGAGGGATCAGGTGGCTCTGAGAGTACTTCAGATGCATTTTCTGAAGTACCTTATCCCACCCCACTTCCTTCAGCACCATAAATTCTCTTTGAATCATGCATTCAATTTTTATGGTGTACCATTCCTCAGGATTTTCTGTAACATGTACTGTCAGATCCTCAGGTGGATCCTGCCAGTTATGTGAAGCACAGCAACCAGAGCAAAATGTTCTTTGTTGTGTGTTTGTAGTACTTGTGAGAGTTCACACAGAAAACAGCCATTGGATAAAGTTAAAAAATTGCTATTATACTGCTTGACTGGATTTCTATTGAAAATAGAGTACAACTTTAACTGTCCAAATTCCTGCATGGATTCTGTTTCTTGGCACATTCTATTATTTTTTTTCTCCTCTAGACTTTGACCATATGACTCTTAGAGGCTTTTGTAAGCCAAGGCTCAGTAGTGTCAACTGTCCTATTCAATTTGCACATCAGCAAAACTCATTTTAATCTGCAGTGATGACGCGTGCCTGAGCATGAGGATATCAGAACTTTTCTGACCTTGAGAAGAATTGTTTTGATAAGGCATCTTTATTCAGCTCTTGTGGTAATAAATAGGTGATGGCAGATGAATGCTTACTTCCATACTACCTCTGTCATTTGGGACTTGTGTGCCTTCCATGGAGGATACCCTCTGCAGCACTGTGCACATCTGGTGTGTTCTGGCATTGTTGTTGCTTGGATCTCCAGTAAAACCATCTGATAAAACTGACTGCCAAAATCAAGACCCAAGGCAGTTCACTTGGCAAGCTTAATGGATCTAAGTTGGGATCTAACACTCACCCTCTTAAGACAGCTGCCCTCATTTTGGCTATTCAGTGCTGGGCTTAAGCTACGTGCATTTCCTCCTCACTCTCTTGTTTGACATACAGCTGTGTTCACCAGCCATGTGTGTCAGAGGACTTCACCTCTGCTTGGCCAAGTGGTGTTCTGCCAGTTACTTGCCATTAAGTCAGTTTACCTTATATCCTAATAAATGTCAGTCTCTATTACCTTTCTGCAGTTTATCTTGACTACTGACCTAGGTTTTACCATGGCATATTTCCTCACTGCTATCTTGGACTGTAGTTCAAAATACAGATTTAGGTAAGTTAATAACGCTTCCATTGAAAAGTTAAACCCCTGAGTGAACCTCATTCCTCATTTCTGTCCTTACAAAACTTCCTCCCTAATCCATTTTTGAATGTCATCATAGATATTATCTGGTTCCATTGTGAGCTAATTCATGAGAATTCAATTTAACTTCTAAAAACCCACAGTGCCAGCTTTTGAGTACCATGGAGGGTCAGAACAGGGACAGGTTCACATGGTTGCAGGGTGGAGATGCTGGGATGCCCCTTAGTGGCAGTACTAACTGAATATGTTCCATAAAACCTTTTCCTGATGCAAAAAAATTGGTAATTAATGATTAACCAGATTAAAAAATCCTATAATTTGGCAAATGCCTGTTATTTACTATCCTTGTCTTCTTCTCTTGAACTGTTCTGTGTTGCTTCAAAATAGAGCATTGCTAGGGAATATATTCTTAGGATGACTGTATACAGATCGTGTCCTATTTTTTCTTTATCTATAAACGAAACTTTAAAAATATTAGACATAATTAGTTGGGTTGGAAGGCACAAATATTTGGGAAATATTTGGTGAGTTTTTATTAGATTTACAACATGAGAGCAACACAAGTACATTGCTACTGTCTTTACTTTCAGTCACAAAGTCAGTTCTTCAGATAGAAGAAAATCCTCGCAGGTGACTCAGAATTCTCCAGTTGCAGTGAGACAGCAAGAGATATTCTTCACAGAATTTTGATGTTGCTGAATGTATTCTCAAACCCCGTGGATTCAATTTTCCTGGCAGTACTAGTGCTCCAACATCTTCAGGCCCAAGATGTGTGGACTATAATTTTTCAGATGGTTACCCAGACCAGATGCAGAGTGATCATTTGTTTCTTTATGTGAAAAAAAGAAGCGCATAATGGGCAACCCTAAAATTCAATAATTGGCAAAAACAGACTAACTGTGATATGCTGCACAGATGAAAACTGGTTTATTTTGAAAATTTTATGCAATTGTATCTGAACTGTGCCAATTTGGAAGTGTTATTTGACCAAAGAAAGATTTCTTCAGCAAGTCACTGAGACATTTTGCAAACAACAGCAGATATTATCACATAAATCAGCACTGTCAGTTTTGATTTGGAAGTGGTCATCTTTAATATGACTTCAAGTTGCTAGAAAATTTCCACTGAGAACACTTCAGAGCCAAAAGATAAGTATATTTCATTTATTACACTCCAAACTGTCAACACTTTACCTAGGAAAGTATACCCAGAGTGATTATTTTGTATTGTGTGGAGTACATGATAAGTCTGCCAATCTGTGTTCAGTAAAAATCAGCATAATATTTGATTATTGATTTTTTTATTATTGATATTGATTATTTTATTTATTATTAATAATAATATTTGATTTCAGGAATATGTTCCACTATGATGAGAATTGGTATTCTTATCTGTACAATGCACACCTTAAAATACGGTGTCCTATATGAAAAGCAAAATTTGTATAACTGAGAATATCTCACCATTAAAAATATGAGGCATTTATTGCTTCTTCTTCATTATGTATGCTACTTCAGGAAAAAAAAAAAGTAGAAACACAGCTTTTATTATGAAATACCAACCTTTCTTGGTTCTGAGAAGAAATTGGTGATAAATTAAGCTAATCTCCATCAGGATTACTCTGCATCTGGGATTTAAGCAAATTGAATCAGAGGCCTGAATAGTGACAGTGAATATCTATTAGACTGTAAACAGAATAATAGGCCTTGTGAATTTTAATGAATTAAGTGAATGGCTGGATTCTTATCGTTTACAGAAGGCATATGGTTAGTGATACATATAGTGTGCCAGGAACAGCATATACTGTAGATATCTTAATGGATAAAATCTTGATAAATAAAAAGGAAGAATGAAGAGGAAGATGTTGAAAAGCATGTCCGTACTCTTTTTCTTTGCTTTTTTGACTTAGAAGGATAGCAGTTAACTTTGATTTTGACTGTGGTACATAAAGACCATAACAGATGTAGCTTAAAATATATTGAATGTTTGTAACTCCTTATCTAATTCTGTATTAATAATTTAGGGATGTTTATTTAGATTATTCAACTATGTAACCAAGTTATAAGGTATGTCAGTTTTCTGTAGCTGTGCATGTATATCTCATGCTAAGTTTAGGTGCATGTCTGACATACACTGGTGATTTAGTTGATAATGCTGCTATTTTCATTTTTCTTTGAGTGCAAGAGAACCATTTTCACAGACTGCGACTCTATAATGGTAGATAGTGTGTGAACAGAGCCAGCAAATTTGAACTGGAGAATTGTTTTCACCAATTTGCAAAAAAAGTCCTTTTGTGTCTCATAAGTTTAACAGAGAATGAGATTGAAACAGGATCAGCTGGATCAGCTGGGAGCTACTGGGAGACTCTGTACTGCACTTCCAGTACAGAGTTTCCAAACTGGGATTTCTTTAAATGGATTGGAGAGATTTCTTTTTAAAGCTCATACTCCATTCCCTGCTGGACATAGAAAGATGCTTAGTTTAAAGATAATGACCAGTTTGGGGTCTAAAGACAGAAACAATGTTGACTGGAAAAAGGAATGACTGGAGGACTTCAGGGGTGGACGTAGGAGTACATACTAATGGCTCTGGGCTTGAAGTGCTTAGAAACCCTTTTGGCAAAAAAATCCCAGGAAAACTAGAAAAACTTGGAAAGGAGGAAAAAGATCTCCAGTAATGATTTATTTAAGAGTTCATGTAGAAATAATTGTTTAACGTCCATCAAATTGCTAAGAAAGCAAGCTGAAGCAGGGAGAACATAAAGCACTCGTCCATATACAAGGTCTTGTGAAGTGTCCACAGTAACTTAGGAAGTGGGAATTAAGGGTATTCACCAAGATACATGGCAAAAGGGCTACAGAGAAGTAGGAAGAGCTCCAAGAAAATAGAATCATGAAAAAACAACAAATTACAGTATTTTAAGGAAACACAGTTGGTAAGTTTTATGGGATTTTTTTAAGAGTCTAAGTAATACCAGAGCTGACCCTCTTAAGTTAGGTTTCAGACACACTTGTTTCAGCAGTGCAGTGGTCTTACACAGAGCATCTGATTTATAGTTCTTAGGCTTTTTGTGTGTTTCTGCAGAAAGATAGCAGAAGCTTAGACTCTGAGCTGAGTGTCGGGAAATCATGGTGTTCTTCACATCTTGGTCACTGACCTGCTCTGTGACCTTTGCAGTGTTGTTTCACCTCAGTATTTCTTGGTCTGGCCTGAATATCTTTGTTTGCTACATCTGGTGCAACTGTGCTGACTTTGTCTGCCCTAACTGTTCAAGATAATAAACTCCCTTAGATCTGAGGCATCTTTTGCTACATGTGTGAACCTCTAATTTCTGTCAGTGCCTTTTTTTTTCCTCTGTGTATGTAACTGTAATATATATAGTTTTAAAGGAATGGTGGTAGTTTTGCTAGCACCTGTGTAAATCAGAGGAAATTCTGTTAAAACCAAAGGATTTACAGCAGGCAAAAAATTAATATAAATGAGGTAGTACTTAAATGCAGAAGCAAATAGGACTTTAAATTATTATTATTGCCCATTCCACATAAATAGAATTTAAGAAACCAATATATTTTGACAGAAATATTCTGCCTGTCATCCCATGCTGATTATACATATTTCAACTCATTCTCTGCTATAAAGAAAACTATTATTTTTTTCTCTGTTCTAGGTCACAAAACATGGTAATTGTGCTGAAACACACAGTGCAATGGAAAATATTAAGTGTTTGCTGATACTTAACAACCAGCATCAGTCTGAAAACATTTGGGTCTACAGTACAAGTTTTTGACAGTCCTAAAGCTTAATGTACAGGACAGATTAGATAATTGTAAAGCTGTAAAATTTTACATGACCACAGGTCCCCTCATATTAGTAGGTACCTGCTGCATGTTCTATAAATGAGGTGTCCAGCTGATGCAATAAATTCTGCTCAGAGGTATTACAAAGAATGTAATGAAAAAAAGCAGATTTTTAAGACAAGATTTCAGGCATAACGTATGACAGCTAAGCAGTTCTCAAGAGAGGAATAAAAAACAAAAGGAGTAAAAGCTGACCAGTAAAACAAAGCTTAATTTTTATTCACCCAGGGAATTTTAAAACACATTAAGTGTACCATTAAGAATATATGGTATATTCTCTGTTGAAATATAAACTACATTGTAATTGGCCATAGTAAGTCCATTGCTGTATCTTTGTTTAAATACAGCTTATTTTGAAGATAAACTAAAATTAAAAACTGTCCATGACTTAAGTCATTTGTGTATGTATTTGTAAATAAATTGAGTTTTTTTAAAACATAGCATAGTGTATTCCATTCCCTTTTCTTATAATGCCAAATATAGATTGAAATATTTTCAGTATTCTTCCCTATGGTTTTCTGCACCTGGAGATGGTTAAGAAAATACAGTCAGAAGAACATTGTCAATTTTGTACTCAGAAATATATGGTTATAAAGAAACCATTTGTTTTCAATTGTTTTGAATCCAGAAGGAATGGTATTTTGTTAGAGTGTGTAGGATGAAGTATTTTGGAGAAATGGGGAGCCAGCCAAGGAAGACATCTGCCCCTAATGGCAAGTAGGGAATAGCACAGTTTAAGCCAGCATAGTTTTACAAATTCAAATCTTGCCCTTGATAGGGAGGAGATTATCAAATTTTATGCAATGCAGTTACTAATTTCTGTCACTTTATTTTGCTATTCTTATTACATTTTGACTGGGTTTTTGGGATCTGCAGTACTAAGTGCCAGGAAACTTAAGTTTTGTATGCAAATACTGAAATCATCAAGCTCTTTTTATATTGTATGACTTGAGGGATTTTCAGGAAGGCCACAATGGGTTTAGCTTTAGTAGTTGAAAAAGAAATACTGTGCAAATCTGTGTACACTTCTTCAGATGTGTGGTTTGGGATGTCAGAGAATTCATCTTTTCTACTTCACAATCTGTCATCCATAACTCAGAGCCATGGAGAAAGCAGGGCTGGGCTAGGATGTTGGACTGCAAACTGGAGATAGCTTTTGCTGTTAGGATAGAAGAGAATGATAATATTTTAAATTACTTCAATTAATTTTTCAGATCTTGTCTGTTAGAATCTTCGTTATGCTCATGTGTGTTCAGGTTTGCCTATGTTAATTGAAAAATCAGGAAATAGTTGAAAATCAGGTTGTAGATGCAACTGTGTTATCACATTATTACTTACATTCAGACTGAATTTCTCTATATTTATGTACAATGGAATTCTTTCTTCCAGACAGTTCTTCCAGGCCATGCATGCTTTCATCTTCCACTTCTCTCTGTGAAGTTATGAGCACTATTCTCATTGCCAATCAACATAAGACGGTTTAATTTAAATCATATAAATTGGCTGGATATCTAGCTTTAGAGGATGTATTTCTTCCTTTCAGCTATTTATTGAATTAGGCTTTGAAACTTTGCATCTCTGCTACCTTTTAGGTGTCACACTAATAGTCTCTCAAATGTATCTTTTTGATTTTTGGGGGGTTTAAAAAATTCAATGGCAATGTTTACTTGATTCTTAATGGTAAAGATAATAAAATCACATCTTCATTGCATATTAATAAATTTTAGAACCACAGCAGAAACTGTGATGGTAGACAGGTAAATAAGACCAACTCATCACCTTATAAATATGGTTTGTGTGAAATTGATAAAATAATGTTATTACCACTTTATTATTTGGCTGCAGAAGTTTGAATACTCAACTTCATGGAGGAAGGTAAGATCAGTTTATGTATCCCCTACATCTTTACAGGGCATCTGCTGGAGTCTCTAAAAATGACGTGTGATCTCTGGGAATCATAAAAATTAAATCAACCTTCTGAGATTTTCCCATTCCCTTGGGTCAGAATGCTACATGTTATAGCCCTAAGCAAAACAAGTCTATTGTAATGGTCTGGTTTTGTGTCTTGTCTTGTCCCTTTTCTGATAAAAAAAGGTTATGCCTAGAAGGTGTGGTTTTTTCAAAGGCAGGAGCTGATGTAATTTAAATAATATATATAAATATATGTTAAATAACATTATTTTAAAAATGAGATTACTACAGAAGAGTTTTCAGTCATGCTATAATGTCAGTTTAAACATTATTACTGAAAGTATTTTGAAAGTCATTTTTAGAGAGGCAATAGGGAACAAATAACTATGCTTTCATTGAATGCTTATCTCAGCTGCTGAAATGGTGTATGACATGATGTCTTTGTGTCATTTTGTCCATTCATTCTTTTTTGTTTTGTTGATTATGAGGTATTTGGAGTTGTAATATTTCTCAGCCTTTTTCCAGCATTAGGATCTGGCCTAACCTTAAGCCAGCAATAAATATTCCACCACAAAAGTTGAGTTCTTTAAGCTCAGTGTTCAGTTCTGTGAAATTTAGCTCTTGTTGTTCAGCTAATAGACAGTTACAACATCTTCATAACACTATAGACTCTAGGAAACTAACCTTGTTTCAGAAAAGATTTTCCTCTTCATTTTTGGTTTAATGCTTTGAGCCGTGTGGTTTTCTAATCTACGAAACAAGTGAGTTTCTAAGAACACATTGCTTGTATCTAAAGACATCTGCATATTGAACTACACACACAATACTACACATAAAACTGTTCTGTATATTATATTTTTCTATACGTGTGTTGTTGATTGCCCTGGCCAGCAGCTAAACACCACACAGCTCTTTGTTGACTTCCGGCTTGCTCACTTCCCCCAGTAGGACTGGGGAAAGAGTAGGAAGAGCAAAAGTGAGAAAACTTGTATGTTGGTAAGGACAGTTTAATAAAGGAAGGAATGGGGAAAAATCCCCAAGGAATCAATGCCTAGCCAGTCTCTGAGCAGACAAATCACCATCCTGCTCAGATTTTATTATTAAGTGGTCTATGTGTGAAATGTCCCTTTGATCACTTGGGGCCAGCTGTCCCAGCTGCATTCCCGCTCTACATTTTGCGCACCCCAAGCCCACTTGCCGAGGTGGCAGCATGGGAAACAGAAGACCCTGACACTGCCAGTGCTGCTTAGCAATGGCTGGTATGTTATCAGCACTGGTTTAGTTACAAATCCCAAAACCCACACCTTAGAAGATATTGGAAGACAATTAACTCCATCTCCATTTGTGCTTAAGATACCCCAGCAGGAAAAAAGACTGGCCTGGCTTAATAGAGTCCGTAGGCTCGAACTTGTGACAAAAAAAAGAGTGTAACATCTCTGGAAGGATGAACAGTAATTTGAGAGAACTACCAAGATGTGGTCAAGTATGTGGAGAGAAAATTAGAAGGGCCAAAGATAAACTGGACCTTAATTTGTCCACTGTGGTTAAAGAGTAGGTTATCCTGAAGGTCTTCCGACTTTGATGAGTCTGTGATCTCAGCCAGGTGCAGCACACTTTTACCACTATTGTACAAAATACAGTAAAACTTAAAATTATCCATGACTCGTGAGCCATAGCCTCTGCCATGAGATCTGCACCAGTGCAAGAGTGAAATCTGGCTATACATAGGTATAGCTAGCATCAGAATTGCTCTTGGGACTATTAAGTTTTATTATGCTACAAAAAGTAATATTGTGTAAATTAACATGGTAATTACAGGAAAAATTTTTGGCATTGCCTTGGTCATACAGCGTTACTTAGGGGCATTGATCAAATTGTGTTAATTCCAGGATCAATGAGTGTCAGTGTTTTGGGATGTGAAGGCTTTATTAATAGTGTGCTTTGTGTCACCAAGGCTTCTTTCGGTGTTTAATTAAATATGACCTTTTAATTGAAAGAAGACCTTTCTCTTTATACATCTCAACACTGGCAAAAGATGCAGTGCTAAGAAGTTATTACATGCTGAGGCCAAATTTGAAAACAATATATTCTTAAGAAAGAATATTTGAGGTTGTGAAAATAAAGTAAAAAAGGGCTTATGATGCAGATATTTCAGAACTATATAAGTAACCCAACATCTCTAATGTATACTATATAAATGATATGGAGTTGTTTGATAATTCAAAAATTGCTACTGATTAAAAAGGACTAGGAACTTTAAGGTCATTTTGTCAGAATTTTAAGCTTCTTTTTTTCTAGTCAGATCAGTGGCGGTTGCATTGGTCTGACAAGAAGTGGTGTAGATTAATTTCAGGAATTAATCAAGAATTCCTATTCTAGTTGGCTGGTAGCAGCAAAGTGATATCCCACAGGAATATCTCTGACGGTAACATCTAAGTTAGGAAAATGGCTTTGCTAACAAAATATCCTATAGATTTGACAGCAAGAGGAAGAACCAAAGAGAAAATCTCAAATCCTAGTGTTAGTTACTGATACTAATAAAGGCATTGTTATAAATCAGTATAGTACAGAAGTCCTGTACTTCACTGATTTCATTTTAGATAGCTTATGTCACCTGTGTATGCTTATTAGTTTAAAAATAAGCAATTTTGAAATAGAAAGAAGGAAATATTTTAGTTCAGAATCCTACACCTGGCTCCAGAATGCATTGGATCAAATTCTTAATCACAGAACAATGTTATATTGACTTCAGTACACTCATCAGCAAAACCTGTGCTGCTTAACTCTTGAGTTTTTGTACTTTTGAGTTTGAAAACGGGTTTTTCAGTTTCTAAAACCTGTGTGGCTTGACACTGAAAATTTCTGTATTGTAGCATGAACTGACATATAAATTAAATCACTAATAAGTAAACTATTTTGCACATGGATACATTAGCATATGACACTTGAGAAAATATCAGAAGAAAAAGCAACATAAAATCATAGGAAGAATTTAATTTTTAAGGCACTTATTTTGTGATAGAATTTATATTAAAACATTATATCGATAACATGAAGGAGGGAGGTTCAAAAATAGCTAGTTTCTCAGAGTCCAATTTGAAAGTCCATAAAGTAGCCTTATTTTTCACATATGGTTTGTACTTCACATATGCTTTAGTGTATTTGAGCTGCTCGAGGGACAGAGGAATTGAAGTGCAAGTCCTCCATATGTATGATCTGCTGTGATTATATATAAATTGTATGCTTGCATATTAAAATCTAGTGGTTGTAATTTTTTCTTTCTTTGATTTTTGTTTAAACTTGCTTTTTCTTTGTTCTTTTATTCTAACCTTTTTTAATCCCTTTTGCTTTAAATTGATGCTATAGATTCTTTGGTGTCTTTCTGGTACCTTTCTGGCACCTTCGTTTCTGGAACTGTGGTCTAAAAGCCAATCACACTGGAGTTGCAGTTTCTGGGTTCCAGTGTTGTTGACAGTTTGTTCATTCATCATGAACTTCTTTTGGAGCTTGGATACACCAATAACATTTATGTAATAATGTCAAATGACTAGTGCCTGGCAATGTTTCTGTGTTTCCTAAGGCATTCAAGGGAATGTTTAGCATTGTTTATTATCATACTTTTTTTTTTGTCTGTTTTTGGTTATTTATCATTATTTGTAGCCTTTCCAAGTGGCTTTGCGGGTAATTTTCTTGATATGGTCATTTAATTTACATTTCATCTTTGCATCAGTTTACAAATGTGCATCTTCTGGAGTGATCACTTGAGAGAGAGATTTCTTTTCAAAACAGAGAGAGAGAGATTTCTTTTTAAAATGTGGGGAGCTGTTTCAATTTGATTTGAAAAGTAGGGTTGAACTTATTGTCAAATATTTTCCTATATGCTGCAAGAGCCAATTTACTGTTAGACCATTTTGAATGCTACAAAAACCACATAATTTAACTGTGTTTTTTTCATAGTGTGTGCTTTTCTTTTTGGGGCTCCCTCTTCTCTTAGTCTGATGCCTCTATGAGCTTAGTTCAAGTTGCCCTAGGTCCCTGCCCATTACATTTCAAGTTTCTTCATTCCTCTCAACTCTGCACTTGCAGATAGGTTTATGTCCAAAATAGTTTGTTGGAAAAGCTGTGGATAGAAAGACCCACACTTGACTCAGGAAACTGGACAAATTTCGTTGTCCCTCCTCTCCCCAGGTTTGTGGCAGGGTATTTTTATTTTTAATAATTGAATTTTATTAAATACATAAAAATGTTAAGTTGGGAAGTGGTAGGAAAAAAATCTTGGAGTTGGATGAATCTGCTGTGCCTTTGTTGAAATATATTAGCAAACAATTTCTAATGACTGTTTCAGATACACCAGAGGCCACAGAATACTCAAAATGCCAGTAAACAGGCTTCATAATCCTATAGTCAGTTTCTATGAGACGAAGGCATTCTGTAGAAAAAGAATTTTGAGATGATCTGCTACTGTTGAGATGTATCTTAGTAAGATGAGCTAATAAGATGAGCTTCACTAGGATGATGAAAAGAAAACCTTCTCTTATTTTAAACTGATCCAAGGTGTCTGTGTTGACAATCACAGTTCTGCTTGAGTCACGGAAGTTGAATATTCTAGGATGATCTTCTGAAAATGGATTACTACTCTTGTTCTTCAGTCAACAATTTTTAAATACAATCGTCTTGCTCAGCTTTTGGTGAAATCTTTTTTGTTACGTTTACATAAATATTAAACCAAAATTACTTCAATTATAAAACTGATGAATTAAACTGATGTTTAATGTTATTTCATTGAACCAAAGAACTTAAGAAATAGGAAAGGTAGGAACTTGGTAGCCATGACGATTTTGAATTACCCTGTCTTGGTGGGGAACAAAATTTCAGGTTTTGAATAAAGAGGTATACTGGTGTTTCTGCATGCAGAGAATGTCAATAAGCTTAAAAAAAAAAATCTCTATTTGACCACAATGAAGCCTGACACTTATGTTCTTATTTCAATAACATTTCTGTTAGACTAGGTCAGGAAAGAATTTTGATTGGTTCTGTGGAAGCTGCTTTGTCTTACTAATGGTGGCATTATAAGAATAGTTACTTTGCTAAAAACACACCAAAACAGTACATATATTTAACAAATTTTTTTGGTTTACTGTACTAATTCACATTTTGTGTTCTAATAGCATGTTATTTAATATTCCAGCATGTTGAACCAATAACATAGAATGAAGATAATTCCCATCTAAATGAGTTTAGTCAAAATGATACTGTTTTTTCCATCTTATTTGCACTGTAAAAAAAAAAAAAAAAGACAGAAGAGTATTTTTTGCTTATGTTGTCTAGACTCTAACTGAAGAGTTGCACCACAGCGTACAAGAGCGGAGAACAAAAAAATCAAAGTGGCAAAAAAAAAAAAAAACAGGGAGAAGTGAAAGCATGCAAAAAGGGTCTTTCCCAAGAGAGTCTTCAGTTGGCAGCCTCTATCCTTAATATTTCAAGAACTGATCTTTATGAAATACTACAAGAAGGAGATGATGAGGTAAGTTATTTAAGGACTTCACTAAAAAAGGCGTAGATGAGAAGATGCTGACTGTATCCCTCCTTGAGGAAAAGGATTTGCAGGTAAAGACTGAAATTTCATTGTGCAAGATACAGCACAGAAATAGAAAAGGATTTTATCTAAATTAAAAGGTTAGGTTAGAGATTCGTAAGGTGGCAAAATTTATGGCATGTATAAATATAAACATACTTCTTTGAGTGTGTGTATGTAGAGATATTATTCAGTATTTTCCTTTCTTGAAAGGCTATTTGGCAGGACTGTACATTTTAAATAGGATTCTGCATTAAAGAAAACAAAATTAGAATGTGTCTTGCTGTGCCCAGATTGATTTTGTTGATACTTCCTTTCTGGATTGTGATACCTATTAAAGGTATTTCTGGTAGACAGATGGTTTCTGGGTGAATTCATTGCCTTTTTTGTTGATTCTATCACACATTTTACTATGAAATATTTGATAGTGTTTCATTAAATTACTCTATTAAATAGATGCACTGATAGGATTTTTTATACAGATTTATTTAATCCTGATCAAATAATGTATGAAAAAGCCTGTACAGTTACTTTTGCAAGTGTCTAGGAGCTGGCCATTTTTGTAACAGGTCATGACTTAGATTTAGCCTTGTTTGAACTGCATATTAAAGAGGTCACAAAAAGGGAGTTCTCTTGTTGGTTAAATGACAATGTATGGTATGCACTGATAGGAATTACAGTCATGAATACAAATAAAATGGGCTGCCCAGTTTACTAACATTTATCCAGCCCTATAAAGTGATTCACTTTGACAGAGTTGTTCCATGCTTATCTCATTCTCAGAGTAATTTCTACATCCTGTATCTTTTTGTTTTAGTCACTGTGAATATATGTATAAAATACATAAACATACTTAACTATAAATATAAAATGAATTTATTAGACAGGAGATGAATTTACACTACACATACACTACATATTCCATCTATCAGTGCATAGACTCAGGCACCTTTATATTGAACTCATACAATTTAGACATAGATCACACATACACCAGTATATTCATATGAAAAGAACATGCTACGCACATTTCCAGAGGCATGCACGGACAAGGACAGGTTTAAAAATTCAATGAAACACTGATACTTGGTGGGTATGCATCAGATAACTAATTTTGCAAATGTGATTCTGACTTCCACATGCTGTATATTTAATGTATACCCAGTTACACATTTCCTTTATTGCTTCTGTTTTTATATTTTTCGGAAACAACAAAGACAAAAATGGAATTTCAAAAAGATAAAGAATGGCTACAACATATACAGAAACTTCTTGAAGCACAGGTGCTCAATTTATATCATCCCACAATGAATTATAATTTTCCACTCTGATTAGCTAAGTGTTTTTAGGTTTTAATTAATACATTGTATTTGTAATTATGCTGCTGTTGATGATCTCAAACTATACTGTGATGAGCAATATGAAATTCATGTTTTCTAGCATTTCCTTTGTATTTCTCTTAAAATCAGAGTTACTGTATAAAAGTGAAGAGATGTTAATCAAGGATTTGTGATAGCTAACTTAACAGCTAACTTAAGCTAACATAACCAATAAAACAATGCCGGAGAAAACCAGCACAGTTCTTGGCAAATGTGTTAATTGAATTATTGAAACAATGTATAATGCTTGCTAGGGTGAAAATGATCTGTTCTCTTATACCTCTTAGGAAAAAGAGACTTTTTTTTATGTGCCTTTAAAGTTACTAGTTGTTATGGACACCTGAGGAGTTCATGGGTTTCTGTGACCTTTTACTGTGGACCTGTTTCCAGTCAATTCATGTTTTCCTCATAGCCAGACAGCTGTTTATTATCGTGTCTTCTCGCATTCTCTACAATATTTTCTACTGAGACCTCGAGCAGCTTGTTAGTGGGAAGTAAATATTGATTTGGCATCCTGTCAATGCAGAAAGAATGAAAAAATTTCCACCAGAGGCCCCTCAAACATTTTCCTATCGACATTTTCTGGGCAGAGAGGAAAGCTGCATAGAGGATGACAAGTCTGAGACTAGCAGAAATCCCTGAGGGGTCCATTGAGACTGCTGCTGTGACCTGTGTGATACTTTTTCTTCTCTTTCAAGTCTTTTTTTTTAATACACACAGAGTCTGCTGGGATGCTCCCCTCTTGTAAGTGATCAAGGGCAGTTTATTGGCAGGTGAGAGCCCAGCTTTTCTAGCCATAGTCAGCTTTTGTTTGGACATCACTGACAACATACACTGACTCTTAAAACTTTTATGTTATATTTTTAGTTGTCTCTTTTATTTAAATGATGGGCAGCTGTTATCTGGAATGAAATAAAACTTGATTTGTAAACCCAGTGTTTCTGATACATATTTATTTGCATGGCATAGGTCCATTAGTGATGTAGTTAATATCAGCTAAGAATGTGAATGAAAACATTTTGAAAGCCATTTTAAAGGAACAGTCACATCAGATTTATGTATTTTACCATCAACAGCTTTTTTGTTGAGATTGTACCCTGTGACCAGATTTTTAAGAAATGACAGATTTTCCCTCCTTCATTATCAAAACTTACTACCATGAAGACTGCTTAATTGCTTCAGCAGAGGAGATATATCAATGTGCTTTTACTGGCATTTTCAGAAAACCTGGCATTTTAATTAAACCTCACAACCCTACATGAAACTCAGCATTAAAAGCACAGTTATTTATATTCACTTAATTGCCTTATTTTAAGAATTTTTGAAAAATATATCAATTTCAAGATTCTGTTCATATTATGAGCTCCAAAATATGAATCAGATTCATGGAATACAATAAAGACTTCTTGTTCTGTTTTTCGTTGTTATTTGGTAAATTCCTAAAAAACACTAAGCAGAATTTTATCACATTTTTTTTATCTGCTATAGACAGACAGCAAATACTGGAGTATGGAGAGTAAAGGAATTGTTGAATGAAACCAGTTATATTAAGATTATTATATTAAATGTTAAGGATATTATGTTAATGTATAAGGATAGAAGAGCTCATTGCCCATAGCCGTATACATTTGTCTACAAGTTAATAGTGATTTTCTGTGATTTTTGCTCCATCTTGTGGGGTTCCTTAGAAAAAACACTGAGGGTAGAAGTAATTTTGGCAAGCGGAGCATTTTTCGAATTGCAAGAGAATTGTAGTGATTTTGGGGAGCAGACAGCTCTACATTTCATTTCTATCCATGCTAAGTCACATAGATGGAAATTTAAGATTTCTTCATCTGTTTTTGAGAGCAGCTCACGGAACAGCTCTGTGCCCTTTAAAATGCTTTACTCATATCTTGCAGAGTTTGGTTGCAGTTTCTTTTAGTGAGCTTTGGTAATATTTCTGATCAGCAAATTAAAGTCCATGGTGAAATGTAAGCTTTCTTCAGGACTTTGCTTGTAACAGGCTGCCTGCTAAGCGTTACATATTGGCAAACTGTGTTACCAATTTGCATCTTGAACAAAGATGCAGGGTTGCCCTTTTCTGTTGTTCTGAGTAAACAGTCAGTGGAAAATTGCATCAGATCACTTAATATTGCAGTTTGATATAGTGTCTTTTTGTGCCATTGAGCCAGGACTTTGGAACATAATTGCCCAGCAGTATTGATTTAATTGCCTAGGTTTATTTGTGGACTCCTAATTATTGACTGGAGGTAAATTTAATGGAGAAACCTTTATGAACACTGGGAAACTGCTGCTATTGCTGTTATACATAATGAACTGCATCATATCCCTTTAGATCATTCTTCAAGCTAATTTTATTCTACAGTGACAGTATGATAACATTTAAAATGTCATAGACATTTTATTTTTATTACTGACATATGCTGTTTTACTGCTGCGCTAGAATTTTGGGGGGACTGAGTGGAGCACTAGTTGCTTTTTACTGTCATTTTATAGACTCCCTTAAAGTGTAATGAAAAAGGATACCACAACTGTATTTTCCCTTTATCTGTAGCTTTTTTTTTTTTTTAAATACTCCTATGACTTGGAAAAGTCGCATATCTGTCAGCTTTACAAGAATATTAATATTTTAATGATAAATACTCTTGCATTCCTGGAAGAGATACCCATCAGAGTTTGTGTCCTTATTTTATCAACTACTATGTCAAGAAACTAGACCACTACTAAGAGACCTACCATTTGAAAGAGACACCTTTGCATAGTAATGTTATTACGTAAACAAGAATCATATAATAGGAAAATACAATCATATTATAAACTCAGCAGAGCTGGTAAAAATCACTTGTCTAAATCTACATCTTAAATGGCCAAAAAGTAGGATTTTTCTGTTGTCTCTCTGTAGTTATACATTAACACTCTAGGTTGTTCTCACTAAAGAATAAAAGAATAAAAATAAATCAGCTCAATTGCTGACCCTGGGATAAAGGGAAAAGGTTCTTTGGCCTGTGAAGAACCTGTATGTGGAGAGTTTTCACATGAATGCATGCAGATACCTGCTACCTGCACATGTGTAGAGGCATCAGACTAATTACACATTACTGTTTGGGCTTGGGAGAAGTCTCACATTATCGTCGTTTGAGCTTTTAGTGGGTTTTATTATTTAGGGGGAATAAGTATGATTAGCTCAACATGTATGTGTGTTTATATCTTGCAAGGCAAGTGATGAGGCTTTTACCCACTTTATCCCTCACATCTGTGAGTGTGCATGTCTTATTAATAGAGCCTGGCTCTTTATAGTAGCACTCTCTTCTTATAAACACTCCCCCTAAAAACTCAAACAAAAGAGCAATCTTTTCTAGCTTTTTCCCATGATAGGAAACTTACGGCTAAGCAAAGAGGATGACTTTTTCTCATGTAACTTAAACATGATTTCTTATACTACCCTTGGCTTTCATTTACTGTGACTTACTGTAAGGAACACCATCTCAGAAAAATCTGTTAATAATTATTTTGTGTATGAGTACAGCATAGTAGCCTAATCCAAATTACTGCCTGAAGTCTCCAAGAATTATTTTTTTAATGAATTGCAAATCATCTTCCGAAGTTTTCCAAGCACTGAAGCTAATGACAGCATTGATTTAACATGTCCCTGTGAGATCTACAGCAGCACTCTCTCCAGTCTGAGTGTGATTTTTCACATTTCTCACACTCAGAAATGTGTATTCACCCATGTATAAACACCTGTGCACAATCACCACTGTCATCATCACCAGCTGTTTCAAGTACCTGCACCTTAAAAAGCAGCACCAGCACAATCTGAACCCCATTCTGGGCACCATTGGCACTGATACCAGGTCATGGTTTTCTTCTAATTATGAGAATAAGAGCTTAGTCCTGTGCACTGACAATGCACTACGGTATAAATTTATGTTTTACCTCATGTACACAAACAAAGCTACATTATATCACTCATCCTGAACTGAAATCAAGGAGAAATCAGCTTGGTCACTCAGGATAAATAGGCACATATATGTTTATATAATGCTGTATATGCAGCCATCATGAAGCAGAACAAGAACAAAGAACAAAACAAAACAAAACAAAACAAACAAAAAAAAAAAAAGAAGGAAGCTACTTTTATTTTTATGCTAACACATTTTAGGTTTTATGAAGCAGAGGCTGAAGTAATGCTACACTCTGCAAATGGAGATGCTGTGTCTCCTTAGAGCAAAAACATTTCCTTGCATTCATTATAATACTTTTCATTGGCAGATCGGTGTATATTTATGCACTTGTGCAGACAGACTCAGTCACATGGTTTAAGGTCAATAAATATTACTAGTTTGTTTTTTTTTAAGAAGGGATCTCCAAAAAGAAGAAAACTTAGGGTTAGAATAAATAGGTGAGAGAAGGAGAATTACCTGTCACTATTTCTGACTCTTTAGGATTACATTACCTTACATTTATCCATATACCAAGATATCTGTCTGATAAATTGTGTAAGAAATATGCCCTTCATTCATATAGCTTCCTACTATCAAAGAAATTTGTGAATCTCAGAAGTCAAATAAATAAAATTCTTTTAATCCAGATGTAGTTTGCACATTCAGAAGTGAAACCATATGGATCAATTAAATACTACTTCTGTTAAAGTCTACCACAATGTACTGATTTAGGATCACCACAATTAATGTTAAGTGGGTTGTGGCACAGATAATTGTAAAAAAATCTGAAAGAAGTATAACTCTGTATTAAAATGTCTAATTATCAGTGATAAAAACAAGCTTTCACTCCTTAGGCTAAGTGTCCTTTCACACACTTAGCATTCACTGATCTTCCAAAGCCTTCCCCCAAGCATATTGAAGCTGGGATGAGTGCTTTAGAGTAGAGATGACTTCAATGGTTGTGAAGTTCTGGAGAGAAATGTAAAGGGAAGTTTTCCAGGATAGTGACAGGACCAACATTAAAAGTAAACCTGACAAGCTTCTATTAAAGATTAAGACTGTAGAGATCATCCAGTTCTGGGTGTTTGTATGGAAAGAAAATCTGAGAGAAACATACAGCACTGTCTCTGAAATTAACAAATGTTCAAAGAATGGCATAATGTTCCTCTTTCAAATGCTCTTTATTTAAATGAATCACTTAAATGGCAGAAAGATCACTTTGCTGTGACATGGAAGCCACAGAGAGTAGTGAGCAGCAAGTAAAATGTAGTTTGAATGATATGAGCCAGAGACATCAATAAGAAGCCATTCATCTCATGCACAGCATTAAGGAGGTGAAATGTATCAGAAATGGATGTAGTCAAGCTAGGCAAGAAGAATTAGAGACTTTGAAGTAATGATACAGTGTTCTCATAAAAAAAATACCTAGAAAAGGAGAGAGAGAAATTAGAGTAAACAGGATGCTGGAATCACTGTTTTTAAAGCATAGTAGCTAGTAAGTGTCCCAGAATTTCAGATAATATTATGTCTTATATTACACTGAATAGATTTGTGCTCAGTGAATTTGACCCCTCTATTCCCCAAAAAGTCATCACAACAGCACACAGGAGAAAGCTGACAGGTGTAGATGTCTTCTTGACATTTCTTACCACACACATAAATTATTTATGACTGATGTAGACATGTCTGGCCAGTAAGCACCAGCCCTTGAAAACCCCGTTTCCTGTAGAAAAAGGAAACATATTTTGTTTCACATATTTTGTTTGTTTGTTTTATATTTTTTATTTCATGTCTATCTAGAAAACAAGCACTACTCTATCTGGTGAAAGACCATACAATTTTCTCTTTCAGATGGAATAGCAAAGTGAAAAAATGAAACTAGAGTAGCAATACTGAAGTGTGGAACTAGACAGGAATTCTATATGGAAAGGTGTTGTTTTGAACTAAAGTTGTGAAAAGCAGAAAATTATAATTGGCCAGCAGCTTGTTCCACCAGCTTCTGTATTTTACCTTATTTATTTCTGGTGGCCAGTAGCTTGTTCCACCAGCTTGTAAATTTTGCTTTATTTATTTCTGGTGGCTTTATAATGTAAAATGATTTCTTTTTCTGAATGAGCTGTTACTTTTCATGTGGTACTGACCCCTCAGTCAGTGTTCAGTAAGCTGACAGGGTTCTGTGAAGCCGATAAAGACTTTTCAACAGAACTTTCTTGTTCTCCTCTGGCATAGCACTGGCCACTCTGGATGGAGCTGCCAGGACAACTATTCCTATACCACCTTTAAAAATTCTTCCCAGAAAACACTATACCAAATGTCATTTGAAGACTGGTTGTGCAAATGCATCTTTTGTATCAGAGAAGTTAAAAGAGGTTTTAATTTTTCTCTGTAGATATCTCAATACAATTTTTTGGTATCATGTTTTAGAGGAGCAGACATTTGACATTTGTGTTATATTCCAATTAATGCAGTTAAAGGTTTGGGATTTTACTTTGCTTTGAGAGTTCTTTTTTTTTTTTTTTTTTTTTTTTGTGGTTCTGTTTGTTTTGGGCTTTTTTTTTTTTTTTTGGTTGGTTGGTTAGGTTTTTTTTGTGTTGTTGGGGTTTTTTGAATTTTTTGTTTGATTTGATTTGGGGTTTTGTTGTTGTTGGGTTTTTTGTTTCTTGGTTTCGGTTTTTTGGGTTTTTTAAATTATTTACAAGTTTTCGTGTGTGAGTATAAGGCAATCTGCTACAGCATTGAGAATTATACTGGTAGTTCCGTCTCATCCTCCTGAGAGTAGTGAACTCACACTCATGCACTACCATTTCTGCATGCCCTAGAGGTGACTGTAACCTTTTATTGATCAGCTGATTGAAGATAAATGACAGAGATGCTGGTACTGCAGTTTACATCATTAACATGGTCAGTAAAGCATGAATTGTTCAATAAGGAGTTTATCTTTTTTCATTTTACACAGCTCTTTTATCATTTTTATGATAGAGAGCAAATTTTCAGACACTAACCAGGTAGATGAACTTTAAAGATCAGATATATGTGTGTGGTAGTTGTCAGAACTAAGTGAAATCTGATAGTTCAAAGATATGTAATAAATGTACTTCACATGAAGAAAATAAAGTCCAATGATCATTTTTCTTACTGTTTTCAGTTTCCTTTTGCCTCATACTTAATGGTATTCTGGAAAAATTAAATGAGAAGAAATTGGTAGAAGTGTACAGTTCCTTTATGAAGCGCGCTGTATGATATTGCTAAGATTTATATTTGTAAAGTGTGACTAAAATGTGTTCTGTTTCTGTGTCTTTCATCTTCTCATAAAGGACTGTCAATATGCATGTTCAATACATACACAGAAACCATGAACTAATTAATTGTTGAACAAGAGGAATTAATTAAATTCCTATTAGAAAGAAGTGTGGTATTTGATTCCTGAAGAGAAAAATTGCTGCAAATCAATGCAAAGCTCAAAATTATTTTCCTTGAAATGCATAGGCTGTGAACACATGTGCAGGCTTTGTAGAGAGACAATGCCTTTGTTATGACTAATACACATCTGTACAATTTTGAAAGAACAAAAAACAGTCAAGTAACGCCTGATTGTACTAATCAGAATAGTAGAAGTAGGATCTACAAAGGAACTGGGAGTACCACTGGGATTTTGAATATCTGCTTTCTTTTAGCTTTTTTGTAAAGCCCAACTTTATGATATATGCTACATAAAAAAATATGCTTTTATGTTAGAAAACATGAATGATTGTAGAATAAAAATATTCTGTGTGGAGCAATACAGGAAAAGTATTTTCTTCTGAGCATAATTTCTGCAATATATTTTTAAAAATCCATAAAATAAAGTTTTTTCAATTATATTTTTTTCACGAGTAGATCCAGTTCTTTATCAGCTAACAAGCAGCTGCAATCTCTCACTAGCCTTGGAAAAGAAGTGTAGAGTTTTAATCAGTTATTTCCACCAAGATTACTAACAAATAATTGCTGCTTCTTCACATTTTTGATCTTAGAGTTTGAATTATTCTGGACCAACCCACCTGATAAAAAAACAAGACAAAGTTTCTGAGTTCACGTGTTAATAATGTTATAGGTCTCATTTATGGATATCAAGTTGTTTTACAAGAGGTATCATTATCCATATTGGGTGGAAAATTGGAATAAAGATCTATTTGGACTAAGTTCACTTAAATGAAGAATGAAACAGAGGTTTTCTGCATGTCAGTCCAGTGCTTTTCCTAGGATGTAATCATGTATCTTCTAATTTGTGGAGTTCACTATTTGGTGTTTCTGAAAAAAGGAAGACATCTCTAAATTCCTGCTCAGTTGCACCTGGTGAGCACAGGGGCTTGTGAGAATTCTTACTGGAATTAGAGAAAATCATGCAAACATATTCCACCTGCATCTGTAAATTAAGACTGGGAACTTGCCCTGTATAAAAAAACTGCCACATCTTTAGGAATGGCTGACCACTACCTTTTTCAATGCAAGAAATAAAGGCCATTGTATGAAATTACGTGAAATATATTTGAAGTAAGCAAAAGGATGCCACTCATATGCAAATGAAACAGCTGTTGGAACTTTTTCCCTCAGGTTTTACAGAAGCTAAAAATTTACATGGACTCCAATGCCAATAAAATAATGACCACAACAATTAAGGAAGATAAATCAATCAAGACATGGAAACCATGCTCTTACGTTGTTCAGTAATTCCAACAAGATGTATTTGAACATGATTTCAACAAAATAGCAGCTTAGTGAAAAGAGCTTCAGGAGGCCAAAGATCTCTGAAAACTGTCCCCATTGTCTTAATTTCCATGTTGCCAAACACCTGCTGGATCTTGCTGCTTATCTTTAACACTTGATCTTTTGTGATAATGAAAATGCAGGGAGCATCAGCTAATTTACACTGAAAATATGTCTCAAAAAGAGGGAATTTTCTAGACAACTATATTTTTCTCATAACTTAAACATCTTGCTTTATTGCCCCTGAAAATTTCTGCATGTCCTGGGCAACTGGGTACAAAGAGACAAGAGCAAACAAGAATGCTCCATAACCAAATTATTATCTACTTCATCTGAAAAGCGAGAACAAAATGAAATCCTTAAACCCAGCTGGAGACACATTTATGCACAAATGCTCCTGCAAGTATAACACTGCTGTCTTTCTGAAAACTTTGATGGACAGTTTGGCAAAGATTTTTGAAGAACTTTTTTAATATTTTAAAAGTATTTTAATGATCTTTTCATTCAAAAATTATTTACTTCTCTAATTTGATATAAACAAATGAAAATGGAAATACCAGTCAACATTTTTCAGAGTTAAAAATTCATGTAGTTTGAGAGATATTTGTAAGGACAACAAAAAGAATGATACTCCAAAGAAAATAAATGTTTGCCTTTTGCTGACACAGATGTTGAGTTCTGTCTGCAATGAACATACTTGTTTTTACTATTTACTCAATCTTTCCTCCACCAGCAGAGCAGAAGATGGTCTCTAAAAATATCTTTATTACTGTAAAAAGATTAAAATTAATTATTTTTATTATCTTTTATGAATACTTTAAAAGTCCCCTTACACTAGAACTAACTTAATTACACTGAGTGAAGAACTGATTTGGATTTAGGGAAAAGCATTAGCTCAGCACTTTCAAGATGATATTGCTAACAAAGCAAAATATTACATATATTAAAGGCAGTGCTCTTTTTAACTAACTGTGCCTGCAGACATCCGGAGAGTCCGCTTACTGTTTTTCTTTTCGTAAGGTCGTTTTCTCTCCTGGTGCTGCCTGATACGGCCTCTAGATGGCAAACGTGCCCCAAAAATGGGCTGGGTGCTCTGATCCCTGCAGCCCCTGAGCCTCTGCGTCGGGCCGGCTGTCCCTCGGGCAGGCACAGCTGACGTCTGTGCATGTGAAATTAATGGGCTGTTTACGGTCGTTACGTACAGTGACACAAGGGTGAGGCCCTGAAATACTGCAACTTTTATATTTGTACAAAAATCTATGTGTATATATATACACAAACACAGGAGGGGGGTGTGGGGGTGGTGCGTGTGCTTATGTATGCATTCATTAAATATGAAATACACAAAGTTGTACTTTGGGTACAATTCAAAGCTGCTTCAAATTTGTTTAAGGGTTTAGCCCTTCCAAAAATCTTCATTATGCACTAGCAGGTACAGGTGAGGGTGTGAGAGACTAAAATGTTAACGGCTAATCTCCCAAACAATCAGATGTTCTATGGTCGATGCTCAAGGAAACAATCAGTGTGCAGGGGGTGTGAGTACCAGAGGATGTCCATGACAAATCAACATTTGCTTTGCAAGAAGCAGGGGTATGAGCTAGATAAGGGAAGAGGCTGATAAGCAGATCCTGCAACCTGGGGATAATATTTTTAATTCCAGCAGTGTCATCTCTTGCACAATTGGCTCAATTGTAAAACTCCTCTCCCCACTCCTGCCAGGAAAATCTACTGGGACGTTCACATTATTTATCTCTTCTGATGGAGTGTAATTGGATCTATTTTGCTGACCTGAGAGAAGGTGTCATAAACCATCAAAGACCCACCAAAATGCCTCCAGAGTAATTTCTGGGGCCTTCCAACAGAGGACTGGGCGTGATACAGAGTTTTATAATATCGTTCACAGTGTTGCATCAGACAGTGTAAAAGTCCACACCCAAGGGGGAAGTACCCGGGTGTTCCACCTCAGTGTGAGTGTATATTATCCAAGTGAACTTTGTGGTTTGTGGTCTTCCCTGACCCCAGATTGATAAAGACTGTGACCATCACTGTGACCAACAGACATCGAAATTGCAACAATGAAGCCTCATTGATGGATCCACAGATGGTGATGTTTTTCTACCATTATCCTTTCTTTCTTTCTCTCTTTCTTCTCCTAACTTTTTCTCAAAATATATTGTAAGCCAGACTAAAAAATCCTAGTCAATGCCTTAATAAGTTCCTTGTTGTGTCTGGTTAGGTTGAAGTTGGATAATTGTAAGTTTGCTAAAGTTCAAGTTTGTGAAGTGTCTTTCTTACTTTGTTGGTATTTTAAAATTTGCCACACTGCCTAGAGTGAATTAAACAATGTCTCCCTAAACCTGCTGGGGGGATTGGGGCATAACTGAGAGCCTCAATGATAATCTGAGGGTTTCTTCAATGAAGAAAGAGAATTGGGGTGGTTCAGTGTGGAGAAGAGGAGGCTCTGGGGAAACCTTAGATCAGCCTTCCAGTGCCTAAAGGGGCCCAACAAGAGGGCTGGAGAGAAAGGATATGTTGTAGTAGTAGGACATGGGGGAATGGCTTCAAGCTGAAGGAGAATATATTTAGGTTAGATATTAGGAGGAAGTTCTTTACTGTAGGGATGGTGAGGCACTGGCAACACTGGTTGCCCAGGAAAGTTCTGGATGTCCCATTCCTGGAATTGTTCAAGGTCAGGTTGGATGGGGCTCTGAGCAACCTGTGGAAGGTGTCCCTGCCCACAGCAGAAGGTTGGAATGATGATCTTTAAGATCCCCTCCAACCCAAATCATTCTATGATTTTGTACTCTGAAATGTAAAAATTAAAGTCAAAGTATTTGGCAATTTTCACTTCTCACAGTAGGTTTTTGTAGTGCTATCTGTTTAACTTGCACAAATCCTAGTTTACTTTGATAGAGATAAAGATACAAGTCTTCCTAAATGTAGATCTCTCATACAAATGAGATCCATTTCCTTTTGAAATGGGGATTCCCTATTAGAAAAGGCACTGTTTGTATCTCCCCATGTGCCTTGGACTTCTTCATTGTCTGAATGGATTGCAATTTTCAAGGCCAGGTATTCTAAAGGAGACTGAAGTGTAAGTGTAAAACCTAAAAGGAGGAGTCCAAGGAGAGATTTAAAACATCTCATAGTATTCATGTAGCCATCATGTAATATCTCATTTTTTGTATTCTTGAAAGGAAGAAACTTTTTGAAGCATTATTTTATCTCTATAGTGTCTATGTTCTCATATGTAGAATAAGGATCTATTTTTGAGCTTTCCTGATTTGTGATTTGAGAATTCCCAGTGTGTAACTATTTGAAATGTCTTGTAGCATCATAAATGATGGAGAGAGCTGGGAACACTTCTTGACTTCTGCTATAATCATATATTTAGAAATTAATTAATTTTTGTTGCTGGCTATGTTAAGTTTTTGGCTTTTATCTTCAGGATTGCAGAAAGGCTGTGGTGTCAGGAAGGTCAGAATTTTAATTCTGCCGTACCTTCACCTAGTTTCTTCTTTTTTCTGTTTCCTTTCTACAGCTGAATTAATATCTAGCTACACTACAAGCTAAATATCAGAACAAGGAAAACAAAAGCTAATTTCCATAGTTATGTGCCATTATATACAGTTTGTGCATCACCATTGGATTGCTTCATGTGACTTAAAATTGATATGTAACTAGTATTTGAAGAGAATATGACTCCAAATGGGCCCAGAGCCAGGTAAGCTAAGGGTCCAGCTCTTTGAAAATATTGACTCAATGTCTTGGTTTTTAGGTCAAGATAACAACACTTCTGAGATAAGTGGAGAAGTATTCACATCTTGCTCAGCTATATATAAGTCCAGCATTCTGTGAGCATTACTTTACAGCATGTTTAACAGGTTGGGGAAATTTAAGGCTCCATCCTTGTAAAACAATAAGCTTATCAGATTAGGAGCCTATTTGTAAATCTCTATCAGACAGTAAAAAGGAGAGGTTCAGGTGACTCTGACCTATTGAACCAATTGTAGAGCACAGATTTGAAATTTTTCTGTTATAGGAAAACTCCCTCGGTAAAGGAATCACACAACACTTGTCTGTAATTTGACAAATCCTAGATTTTGAGGGATGACAGATTTCCTTCACGATTGTTTGTTGTGGAGGAAAACAGAACTTTCAGCATAAAACACTTCAATTTGTATTTAAAAACAGTACTCAACCTGAGCTGAAGAAATTATGTGATAGAGAACCCAGCAGAGTAGCTCTATGATCAAGAATTCTCACAGCTCAAAATTTACCACTGAATTTTTCTAGATTCAGTTCAAAGCCTGATATTTATGAGTGTCAAAAAAAAAATCCCTCCATGCCAGTAATGAAGGCTGTGAGCTAGAGAGAACTTGTAAATCATGGTGAGCATGTGGGGATGAAGAGCATGAGTGGACCTCAAGCCTTACAATGCATCTTTGATGTATATTTGCACATTGCTCATTCTGCAGAAAAAAATCTTCAAATATGTGTCAAGTAATAACGTAAGTATGTGATGATAATTATTGAAAAAGTAGTGCTATTTCCTTATTCTCTTTGATCTTTCTCTAGTCATGCACATGCACAGGCTACATTTACCCTCTTAGCTACAACTTTGCATTAGGAAGCCACGTTTAACTGTTTTTTTTCCAAGGATTTAGCCTTATTCTATAAGGAATTTTTCTTCTGTTGATAACCACACATCAGAAATAACTGTAGCAAACAGGAGTAAACTCTATCTTATCCATCTGAAAATCAAGATTTGAAGGTGTCAGTTGAAAAGGTAATTATTTTTACAAATATTGATTTTTTTGTATGATCTACCATTTGTGAATGCAAATTAGAGAAGAGTATTGACCTTTTAGAAAAGCTTGGGTGAATAGTTAGTTGAATGCTTATTTATGTAACTCACTGTCTCTATTAAATTGAATTTGGAAGGTTCATGTAGTGAACCTGCTGATTCTGAACTTGTTTTTAAAATGAGAATTTTTGACTTTCGAAGAAAAATAATACATGAAAAATGCTGTTGTTTTACTAGCAGAATATCATACACATCAGAAACTTACTGATTTGGGGAGTGCAATTATGTTTTCTCCATACTGCCTACCCTTGAACATCTAGCTCAAGATAGGAATTTCTCTTGCCAATTTCTCTCTTTGTGTGCATGTTTTCCCAGGTCTAAGAAGCTTGTGAGGCTACTAGCTGGCACAAGCAGCACACGATCTAGCTCTGGAGCACTGTGGTGTTTAGAACAGGAGAGTTTGATGTTCTGACATAGATACTCTATGAGCTGGGGCTCACCAATTGACCTCCTTAGGCCCTGAAATGTGGTTTCTCCAGGAGCACAGTCTCCTCTTGCACATGGAGCCAGGAGCTGTGAGAACAGGCTGCTGACAGCCACACATTGAGTGACAGCCTGCAATCATCAGGGAACTGAAGCGATGACTCATGTCCAGCATCAGCCCAGGAAAGCTAAACAGGAGACAGGACTGAAGACAAGAATTCCTGGGGTATCGCTCTGCCTTGGCTAAGGCACTTTTTCTTGCTTTTCCTGCAGAGCAGATTTCACTTCCCACTTCAGCCCATCGGGCTCCTTTGTGCTGCTTCTCTCTTAGCTGTGCTTTGATTCCTTGCTATTTCTTGGCTACTGCTCTGCTTCCAATCTGATTTTCCAAGCCTTCACAGTTAAGATTACATGGTTGTGAAGTTAATGAATATTTGTATGTCATTGTTGTGGCTATTGTTGCATTCATTTATTACTTTAGAAGTAATCTATATTTGATAAAAATGCCTGTGAAGTGTTAATCTGAACTAGAGCTATAAAAAATCTAGTACATCTGTTCAACACTGACTGAAGATCATGATCTTTAAAGAGAGCAAAATAAAATTCCATAGTCCTTTCCTCATAGAAGAGATTCCTGGTATGTCAGTTCAAAGGGAAAATAACCAGTGATAATTCTTTAAATATTTTGCCAACAAAATTCTCTCCTTCAGAGGAAGTTTTTAGTGGGGCTTCCTATGGAGGAACGTGGCCACAGAGTAGCTTCTCAGCCTTCTAATATGGAGACAGCCATTTCCTGGAGATAATATGGGCTTCTCCTCAAAACAATTAATAGACAGGGAGCACATTGTTTGCAACTGATATGAGCTGCCACTAAGAGAAATAGGAGTCAAATGATCTTTTATTTTTTCAGGACACAGAATTTCTGAGATCACTGAGGTCCTCTTCGTTTTCCATGTTTAGCACTTGCAATTCTGTAACTGAGTTTAAAAACTAGTGTCTCTACAAGATTTTAAATCAGTGTGTGTTGGACATGTGTGCTGTACACTGGGAAAGGTAAATTAGGAATTGAAGTATTAAAGCATCAGATTGCTTTTTTAGGTAAATGACCTCAGGTCTAACACTGGATGGCTCTGAAGTACACACCATGAAGCCAGGTAGGGTACAGGAAGTGGCTAAGTTCCATTACAGTGCTTCATTCTGCATGGACCTAACAGGATAAGGGGTTTTCATGGTATTAACCTCTCCCAAAATAGTATCTCTTTAAGGTGCTATGCAAAGAGGATTTGTAAGTCGTCTGTGAGGTCTGATTCAGATTTTATCCTGGCATTATGACAGAAATTTAGCTGGCACTTGATATAGTGACAGTTTAAAAACTTATATTAAGAATTCAAGGCAGAGTGCAAACTCTATGTGGGCTAAGTTTCTGTCTGGTTTAATGTAAAGCTGTCTTACCTGCTGACAGACATACGCAGTTTGCTGAGAGTTGAGTATATGCCTTCTATTTAAGATGGATATTTCAATGTTCATTAATATGAAGAATTTGCAGTGATCTAACCCAGATGAGGACGTGAACTGAGCATGCACTGAATTTTAAGCACACTAGAAGTCCTCTGGTCCAATTAAATATCCCTTTGCTTCAGACCTGACCATGTGAGAAGAATGAAGAATGAAGAATGATGCTGCAATGCAAAAGCACCACATGACTGTCAAGGTCTCCTTCCTGCCTTCTTGTGTCTGTGTCTACTGTGTATCCCAGAGAATAAAAGTCTCAAAACATTCAATTTTGGGGTGATTTTTGAAGAAACCATCTAGCCTAAACTTTAAGTTTTGCATTTTTTCTTACTCTTAGAATCTTTGTGTCTTCAGAAGTCTTGTGTTTAGCAGAGAGACATTTTGTACATGTCAAAGACCTTGTCAAGTCCCTTGTCATTTGCTGTAACACACAGGACATCTGCAGGAGTTGGGCTGATTCCTTCATGTAACTCCATTTAAAAAGAATACATAATATTTCAAACAAGGAAAATACTTGATAAAATAATTTACATTGCAAGGAATACAAGTATTTTCCTTGTTTCCTTGTTCTTTTTTAAACCATAATTGTTAACTTTTGGTCTTGTCCTTAACTGCATGCTGTTAGTTTTGATGCTTGTACTACCTTGGAATATGATCCTGTATTTTGTCAGTGATACAAAAGCAGAGTAGATTTTGAGTCAGATCAGACACTTCTCAGTTCATTTTATTAAAAAAAAATGAACTGAGAAATTCAGTCCTCAAAAATTCCTCAAACAGTAAGCCCACTAATAATATTAACATTATAATTTTTATAGCAATTGTTACCTGGATGAGGTCTCCCAGCTTCCCAGCTAGAATGTTTATGCAAAGTTTATTTCTCAACAACCTTTCAGTGGCCTCCAAAATGATTTCTTAGTTATGACTTCAAACTGGAGGATTCTGTGTTGGTAACATAAACAAACTAAAGCCTAATTTTGGCACCTTTCTCCACAAATTACTGAGATCAGTAAGTTTTTATCTTGTGTGATGGAGTTTGGCACATGGCAGCAGCATCTGGAACCATACTAGCATCAGCATCTGGCTAGTAATTATTATTTTAACTGACTGAATAAAGCAAACACAGAGATGTAAAGTAGTAGAAGATCTAGTAGTATTTATGTCTTACATCCAAAACCTGAAATTTGGCAACAGAACTACTGTGTCCATGCAGAGGTGTGGAATGAGTCAGTTGTAGTCCAAGACAGACATGAAAACCAGAGCTGTGTTTTCCATTGCTGTATCATACCAATCACAGATCATAATAAGATCATGACAGTCTATGGAGTCTCTTTCTGATGGGCACCCACACTGCTTTTCCTACATTTTAATTCTCCTGTCATGCTGTGTAGTTGCAGTCTCCTGTGCTGGTAGGTTGTACATGAGATACCTGACCTAGAAGACTAGAGATTGTTTTGATTCTATGATCAAAGAACTGGAAGTTTGTGCAGATGCTATAAAGATGGGAAAGTTGTCCAACAAGGAGATAAACCTAGAAGCACTTTTTAGTAGTTAAGAATTTGTCTTAAAAACAGTTCCAAGAAAAAAAGCACACTAACACAGAATATGGTTTAAATATATATATATTTATATAATTCAAAAAAATGAGATGAAAACATCATGATATACTTTTTAGGTTATCCAGTTTTAAATTCTAACATCAGTGAGCCATTCCTTCACTTCCTATTCCCTCAGAACTTTAATGAATATTTTGTGACAGGGATGGGGACAAGTAATGGCTACTCACTTTTAAGCTCTATTCTTCTGAAACCTGCCAACTGAAAAAAACAATAGTGATTCATTTTTCTTCTGTGTGGCAAAATATTTTTTATAGTGTGTGAAATGCCACATACATAAACCAAAATAAACATGCCCCTCATTATGGTCTGTAGTGTGAAGTCGTAAATCCTGAAACACTGCTAACAATACAGTGACTTTCCTATGAGTGAATGAAAAGTGTCTCACCTTTTCATCAGCTGCTGAAGTCCCTAAGTAAACAATTACTTACTCTAAAGGGAAGTGTAGATGGATGGAAAAACATGCCTTCCTTTTTGTGCAATATCCAATGGCATTTACAGGGGTTGCACAGAAGTCTATCAAACTAGGGAGAGGAAAATAAATCAATTGTAACATGTCTATAGATCGTCCCACAAAATAATCCTGATCGATGCTCATGAAATTTTCAGTATAGTTCAACCATGAGAAGCCTTAAATTGTTTTTGACATTGCAGTGGTTTATATATCATTTTTATTGGCTTAATGAAATATACATGTGTACATTCTCCCTTGCAGGCCCTTGGCTCTTCCTAATGAGCTCATCTTTTTGTAGCCTTCATTTGCCATAACAATCACCTTAAAGCAAAAGGAACAGCATAAATAATTTGCTAACTAGAGAGAGTTAAATTTGATATTAAGATGTATTCTAGGTACTATATATATTCTAGGCTTCGTAGTTGCCCATTCAAGCTGTCTGTCCTAACTCTGCTTATGAAAAAGTTGGATTTTGTTGATAAAAAAAGTCTTGGATACAATTATTTGACCACAATTATGCTGATCATTGTATTATTTACTGCTTACTAGAATTTATATTAAAATGTTATAACCCACTGTAAACTCAAGAAAAAATCAGCAAGAAGAAGCAGTTTTTAATGAAGAATAGGAATAAGCTTTAGATGTTGATTCCTAATCAAACCCAAGTCACAGGATAAATAATTGTGTTCATTTTGAATATGGGATAATGCTGAGATCTTTGAGTTTAGGGAAGCAAAAGCAGCAGTGTATACCTTGCTGGTTATTCAACCCCAAAACGATGTTCATTTACACCATGGTTTTGATATTAGAGATACCAGAAAGGGAAAGTTCAAAGAACATAATTAATTTATTTAAATTCTGATTGTATTGCTATATCAGGATAGATTCATCACTGTGTTTTATTTGCCTTCTTTACCATACTTTCTGTTTTGCTGTGACACTGTTTTTGCCTCCAGTGTCTGATGCATAAGTGCCACAATTGTACAGCCTTTTCCATTGACAGAGCTCATCTGAGCACATATATGTACAACGAACATGCTTTGCTGATGTTTTTAAACTTACAAATTTTATTTCTTGGTTGTTTAACTTGGCTAATAAGTATTGAGAGAAAGAGGGAGGAAGAGGAAGTTATGGTATTTGATCTTCCCAAGCCATTGCTGAATGTGACGGGGCCCTGCTTTCCTGGGGATGGCTGAATACCACATGGGAAGTAGTGAATGAATTCCTTGTTTTGATTTGTTTGTGTGCACAGTTTTTGCTTTATCTATTAAACTGGTTTTATCTCAAGTCATGAGCTTTTTCACTTTTACTCTTCCAGTTCTCTCCCTCTTCCCCCCAGAGTGGTAGTGAATGATCAGCATCTGAGGACGCAGTTGCCCACCAGGGTTAAACTTGGCACCTGTTTTCTTCAGATACTGCTTCTTGTCAAGTTGGATGCTCAGTTACAGAGTGCTGTGAACACTTGCATAGCTTTATTACAGACTCTGACTTCCTGTCCCTGACAGTCTTATTGCTCTGTCAGAAATTCATTGTGTTTGCCCCACCTCACCTGATCTGTGACGTCTCTGAACTTCTTGTCCCAGAATCTGCTCCTGATCTGCTCTCTCAATAGGTGTTCAGTCCTTCAAAATCATAAGACCATTTCTTTTTTAATGAGGTTAGCCACATGCTATTTTTTGCACTTTCCCTAAAATAGAACCTTCTTCTTACATTCCACTTTTTGTATGAGGTGCTATTCTCACTGGTTTAATGGAATTCAGTTACCAGTGCCCAACAGCTAAAAGGCACTTAATTTATCATGTGCTTCAAAACCAAATAACATCCTTTATTCTGCTTGCAAAGTGAGGTTTTGTTTAAAATTTTTTCAACACCCATGTCTTCAGCTCTGAAGTCCGTACTCCTCTCCACAGATTTTAAACCATATTTGGGCTTTTAGTTGCTCCATCTTTCCCATTAGGGTTTCTTTCCTCTGTAAGTGATGACCAGGCAGTTTGTTTTTACAGTCTCCCTAAACCAACAGAATAACTGGCTGCCATTAAAGGTAATGATCTCTCCGTTACTTCCCTGCTTTGGCTGCACATCCTGCTACTGTCTACGGCCTGGTGCTAGCAGCTATCTAGATAAATGAAAACTCAACCTTTTTCCTTTTCTTTGGCTTCTTTTCAGCTATGTAACTTTCCTGGTCCAGACTGTTGCACAGATGCAGAAATCCAGTCTGTCATAGCATAGAGGAGATACGAGGGAAGGCAGAAAATCCACAGGCCTGGGGAAAAGGAAAGAGTGTCAGAAGTTTTAAGATTAAGTTGTCTTAATCTTTCTGCTAGAAATCTATTTACCTTGTGTTCACCTTGTACAGCAAGATGCCTCATCCAGATTCAGGTGTAACACTGAGCTTTTAAATTCAGGTTTTTCTATGTGGCAATACTTTTGACAACAGATGTAGAATCCCTTTTGATTTAAACACAATAAAGATTTCTCTTTGGGCAACACAGAAATCAAAGTAGTCCTTGTTGGTTGTTGTGTGCCTAACATTTTTCAATCTGTTTAGGCATGTTTAGACTGCATGGGCAGGAGAAGACCCTGCAAGCAGAATTTGGAACCTGTAGAAAACTAGTTAGTTTCTATATGACATGGGCAAAGTAGTACAGGCAAACTGGCCCCATTGTTAAAATACTGAGCTTTATAAACACAGTCCTCAGTTTAGCCTTTGGGTGTACGGATGTCTCCACCTCTGATTCTGACCTTGTGGCTATGTATAGACTGCAGATTTTATAGGTCACCTCACAGAAGTGTAATAAATAGCATGCTGGGTTGACTCTGTGTAGATACTCAGTGCCCTCTGAAGTTGCTCCATCACTCCCTCTCCTCAGCTGGATGGGAGAGAGAAAATATAATGATAGTCTCGTGGATTGGGATCAGGATGGAAAGAGATCACTCACCAATTACTGTCACAGGAAAAATAGACTCAGCTTAGGGAAACTGACTTAGTTTGTTGCTAATCAAGTCAGAGTAGGATAATGAGTATCAGAAACAAATCTTAAAACACCTTCACCCCATCCCTCCCTTCTTCCCAGGCTCAACTTTTCTCCACTTTTGTTCTCTACCCCTCCCCAAAAGCAGAACAGGTGTGCTGGAAATTGAGGTTGTGGTTACTTCAAAACTTATCTGTACAGCTCCTTCCTCCTGTCTTTTCCCTTCCTCCAGTGTGGTGTCCTTCCCATGGGAGACAGTTCTCTATGAACTTTTTCAACATAGATCCTTACCACAGGCTGCAGTTCCTCACCAAGTACTCAGTGTGAGTCTCTCATGATTTGCCATCCTTCAAGAACAGGCTGCTCCAGCGTGGTTTCCCTGCAGGGTGAAGAGTTGTGCTGCATACCTGCTCCAGCTTGGGCTCCTTTCCATGGGGTCACAGCTTTGTTTGCGCATCCACCTGCTCTGGTGTGGAATTTTGCATGGGTTGTAGCTGGGTATCTCCTCCACCCTGGGGCACAGCTGCCTCATCATGGACTGCACCATGGGCTGCAGAGCAATCTCAGCTCTGCTGCCCAGAGCACCTCCTCCCCATTTTCTCCACTGACCTTTGTGTCTGCAGGTCTGCTTCTCTCATATGCCCTTACTCTTCTCTCCAGCTGCAGTTGCTGTTGCACAGTTTTATCCCTGCTTTGCTCCCCCTCTCTCCACCTATTACACAAGTTATCTCAAAGGTGCTGCCACTGTCTCCAGTGGACTAGCACTGGCTCTGTCAGAACATAGGGACAGATGTTGGCAGTTTCTCAAAAAGTCAAAAACAACCAAAACCTTGCCATGCAAACCCAAGACAAATGGCAGAAGTTTAGCAGGAGCATGACAAAACTTTTCATGTGCCTTCTGCAAGTGTACTATCAAGTAAAAATACCATGGTCCTAGTTCACATAAGAACAAATCAGTCTCAAATTAAATAGGAAAACTGTCTCCAGGAAGTTTTGGATTAAGTAGCACCCAAAGGGATATTTCAATAAGTTCTCAAAATAGTGACTGCATAATCTCATAAAAAACAAAAAAACCCAAACCAAAACAAAAACAAACAAAAAAAAACCCCAAAAAACCAAACAAAAAAACCAAACAAACCCAAAGCAAATGGAAGCACAAGGAAAATCACCACTGTTGCTACAGCAATGTTAAAAAATACTTTTGTGACACAGAGTTTCGAAATGTTTTACCCTACCAGGGTAAAAAAAATTGTATCTGTAGAACTTTTCTTCCTTTCAGATCCATTTTCAAAACACCTGAAGAGTGCATCAGTTTGGTTTTCTTCTTCCTAGGGAAAGATATTAGAGTGCCAGGGACATATGAAGAGTTCACACCCTCACTGTAAAGATCATGACACAAAGAAGGAGTGTGCCTTGAGGTTAGATAATGGTGTTGTAACTGCTCTTAGCTCAGCCAGCTGTTTTAATTTGAAATCTGAACACAGGATATTGCTGCAGCCTTTGTAAATATACAGGGAATAGAAATGAAGGAAAACCATCCTTCACATAATTGCTTAAAAAGGCAAATAGAAATATTTTCTTTCTCTATTTCCAGAAAAGGAAAGTTGCTTATCCACTAATAACTAGTTTATAGTGGATTCAAAGCTGGCAAAGGGTTTTTCTCATGCTCTGTTTCCTCTCTGGAAACTTCATGCAGATTATGGTCACTGCACTAATCAAAGAGGATACCACTTTGGGAACCATCCTATAATTCTGTCTTCCCTTTGGAAATGACTCATTCTTACAGAGATAATATGCTATTTCTTATATTTAAGGAAACATTTAGCAGTATTCAAAATCTCTCACTAATCTTTCTCTCATCCAAAATAAGGCAATATATGAATTTCCATCTGAAGCCTCTCCATACATTGGCTTTTATATTTAGAATAAAAAAAAAAAGTTTGTAACTGTATCTGATAGAAGCACATTCATGAAAATTTTACTCACGGGTTAAGTGAGAGCAGACACTACAGTAATCCACTTCTTTTATATGATAATGTGTTTGGTGCCACTAATGCAGCCATTTTATCCTTCAAGGATCCCATAAACACAGGGCATTATTTTTAAGAAGTTTGTTTGATGACTTGGACATTCATTTTTCTAGTTTCCTTTCTACCTGCCATCAGAAAGAATGGTGTCATCCCAGGTGCAGGTAACCTCCTACTGCACCCTCATGACTGAAGGGAAAGAAACAAAAAGATCAAAGATGGCATACAGATGAAGTAAAATCTAACATGTAAATTGGAGAGCAAAACAGCTGTCAAGAGGCATCAAGACAAAAGTATAACAGTGCACCAAAAAGATAAAATATACAGGGAAAGAATGATTATGAAAGAACAAAGAGAAAAAGACAGTAAGAAAATAGTTTAGTGAATGAAAACAGATTTCATTGTGAATTTGTCAATGACTACTATGAAAATGTATGTGAAAGACTGTTCCTTGAATGATTAATACACGCTGGGTGTCTGATACGATGCATATTTTTAGCCTCTTTCTACAGTGGTGTAACTGAAAACTATCTAAACGTGATAAAAAATAATGTTAAAAACAATGAGAGATCAGAATAGGAATACAAAAGATTTGGATTTGGGGCTCTTTGTAAGTACTCCATGGAATAACAATTGTGTTCGGTCTTTTCCCATATACTATGAATAACTTCTGAAAGCACTATGTTGAGATTTCTGAAGTGATCTAAGGGTTTGTTAATAGCTGTAAGAACAAAGCTGCAAAATTTTTAGCCTAATATTCTTTGAGCACAGAATCACAATATACAGTGTCAGTACTTAATTTCTCAGTTACTCTCTTAATTCAGCAGTTATTCTATACTGTTTTTGCTTTCTAAACATGCCTACTAATTGTGATGGTATGAGTTTAATGCACTGAATTTTTTTTACTGTTAATGCTAATCTAGTGACCTTAAGCAGCTTGAATTGAAGATGTTTATAGTTTGGCACTGTCTGAAGTCTTGGATGTTGAATGGGAAAGCAGTAAGTTCTTCCTTCAATTGCTCATTTCTATCAGCTTAGACTCTTGACCTTCCATCAACATATAGGAGCAGGTAGCCTGTTTTGTCTTGTATTCACTAATGTTTCTGAAATATTTAAAATTACATTAGTGAGGATGGTCTGATGACAACACTGTGCTACATAACCCATGATCCAGGGTCAGCTTCCAATTTTCAAGCATTATAACAGAGGCAAGCACAGAGCAATTCCACTTTGAGCAGTTCTGAAGGCCCTAGGAGGCTCTGAAAGACCAAAAAAACAGATGGAAAGGAGCATTTAAGTGTTTCTCTTTATAGCAGGCCTAAGACAAGTCTTATTCTTTTTCATTATTATTCTTCAAGAGATAATAAAGAATTTGGTTTTAATACTTGGATAAATTTATTGCAGACTCTGCTTTTTAAATAGTTCTGTTTTGGGGCTTTTGTTTGTTTGTTTTGTTTTGTTTTGTTTTTTGGTTTTTTACATTTACATTCAGGAAGCCAAATGAAATTTTGGGAGATAAAAATGATTCTGCACAATTTCTATCTCCTCTGCAGCAGGTCTGATTTTCTCACTAGTCTTAAATTTCAGTTTGCAAATGAAACTGTGTACAAAAATAGGGTTTCTTAAAATGGATCTTACTTTTAATATGGATGCTTAATTTAAAAATTATAAACCAATAAGTAGTAGAAGGACAGTTTGGGGCAGAATGTCAGTAATACCTTTTAGTTAATCTGCTGAGCAAGAACTGCACCCCTGAAAGATTAAAATCATCTTTTAGAAAGTACTTCAAGTCTGCAAGGAAAGAGACTCCGTCTTACTTGATGTCCAGACTGGCATACTTGGAAAAATAAGCCTCCTGCAAAAAGTTATGGACACCTTAAACATACCAAAACCATGACTGATTCTACCAATGTTATCCTTTGCTCTAACAATCTACCTATAAAATATGGTTTGTGTGTGTTTCAACAAAATATTATAGATACTTAATTAAATACAGTTTCCATTTGCTTTTTACGTACACATCTTATGGAAGTCTCTTTTGGACTTCAGCAAAGCTTGCCTCTATTTGTTTAACTGGGAGGGGAGGTACCTCCCATGTTAACCAGATTTCTCTTTGCTTCCTCACTCCCGCATAATATTTCATTTAGAAAATATTTTCAAAATAGTTTCCACCAAAATTGTTTTTTAAATATGTTGAATGTTTATACCAACATATTTTTATTGATTCTGAGATATTGTTTTGGCAGTTTAGCAAAGCCTCAGTGTAAATTGCTGCTACATTTAAAGGACAAATTGACTGATTGCAGTGAATGCGGCATTACCGGCAGAGGTTATGTTGCAAACATAACAAACCCACAAATTATCTTTCTTTCAAGCCATGAGAAAAAGAGATGATTAGAAAGAGATTCTTGCTTCAAAAAATATCATAAATTTTTAGGTTACTGTCTTATTTCAAGATTTTTTCTTCTGGAAGGCAGTCTTCAAAACTTGCCCCTCTAAACTTGCTATTCAACAAAAAATAAAGGTCGCTCATAAGTTAAAAAACATCAGAGAATTGAGTTTTTCCAATGAGCAGCTACAGTCCTCTAATGGCAAATTATGAAGAGTATCTGAAATAGATGCAAACTAAAAAGGAAGAAAAAAGTAGTAATGAAAAAGGGGGAGGAAATTTTAGATTAAAAGGATTTCCCAAATATTACAAAATAGGCAACTTAAATGAAAATGCTTCTGCCCCTAACTATTTTTATAATTAGCTCTTCAGTCTCTCTTTTTCCCTACATCATTATGAGGTTTTCAGGCTATTTTTGTAATTAATTAGATAATCCCTTTATTGCAGTTTGCCATCTCTCTAGGGAAACAAAAGTATTGGGAAAATCCTGTGGATTTATCAGGTAAGGTGTGAATTCTGTGCCTTGAAAATGTAACATTATCTGCTATGTGAGTGCCAACAACTGGTGTAGTTATACAACCTTCAGTTAGTAAGAAGTGGAAATATCTGTCCATATCTCTCCCATTGTAACAATCTGTCTTCTGCATATCTTTTTTTTTTTTAATACAATAAACAAATGTACTTCCCTCCCTCTAGCATGCAGTCTTCTCTTCTACTCTGCTCCCAGCAGTATTATAATTAACAAAACGACTACTTTTAGGCATTTAATTACTAAAGAGTCCACATCTAAAGTGATAATCTAGTCATCTTTTAGACACTACTGACAGAATGGAAGGCAGTCCTGCCATCTGAAAACAGACAGATGAATCAGCTAACTTTTGCTTTAAAAGTAGATGTATCTCTTTGCTAATTAAATAGAGAGATACAGAGGTATCTTAGATGTACCCTCAGTGACTTTGCAGATGAAACCAATCTGAATGATGTAATTGATACTTTAGAGGGAAGGAATGCCATCCAGGGGCACAGTGACAGGCTTGAGGGGTGGGCCCATGTGAACCTCATGAAGTTCAACAAGGACGAGTGTAAGAAACTTCACTCATTTTGGGGTAAACCCAAATATGAATTAAGACTGGGAAATGAGTGGGTTGAGAGAAGCCGTGCAGAGGACTTGGGGTATTGATGGACACAAAACTGAAAATGATCTGTAAATGTTCACTCACAGCCCAGAAAGCCAAAAGCGTCCTGGGCTGCATCCAAAGTCCTGTGGGCAGCAGGGTCAGGGAGGGGATTCTGCCCCTCTGCTCTGCTCTGGTGAGACCCCACCTGCAGGGCTGCATCCAGCTCTGGGGTCCCAGCACAGGAAGAACATGGACCTGTTGGAGAGCCACCAGGCTGACCAGGGAATGCCTGGTCTGTGAGGGAAAGACTGAGAGAGTTGGGGTTGTTTAGCCCGGAGAACAGAAGGCTCCATGGAAGACTTACAGGAATTTTCCAGTTCCTGAAGAGGGCTTACAAAACTGTGGTCGGGACTTTGACAAGGGCATGTAGTTGAAGGACAAGGACCATAGGTTGGTGTAGATTAGATGTTAGGGAGAATCTCTTTACTGTGAGGGTGGTGAGGCACTGGAGCAAGTTGCCCAGAGAAGCTATAGATGCCCCATCCCTGGCAGTGTTCAAGGCCAAGCTGGATGGGGCTCTGAGCAACTTGATCTAGGGAAAGGTATCCCTGTCCATGGCAGGGGCTTTGAAAAAAGATGATCTTTAAAGTTCTTTCCAACCCGTTCTGTGATTCCATGTCTCTCCTGTATGTATCTGAAGTGGGGTGAGGAGATTATCATTCGTCAATATTTAAATTTTTTTTCTCGTTTTCAATGCAATTTGCTGACAGGAATGGAAGAAGTTAATTTAGTTCAAAGTTCATTTTGTTCCACCTTAGGGATTTCCATAGCTTCATATACTGCAGTGGTTTAATGTAAATCAGAGTTGTACTAAAAATGTAATGTGGATTTAGCTGATTTAGCTTAGTGACATCAGACTTGAACACAAAGTAGAAGAAGGCTGCTTACATTGAAAAAACTGAGAAGATGCTTATGAATTTGCTAAATATTGTCTCTTTGGACTGTATAATGCACCAACGACTTGCAAAAGACACCTTTTTCCTTAACTTTTTTTTTTTTTTTTTTTTTTTTTGGTATAAGGCTTGATTGTTCAAATATCATACACAAAACTCTGAAAGAACAGAGAAATATGATAATATCATGTGGAGAAAAAAATGCATGGTTCTCAAATAACAGGTGGAAGTGGTTGTGGATCCCTGCAACAATTGGATACTAAATGTCTGGCATAATTTTATCCATGAGAACTAGCTAATTTCTGAATTGTTCTCAAAAGTAGCACTATTACTCTCTGGGAAAAAGATGATTGTTGTGGGTCTATATGTCAGAGATAAAACAGGAAACAAAAAAACAGTAACTTTTGGATACAATCTGGACAGGAAGGAATGAAATGAGCTAGCCAGTGCTTCAAAGAACCCATGTGTCACAGAGAACAAGAGATGATGTAATATTATAAAATATTGTCTTGGCAACACTAATGACCCCTTTAGGGGTCTCTTTTACTCAGAAAGAGATGGGTTGAGGAATTTGAAGAGTTCTCAAGATCCATTCTTTTCTCATTGATATTCTGCTCCCACCTCTTGTGGGGCATTTACATTTATTGCATTTAAGTGCTAGAAGGCTAAAGACTGGAGCTTTTCTGAAAAGATATTGTGCTCTGACAGGGATCTGATGCCTGTTTTTATGATACACTATCTTGCCTACAATGCAGTGCAAGCTTAGAAGAAGCACCAGGAACCTTGCCTGTTTAACCCTGTCTTGCCTTCTGAGGTTGCATGGAGTCCTTCATGCAGGTATAGAAAAAGTTACAAGAAAATACAGCTTGATAATCCCAAAACATTTTTGTGAGTTACTTTGTCACGTTTTTTGGGAAAATGTCTGAAGAGGCCCTGCAGAAACGAAGCTGCAGAGAAGAGACAAGTAATCTTTGTTTCTGCACAGTAAGACTGGTTTTAGGGGTTTTTCTTAAGTCAGTGGAGCAGGGGGACTTGTTTGTTATCTACTTTGTGGTTGTAGAAGCAAAAGAATTAATTCCTTTTTCTTTTCTCTAGTTTAAGCCTTGAGGTTAGTCCAAACAATGGTTTCTAATCAATTCAAATAAGCCAATTTCATTAATTGTATGACCTAACTTTAGCTGCTGGAGAGGATTTGACAGTGAACTCATCACTTTGGTTCACTTCCAAACTCTGTTATAACTCAAGCCTAGTCATACAAATGATGGACAAAAAAAACTTCACAAGGCTGGGAACCTGGGATGTTCTAGGCTCCTATTAATACTGATGCTTGTACAGCAGCAAGCCTAGTGAATGTAGAACAGTCCACTTAACAAGGGCATGATGTACAAAGGCTTCTTCTCTTCCAGCTTGAACATCAAGTCTTCAGAACTCAAGGCACATGTGTTTGTGACTGAGATCCCTGGCTCAGAGCTTACCTGGGATCAGTCACGTAGAGCAGTACATGGCATTATTAGATGATAATTACTACAAGATTTTTAGTCAAGCTCTTAATCTTTACATAATTAGTGGAAAGAAAAAAAAATGGCAACAAGAATTCAGAATGGAGGGAGAAGGATCTGGATGTTTCACTCACAGTACTTAACATCCAAAGCAACAGGTCAAAATCAAGGTGTTCAGGGATCATCTTATTTCAGCTGCACCCATCACCCTTGCATTGTTTTTTTTTTTTTTTTTTTTGTCCATTGTCTGGCCTTTTTGATGCATTAAAAAGTCTCAGAAATCATCTTTCTGAAATTAGGTCAAACATGTTAATTTTCAAGCTTGTGGAGCCATGGACTTGCTTTAGTGTCTTTGCATTATTCTTTCAGTAAGGACCACTGGAAATAGGTAGCAATATCTATGAACTTTGTTGCTAATTTCTGTCAAGGGTGGCAGATAATTCTTCTCAGTACACAAAATAAGCACAGATGGGGTAGCCTCTAAACCTGCAGACAGCAAGATGAACAGCTGGACACAAGGCTGACAGTTATTGGATATTCAGTAGTACAGAAAGACCAGTTGGTGCCCAAACCTCACACAGATTTGTGGTAATTGAAAACCAAATATCTGGGCAAGAAGTTGTTATGACAGAGGTTAAGAGTTAATGGCACATCTCTGTACCGGAATTCACTTCTTCAGTGACAGCTGCAAACCTGAAAGATCTCTTTGTTATTTAAAGCTCATATTCTAATATAATTTGTTATGAAGCTTTGGATGTTTCATGGTGACTGCACTGGTTATTTTTTCACTGTAATGAAGTCCCTAAAAAAGGGTACATTGAAAGTTCCTGCAGTTTCATCTAGTATTTCTGTAATTCTCTCTCAAAACATCTCCCAACACAACTTGTCTGTAATGTTTTGTCCTTACTAAACCTATGTTTCCACAAAAGAAATTTGAAAAGTGAGCAGAATCAAAGAATCATAGAATGATTTGGGTTGGAAAGGACCTTAAAGATCATCTAGTTCCAAATCCCCTGTCATGGGCATGGAAACATTTACTAGACCAGGTTGCTTAGAGCTCAGTCCAATCTGGTCTTGGACGCCTGCAGGGAAGGGGCATCCAAAACTTCTCTGGGAAAGCTGTGCCAATGTCTCACCATCCTCACAGTAAAGAATTTCTTTCTAATATCAAATATAAATCTACTCTCTTTCAGTTTGAAGCCATCCCTCCTTGTCCTGTCACTACATGCTCTTGTAAACAGTCTCTCTCTCCATCTTTCTTGTAGGCTTCCTTCAGGTACTTGGAAGGTTTTTGTCATCCCAAAGCCTTCTCTTCCAGCCGAACAATGCCAATTGTCTCAGTCTTCCCTCATACAAGAGGCATTCCACCTCTCTGATCATGTTGGTGGCCCATTGTGGATTCTCTCCAACAGTCCATGTCCTTCTTGTGCTGGGACCCCAGAGCTGGATGCAGCACTGCAGGTGGGGTCTCAGCAAAGCAGAGCAGAACAGAGCAGAGGGGCAGAATCCCCTCCCTGGCCCTGCTGCCCACTGTGCTCTGGATGCAGCCCAGGAAACGTTTGGCTTTCTGGGCTGCATCACGTCCAGCCTATCATCCTCCAGCACCCTAAGCCCTTCTAGGCCAGGCTGCTCTCCATATATTCATCTCCAGCCTGCGTTGACGCTGGGGGTTGCCTTAAGGTGCAGTGCCTTGCACTTGGCCTTGTTAAATTTCATTAGATTATGTTGGGTCTAATTCTCAAGCTTGTCCAGGTCTCTCTGGATGGCATTTCTAGTGTCCTAAGATGTTTGGTTTTTTTTCCAGCAAGTTGAGAAAAAAGGGTCTGTCACTGATTCTCAAGCCTAAGAGTCTCAAAAGCCAGAATTCTCTTTAGAAGGTATGCACTGGTTTGTGTTAGCTGCTTGTGCTTAATAAGGAGACAAAGACAGTAGGCTAAAAGTATCTAAAGGTTAAAAATACTTAGAAATACCTCCACTGAAATTGGAATTGAAAAACCTGAGTAAGAATTTTTCAACATAAGTATAATTGTGATAAGTTCTCACTCTGTATGATCTCTACCTGAACATATTGTTACACATCTATATGTAATTAAACTGTTATTAAGCAAACAGATGAAATATATCATTACGCCGACATTAGATTAGGTCATCTGAAATAGATCTACCCTTGCTGCAGTGCTTTGTTTATTACAATCTTGCTGATACGGTACTGCAGGGAACTGCTCACCAGCACAGAGATCGGAAGGAGCACTCATTAATTTTATGATTAAAAAATGATGCTTACCTTTCCATGTGTTCAGTTTCCTGGGAGCCAGGGATGTGGCCACGCTGGCATCTGTGCAGCTTAGTAGCTCATCATCTGTTGCAGGGAGACAAGGGACACAATATGAGCATTTTAGCCTAACTGTTCTGCTGATTAAAATTTTTTATTCAGAAATCTAAGTTAGCTGTGCACCTAAGGCATGCTTCTTATTCTTCTGTATGTACACAAACAAGACATATGCATGAATGCTTCTTGTCTACACCAGAAACAACCTGAAGGTGTTCAAAAATCCACTTTGTGGCTATTAAGAGATAAATGCTTAGACAATATATCAAGTATATAAGCAACTGTGCAAGGGTGCTCCAGCATCTTTGATCCAGGTTATTCTGTGCTCCTAGGTGCCCTAGCTGTAAACTGGTTCTAGATTTATTGGCCAAAGACTGTGTCTTGTCTGTAGGCATTTTTCTGTTATTTCTTGGTTTTTATGCTGAAGTGGCTGCTCCTACAACATAGCTAAAAACTCCTACTTAAAGAAATTAAGGTGGTTGGTAATTAATTTTAGATGCGATTCCTAAAGATATATTTATTATCCAGACTAGGAAGTGTTCAGTAAATGAGGGATCTAACTACTTGTTTAACTTCTTGCAAAATCAAAATTAAAGGACATTTGAAGCTTGAAAAGAACCACTCCATGCTCTCTCTTCATAACTAATGGAGCAATAAACTTACTATAGCTTACTTCTGGTGTTAAACCACAAAGACAAGATTCACAACTGCATTGTCCTGCATTTTCAAGTACGTAATTATAATGGACAAGGCACCACATTCACTCAGAATAGCAGGATTAATAGCACACCTCATAGAACATGGACTAGAGGTAAATAAGTGTCTTTGGGAACAGACAGGACAGAGCTCAGCAATAACCTTATCAAAAGCATCCTGACAGAAAAGGCTCTCATCAGTTAAGACAAAGAAAAAAGTGCTTTTTTACTAAGGTATGATGGAAAGAACATAGAGCTTGTTTTCTTTAGAGCATGGGGACAAAAAAATCTTGCTGTGCTTTACTGTACAGTGCTTGAGGAAGAATACAATGAGAGTAATGGTATTGTGTCCAGTCAAGCTTTTTGTACTTTTATAAAGGTGAAGTCCTGGACATTGTAAGAAATCTCATCTGTTCATCATCTATTAAGAAAGAAAACAAAATTGTAAATTCATGAGACTGGGGATAGATGATTGGAAGGGTGAATCTTCCAAACCTGGATAATCTATATTACACTTGAAACACACAAAAATTCAGCTATTCCATCTATATCCACTGTGGTTGGAAGAGTAATAATACTTAACTGATAAGGACTATGCTGTTAATCTTTCTTTATTTTATTGGTTTGTGTGGGAATTAAAGGGTTCCTGTAATTCAAACAAAAGGATAGGCAATTTTGATATTTTTCTGCCTTGATTCTTTCCTTGTTAGATATTTCCATCTTCCCTTGCTTGTAACTTATTATCTATGCCTTGTGCACCTTGTTACCTTCACAAGCTGACAAAATATTTTCTAATCAGTGAAGGAATTGATTTTTTAAAAGATAATATAATAGCAGATTTTTTTTGTTTGCTTACTTTATGTCTCACACTTACACGGCCATTGTTCACCATGTTTAAAAGTCAGCATTATTTTAATGTTCATGCAATTATTCATTGCCTGCTGATTTACACAGCTTGGATTTAGATGTCTTTTCCAGCTGACCTATAGTAGTGTAGCCCAGATTAGATTTCAGATGAGGGCCCTGATTTTTAATTTCTGACTTAATTTCTGACTGAGATAAAAAGTTCCTGATCAGTTGTGGGTGATTGACCAAACCTTCTGTGGAGCCCTTCCTATTCATAAGGATGCTTATGTTTTTCTGTCTTATGCAAGTATTTGTGAAAATATCAACAAATATTTCATTGTAAAATTATTGACATAGCACTATAGGGAACCTTATAAATACCCAAATTCTTCCCCAGTAAAATTGAATGAGTGCTCTAAGAATATTTTGGTATTTTTTGGTGCTGCTTATCTGGAAAAATTCCTATTCATAATGGTTTAATTTTTTGTGTCATTATATTCACCTTTGGTTTGTCAATGTGATTTTATTACCCGAATGCTGAACAGAGCAATCTGCTTCCACTACAATTTCTGCAAGGACTTAGCATCCCTGCCATCTTCTCCTGGAATAAGTTTTTTGTTTTTGCAAACACTTTTTGCTAATGTTGTAATTGTATTTTTAGCATTTTATTTTAGTTTGGTAGGCAGCTTATCAAATGGTTTTATTATGCTATAATGACTTTGTGCTGTTGAAATATTATCTAGCTGCTTTTTAAGAGAAAAAAAATTCTAAAAAGCTGTATCAATTAAAGTATGAATCCAGTTCTTGAAGACCTATTGAAATGAATATTTCCACTTATTTCACTAAATAACTTTCAGAATGAGAATGCAGTTCTAACTTTGCAGGTGCAGCTGTTTGTTAGGCAAGAACTATAGCGATTTACAACCTAATGCCATAACAGTCCCCAAAACAAAAGGGCAAGGCTTGCACATACAAAAGTCTTTGTCCTTCTTGCGCTTGATTATTTCTTGCAGCTGAAACAATGGCAATGTTCTTAAATTATTGTTAGATTTTTTTTTTCCCCATGTGGAATAAAAAGAAGTGCTTAGCCTGCTGCACTTCTTCATTTTAAAATGGGGTTTGGACTTATAGGTATAGATCTCATAAATACTTAAAATATTTTAGAATTAGATGTGATACATTGTAGGCAAAGATAATTTGTTATTGTTTGCTATAGTTCTTTAAAACCAGAAGTCATCTCGCTAAAGCTAATTTCAAAGCATTATTTAGATTATTTAGATTCCTCCAGGAGAAAAAAAAATCATAAGTTACATGATATACCAAAGAGCAGGCACTAAATCAATTTCTTTGTCCAAAAAGCATCACTAATTTACACGAAGGGGTTTTAAGTCCATTGACACTGATACACATGAACTGTGTTTTAATAAACTTTCCACTCCAAAGAATAGAGATATTCTAGAAGGAAAAGGAAAAAGGAAAAAGGAAAAAGGAAAAAGGAAAAAGGAAAAAGGAAAAGGAAAAGGAAAAGAAGAAGAAGAAGAAGAAGAAGAAGAAGAAGAAGAAGAAGAAGAAGAAGAAGAAGAAGAAGAAGAAAAAGAAAGAAAAACAGTGTCAGATTCAGCTGTGAGAATACACAGACAATAACACAGATGAGTCAGGGCCTTCAACCACAATTTGTACTGACTTAGAGCCAGGCATTATACTATCACTTCAATCAACAGGCAGTGGTAACAGCAAGGGTCTAATACCCTTGAAAGTGAGGGACACCTTGTATCTCCAGCTCATCACCTCAATACTGGCAGACAATTATATGTCTATTTATCTATTATTTATTTACAAAATTTTCACATAAAGTTTGTAGTGGATGGGTGTGTACTCTTTTGAAATATCCAGCAAGAGTTAGATCATAGGATGTTACCGCTGAATAGTAGTTATTTAGTAACATACAAATATATTCTTAATTTTTAAAAATAATTTAAAATTATGACATTTACAAATATCATAAGTTTACTTTTTAGTTCTCACTGTGTTTCCAGACTGAAACGCCCTTTCCCAAGTACTAGATACAATGGGAGTTTTTCTGTTAAAAGCACAATGGCTGGCACAAGAGACTCCCACTCTCTGCCTAGCTTCTCCATATGGTCTTATTTTTCATCCTTTAAAACAATATAATTACTAGAGCGGATAGAAATGTTTCTGTGCAGACCTGGGACTAGGCTAGAAAGCAGTGCCTCCTACTTATGTTCAGGATGAGGCTGTTACCATCTCCCAGTGGGAAGAGAGGTATTCTCATTTTGCCACTCTTGATCATGAACAACTTTATAGTGCTTCCAAAAGCACTCACAGGAGTTCCATTTCAGATCCTTTTCTTCACTGCTAGTCACTTCCAGGAACTGCACTGTACCAGTGATCTGGAGACATGGCTCTGCCTCTGGATGCTGCGAAATGTGGTATCATTCCTTTTCCCCATACCTGGAAAGGCTGAGATGGTATGTGTGCCTGAAGACTGCAGCACTGCAGCTTGGCTAGGTGCAACAAGCTGAATGGAGCACCATGGCAAGCCCTCACAGAGTTCATATACAGCTTTAGATGCTTTCTGAAAAAGCTGTCGAACTAGCTCGAGTGATGAATGTTTGTTGTGATGGAATTAATCGCCAATGCAGCATGGCTGCTTTCGAACAGCTGACGAGCTGTGAGTGTGCATCTCCGTTGTGCTAATTTGCAGCACACATACGCAGCGACTGGTTCAGCCTGCAGAGAAGGATCATTGTGTTTGGATCACATTGCTCATGTTGTTTAGTCTTTTGCTGGCAGAGCCTAATAATTGCTAATTACTGTTCTGCTAGTGTTTGTAACACTGAACTGCTGAAGTACATGACTTCTTTCTGGGTTCTAGGCTTTTACTCTCCAGCCAACAGCCACACCAGCAGACTGGAACAGGCAAGATTTAGAAGTGCTTTTCTATGCATCACTGACAATCTGACGGGAGAAGAAAATAGCATTTGCTGAGAGAATCCAAATTAACTGGAGTTTGACTACCAACTGCGCACCAGCGAGGCACAATCAGGCCCAAAGAAGCTGGCGTGGCTAGAAACGGGTTTTTTTCAGAAAACTGGCCAACGTATTCCCTTTGCTGCTGCTTTCTTCTCTTGCCCCCATTCCTGCTCCGCCAATTTCTTTTCGGACTCATTTCCACGGATGACGTCCCCCGGGGGTGAATCCCGATCCCTGCCGCGGAGGCTGCTAAGGCGAACTCCGCGCAGGGCGGCGAGGACCGAGAAGCCCCACGCCCGTGACCCGGACCGACGTGCCGGGGCGCGGGTTCGGGTGCGGGGTGCGGGTGCCCGGGCCGGCGGCGGCGCTGCGGCGCCCCGGGAGCCCCGCGGCGGCCGCTGCCGGGGCACCTGCGGGGTGGGGGCGGCCGGAGGCGGCGCGTCCCGCCCTGACGTCACGGCGCTCCCGCATCGCCGCCGCCGTCTGACAGCCTCCGCCGGGCGCGGGTGCGGTGCGGTGCGGGCAGGCAGAGCGTCCCGGCTGCACGGCTCGGCTCGGCTCGGCTCGGCTCGGCTCGGCTCGGCTCGGCTCGGCTCGGCATCAGCGCGCTGCCCTCGCCATGTCGGTGGCCGGGCTGAAGAAGCAGTTCCACAAAGCCACGCAGGTACCGAGCCCTCTCCCCGCGCATGGGGCGCTCGGTTGCTGCGGCCGGCGTGTGCGTGTGCGTGCGCCGTGCGGGGCCGTGCGCGGACCTACATTCGAATGAGTGCAGGGCGAGTGGGTTTGCGCGGATGCTGTGCCCGGTCGTGCGTGATGAGCGAGCGTGCGAGGGGCCGGGTGTGCGGGGTGTGCGCAGGGATGTGTGCGGTGTGTGAATGTGCACGGAGGGCGGTGGGTTTACAGGGGTGTCCATCTGCGGAGGGCCGGGGCTTGCCGGGCCGCCGCGCCTCCCCCCGCTGGGCTCCGGCCGCTTTGCGGCAGCGGCCGGGGGTCCCGCGGTGCGGGAATAGCTCCTGGGCTGCCCTGACCTCCGCGCTTGGAGCCTGCGGGGGCAGTTGCTGGAGCAAATACCCGCCGTGGGCTCGGACCTTCCCTACCGAGGTCCATGCACCGTGTTTCCATAGGCTGCTTGGGAAAACAGCAATAATTTGTTTTGTGGGTCTAGACCACAGCTGAAATCCGAGTAATGAGGTTTGATTCTGTTGCTTTAGGCATGGTGTGATATTGCAGTAAGGTCAGGGTGAGTGTTTCACCAGTAGTTCAGTTGTTTCATAATACAAAATCTGTGTGTTACAGTCTGCAAGGATACTATTTCTGACTCAGTATGCTTTGGGGCTAAATCTAAAATGGTTTCATAGAAGTCAGAGGAATTGCCAAAATCTCCAGTTATTTCCTTCTACTTGCCATTGCAGACCTCTTCAAGTAGGAGTCTCGGTCACTGTAAGCAATGCGTAGATGCGGGCACACAAGATATATTCAGCTGTAAGACTTTTCAATACCCATGTGTTTCCCTTTCTCATCTCTTGAGCACTATGGGGAAGTACTCCCTGAAAGAATGATCCTTAATCCAAATTCTGATTTTCCATACCTTGCAGTTACACTAGTACACATTATAACTCTGAATGCAATGATTTTATGCCAAGTCCTGCATGGATGCATGCAGGCATTGAATAGCACTGTGTCTCACTTTTCATGCCACATTGTGCTACATCATTGGTAAAATAAGCCTTGCAAGAAAACGACTGCACTCAAAACAGATGCCATAAGGAGCAGGTAAGGGTGCCTGAGCCCATCCAGCAGCACCCATCTGCTGCTGCTTACTTTGTTGTTTCTTCCCCTGCTGCCTATGGTGCTATGAGAAGCCCAGGAATCACCATTACTGCAATGAGTTCTGGTACTGAAAATAGGAATTCTAGCGTCTGTACTGTCCATGTTTAAGAAGTAGGCAGGCTTTAGTACTAGAAGTCTCAGTTCTCGATTAATGTAAGTTAATGAGAATGCAACTGCAGCAGCAGAGGTAAAAATCTTTTTTTGAGGGAGCATGGTGTGAAGGGTCGGTGCATGCTGTTTTGTCCTTCAGATGACACTCTCACACTGATTATCAGCAGTACTGTCACTTAGAAGGAAGAGTTTTAGCTGTCTGGAACCAAAATATTTAAGTCCCTGATGCCAGATTTAGCAGCCATCTGACATCTGATGACCCAGGGATTTTTGGCCCTCAGCCTTGACTTTCTCAGTTTGTTTTCATCCAGGCCATGAAGACACATTCATGTATGAGAATGACTCACGAGTATGTTGAAGACAGCTTCAGCTTATTGGCTTGTTTGCATTACGAGTGAGAAATCCGCAACATAGTTGTGCTGACCTTGCTCCAGGGAGTAATCCTTTTGACTAGCGATTAAACCCCAGGTGAAATGCAGATTGACATTGCTGGCATGAGTGAAGCTTTCCAGATAGGACCAGACACACAGGAAGTTTTAAAAAAAATTATTGATTTGGTTCTTATTCATGTTTATTTATATGATGTGCTGTTTTAATAGAGTCCTAAGTCATATCAAGAACACATCTGGGTTGTTTTATAGCACGTAAACACTTTATTTTATTTCATTTATTGTTTTCTGACTTGTGAAATGTCAAACTGCATATTAACCTGCATGAAGTACTGCCAGTTTAGAAGCCATGCTGAAGAACTTAATGCTTGTCAACTTTCATGGACCAGCAGCAACAGCAGTGAGTCACTGAAAGCAGGAGGATACTTTGCACCTTCTGGGATGAGTCGACTGTTCACCATTTTGCCTTTCAGAAAAACTAATTGGTTAAACTCTGTGCAGCATAGAAATAAAGTTTGGAAAAGTCTTCCTTCTAAAAAAAAAGTAAAAGCAGGGCGAGTCTGAAAGTCCTGACATTAATATAGAATTGCAAGATGTTAGACTGATCAGTGTGGAGTGGGTTAGGGTATTCATTTGCTTCTGATACCCACAAAGCACCTAAGAAGGAGGAATAACCCCATTTGAATGTTAACATGTTTGCTGCAGATCTATCACACATGTTGAAGCTAGGAAAATTGATCGAAAGAGTATTTTTCCAGAAATGGGCAGCAAAGTGCTGTGCCACCAAATGGTCCCTTTTTCTTTAGGCATGCAGACTCCTTTGCTAGTAGTGCTATGTCAGTGTGACTGAGAGAATATTGCTTCCTACAGATTTATGTACAGTTTTAAAACTACCGCAATCACTTTGGGTGATACAGATTTGACAGTCTGGGGCATTTAAACAGACTTGTTTTAAAATAGCATTAGCTTTGTTTCCACATGACTGCATTGATTGCATAAAATGGCTCTTGTGAGGCACAGTCAAAAGCTTTCAGAAGGTAATGTGAATGAAAATAAACATTCAGAAAGTAATAATTTCATAGGGAAAGAGATTAACAAAATTCTGGGAATGGCCACATCTGATGTTTCATTTGAAACAAATGAATAAATGTAACTGACATTTAAATAGCAGTGTGAATGTGGTGATTTGAACCAAAAGCCTGTAATATGGTTTATTTTCTACCACTGTATTCTGCTTTTACGCTACATATTGATTAAATTGTCTCAACACTGAGACCAAAATTAACCAGTTCATACAGTTTTATAGAGAAAAATGTTTGATATTTATAGAAACATCTGAAGAAATTACTTCCACTCCACTCATCATTATCAATAGCTTGTTAGATGCCCTTACTTTAGGTGGAAAGTACTGTGCTTCTGTCTTTAACGAAGTAAACCGAACGGCACAGTAAGAGAATGTAGGAGCAGATGGGATGGTGACGAGAATGTCTCTGCTGGTTAATAAGAAGCAAATGAGATTCCTTCCTAGCTATGCTGTTTTCCACAAAATTCTGTGGTATTCCTAGGGATTCTGTGCTGATCCAGAGCCTGTCTACACAGGTTCTCTTGTGAAAAAGAGAATGTTCATATGTCTCAATATGTTTTAATTCCTTGGTCAGGTGTATGTAAAATGTTTTTCACTGGAACGTATGATGCAATCCACTTACTAAAAAAACTGCAACTAACCAGTTTTTACTGTTCTCTGTTGATATCAGTATTTTCCTAACTCTCTAGCACACTGTGAATTCATAACATGTTCCTTACTGTCCTACAGTGTTGAGTGGGGAGCTGTGTGTGCTTTTCCAGTGATAGGACATCACCTGTCTTTTCCAGCTGAATGTGGTTCAAGCTGGACTCACACTGGGTCTGCTTTTTTCTTTCCATGTAGCCTCACAGTCTCACCCACCAAGTAATGGTCAGTTCCTATGTATGTGAAGGTACCTGTGGGAGTTGGTCTGGAAAGCTAGGCAGCATTGTATTTTTCTTAGTGCAAATGCTGTACCGTGTGTTGCCTATGAGGGACTTAATGAGCTCCCTTCTCCTGTGGTGTGTGAACCTGTGAGCAGTCGGAGGAAGGCAGAAGGAGAGCTGTTTGCAGGGTGGTATGGCTCTGAGGATAGTGCCCAAACAGGTCGCTAGAAACCTCTGCCCAAGAGGCAAGCACCACTGGCAGTCTGTCCGTTTCTCTCAGTGTGGAGCGCTACCTTTTGAGATCGAGGAAAGGAAGCAGATTTTTGATCTGGAAATAAAGACTATTTTTAGAAAAAAATACTTACTTAGCTGCAGAGGGGATTATTTCCACAGCAGGTAGGGAAATTCCCTCTATTTGTGCACTCTAGCTTGATTGCCAGATACATTATTCACATTTGGCATCATTCCCATGAGTCCTTTTATTGATATTACATAATTGAAAGGGTGAAAAATTGACTTTAATCTAAATTGCCTTTAGTTGGATACTCTGTAACCCTTCTGAGTTGTTGATGGCTTAAACAGTCTGTACCAGTTTCAAACCCTGTTTCTAAATCTGATTGGGGGAACTGCTGCTTTGTGTACTAAAAAGATCATGCCTTTTTTTTTTAAGATTTCTCAAATGTCTATTACCGTACGATCTTTCCAACTGGTGGATACACTTTCCACTTTTATGTATGTATATAAAAGCTAGATGACACCCATCTCTAAGTTTTCTCCCAGTCTGGGAGGCAAAGGATACCCATGGATGCTGTGCTCAAAATACAGCCTGCACCAGAATTTTGTTTCATATCTTGACTTCTGTCTTAACTGGAATAATTACATAGCAAGGAAGAACTGGATGCTCTTGGTCACTCATGCAAAACTGTCTTTGAGTTTTAAATGTGTCCTCATGACTAGCATACTGATAGATAGCATGCTTTATAAAAGTGCTGGAGCAGCATAACCAGTTTTAATTGAAGAAGATTTTGCAGAGGTTACTGTGCAGAAAATTCTATAGTTTTACGTGGCTCCTAATTTCAAATGGAAAGGAGGTGCTGGGTTGGTCTGACGTATTTCTTTTGAAGGATGGAGGGTTGAGGAGCATGAACATTGACTGTCATGTCACTTCATGTACCAGTGAAGTCTTTGGCTTTTACAAGCTGGGCAAGAGAGATGGAGTTGAAAATCTGTTTTATGGGCCCCAAGGAGCTGCTGCCACTCTGTGAGTACATCTGAAGAGAAACTGCGTGGACAGCGTTTAGTGAGAAGTGCCCTGATGAAGCAGACTCTTTTCCTTCTTATCAGTGAAAGTCTATGGTATGCTCAGGGACAGCCAAAACATCCTCCAGACCTCTTCTCTTAGAACTAAAAGGTTTTTCTTCTGCTGCTTTCCAGAACCTTCTGTGACTGATTATCAATTTCTTCTCAGGTAGTGGCCCGTGGTGGACAATGGTAGTGCTTATCCTTTCTGAAGTATATGGAGAGAATCAGATGAAAGAAAATTGAGCTACAGGATGGTATTATTTTGATGATGTTTGCCTCACCACAATTACCTTGCTTTCTGTACTTATCTAATCCTGTACTTAATCTCGGAGACAAAATAGTAGCGTTTTTATAATCTGAGGTTATAGAACATCACAGGAATCCATCCAATCTGTCATGGAAGTGCTAGGAGTTAAAATTAATTATTTTTTTCCTCCCAAAATGGAGAAAAAAATTTAATTATTACTGTGCTTACATTTTTCATAATATTCCCCTTTATGGAGGCTCTATGGATCTGCGTAGTAGAAAATGAAAAATTAGAAGTGGTTGTTTGAAGTTCAGGATGTTTTCAGTTTGTCTGTAGATGGCAATCACTGTGGTGGACCTGAACAGAATGATTTGTGGGTATGTAGTTGCACTTGATGTTTTAATTATGATGTTCCTGTGTTCATGATGGAGGAAATATCTTTATTAATATTTAATTAATTTAATAATTAATGTTTATTAATAAACATATTTCAATTTTTTTAAAAAATCTGTAGACTGAAATTGGACTGATGTAGTTGCTGCAGCATCTTATGGTTCACACTGAGTGTGAGTGCAGCAGTTTACTCTCGCCTTCTTTGCTCATCATCATTCCCCACAGAGAGGGAGAGTTATTTGATCCCAGCAAAGGTGCTGCTGAGGCAGCAGCAGTATAACCTTGTGGTTTGGTGTGATGCCAGAGGACCTTCTGAAAGAACAAGGAATTCAAGCACTCTTTTGTCTATTGCACTTCTTACTGGAGGAGGGCTGGAGAACTGAATGCATATCTGTTTCAGAGTAGATAGGTGCCACTGGTGGAATCCTTGTCAGCACTGATGTGATTTTCATCAGCTGTGTTTTGGTCCTTGGATTTGTTATCACTGTCAAAAGTGGATACTATGCCGAATCCTTTGTAAGCAGAAATTCTAAAATAGAGAAAAATACTGGCTTTCCCAGCTTTTCCCCCCACAATTCTATGGCAGCAGAACACCTCACACTGTTAAAATGTTTACATTCCCCTCTGCCTCCATCATATTTTTTGTGGATTTCAGTTTGATGTTTTTAATAACTTGTGTTATTTATATCTCAGTTGTTACTCTTTGATTGCCTAATTTCCAGTTTCTGTTGGCTGCAAAAGGTGAAAAGAGTTTAAACATTTTTATATAGGGCTTGTTTTTCACCTTTGTGTTATGAAATTCAGTGACTGTTGTGCAGAAACACTAAATATACTGTTTGTCTTTCAATTTAAACACTGAGACATTGCTTTTGTTCTGCATCAATGGGAAAGGGTACAACTACAATGAAACAGCTTAGTAGGAGAACAAGTTTCATTAGAGATAAAAACTGGTTTGTTGGGTTTTTTCTAGAAAGAAAATTTTCCTGCAAATATTGTTCATTTAGTCTTTTATGACTTTTAGTAGACTAACAGAATTTGCTCTTTTAAGCAACACTAGACAGATATTTTTGCTGAGTTATTTTCCAATCTGTACACTTTCCAGCTTTAAAGTATGTGCCAGAAATTCCTTTTCATGCAAAATCAATCTAGATGCAGAAAACCAATTAATAATTCATAAGGTATAAATGTCAAAAATAAATGGTGTTTGCCTTGCCAGATGAGTCACTTAGAGCTTGTCTGCCTTGGAGAGTTATGGCGTCGTAGTCTAAGGGCTGAATTGGAAGTGCTGCAATTTTGCAAGTATAACTCTGCAGTGGATGGGTTTCTTTCTGCTTGTAGAAGAACAGCTTTTCAACTTAATTGGGTTTTTTTTAATAGGGAGTTGAGGGCATCAGACTGAGCCCCATCCTTCCACTGCAAGGAAGGTGTTTGCACAGTACTGGCTAAGGCATTAGAAATTACTAGTTAGAGTATTTTTCCCTACTAATTTACCATATTGATTTTTTTTTTCTCTGGAAATATTATCTTTGTCATCTAAATACACTTAGATAAATCTGCGGTTTGCTTCAGTTGAAGTGAAAGGTGGTTTCAGTGCTTACAAGTGGTTGTTCTGTTGGTTGCTTCGTCTCCTCTCCTGCACTGGTCATGATTGAATGGAATTTGGTTTTATTTTCTACTGTTGTGAAAGGAATTAAGAACTTTTAAAACAGAGTGAGGCATGAAGAATGTTCAAACCAAATGCAAACTCTTTTAGAAACCAGAATGTTTGGATGTGGACATGTGCCTTGATGTGCAGAATAACCACATGAGTGCACATTTACTGGCTAGACTGCATCATCCAAGGAGCCTTTCATTAGTATTAACAAATGGAAATTTGTCTTTTCAGAAAGAGTGGTTGGATCTTACATTATTATTTGCAGTCTAAAATTGAGTTTAAAATATGCACATAGTATTCTGAGGCTGGTGGAGAATCTTCCTTTCTCACAAAATTGCTGAAAAACATATTGCTAAATATGAGGCAAATTCACCACTGTCAGAAGTATGACTGTTGCAAGCAGTAAACAGAATATGCCTTTCCTGTAGACTGCCATAAATGTAGACAGGTAATACTTGAATTTTTGAAGCATGGGAAGATGTAATTGCTGAAAGCTGAAGCAAGCTTGGGCAAATTAAATAAATTGTTAGCTTTTTGATGCAGAAAAGTATTTCTTCCTCTATCAGACTTTTTCTGTTTTGTTTCACCTATGTAAGCTGCTGCAAAAAAAGGCATATAGGAACAAAAGTTAAGCTTTGCGTAGTAGAAGTGGGATTTTCTTACTAGACAGAGTAAGAGCCAAAATATATACAATATCAAAGCACATAAAATATCAAAAGGTAAATAACTTTTTTATCATTCTTATACAATATTTTTATTCAAAACATGTAAGTCAGGGTGATTTTGAACCTGTGACTTTTCAAAGGCCTGAACTGGCATGTTTTAGGAAGGCTGTGCTTTTATGGTCAAAAATCTGTTACATTTGAAATAGAATAACAAAAGCTCTAGAGCTTCTGTAAAGTATCCTGTTTTTTATTTAGTGATAGACTTGGGTGGGAGTAGAATACGAGAAAGGAAAATGAGTGAGGATGAAAGACTGGGGAGGGACACAACAGGAATTGTTGAAAACTGAGCAGGGACAAATTGTCTGCTCTGGTATTGTCTGGGTGACTTACTAGAGGGAGAAGGAATGCCAGATGTTAGTGAACGAAGGTAGCACTTGCTGTTTCCTGCTTCATTAGCCTAATATTTCCAGGATTCCAGTTCTTGATCTGGACACAGTGATAATGTGTGCTGTTCCAGCCCAGGCGAAAAGATGACTGTTCCCAAAACACAAACACCTTAGGTATCACCAATGGGTTAACGAGGTCAGCATGAATTTAATGGTGTCTGTCAGTATAGGTGGAAGCGAGTATGACTAACTAGGGAGAAAGCCAACATTGTTTCTAAGATGACAACCCCAGCTGTTGCAGATTTCCTGTCTCACCAGGAGAAAGGATAAGGAAAAGGCAAAACTCCTCTGCTGCTCTGATTTCAGGATAGTCTTTTAACAAGAACTGTTGGACAGCCACTGAAAAATAAGATGACTTAGTGTATTTTTCTTTCCCTAGGGAGAGTATGCTGTTCTGAGTAGACTGACAGAGCCTTTATATTTTGTGTGTGGAAAGTTCCCCAGTGCTGGCTGCCAAAGGTTCTGCTAGGTTTTGATCAGCCAAGTCCCTGCATCAAATCAGTGACTCATTCAGACAGTCCGGTGAAGCTCAGAACTCTCCCAGGCAGAAGCTGAGCTCTGGGCTAGCGTATTCCTGGGGCTTCCTGCAGTGCTGTGATGTGCTGGGGCCCAAGGTGCTGTCAGTCACTGGAAGTACCCAGCTGGGCTGCAAAGGCAGAATGCAGTAACACGTACTGGCTATGCAGATGTATAGCTTTCTGGGAAGAAAGGCAAGATTGTCCCAGTGGGTGCTGCTTCTCCATAACCCTGAAGGAGGGGGAAGACCCTGGGACTTGTAACTGAAAAAGCATTGCTGCAGACTCCTGAGATGAGTTTCAGTATATCTGTAGGAAAGGAGCTGTCCTTCTGCTCTGTGCTATTCAGTGCATGTCTTAAGTGATTTAACACATATGCTCCTTTGTCAGAAGAGCAAAGGTCTCTGGACATTTGTGCAGTTGTGGCGCTTGAGGTCTAGAGAGTCTCGATGGCAGGAGCTGGGGTTTGGCTATCTTGTTTCTTGATTCAAGGAGGGAGATGAGCATGCTTAGATTGAGCTTCTGAGTTCCAGAGCAGAATCTATTCTACTAATAAAAATAAGTTCCTGATATGAAAACAAATTGAAATGTGGATGGATTTCTATTTAGATATGTCTGCCAGACTATAAGAGAAAATTCTCATAATGCCCAAGGACTGATCTTACACTCGTTTCTTTTGGGCTGATATGGTAATTGCTGATTTGCCACTCTCATCTTAAGAACAAGATCACTTCCAAAATTATGTATTAGAAACAGCTATATGGGGTTTCTAGCAAATTTAATAAAATGCAGGCAGCCTTCCTGAGCAAATTTGAAAGCTTCTCTAGAGGCATGCAGACATGGTGCTGTTATATCTTGTTCCTTGTAAAAGACTCTTTCTCTCTTTTCTTCCACAGCACACTGGAGCAAGAGAGATTTGAAAATTTAATGAAGCTGCAATAAAACAGCCTATTCTAGTTCCATATTTTTCTCATTTCTGTTTGCAGATTAACTACATGTGTGCCCAGGGAAAGTTCTTGACCTACAAACAGATTGACTGCTGTAGAATTTTTTTTTCCTGATTTCCTCCTGGTATTTCTTTAAAATCTTTGGAAAATATTATTACAGTAAATTGCATTTCCTTTAAATGCTTTATTAATTTTCTTGCAATAAAATTAAAGTTGGGAAGGTAAATTAAGCAGCTGAGGGAGAAGCCATGGATGTCAAATGAGCTGTTTGTTAAAGAACAAAGACCTGATCAGGAGTATTAGTAACACCCTTGTGGATGGCTGAACCAGACGGCTCAGGGCAAGAAACTTAGGGAATTTTGAAGCATGTGATGGAGCAGATAGCAGGGAGCTACAGCAAGTGGGGAGAGTGGGATCAGGTGTTGTCTTTGTATGCTATGTTTTAGCAATTTTATTAACACTACACTGAGGGCTTAACAGAAGTGAAGAATATTCTTCCCCCTATTTTCTATTACAATGTCATATATGTAATCATGATACCACAGCACACCATGGCTGTATCACTACCAGAAATCATCAGGTGTCTGCTATGTCCATTGTCCCCACTCTTGCCCTTGAGAGCGACTGGTTTTGTGGTTATAGGTTTAAGATGTGAAATATTAAAGCTTAGAAGCATTAATAAGCATGGATGAGATAATGCCAACTTGTATTCCCAGGTGAGAGATGAGAGTGCTTTAAAATGCTGTTGCCCTGTTTTTGCTTTCATGGTCTTGCCTTGGAGGTTACTTTCTATACATTGAAGAAGAAAGTAGTAGTCATTTCTGGTGCCTGTGCTGGGCTACAGGGAAGACTTGAGAGAAGGGTATAGGAATTCTGTCCTGTCACAGATAAACCTAAGTTTCTGACCGGAAATCCCAGGGAAGAATCGAGTGGCGGGGGGAAAAGACAAATTAAAGTATGTTTTCAGGTACTTTGTTTTCCTGCCACAACCCTCCTGAGCCTGTGCCAGCAAGATAAGGTCTGCGGTGCCCTCTTCTGCAACCATTCATTTTCCCATATTTCTGCTGCAGAGTGACCAGGAGGGCAGAAAAGGTGACTTTTTGCTTTTCTTCTGTGCCAGCTTTGACATCTGAGGAATTTCTGGTAGGGTTCTGCAGGCCTAGTTTCTTCTGCAGCAGGTCAGGGTGATCAAGGAGCTGAGACTTAAGCAATTAATTAATTGTTTCTATTATTTTGACTCCATGGCTCTGCTGCAATTAGCTTTTTGGTTATCAGGCTGGAAAGGTTGGGTTTTGTTCTGATAGATTATTTGTTTTTAAAAAGCAAGAGTCCTGTCATTAACTTGCTCTAAATTAGAAAACAGTGTAGTATAGCTCTTAATTCTTTAATGTAATATTTTAAAATATGGAAAGATCAGTTAAGGAAAGCAGGAAGCATTTATGTATTATCACAGGTTTTGGAAGCAAGCAGTGCATAATCAAGATTTACAAACATTTTCCCAGTATTTTGTTTTCAAAGGAGCCTTGATACAAATGTACAATGGAGGTGACCTTGTTCTTAATACAAGACATTCACTAATGCATGTAGTATATGCCTTTACTCAGCAGCAAGGAAGCATTCTGCAGACTAAATTCTGCAGATCTGGCTATTTTTGCTCATTTATCTTAAGCATTCAAAGGTCATTTTTAACCAAGCTTTTTTAATTGTTGTTATTATTAACAGTGTTTTAGCAGCATATAATCCCAAACATTAAGGAGACATTACAAAATTCAGATGTTTTAAAATTAGTAATGCAAGAGCAAAATCAGGGTTTTTCATAACCACATGGTTATAAGACATGCTTTGAGGGGGAAAGAGCACATAGCAGCAGACAAATGACAGGCACTGCAAAGAACCATCAGTAATTCCTCTGAGCTATTTTGTCTTCTTAAAGTTTACCTCTTTTGCGAGCTATTTCAGTTTAAAATGTTTAGATTTTTGACAGTGTGTGATTATGCTCCTCCCTCTTGCTTTCTTTCAGAGTGATGTAGCAGCTGACCTGAACTTCTGAGGCAGTGTCTATGTTGGAAAGTCAGTGCAGAAAGCTTGGGAAACTTGCAAGAAATACTACAGTTCCAGACGGTTTTTTCTATGTCATGTGAATATTTAAAGTTGGGGGTTTTTTCAGGCACCTGTGAAGAGCTCTCTGTTCAGCTGATGTGTTGATTTGAGTTTTAAATTTAGTAAATTGGTTGGCTACTACTGACTTCCTTTCCAAGCAAGAGGGTAGGTAGGTGCAGGAGGAAAAGTAACATCATCCAGCCAGAAAAGAAATCATGTAGATTTATGGACCAAAAGGTCTGTATTTTGAGAAATGGTGCAATAATAAACAGATGTGGCAGAGCAGGTTTCATTACCTTCATCTCATTTTAAAGAACTAGATTGTACTTTCTGAGGCACAGAAGACATGTGACTTTAAAGAGACCAGGATGGAATTCCTGAAACACCCCCTGTGGTCTCTGATGGTCTTGGTAGCATTGCTGATTTGCCATCTAGGAGTATCATCTTCAGGAAATCTGAGGTACTGGTACTGGAAACCTGCTGTAGCACTGATTGTTCATCTCCAAGGTTTGAATAGTACAATCCAGGAGTCTGATGAGGAACTGTGTCTCTGCTCCATCATGAGTTTTGATGTCTGCCACAGTTGGCCTAAGGAGTGAAGGATCCTTAACCACTTTGTTTCTGTGCACCTACACATAAGCTAGGCAGCTGTAGTAGCCAAGTCATCCACACTGGCAGTGCAAGCTTTGCCCAGAATTCCTCTCCCATCTTTGCATCACTTTTGTCTCACCAGTGCGCAAAAGTTGTGACAGTGGAAAAGCAGCTGCAAACTCATGAGGAAACTGTGAATTCATGGTCTCTGGGTATGCCAAAGAGAGTAGCTGTTGTAAATGTCACCCTGAAGGCAAATGTCTATTTATCCTGGGTGGGTTTTTTGCTTTGTATTTCCTTGTATTTTGCTGATCTGAGCCATTGCTCTCATGCAGCCAGAACTCAATGACTAGAGTGGTATATGTTCTTGATTGATGCTGGTCTTGCTGAAGATACCTGCTGTGTAATTCTGACTTGCTAATTTACCCAAGTGTGCAGTGCTAGTGTGCAACAGTATTGCCATACCTGTTTATTTTCAGTGACTTGAAATACATTGTTTTAAAACCACTCTTTGCAGACAAAGATAGACCTGTGATTTCTCCTGGACATGACAACCTTAGTTTTGCTGTTGATCAAGTAATCTGATGAATCTAATTTACACTGATGAATTTAGTCTACACTCAACAGGCGAAGCTCATTGTAGAAATATTTTGTAGGAAGACCCTGAATTCTGCATCCCTCTGAAGAGTCGAGAACATGATGCTTCCTGGCCTCTGAAGGCTTATCTTTCCAGATACTTTAAATAAAGCAATGCCATTCATCAGAGCCACATGCCATGAATTTTAATCACCTTCAAATTCTTTATTTGCACCACAACCTGTTTTTGTTGTGCGGTAGCAGAAAGATGTATATTTATGTTATTTTAAAGGCTGTATATTTAATTTTATGAGGACTTGAAGATGCAAATGAAGAGAGTGTATTTGGAAAGGTAGACTTTCAGCACTGAGAATGAGTTTGTCATAATTCTTACCTATTTTAAATTTGGGCTGTTCGGCTACAGTTCCCAAAGTTCACACAAAAGCTTGATAAATTGTAGTAAATACAGTTTCTCATGAATAAGACTTTAATTAATCAGGGATTTTTTTTTTTAGTTTTGTTCATATATGTAGGTGAGAGCCACTCTGTATTTAAACTGATTGGTATACCCCCTAATGAATCATAGCTTTCCTCATGTCATTACGTATCTGTCTGGTTCTGTAGAGTCATTGTGATCTCTGCAGTCTTGCTTGGTAGAGGTGTGTGCATGGCAAAATTTTCAAGACTGCATGGACTTCTGAAGTTTTCAGAAAGCCCTCTTTGTTACAGAGAGCAGTCATGTAAAGTGAATAGTTTGGTTTTTTCCTTTAAATCTTCCTAAAGCAAGTGTCATTATTGGTGTACTTTACTGTCATGCTGCAGAAAGGATGCTTATCTCTACTTATGCAAATGGCCTTTGTGGGAGCTCTGTTCTTTCTGTTTACTTGTGTTTCTAGAGCTGTTACAACTTTTCTTCCCGTAAGACCTAATGACATCACAGAGCAGCATTACAGTGGTTGTCATCCTTTAATATGAACTAATCAGCTACACAGAATTGTCCAAGGAGTAGACCACAACCTGAATAACCTGTGCCGTAGTTTTTCAGTGGAGTGTTCAACAGAGTTGCGTGCAGCAAGGTCCAAGATCGTGTCTAAATAACACAGAGATTGCTTTGTCTTCAGACTTCTGTAGCTGATGCTGCAAGTAACTGTAAAGATTGGTGTATCCCAGTGGAATCCTACATATGCACCCAGCCCTCTGCCTCTGTCCTTACTGCTGCGAGGACAAAACCAGACAAAACTAGACTGACAAACACTTTCTTAATACACTTCCTTTAGCCTGAACACATATATACACTAACATGATATGCACAATTTTATGTCTTGATTTCTTGAGTGACATCATGAAAAGTAGCTGTCCCCCTGAGACCCAGCTTTGCCTGTGTTCAGATATCTTAGTATTTGTCTGCTTCTGGGGTGACATGTATGTGGCAGTTACTCCTCCTGTAGTTCTCCCCCTCTCTCAGGAGCTAGGAAGTTCTTAGGAACCATATAAATACATTACTTGTACTTAATTTCTTAAACTACAAATGTTTTTGGGTTTATAGCATTTCTTCTGCCCACATAACCTGAATTTTTTCTGCTAATTTCATGCTCTGTAGAAAGACTTGTGAGTCAGTCTTTGCTTCTCTGCATTTGGAGATGAATTTGAAATTTTTGAATCCAATTAGAGTCTCCCTGTAGACGTGCAAGACTTTTTCATTTCATGTTCTTCTGGTTTTCTTGTCCTTGTGGAACTACCAGTGAAATTATTGTGGTGCATCCCTGTTCACATATCTGTATATTGTTATGTATCAAGCAGTCCCGCCATTAGGGATGTTGAATGTAATATTCAGACAAAGGAGATATGTAATGCTGTGTATATGTTCATATTATTTATGTATCAGCATAGGAGATGTTTAGATTAGGGTGTTTAGACACCTTACGCCTGGTAGTGACCACTGCAGAATATCTGAAAATGGTGCAGCCATTGTATAAATGTGTGCTGCAAATATAAACAGAGGAGCAGATATGAATATTAGTAGAAAAGAGATCATCGAGCTTTTTGTAGCAATCTTAAGCTTGAGCATTTGAATCAAGGGATTAAAGTGCCTTCTGAAGTGATAATTAATATTTCATGTTTTATATCCAGGTAGCAAATCATGGTAGTTTAATGAGACAAGCAGAACTATTTTGATATATAGTTTAATCAGCTGTGAACATTTAAAAATCTTGAGGTGGGCTATTATGATACTGGGAGGCTGAATTAAAAGCATGATTTTAAAAAAATACACCAGATTGAGTTTGCATTGTTCTCTATTTGAAATTTTTTGTGTTCATGGTTCCAAACCTTTCAAGAAGTGCAGGGGCCAAATGCATAGTTTAAAACTCAATGAAGTAAATGAAGTAATTTTAAAGTAAATTGTTTTCCTCCAAGTTCTGAAGCTTTTATGAAAATAATAAATAAAATTGCAAAATTTCAAAGTTAAAAAATCACAGATGTTTCATAATCGAAGTGAATTCCTCCATAGACTAAGTGTTATATATAGTCTTTTGTTTTCAGTGTTGGCATTGGGATAACAACCTTCCCAATAAGTGATGTCAGCTGTTCTTTATAAGTCCTTTTCAGAAGATCTTTTACCCCCTTGGTCACCTTCCTTGGTCACAAATCTCATAGTTTGATGTCCTTCTTGAACTGAGCTCCCAGAACTGCTCCCAGAACTTGAGGTGAGGCTGCACCAACACAGAGTAAAGAGGAACAATAATTTCTCTTGCCCAGCTGGTGATGCTATGCCTGAGGGACCCCAGAACACAGTTGCTCCCCTGGCTGGCAGGGCACTGCTGGCTCATATTCAACTTGCCATCAAACCAAACTCGGTCTTGTATTTCCATGAGGCTGCTTTCCAAGCTCCTGTCCTCCAGCTTGTATGTACACCCTGGATTACCCCATCATAGGTAGAAAATCCACCACTTGCTCTTGTTCAATTTCATGTAGCTGATGATTGCCCACCTCTCTAGTTTTATCTGTGTCTCTCTGTAAGACCTCTCCACCTGCAAGGAAGTTCACAGCTTTTCCTCTTTTGGTACCATCTGCAAAGTACTTGATGTACTTTCAATTTCTGTGTCTAGATAATTTATAGAAACATCAAAGAGCACTGGCCCTAAAACTGAACCCCATGAAGCCTGCTGGTGACTGTCTGCCAGCCTGATGTGGTATGATTTACGGTAAGCCCTACCCATCAGTCAATTTCTCACCCAACATATTATTGACTTTCCTAGCTGTGTGCTGGACATTTTGTCCAGCAGGCTACTGTGAGAGATGTTATTTTATTCATGCATAATGAATGCTTTCATTAAGTGCTAGACATTCACATCCTCTCCATTATATAACATGTTTTAACTATTTATATTCACAACAGAGCGTGAAACTTCTTTAGCTAATTCTTAAGACTGTTAAATAAAGTTTTCTAGAGTAGTCTATAAAATTTGCATCAAATCTCACCTCTTCTAGTTCTATTCTGTGAGTTGTTTTCCCATGTCTAAAACTGCAGAGATGACTCACCTGTGCTGAGTGGTATCTTGACCCCAGTGAAGTATTTTTATAAAAACAAAAGTATTGCATTTTTTTCTGCGCTGAGAGACGGACAGCTGCAGATACTCTGCCTGTAGGGTGTTGTTCAGCGACAGAGGGAAAGGGAGGCGCTAACAAAAGAATGGTCACTATGCCAGTATGGAAATACTAGCATGTGGTACTGATAAATAACTGTGATTTCTGTATTAAAAACATGCTGGGATTAAAGCCACTATGAAGCTCTTACAGGTAAAATGAACTGTAGAAGAAAAAATTGCTTTGCTGCTTCTGTGTGGTTTCTTTTGGCAGAGGTCTGCAGATCAGGAGTCAAGTCAGTCCCTAGCCAACACTTAGCTGTGTTAGGGCAAGTACGTAATGTAGATCTCCTGAATGGTGGGCAAGAAAAAGGAAGGACAGGAGTCTGGTCACGTAGTGTTACACGTGCTGGCCAAAGAGCCTGAAGCAATAATGGCTTATGAGTAGCTTGTGGGGAAGACCAGGCTGCAGGAGAGGCTGCTGAGAGTATAGTGTCAGCCTGTGTCATGGGAATCAGCACAGCTCTTCAGGTTCTTGGAGGATGCAGGGCCTTGTCTTCAAGTACTATGCCGTTAACAAAGTAGGAGGCTGCCTGAAACATTCAGTTATGCTTTCAGATTTTTCATCTAGGTTTAAAGTTTTGATTTAAGGCTAGGACGACAGATGTAACATTGAAGTAAATGGTATAAGTAAGTGGTATAATTGAAGTAAATCAAAGCTTGTGGCATAGATATTTATACATAACATATCAAACATTAATGTATAGGCACTTTCTCTAGCTTAATTAATTCCAACTACAGAAAACATGCAGATGTTTTAAGTTCTTAGTATCCTAATTTTTATTATTAGTTTATTATAATGTATAATAGAACTTCTCTTTTACATAACTTGGGAAAGAAAATACATTAATTTTCTAACTCAGGTTCTGCACATTGGTTTTCTTTGAACTTGATTTCTCAAGTAAGTGGTTCTTAACCTTCGGATGTGTTAAAGAACATTCAAACCCCAAGTAATTTCAAAATTTGGTGAGGACATGAAATAATGACGAAATAGTGATGATGCCAGCTATTGTGATTGTAGTAGGAACAAGTGTCTGTGATTCAGAGGGAAAAGATAAGTAAAACTGAAAGGTTTATGACATCTTTCACCACTAAGTGATAATTGAGCGATAGTTAAAGCCTTGTTAGTCTTGTGGTATATTTAAAGCATAGATATGTATGGGAGATTACATAGGCTTTTTATGTCTCTGTGAAATACAAGTTGACTGTTAAGTTCCTAATTCAGTGTTTCTTCTTTTTGCTGGTGGAGCCACTGGATGATTTGTCTTGTAGAGATGGTTCTTGCTAATGAGTAATCACATGATGCCATCTGTAGAATGGAGCAGTTTTGCAAAGAAATACAGCTTTTCACAAAATTTTCTATAGTTATTAGTAAACTGCAATGCTTTTCAATGAGATGTAGTGGATGTAGAAATAAAGTCCATATAAGAATTCGGGGAACAGAAGTTTCAGTTTGTGTTTCAGGCACTTCTGTAAGCCAGTGTTTCACTGATTTTCTGCTCTTCTTTCCTAATCAAGTTCAGTTTCTTAGAGTAGAAGAGGTAATTCATAAGTGAAAGGCTCTGAAAGCAAGAATGACCTGCAGTGATACAGCTTACTTGTGTGCAAGTAGGTGTGTAGTGTTGTAAGAGCAAAGGAGCTTACCTGCTGAAAAAATTCTGTCTCTCCTTCTACAATGGCAAAGAGGACCATATCATCTGGACCTTTGCCTGAAGTTTTCACGCTGCTGCCATCAGCAAAGTCAGTTTTGGTTCAGATGTCCAAGTGAGGGAACCCCTCACTATCAGGGATGCAAGTGGCAGAAGAATCACTGTTGGAAGAAAAGAAGGAGAAGGCTTCATTGGGTATCATTCTGGAAAATACTGTTGTCAGGAGACAAACCAAGTTAATGACGAGCATAACAGTGAAGATTAGTGGACAGGGCTGGTAAATGAAGCCTCATTGGAATTTTAAACCAAATAACAGTATTTATTATCCTATTTCTCAGCACCTCATGTGGAAGCCCTCTAGTTGTGCAAATATGAGGACTGACAATTCTACTAAAAAAAAAGATATTAAGTAAATCCTTTCCTTACTTAATGGCTTTTCATAGGGACAGGAAAAAGACCTGTTAAAATTCTTGTTCCCATTCTAACCTGAATAAAGGGGCAACACAAACATTCTAAATACAAATTTTGGAATTTAGCATTTTTTAGAGTTGTTTTGAGGGAGGAAAAATGCTGATGCATTTCCAAATGGGGATGCAATATTTATAGGAACTTCTGATATGCCACAATAATCCTCTTAATGTTCACACAAGTAACTTTAGGAAATGGTACTAAACAATTAGTTAAGAAATGAATAATGTGTAGTAATAGACAAATAGTTTGGACTGTACAGTCCAAATTACACCAAAAACAACTGGTCTTTCAGTAACAGTCTTGTTTTGTGAGAGTTCCTTTGTGATTTGATGATGGCTAAAGTTCTGACACGTATCAGGCTTTGAGACAGTGATGCTCATTTTCAAAATGCCACAGCACAGCTAAGCCACAGTGACTGTTGTACTGCATCTTTTACTCTGCAACAGGCCCAATTCAACTTAATTTGGCAAATTACTTTAAACTTCTTTTGAGTACTTTTCAGAATCAAGCACTGTCAAAGGGGTTGTTCATTATTCAAGGCACCACTATGTGGAGGCCCATAGAGGAAATCTGAAGAAAGATTCAGATCTCTCTGGATGGGAGATTCAAGAAAACTGTTTTGTAGAAATGTCATTTCTAATTAGGACAGAAACGGGAATACTTTGCAGGGTATTTTGGATGTTCAACAGCATCAAAAAAAATCATGACTTTGTAATTGAACGATACATAGAAAAGTCCATTGATATTTCAGTCGTATTCAAAATACCTAATTCTCAGTGTGCATACTTGGGATTTAGGTAGTTGCTATGCCAAGTAGAGGAATTATCAGTGAACTAAGAGTTAAAGGAGCTCTATTTATTGCAGTCCAAAGGTAGAGGAACACTAAAAAAGATTACCACATTTGTCACAGGAGTTTTCAAATGAGACAGTAAAATAAAGTACATTGATTTGTTGGCTTTATGGACAAGGCTATAAAAATATGAGCTTTTTATTTTGAGCTTTGGCAATTGAGAAGTCACCGCAAAAGATATTCAGCAGAAAAGCCAATACTAACCTGAAATTTGGATCATTATGGTAATGATCCCTGTCTGTGGCACATTTCAAGGTCACATTTCTTCCAGGCTTCCCCAGAACACTGCTGATTTGAAAATTGAGTCTTCCTCTGTTTTTTCCTTTCTGCTTGCTTGTGCAGACATCACCGACATTGGAACAGTGTTGTCTGTTCTGGCATTCCCATCAAATCTGTGATTTCCAGAATAGAGTATGCTGTGTGTTGGAGTCCCAGAGCATATTGCTCCCCTGTGACCTCCCCTTCAAAGAAGCTTCACTTACTTTCAGCTCTTGCTTTTGTTTATTTCAGCCTAAGGAAAAGTTCTTTGTGGAGAAGTTTGTCTTTAGTCTACTTTTGCTTGCCTTCCTTCCAGCAGAACACTATTTTATATTCCTTTTCTATGCATATTTGAAATGTCCACTGAAAGATGGGTACTCAAGGAACTGCTGTTTTGTATTTCTGTTTCATCTTTCCTTTGAACTCCCCCAACACTGTGAGGGGGCACTGAAAAAGTACTGATTAACAGGAAACATTATATGCTAAGACAAGAAAATGGACTTTTTGAGAAGTCTATCTAGACATAATAATGTTGCAACAGACTGGAGCTGACTACAAGAGTGGCTAATGCTTTGAACAGCTATGTGAATTGAGGCTCCCCGAGGGAAACAATGACAGGGTCAGTGTAAGTAAGTTGTTCAATATTATTTTCCATTCAAACCTTACACCCTTGCAAAGACGGAAAGTTAGTTACACTTTGCTTTTCAGACGTGGCATTTTCAGGATATAGAGAAAACATCTGCAGGTCCTTATCCTTGCAACTACTTGACCTTCTTGACACTGATGGCTTGGAAGCAGAAGCACTTGGGAATTTGCAGGTAAATTGGTTCCTGCAAAGATTCACTAAAGAAAAAGAAGTTTTCTGCAATACTTTGCCTCTCTTTCCATTTCTAGCTATAAATGGATGAACACCACATTCAAGACTATATTTTGAAATTAAATTATCACTTTTTCAGTATTAAGTGGTCAATTAATTTTATATGCATATAAATAGAAAGACTTACTACAGTCTCAGCCAGAAACCTTGGCTCTGACTCCTGCTTAAATGGCGATTACTGTTGTGGCTGACTGTAAATGAGGAACATCCGTGACTAAAGGTGCAAGATGGTTTAGGTTAATCTTGGATCTGTAGGCTCCTTGTCTGGGTTTATTGTCAGTTTACATGATGCAGAGATACAGGATATGAAGGAGCCATTGTTGCTGGATCAGAGCTGATTTGTTCTGTTTATTCCTTCAAAAAAAGTTGTACTCTTTGTGTCTGGTTCAAGCTGGGATGCGGGCAACAGAAAAAAAAATTGCCATTGTTTTTCTAAGAGGCACAAGTCATTCAATTCCTGATGAGCTGTACTTAAAACATATTTCTGCTGTAAAGAGTTTGTCAGCATCCTCATCTCCAGACAGTCAAATATGCTGTTGAGGCTGTGGTCAGTAGCAGTAAATAACATTTCTCCTGCTGGGAGTTACAGCAACTATGCTGAAATCTTCTAAACTTGTTTCTCGAAGACCCACATTGTTCATTTTTTAGGGTGTTGAGCAGCACATCACCATTGTTAGGAAAATTCTAAAGATGGCACCTTTGATGCCTGTATAAGATTTATTTCCTGTATCTTGTACTGTGAGCACCATTTTGCCTGTGCTTGGTGTGAGGTGAGGCAGCAGAAAGCAGCTGGGAGCTGCTTAGAGACTTCACTACAGCATTGGTTCAGGCCCCCACTTAACAAATTTCAGTTACTATCAGTTAGGAGCACTCAGGGAGAAGGGAGGCACGGGAGACACACTTCACCCTGTGTCTGGCCTTTTCCAGTTGATTAAAGAGTATTACAGTGGTTATATAATGCAGTGTCCCAAGAGGCATGGGCAGCAGATCGCGTGCACAAGGTTGCCTGGATCACAGAAATTCTGGCTTATGAGCCATTGTTGGGCAGCCTTGTCCCTTCCCCTCCTGAACTGATTTATTGTCAGCTCACAAAGCAGTACAAGCTCCTTTTATTCTCTTGATTTGTCTGATAGGATGTTAAGATTGTTTTTAGTCACAAGGTATGATAAGCTCTATATGGCTTACCTGTAGGTTATGTAATACCCCACAAAACACAGGCTGGGGTCTCAGTTGGTCCTAGGCTGGCTGTGCTGTAGCACTATTGTCATGGACCGTATTTATCCATTTATTTAGAAACAGCTCATCCATTTCATATGATCTTTATAAAAGATGCTAAGGACAACTCTTAAGAAGCCAAGACATCTGGAACAAACCCTTTTCCCCCATTTCTTTAAAGCTATAATGCTACATAAATAGAAAGTGAAAAGGTGATATAGTTTTCAGTGTTTTGCCATTCCTAAACTTTCATATACCTTGGTGAGACCCATGTTTAAATATTTAAGATCATCATTACCAAAAGCTTATGCAATATTCAGTAATAAAAACCTAAATTCTTCTGAATTCATAAATTCCTGAATTTATGTCTTGAACAGTTGACATAAAGATCATTATTGAAATTTAACCCTGACAGAATTTTTAAGCTGTTTTCTTTGTGCTTTATGACCACTGCCCTTTGACTTTTATATAATCTGTTTAATAAAAATGAACTCAAATCAGATACTGTTGTAGGTATTTATGAACTTTTTATTCCTTCTGCAGTTCATTTATCTTATTATCTTTATAAAGCACTGTTTTAAGGCAACTTTAGTATTTCCTTAAAGTATTCAAAGGCTGCTTAGAAGACTTTTGCTCTTAATTAAAACAAAGCGAACAATAGGTATGGAAAGAAGACAATAGGTATGGAATGATATTATACTGTTTGGATTCTGTTTAGAGACATTTTTCTTGTGAGAAGCTTGTATATAGAAATGTTTTTCAATACATATTTTTCTCCTGCTTGGTATACACTGCCTTATGATTGTATACCTTTTGAAAAATCACTGTTTCTGAAATATATTTCTTGCTAACTGCATGTTATGACATAGCACTATTGTAATGATGATGAGGAAGAGGCTGTGGATGTTGTCTGCCTGGACTTCAGCAATGTCTTTGACACCATCACCCACAGCACAGTTCTGGAAAAGGACAGATACAGGCTTCATTCTGTTAAGATGGCTGGGCTGGATGGCCAGGCCTAGAGGGTGGTGGTGAATCAACTGGCATTCAGTGGACATCCAGGCACTGTTAGAATTCCCTAGGGATCAGTGTTGGGCCCAGTCCTGGTTAGTATCTTCACTCATGATCTGGATGAGGGGAGTGAGTGTGCCCTCAATAAATTCACAGGTGACACAAAGTTGGGCAGAAGTATTGATCTGCTGGAGGGCTGGAAGGCTCTGCAAGGGGATCTGTTTAGGCTGGAGACCAATCACATGATGTTCAACAAGGCCTGATGCTGTGTCAGGCCCTTGGGTCACAACAACCCCAGGCAGTGCCACAGGCTGGGGCAGTGACTGAAAAGTGGCTCACCAGAAGAGGACCTGGGGGTGCTGGTGACAGGGACTGGCCATGAACCAGCTGTGCCCAGGTGGCCAAGAAGGCCAATGGCATCCTGCCTGTACCAACAACAGTGTGTCCCTCTGTGCTTGGCATTGGTGAGGCCACTCTTCAAATTCTGTGTTCAATTCCAGGTCCCTCAATTCAGGATGGACACTGAGATGCAGGAGTGTATCCAGAGAAGGGAAATTGAGCTGGTTTGGAGGACAAGTCCTGTGAGGTGTGGCTGAGGCAGCTAGGGTTGTTTAGCCTGGAGAAAAGGAGACTCAGGGGTGACTTTATCTCTCTACTACCTGTGTAGGGGTCAGCCTCTTTTTGCCGGCAATTAGTGACAGGAAAAGATAATATGCTCCTAAGGTACACCACAGGAAGTTTAGGTAGGGCGTAAGGGAGAAATTCTTCATTGAAAGGGTGATTAGACGTTGGAATAGGCTGCCCAGGGAGATGGTGGAGCCATTGTCCCTGGAGGTGTTAAACGAAAGACTGAATGTGGCATTCAGTGCCATGGTCTACTTAACATAGGGGTGTTCAATCACAGGTTGTACAATGATCTCAAGAGGTTTTCTCACCTAATTGAGTCTGTGGCAATACAAGTATCAACCTTGACATTGTCCTTTTAATTCTGTTGGCTCTTGCCATTTGCTTGAGTAATTTCTCTGGTTCCTAATCTACTAGGAAATGATGCTTCAGCCACAGATCACACTGATGTGACTACTTTGAAGGATCAAAAAATTTGAGAATCTGTTACTGTAATATAACAGTTAACCAGCAGTCAGCAAGTTACCAGTGTACAGCAAACATTTATTTTTCCCAGGATTATTTCCTTTGCAGCCATGCACAATGGCAGAGCAGTGGCTGTTCCTGCAGCTACTTACAGATGGTAAATAATGTTTCAAAAGCTTTCAGATCTTGTAGAAATTCTTTTCATTGGGTTTTGACAGATGAACTTTTGATAGCTGTAATGCTAGTGTGCATTGGGAAAGTACAATATTCAAATGGAAATAAATTGCTTACCTTTGAAGGCTTACCTGTGAGCTTTCTGTGGTGTGATTTTAAGTGCTTATTTATGTTATAATACACTACTTTCTGTCTGAAAGAGAACATTCTTGTATTGAAAAGCTTCTGTTATGCAGATGCTGTTAAAGTCATTGTTTTAGGGAAATGCCACTAGAATTTAAACATGAAAAGTAAGAATTTGTGATAAAAAAATTATTATCATCTTGTAATTCAAATGATTCTCAGATTCAGATCCAGAAACCAGTTAATACAGGAAAGACTATTTGTTTCCATTTCTGAATATATGAAAACTTTGCAAGCTGCAACTGCACCAAAGTGACATTCTAACTTTCAGAGTCACGGACTCTGTACTCTGATTCTTAAGGTACTGGCTTACTAATTGAGATATCACTGTGCAAGCATGGAGATATAAGATTTACAAATAAGATAATCCAAAAGTAGCTATGATGATTGCATGAAAAAATAAAAGATGAGTAACCAGTGAAGATGTGAAAAGTTAAAGAAGAAGCTCAAGATGTCATAAACCGTTCTGTCCATATAAGAAAAGTTGCCATCACATAGGCTTTGATAAAGTTACAGATCCACATTTTTGTGTGGAACTGTTGCTTTAGGCATGGAATAGTTTTATTCAGTCGCTGCAACATTTGTAAATACCTTCTACAAATAAATCAATGAAGTAGACTGCGACAAAGCAGTTGGATACTCTTGGTACTTTTCATTTCTCAGCCATGTGAAAATATTCTGATGATTTACCTGTTATAGGATGAAGCCTACACACTAAAGTGGACTCTTGATAAATTAAAATGTCTAGTGAAGATGGACATGTGGAAAATATTTGGATGAACATTTGAAATATGAAATATTTTCAGTGAACACCTTTTCCCATAAGCTGTCCTTAACTATTTCAGCAGAATCTGGTGTCTTGCTTACTGTGTTCAGATGGTGAAAAAAAAGTCTCACTAAAATCAGAAATCAAAAGATTATCATAAAAAGTAGATGGACTGTTATCAAACTCTAGGACTCGTACTTTGAATAAAGATTTTTTTCAAATATCCCACCAGAAATACAGTAGTGAATCTTCTAGTGCTTTTGTGCAAGTCAATGTATAGCCACTTGAGATTTCTCACAGGAAAGGACTTAGTAGACATTGAAATTGAGAGAGCTAGAATATGGAAGTATATAGATTTGGAGGCTTTATCCACGCTTGAGTAAACCTATTTCGTATCAGAAAGCATTTTTGAGCTAAATAAGAAAAAAAGTTATACCATTGTCTATAAAAATAGTTCCTTCACAAAGTCTGTCCTCCATGTACAGAGAATTTAGATGGAAAATAACAAATCAATTAGAGAGTAAAATATACAAGGTATGCTGTATAAAAGTTGAGAATGTCAAATTTCTATGCTTTTAATATCCTTAAGAGAGATTAAAAGGTGCGTTAAGAATAGTATTTATTTTTGATAAAGAATTGTCATTGTTTAGGAGATAATGTCTTTTTCTCCACTGGAAAACATTACCTTTTAGAAATGTTTCCTTAATGTTCTAAATAGCAAAAAAGCTGGACATAGCAATGGGGTTCAGTAATGGCAGCAGTTGTGGCTTTCACCAGCCTAACAGTGGTTATCTTTTGCGTGTATGAGTAATCCGCAACCTAAATTGAACCCAGCTGTCTTAGCTTGTTATTTAACTGCTGCAGTTTCTGGAATAAGCATGTGTTCAGCAGAAGCTTCCTGGAGATTATCCATGCCAGTGAAAAGGAAATTGCAAAACTCTGGTATGTGCCTCACAGTACTGAAAAGATTAATTTTTGGTTAATCATCTAGGCCAAATAGGTAAAGTTGATTCAACGACCTTTTAATTTTGATGTGTTATGATTATGCCACTCATCTTGAGAGCTTTTCATGTCTTCATAGGTCTTTAATTTATTTTTTTTTTTTTTTAGGGAATAAACTTTTAAAATTGTGCTTATTACAGGAAAAAAAAAAGAAAAAGAAAAAAAGAAAGAAAAAAAAAAAAAAAAAAAAAAAAAAAAAAAAAAAAAAAGAGAGAGGATAAATTCCGAAATCTCTGCAACTAGCCGAAAGCAAAATCCCTGGAAAACTGACATCTTAAAGTCTTAAACATGCCGTTCCCTTCCCTCTCTGGTTGTCCGTGTCAACTGGTATCAAAATGGAACATTATCTCCAAATAATTTCTATTATTCTTTTTTAAATTAAAGTACAGATTTTTGAAGAATTCTGGAAGGTCCACATTTTGGAATAATTTTGCATGCTTTCTAGACTTAAAAATGTGTAAACTTTTTTAATTTTTGAGTTTTTGAGTCTGTAAAAGCTACCATATATATAAATAAATTTCTCCAACCATCTCCTATCTCACCTATAAGAGATATGCTTAAATATTCCCTTACAATGGCTTTTGTAGTCTTCCTAAGCTCTTGTCTGTTAATTTCTTGAAAAGATTTTTTCCCATGGTTGGTCTTAATTTTAGATTTCTCAATGGAGCTTCATTTTGAAGTTATGTTTTGTAGCAGGAACTGTGTGGATCATATGTCAATCCCTTACCAGTTAGTGATGACTTCTAATTATTGATAAAGTCTGACTCTTCCACTCCATTAAATTTTTAACCTGCATATAAATAAACAGGGCCACAAGAGGATTTTTTTTCTTATTATTTTCTAGGATTCTGATTTGTGTTTCTTCTTAATAAAATCACAGCCAGAGGAGAAGTTGGAAGATGATGACCCATACAAGTTTTCACTTTATAATAGTACAGTTTGTGTTCTTTTCTTGATAGAAATCATGATGATTTTAGAGCTTGGGATATGTCTCTTTTACAGACAAAAACAACTGTCTTCAGAAAGACTGGTTGTTTTGGTTTGTTTATTTTTCCCCTCAGCATTTGGATAGAGATTGTATTTTGGAATTTTGGTGGGGTGGGGGGGATTCTTGTTTTTCACTTAGTGCAGGGTCAGTGATCTGACCAGGAAATTAATTTAAAGACCATCTTCAGTCAAGCTCGTAGATGGGATTAAACAAGTGGAGTTGGCATGCTTGTGGTAAAACTCCATTTCTGCTTAAATTTTTTTATTTTTCTAAAAATAAAACTATTAGATAAACTTCACTTTCACAACAACTGTCAGCTTCTTAAGTAAAATTTTAACTTCTTCAGTAATTAAAAAAAAAGTGTGATTGGAAAATTTCAAGGAATTTAATTATGGCAGATATATTTCAATTATGTTTTTCCCTCTATGGGCTAAGTTTTCATGTGGGACTAAGTTGTGTGAAAATGGGTATGGTCTGGTATGCTGTGAATTACTTTGCTGAAAGAGCCTTCCAGAAAAAGAGGGGCTGTGTGAGGCTTTTAGATTTAATTTAAGGACACCATAATACCTTTTTTTTTGAGTTTTCTACCTAGAAAAGGGTAAAGATTATGTATTTTGATTATATTTGATTTGATGCTTATCAGAACATTTTAAGGTAATTATCAGACAGTAAAACTAGCCTCATTTCTCAAGTCTACTAGTTCTATTGAATTTAAGATAGGGGAAGATGAAAATGATACTTTGAAAATTATGTAAATGTTACTTCGTAATGAAGTCCTTTGAATTAAAGTACTAATGAAACCTTTTGTAGAGTAATGCCTTTTTTTCAATCTTTATACAGGAAACAGATAAATTTGCTTCAGTAAAATGCTGTTAGTAACTGGGAAAAACTGTGGACAATTTATTCAGTCGAGAGCAGGCAGCTCTGAGTTTAAATCACCTGGTAATGTCGTGGAAACATCACTTTTGTGGCATAGTATTTTACTGTATTTTCTTTGCTGCTGATTTGTTTCTCAATATATGCAGACAAGTAATGACTGTGTCATCTCTACTTTCCTAGAACATAATAGCGCTAAAATACTGTGTCACGTAGATGTCTTTCAATGTCTGCCATCCTGTAATTTCTGCATTTATCTTCTGCACACTGACAGAAACAGAGACATAAAAAGAGACCTTGTTTGTTTTTTTTTAAACACTTTGGATTTACCTGCAAAAGTCACAAAGTCAATGTGTATATCTGTCACCTTTGCATTCCCATACTTAGATCAAGTGTATTCCAGTACTTGGAAATGTTTGATTGTTGGAACCTGCGTATTTTGAGGGGATGTAGTGTTGAGTATAGAATTATTTAAATTGCCCAAATGAAGAAATTTGAAGTCTGCCATGAGCTACCTCTATCTGTTGCTTTATTCAGACATAGGTAACAAAGAACCCCAGCTAAGGGGGAAAAACTTCAGCATTTAATATCGGAATCTATTAATGGCATGCTGCTGATTTTATATCCAAGAGCAAACCAAGTCATCCATCTTTTCCCCCACTATCCCACTTGGAAAATTAGTGGGATGAGAATCATTCATCTTGAAGTCCTATTTGCACTGACACTTGGATGTCATCCACTGTACCTCTAAAATGAGTATTTTACCACTTTCTGCAAAGAAAAATATAGACAGAAGTAATACTAATGAAACTCGTTATATAACGTGTGATGATACTGTGAAAACATTAGGGAATGCAGCAAGGTATATCTGCTAGATAAGTAATTTTAATTGCTTATATGACTATGTGTACCCATCTTGAGCCTCTTTGTAGCTCCTGAGAACTACAGAAGAACAATTTGGGGCTTTTTCTCCATAATTTTTAAATTTTGTAGGTTTTTGTTTTGTTTATTGATCTGTTGCTTGCTTTGTTTTTGTTTGCTTCTTTGTTTTTTAAAGAGGCAATGAAGACATGGTCTTTTTGTTCAGGCACAAATCATAATTGAAAAGCAAGGAAGAAATACACATTTTTACTGCAGTTTACATCCTAGTATCATCTGATACAGTCTTTTCTAGGGTCTTTTGAGATCCATACTTTCTGCCATTTAGAGACTTTGGCAAATGCTTATTTTGAATTAAGAAAAAGGAGGGAAAAGTTTGAATCATTATGGATACTCCAGAATAGATCTCTGCACTCTACAATAAGAAACTTTTTGCCATAGCTACTGTGTTAGGAGGGAACCTGACTTACCATACTTACAAGGTAGGTCAGAGGATCCATCACTTGTTAAGAAGCAATTAATTTTTTTTTTTACTAAAATTAGGTGTGTTTTTGAGATATTTAGTGTTTTATCCAGCAAAAATAAAAATGGGTTATGGAGAAAGTGATACGGAGTTTATTGCTTGGTTGATGACAGTATTTCAACAAATAAAAAATAAATTGAATAAAAATGTTGGAACCCACAGTAAATCATTGTCTCACTACAAACCAGCAAGTTGTCTCTCTAAAACCGTTCAAGTTTTTTTTGTTAGCTGCTATATTAAGCAGACAACAGCTGCTAGCTGGGATGCATATAGGTCTGTACTTGCGCTCGTAATGAGTCATTCTGAGTGTGCTTACCTTTGGGTTAGTTAAAATAAGTTATCTCACCTAGTTATTTCTGTATCTGAGACTCATCTGCTTATAATACCATTTCTTTAGTCTGAATTTCTCACTAGAAGATACATTGTCATGGCCTCATAGCAATGAATCTTCTTAAATTGTATTTTTCATTTCAAGGGATAAGTGCTTATAATTCTTTCTCAGAGGATAAAAATTCTGCTTTGAAACTGCTTATACGAGCAAACTGTCCACTTAAGCGTAAGGTTTGACTAAAAATTCAGGATTTCTTAGAAATTTGATAATACACAATGGTTTATAATACAAATCCAATGGGACCTGAAGTAATAGATACTCTGGATGTTTTGATATTGAGGAGTAAGAACAGAAAAAACTCTGTCTCAGTCACTGGGCTGGCTCCCCTGTAATTTTCCCTTGTCTGAATGCAGTTTGCACTGGTCTTGGACAATAGGTCATCACTTCTTTTGAGTGAAAGCATGTCACTTTTGCTTCCTCCAGTCAGAAGATGAGTCAGCCACAGTTGCCTGACAGTTGATATTTGGGCGCTCCTTAGAGTAAGGTCAGACTTACTCTCTTTGAAGAGCTTGTGCTCAGGCATTGATGAGCACAAAGATCAGTAATGAAAGAGCCATCTGTTATTTCTCATTTGGGGCACATCAGGGATAACAGATCATTGACTTATAAGTCAGTTTTATTCCTGCACAGGTTTACCATTCTCTGAGTGCATGGAAGGAATGAAATTCTCTATATAATATGATTTCTTGACTAAGTGTTGTGAAGGTGCGGCACGTCAGTGTTAGGAGATGCTTACAGTGCAGTTGTAGTTTTACTTCATAGGTATCCTAGGGTGACTTTACGATGCTTGTATTGCCAGTCGTCTGTTCTGTCTGTGCTGTACATTAAGTTCTGTACCTTTAAAATGGTTCTGGGAGCAAAGGGGGAGAAAGAAGCAGTGCACAGTTTGTTTTGAGAAAACTGCCTGATCCCACACGGCCTGGCTCTGGCGTTCGTCTGAGGCACGGACAGCGGTGGGACAGAGATCTCCTGTGCTCTTAGTTAGTTTTAGCCAGCTGAGGCAGAGAAGTTCCCTGGACTGTTTTATTTCCTTTTCCTTGGGACTGTTTAAATCTGCTCTGGACTGACAAACCCAGAGGAGCAGCGAGGGCTGGCACCTGCGGCCGCCGGGCCTGGCCCTGCGGAGGGAGTGGGGCTGGTGAGAGACGGAGTGAGCTGAGCTGCACCCACGGCAAGGACTGCCTCAGTTTGCCAGCTCTCTGTGGAGCAGCCAGAGGTTTTATTGTTTTGTATTATTCATTCTTTGTGCTTGTGGGTGTTGTGTTTGTTGAATAAATAGTTTTTTCCACTTTTCTCCGAGGAAGTTTTTCCCTGGACCAGCTGGGGGGAGGGGCCATTTGGGTTTGCTTTCCAGAGGAACCCCCTCAGAGGTTTCCTCCCAAATTTGCCCTAAACCAGGACAGTAAGGTAGCTAAAAATGTCCTTTATAGTTTGGATTCTTTTGGCATCCTAAATGCAGTATTTTTTCTTACTTAAAAATGTCAGGCTTATTTTGATAAATTCAGACAGATTCTCTTCTCCAGTACATAGGGACATACGGTAATGTAAGGTGTTTTGAAGGCCATTTACCCTTACTACTGGATCTGAAAGCAAATGTAGCTGAAATCTGTCCCTCAAGTTCCAAATTTTAAATCCAGAAAAATCCTATTCTGCTTTCTCCTGGGCCACAATGCCTGCAAAATTTTACTGGTTTTTAAAACCTTGTCTCACCTAGTCTTTAGTTTTGTGACTACAGTCTGTCAATGACTTTGGTTCTGCTTCTGCAAACAACCAGCTGAATTCTAAGCTTTAGGCAATTTAGTAGCTGAGCACCTTGTTTATAATTCAGAAGAACAGGAGTTAAAAAACTTGACTCGTCTGTCTTTATCAGTCAATGCTTCATGCCTTTGGTGCAGTAGGAATATTTGGTCTCATAATCACCTTGGGACTGTCATCTCTCTTTTTGTGGTGGATTCATTGTATCATTTCTCTTACCAGGACCTACACCACTCTTTCAGAAAATTGGAGAATTCTTCTTAAGACTAGTAATGTTCATCGTCTGTGCTCTCTGTTTTTCTTAGCAGTCTTTCAGTCACCAAAATTTGAATACCTTATTCAAATGATATACCTTATATAAAAATTTTTTATACCTTATTCCTGAATCAGACCTTACAAACAAACAAGTGATCTTTTGAGTGACAGGGAATGTGGCTGGGAGATGTGATCTTCTCCTACCTGGTTTCTCTGTGTTGGATTTGGAAGATTTGTCTATGGACTGAGAGTATGGCAGTCAGTCAACATTTGTAACATCTCTTGCTTAAGTTATTTTACTGCCACATATTTTTTTTTTATACCAAGTTTTAATTTAATGCTAACCTTGCAAGACTCTGCAAAGGGTCCTAAGGGTTAGTGTTATAATTAAAAACCTAAGATAAACCATAGATGTGCACAGTTACTGAAAATATTTTTCTGCACTCCCTTCACTTAAACATTCTCCAAGGTTTTTGAAAGCTGCAAATGGAAGAGAAAGCTGTTCTGCAGGTGGAGGGCGAAACACAGGAAGAACAAACAAAAGATTGTAGTTTGAAAATTGAGCTTTCTCTGGTGTATGTGGGTGTTTGAAAAGTGAGCTTTCTCTGGTGTATGTGGGTGTTAGTGGAGCTTCAAGTGGTCTCCAGGTGAGTGAATCAGTACATTTCCTTTTCAGCAAAACATAATAAACAATTCATTTCACAGGACATCAGGGTCTGCTGGCATCTGTACAGGTAAAGCAAGCAGGTTTTAGTAGTAAATTCTTCTGTAAGAAAAGGAGGATTGGAGTAGGGGAAGTGTAATGTTTTGGCTTCCTCACAACAATATTTAAATGCCAACTGTGTCCTAGGTCAGCTGGTTACAGTTAATCCTATGCATTTAGAGCAATTGTGTCAAACATGTTCTGGAGACATCTGCTGCAGTTTAGGAGCCGGACAAGGAGGGAAGTCAGTATATAGACTGTGCATCAGTGCATCCAGATTCTGTGACCCAAAAAGTCCTCTGTCTGTCAAACAGTCAAGCAAGGAATTTATGTATCTTTCCTATGCTCTTTCATCATGCTGCTGTAGCAAGGCCTCAAAAGTAGAACTCATCCGCTTTTCCTCTTTTTCTGACAGGAAAGTGTGTAACATAGAATCTGCTGAGTCTTAACTTTACTCACATTTTGCTTTACATGAAGGAGTTCCCTGTATTTTCCCCTGCTTCTGTGATTTGTGGATGCACAGTTCTAGAAATCATGTGCAATCATTTTTGTAAAGGCTGTTTTTTAAAAAATGAGGAGGAATGTGGAGAAAATGGTATCAAAGGAGACTAGGAGATTTAATTGAACAGATACTCTTTCACAGAGCAATAGCACTTTTCTTTTATAGTGACAGCTATAAGTGATAAAAATCTATTCAAAGATGAGGAAACTGAGGCAACGGTATAGGCATTTACTTGGCTCTCCTGTGCAAGTATCATTTGTATGAGATGTGCGTTTTGAATGAGTAAAATCAAAAGCTGTTTTTTAAATGCTTTTAGTGGGAAAATGGGTCATGCAGACCTCTCTAAGGAGTTTGGATCCAGCATTACTGAGAACCATTTCTGTGCATGCAGGAAACCCTAGTAAACATTGTTTGCTTAGCAAAGGTATATAATTGCTGCTTATGTGCAGGCAGAGAAGATGCTTCTTATGTAGCTATTGCTCTTAAAATTTTGTCTGTAGTGCTAAAAAGCAGAATAGGTTAATAACATAGAGATGACTACATTAGTTTTACCCTCCTGAACTTGTGAAGACTGTAACAGGGAAATTGATGGTGCTAATAATGTTTCAACCTTCAGTTTAAAGAGGTTGTATATGGAGAAAGAGAAGGAAGAAGTCTTACTAATTCCTGGTTTTGTTAACAAATTGAGCTTTTCTGTTCTGATACTGATGCCATGGTCACAGAGACACCTGCACATTTACCACTGTTTCAGTTAGGCTGCATAAACTTAGCACTAAACAAGATCACTCTAACAGAAGTTTTATTTAAAGAGCACTGTGGGCCTGATAGAATCTGTCTTCAGAAGAGTTCCGGGACAGACATAAGAATACAAGTAGAGGTGTGATTATCGCACAGCTACTTACATCTGTATTAGTCAAAATCCCTGGTAAAATGCCCAAATGCACTTGTTCCTTTCCAAATAAACAGACGTTGCACGTAAGTGAACAGCTTGTGTTAAGAATGTCAAGCTGCTAATTAAATTCAGCAATAGTTTTCACATTTATTTCATTTAATCACCCAGTGAATATAATCCTAAGAAGTATCTTGCAAGAAAGAAATTGTACTTTGTGAAATTTCATATCCCTGACAGAACCAGAGCAATGAATGGTTCTTGACTTTCAGTTATCTCCCTATCTGCTTTAAAAAAAATAGAATCTTCAAGAACCTGACCTTACATTTGATTATTCATGTATCATCCATAGCAAACAGAAGCAATAAAATATGTCCAACTTCAATGATTCTTTGTAATATGTACAACTTCAGAAGCTGGTTCCTACCTTAAAATTTCCTAAAAATAACCTTCAACAAGTAATAGAAGTACCACTCTCTTTTCTTTGTTTTTTCCTTTATCATCATGAACTGGATCAGTGAGTTTGAAATTAACTAATAGATGACACTGAAAACTCATTAAGAAATCAGTCACTTTGAAATTGAACATGAGTAATGTCCACCCCCTTACAGAGTGTGCCACTTGAGGATGGCAATGACAGACTATGATCATAGGAATTGCCTTATGATGAAGACATAATGCTGTGTAATTAAAGACTGTGTCTCGGTTTCTTCAGATCACTGGAGAGTATTAGCACCTATTAACAGAAACTAATTTTTTACTTGTTTTTTTTAAAGAGACCAAGTATTCCAAAACAAGTCAGTTGAGTAATTTTATCACATGGAATATCACAGGAAGGCATGATATGAAGATAATGTTATGCAGACTGAAGTCTTGGTAAGTATTCTGCTTCTTTTGGATCTGGCTTTAGCAGAAAGATTTCATCTGTTTCTTTTCAAGGAAAAAATTAAAATACCTATCTTCTGAAAAACATTCAGGACTAGTAAGTGGTGCTTTTTCACATCTCGCTGTTACACCTTGTGTCCTTAAAGTGGTTGTTTTTTTTTTTCCCCCCATGGCATTGTATTTTGAGTGTGTTACTCCAGAATAAAAGGAAATTTATGGGAAATTTGAAAAGCATGTTCCAGCTAATCTTTTAAATGCAAGTGTGTAGATATGGAAAGAATATTTGCTGTTGTGGTGTTGTATTATATATTGTAAATTAATTACATTTGTACTTCAAGCATTGTCTTCCATTATGGCTGGCTACTATGATGAATGGTATATTTCCATGTGGAGCCATTTAGAAAGAATAACTGTGGAATTGGTATTTGGTCATTCATCCTCCAGAGAGGAGGTGATGACATCAAATCTCCTTTGAGCAAGACATCCTTGGGAGCTGTATCACACCAGTGTAAGTTCAAGGTCTAGAGAGCACAGTGCCCTACACCTGCAGACTGCAAATGACTTACCTAGATGGCCAGGACATGTTTTAGTATGTATTTCAAATGTCTGACTGAAAACTCAGCTGAACAGCAGTCAGCATCCTTGAAGTTGACTCTGGATTTAAATGAGGAGGACAGCAGTTTGCCTGGGTTGTGTGTTGCTGGATTTTGCTCCTGGCTGTGAGTTCCAGCTGCTGCACCACTCTGCTTTGCGGTGGGGTTTTTCCTTTAATGAAGAGGGGGACCATGGCCAAAATGATCTCCTTCTGGGACAGATTGCCTAAGTTGAATTCTTGACATTTTTAATAGAAGATAATGTAGTTGTGTATATAGCAAGAAAATTTCATGGAGTAAGTGCAGATCTGCCCACAGCTTTACCACCAATAACGGCCAGCATGAACTGGCACATTTTTGTCCAGATTAGTTACATTTGGCAAGAAAAACTGTTTTGGTGATGGTGACTCCTTGTCAGGACATTCACAGCTAATTAGGATGCAAACTCCTCTTGTGTGTTACATGGCGGGTATCTGGGTTAGTTTGTGTCCTGAAGATGTGGGTTTCGTTTTGGGTGCCTTGTTCATATTTGTTCTGGTAGAATCCTGAGAATGACATTATCTCTATGTTGATATGTTCTTAGCAGATTTAAAAAGCAACTAAGATTTTACTACTGCAGTAGGACATTTGGAGCCCTGTTACTTGTGCTGCACTTTACAGTAGCACTCAAGTCAGACAGTCTAACGGGACATTGCAATGCACTCACTAGGACCAGATGGAGCTGCATAGTCACACTGCAGTTGCCAAGAGTAACTGCAGTAAAGGCAAATACAATGTTTGGAGGCTTGAGTTCTACATCTCAGTATTCCCTCGGGGTGTCTGGACCCAGATTCTCTGCTCTCTTCTTCCCCCTGCGATCTGTCACTCATTTCCTGTGCTCTATATTCTTACAAAGTAATATGCTGTAACTCATTGTTACAGTCTTTCAGTAGTATCTAAAGGTATTTTGCACTGATGTGGAGAGCAAATACCAAATGATCATTTAAGATAATGAATGAACTTGGCACTGTGCTGTTGAATTTGTGAAGAACACTTGAGGTCAAAATCAGCTTTGCTTTGTTTGTATCTTTTGCCTTCATCCAAAGTCAGAAGTGGCAGTTGAAGTTAGCTCTTAGGATTCTCGCTTGTTGTTTGAACCAGGAGCATTTACAAGGCTAGCTTTTATTAAAGTTGATCAATCTGAAGCTAGATGTATGCTGATCAGGCTGCCCTTTTGATGCAGTCGGTAATTGCAACATCCCGATCAGAAATTAAGAAGTGTAAGTATTAAAATTTACTGAGGTATAAGATGTCTTAAACCAATAAATAAATAGAGCTTTGCTGCACCTTTATTTAGCATGTCTCTTTTTCTATGCTTTGGGGTCCCTAAACCAGAAGAAAATAGAACAAGAAAGGATGCATGGAAAGTGTCAAGTTTCCACAGCTTAAAAAAGCAACTAGTACAAACCTTTTTTTAAAAGCATACTGCATTATCAGGTTAATCATTCCATTAATCATATCAATCATATTCAGAAGTGTAGCTTGCTTTTCAGCTCTTTAATGCTGAAGTTAGATGGTTCTGGTAGACCTTCCTGTAAAGTCCAACATGCATCTACCAAATTTAACAAAATCTTGACCCCAAGTGATTTGTTTTCACCTGAAAATGTCCATCTTTTTTGAGTAGTATCTCTATGGTTTTCTGCATGTCAGTGTTAAATATTTCTCTTAACAAAGACGATGATTACTGCAGATGTCTAGCAACTGTAATATGTTTATATATTTCAAAGATTGGTAGTTTTTTGCGGTACATCTATTAAGTAATAAGTGTTTTTATAAACTTGCTGCAAATTATATCTGTATAGTCACAGATCCACAATATTTTTGAAGCATACTCTCTTTTAAGAGGGACTTGTTTTGGTTTGGTTTAAATAATTGTAACTCAGTTCATTTAAAATTCCATTAAATACTGCATACTACTACATATGGTAGCCATACTTTTCTTACAGCTAGATGATCCTTCTGATGTTTGTTTGGAACACACTGCAGACCAGGAAGAAGAGAAGAAAGGTCTTGACCTTTCCTTTAATACTCAAAGATAGCCCCCCAAAATTCACGGAAACGCTTCTGCACAGCTCTTAGTCATTGTTCTGGAGAACGTATCTTCAGAAAGTAGGGCAAGGAAAAGTTTCAGCAAGGAAAAAGGATAAAATAGCATAAATAGTAACCAGCCTTACCAAAAAAATGGGTTTGTGTTCTCTCCAGCTGAGATTCCATCAGAGTTCAACCGATGCAGAAATAGTACAGTTTAAATTGATATCACAGCAGATAGAGTCTCACAGAACTTCAGCTGGGAATTGAACTCTCAGATTCTAAACCCTCCTTTTACTGACTGTGGATGCCCTAATAATAACTTTAGGAGCAAGAAATGTGCATTGAAAAGAGTTGAAGGTAAATTAGGGTCGAGACCTAGGATAGAGTAATGTACCTCAATGTTGTAACAAGTAGCAAGCTTTTACGTATTCCATTAAAAGGTAATGAAGGCTCCAAAATCGGCAATTCCATCAGGGAGACATCCCCGTGACTCATCTTGCGTAAGCAGAGCTGAGTCCTCATGCCAAAAATAGAATAAAATACTCCCATTCTATGAAGTGAAAGCAACATAGTTATGGATTTTTTTTCCTTTTGTTTTTGTTTTTGTTTTTTTTTTTTTTTTTTCCCTTTAGCTTTATTTTTAGTTGTGATTTTGTGTGATTTTAGTTTTTCACTAACTCATTAAGTCTCAGCATGGCATTAAAAAAATCAACCAGATGTGCTTGTATGTGTAACAAATTGTTATCACAACCAGATCATTCAGTTCCAACTATTTTAATTGTGATAATTTTCAAATTAGAGGGCATCTTATTAAAAATGGTCATTAATTGCCCTGTGTTCCATCATGATTTTAGAAATTGTGTCTTTTTAAGGACATTAAGGAGTGCTTTTGTTAGATGTATGGAAAAACAATCTAAGTTTTTTCTTTTATATTGTATAACTGTAAATGGTTAGATTTTAAAAAAGCCATATTTTTACTGTGTTTTCATAGCACCATGCCCAAAGACATATTTTTTATCTCATATTTTGTCATAATACTATTTTTAAGCAGAAGATGTTAGTCATAAGAAGTCAAGACTTTTGAAGTAGCAGTAGCCATGACAACCTTCACTCTTTGGGGTGCGGTACAAGGTCTGTTGCTGTGTCGCTGGACGTATACTGCATGTGGCTGGATGAAATGTTACTGTGTATGGTAAAATTACTTATGACTTCATTAAAGACTACTTTTTCTAGGTCATGCAAGAAATTAGCCGCAAGCTGCAATTCAGGAAATTAGTTGTCTCTGCTGTGCTTATTTCATCAAAGAGTAGATAAAGACACTGTTGTGCAAGCAAGGTCTATTAAAAAGGATATGTTTTGTGGATTATTCTTTTAATTTCTTTCTATTTTCAGTTTTCTTCTCAAATTCTTCTTACTTTTCTTTATTTTCTGCCTTTGTTTTTTCTTATTTCTCAGTTTTTCTTTTTTTCTGTTTCTCTGTTTTCTGCTCTTGATCATCCTTTGTACTTAGCACTGGTGAATTTGTAAAACAAGTAAATAGACTTTTTTTTTAACTTACTTGGAAGGTGAATAAGGTGCATAACCCCATCTCAGTTGTACTGATCTTTAACTGCATAATTTTCACTGCAGTCAGTTGGAATAATTGAGATGTCTTGTGATACCTACCTTTAAGCATTTCAGAATTAAAATGCAACACATTTTCTGAAGATGTGTTTTCCTGAGAACATGTAGGGCTCACCAAGGCAATATTTAGATGAGTAATTTTTTCTTGAACACCATCAATATTCAGCAATGCAGTTAGAAATGTCTGAGTGAGACTCTGAAGCCCTTGTTGCTAACTGTACTAAAAAAAAAAAAAATCTGTGAGCAGGGTTTAAGCATTGTACATAATAGCAAAGGTGTTTTTGATCATGTACACTTGTCAATCTGTAAATCCCACATTAAAGGGATATCAGAACTGTATTTAGCAAACATAAAAAATTTTGGTATTCTACAGAGTTTTTATCAAAATAAATTCAAAAATGTTTTTTTAGCTCTGAGATAATAATTAATATGGTGGGAAATTATGTTATGAAGAATTAAATTTTTATGCAGATTATGGTTTTCTTGTAAGACAATTCTGTACAGATTGCACAGTAGAGCTGAAACAAACGTTTGGGTTTTTTTTAAGCTGCCCATTCTATGCAATGAATGAGAAAATGAAACCAACTAGTTCAAAAATTGTAAAAGTTGATACACTTTAGTGATATATGCAGAGAGCATATTAGGAGCTAAATTAAAATCACTTAGAAAGTCTAATTGTGCTTTTTTTTGTATTTTTTAATGCATCCATAAACCTTCCTTTTGTTCCTTATCTTTAAAACAATTTTATGCATGTGGTTTGGTTTATGTTTTTACATCTTTAAAGTACCGTTACATAGACAGTATTTTAAAAATAAATATAGATACAGTATTTCAGATGTAATTTTACATTGCAAATAACTCATTAGAAATACAATTTATTATTAAAGATACATTGATTATGGTTACATACTATTATAAACTTACATAATATTATAAATTTAAAATATTTATTTAATTTAAAATTTCATATACATATCTTCAAGATATGTATTACTTTTCTGAATGTTTAAGGAATTTTTACTTTTCAGTTGGACAACTAGAACAGAGCTAACCTAGATTTTTTATGAAGTTGCTTGGCAATGAAATAGAGAGAAACTGTATCCAGGCAACAGCATCTTAGATCTTAATAATTTGACAGCATCTTAGATCCACTTACTCAATATTGAAGCCATCTGATCAAAAAAGAACAATTTACACAAATTGCTTGTTTTATATGTTGTTCCTATGTCTGGATTCCTGGTAAATGTGGGAGTTCTCCACACGAATACACAGCTAACAAGGAGTTAACAGTTAGTTCATTTGTGCCTGTATTGTTACAGGTGTACACATCAAGCTGGACTGACAGCAGTATAAACTGAGATGTTTTGACAGGCAATGACCTCTGTACTTAGGTGTAAATATTACATTGGCTTTCAAATGGCAGGTGGAGGTTAATGTAAAAACTGTCCACACCTTTAAGGATTTGGTGGTACCTGCTTCTCGGGGAAACCAGTGTGAGGACATTCTATTCTTGCTCTCTTGAGGTAACAGAGACGTGGAGTCCTCTGTCCTTGAGCCTGTGGATGGTGACCCTGGCTGCTTAGATGGAGGATGGTGGGGAACTTGCTTTAGTCCCCAGAAATAGCCTTGGAGGGCAGGGGACAGGGTGGTAACGCACACGGACCATGACATTTAATAAAGTTATGTGTGCTAAGCAAAACAGCTGGGAAATTCCAGACAGGAAGGGAGGAAGAATTTGGGGAAGAGCTAGGGGTTTCACTGGGGCATATCACATTATGTAATGTGAGGACAGATTGGGTGTGTCAGCTTTTCCCCAAGGGAAATGAAGGAGAACCTGGCTGTTAAGGGTGGTGCTGTCCAAGAGCTGTCAGTACCAGCTTCTCTTTTGGCCTGGTCAAATTGGTCTGTAATGCAAAGAATCACAGAGGTGACAATCTTGCTTGTGATCCAGCATCTTCCACTAGAGTTTGCTTTTCATTTTTGTTCATTTTTACAAATTAAGAGAGAAATCTGGTCCCAGGAGACCTCCTTGTGATCAGCACAGAATATTCCCGTGCACTACATAGGCCAGTTACATGCTGCATGTTTGTATCCCACATAACAGTGAGCAAACTGACTAATCAGATGATAATAGTAGTACATCTGGCATACTAAGTTATATAATAACCCTTACTTCTTTGCTGAACTTGGACATAACATAATTTCAATCATTCTGGTATGTTTGACTTCATACCTGATAGATCAGTAATTTCACAGAATCACAGAATCACAGAATTTTTTTAGGTTGGAAGAGACCTTCAAGATCATCAAGGCCAACCCATGCTCTAACACCTCAACTAAACCATGGCACCAAGTGCCACATCCAGTCTTTTCTTAAATTTCTGTATTTGCAGAAAATCTTCTCTAAGGTATACAGTATTTGAGCATGTGGAGGGTGAGCATGGGCTACATTTTGTTGACTCTAAAAGGCGATAGTTGGGTTTTCCTTTTGACTTGTGGCAGATGTGACTAATCTGTTCCTTTCTCTTTGGCATTTGTATATATCAGAAAGTCAGTGATAGCCCATGTCTAAATCTATCTGTGATAGAGGGATTGCTCCCAATATTACATTTTTTCAGAAATACCCACTTTTGGTGTGTTTCTTCGGAAACACTTAGATGAAGTTCTGTATTTAAGTTTTTTTCACTTACAAGACCGTCCCTTGGATTTGAAGGCGGTCATTTTAATTTATTTTTTTTAACTTTAAATCCAGTTGAACCAGCTTAAAAGAAACCTGTCTCATAGGCCAAAAATAACTAGTCCTCATCTAGAGTACAAAATGTGGAAAAGGAATATATTGAGCTCTTATTCTTTGTGATGGTAAAGAGTTCATTATTTCTTGAATACTGTAGAGGTTTTTTGTTAGTTGGTTTTCTTAGCCTATTTTCTTGGGTTATATAACCCAAAATTTGTATTCTATTTCATTTGTTGAAAGCAGTTGGGGAGATGTTTTTCTTTATCTCTTGTAACTCTGGGAGGAGGAGGGGAAGATGCCTTCTGATAATGGGCCAGCTGTTCAACCAGGTGGGGCAGTGTTTCTTATCTCTTTCACCACCCGTCCTCCCTCCAGGGGGATATTTTTTGCTAATGGGCCTTTGCGACATCCCCAGAGCAGACATCCCATTGTGAGATGCTCCACCCAGTGGGGGGAGCCAACCATTCCTACCTAAATAAAAACTGAGACACAGGAACACAAGGTATCTGGCTTCACTGGATTCCTGGAGGAAGACTGGACCCTTCTCACCATCACTGGACCCTTTTCTCTCAGGATCATCTCAACTCTAACAGAACCACCTCTGCCACTCCTGGAGGATTTACTTCTGGACTGCTTCCAACACCCTGACCAACAGGGTGTCAGGTTTTAGCTCTGACTCTGTCAGGGTTCTCCAAAATTGTTATTTGTTTGTTTGCTTTTTTTTGGTTGGGTGGTTTTGTTTTCTACTACATTTGTATTGTTAATATTCCTAGTAAAGAACTGTTGTTCCTATTCCCAAATCTTTGCCTGAAAGCCTTTAATTGCAAAATTATAATTTGGAGGGGATGCGGAGTTTACATTCTCCATTCCAATAGAAACTCCAGCCTTCCTTGGCAGATACCTGTCTTTCCAAACCAAGACACCTATATTTTTGTTGGGTTTTTTTTTCAGCTAATTTATTGAAATAAAATGCTCTGACATTTTTCTGAGTATTTATGAATGGCTCAGGAAGCTTATTAAACAGCCTAGAACAATGCTGAGGTACAACAATGGAAACAATCCTGTTTATAAATAAATTATAAGCATTCTCTAGTTCTTAAAGGACAGGGGAAAATTTCTTTTTTTTTTCTTTTTTTTTTTTTAATTTTATGGCTGCTTGAGAATACCTCATTTTATAAGAATTACTTATTTTGGAAGAATTTATCTGTATCTTAACTCTTTTGTGAAGTATTTCTTCCAGATTCCACCTCCTTGAATGTTTTTAACCAAGCCACACAGTAAATTTAAACCACAAATGATTTATTAATGATCAGGTAATGACTTCTGTTTAAAAGCTGGTAAACCTTGTTCATGGCACACATGATAAAGTTGAAGTTGCATGTCTATATAGATACATGCTGTGTGCTGCACACAGCAATCCTATGTTATTTACTCTGAATAATTCAGGGAGAAGAAGGGCAATGATGCTGGTGAAGGGTCTGTAGTCCAAGTCCTGTGAGGAGTGGCTGAGGGAGCTGGTATTGTTTAGCTTGGAGAAAAGGAGGCTCAGGGAAAACCTAATTGCTTTCTGCTACTTCCTCAAAGGAGAATGTAGTGAGGTGAGGGTTGGCCTCTTTCCCAGGCAGCCAGTGACAGGGCAAGAGAAAACAGCCTCAAGTTGCACCAGAAGGGGTTTGGATTGGATAGTAGGAAAAATATTTTCACAGAAAGGATGATCAGACATTGAAAAAGTCTGCCTGGGTTGAATAACCACCCCCAGAAGTGTTCAGAAATCATGTAAATATGGCATTTAGGGGCATGGCTTAGTAATGGACTTGGCAGGGCCAGATTAACTGCTTTGGACTTGATGGTGATATTTGAGCTCTTTTCCAACCTAATTGAATCTATGATTCTAAGACTACCTTTGAAAAAATATGTATTTTTAGTAGTAATTTACCGAAGACCATGGGAAATTGTTGATAAAAAAAGGCTGTCCAAAACACAAAATTGACTTCTGCTTAACTGTGCCTGCTTTCTCACTGTTTTGAAGGTATGAAGCATCTGTCCTTGGACAGTGTTTGCTTCAGAGACTCCCAATGCCCACCTACCCTCTCTGCTTCATATCTGCATGAGCAGCATTGCACTGCACTGCATAGGAGACGCATCACATGAGATTCAGGCCTGGTGGATTAATTCTCAACCTCAATGGGCCACATTCTGGTTTTGCAATGTGTAAAGCCTTATAGAGCTCTAGGGCAAGAGCTGTCATAGCTTACTGGATTCTATGTTTTCTCAGATAACCTATTTCCTTGTGACATGTATGATTCCTATGAAACCATGCAAAGTTGTGAGGGAGATGTGGGACCTCCATCACTGGTAATATCACAAGACAATGATTTTGTCTTAAAGATAGTTCAAAACTTCAGCAGAAGAGATAGAATATAATCCTTGCCCAGCAGCATTAGATACTGCTCAGAAAAAAACCCCAAAAAATGGTGTGAGACCGAGGAAAATTAGTAACTTGAAATTTGGTTTAAGTGCTTTCTTTGAGAGAAAAAGACTTCTGTTAAGATTTGACTTGCTGTTCCTGTATTATGTATAACTGGAGCTCGTGGAAGTCCCTCTGAGCCTTGCAAATACTGAATTGCAGTAGCAAAGCTGAGAAGTAGCAGACTGTCAAATCACTGTCTCAGGACAGTGCCAAATAGGCACCACAGCTTGAAAGCATTCTGCAATTGATTAAAGTGCTCTGCTCAGTGCTATGCTAGAGAGCTATGAGAAAGCAGATAGTTCCTGCGGAAAGCAAAGCAGAATTTAAAACCTCTTTAGGGCTCAGAATTCATCATCTCTGTTATCTAAGTCAGAAAATTTTTATAAGGTGACAACAAGGACTGAACGTTTATTGAAGCAAGAATCTGTTTAATATGAAGAAAAGATGATTTAAGACTAAAAGTCTATACTATAAAGAAACAAACAAAGATTTGTCTGTCTCAGCTTTTATGTCATCAGCAGTCACAGTGGGTCTCTGTAAGCAGAGTACATTCTGTGTATAATGTGATCGTAGTTATTTCTCTTTTTCAGATAGGATTTTGTAGGAACAAATTTGAGTTTCTGTTTCTGATTTTGTATTTCAGTAAAACACAAAGATTTTAATTCTTACACTGCTACAGAAACTATTAATTTATAGTATGTACATGAAAAAAATGATGGAAAATTGTTCCAATAAGTTGAATTGAAGCTTACATGTTTGAAAAAATTACTTCAGGAAAGCTGTGTTAAGGGATGATTTTGTGTTCTCTAAAGTGGATGTAAAACGAATTAATGTAACCAATGACATATGATCTGTAAATATCTATAAATATGAGTTACTAAGGTAATTAAATGGGCTGTCTCAAGGTGCTAAAATAACTCAGTACTGGTAATGAGGTTAACAGAGTTTGATCTAGAAGTCACCAGCTTTTATTAAGATGAATTGTTTAGATGTAGCTAAAAGTAACAATGTTTCTGGTCTGCTACAAAGCAGTCCATTACCCTGTTTTAAAACAAAACTGACCACATTCAGGGAATTAGTCTAACTCCCAGGATGTTGCTGTAAACACTGAGTGACATAGTATCTTATAAACAAACTTCAGCAGTTACCAGTCCAGAAATTTATGGCCCCAGAAAAAAACAGTTTCTCCGACAATTTTTACAAATTTTCAATTAAATAATAACAAAATGTTATTTCTAAGGAGTTTTATTTGATAGTATCTCTGAGATTGTGTGTTCTACTGTGTTAAAAATATGATTCTGTGCAGGGGTTTGCTTGGGCTTCTTTAGAAATAGAGTGAGGTAGTGTAGTGTAATTTCATGGCTATTTGTGACATGAGTTTGTTTTGCATGATGTATTAACGTACAATTATATCAATAACCTGATTCAATGTTTACAGAAAAGGACACCATTTTTAAAGTTATGTTCCCTCTGGGCCAGTTTCATAAATTGAAAATGCTTGCTAATGACTAGACTTTTTGCGTATTTTTTTTTTATTCAGCAATATAGTATATAGATCGAAGGTTTCTCTGCTATGCAAAGAGATTGGTATGAGCTGGAAGCATATTCTAATCTTTTGTTTACACTGCAGAATTCAAAATATATTGTTCACTTTTGCATTTTTTCACATAGACCTCCTTACATTTTTACCGACTGATACACCTGACCTTTGCTGAGTTAATTGGTAAGAGAGACAGCATTTGCTAGACTTATTCTAACAACTGGACAATTAATTATCATTAAAGCTAATATGATATAGGAAAATTAATCCAGCAGGATATTTAGTTGCAGAAATATATAAACAAGTTTTAACCTTAATATTTATAAATGAAACTGAAACTATTCAGCTTTGAGTAATAAAATGCCATTAGACACTTCAGAATTGGAACAGAATTGCTAATATGAGAAAACTGTGGTGTTGGTAGATGTGATGTGTGGCGGGACTGAATCATTTAGTTACAAAGGTATCTTTTTACCTGTCCGTGGGTGAAGGGAGTGTTTATTGAGGCCTTCACTTTCTTCTCAATTTTTTGTATCAGTGTAGCAAGGTGATATTTTTTCTGAACCCAAACCCTATGGGCTTGCAAACGGATGCAGTTTGTAGGTGTTTTCTGCAGGACAAGTGATGATAAGGCCAGTTTTATAGGTGATGTTTTGGAGTTATTTAGTGAGATAGCAGTCGGTTGTTTTGGGACATTGGTATGATGTAACATTTCTTGCTAGCATACTCTGGGATTGAAAATACTCCAAAAACTATAGTAGAATTGTGAGGTCTCAAGTATGTATTGCAGAAAAATCTGGGGAAGGTTTTATGGTCCAATAACTCTGAGTTGGCATTTTTTCAGTTCTACTTGTGAGCTGCATGCTGTGCTTTATTTGTGAGGAAACATGTATACTCTAGTGAGCAGCTGTTGAACTGGTATAAGTTAGCCTGCTAGTTAACTGCTCATCACAATAAATGGAAAAACCTACCAAGGATAAGGAAAATATCAGAGGAATAATGACAGGCTTTGCCTACTGCAAAGTACACTGAATCAGGGACTTGTCATCATAAAATATCAAACAAATACCATCAGAGCGGGAATGTTGGATCATTATACTTAGTGCAAAATCTATGATTTAAAGAAAAAAATACCTCACCTCACTGGTTGGGGTACATTCTGCTTGTGGTTTGAACTGACTGCAGAGAAATCCTTTGCTTGGACAATTCTTGCACAACTTAGTTTGTTCCAGTCTATGTCCCTGCAAAAGGTATCACTTGTTTCTTTGACCTGGAGACTTTCCATCCAGTGCGTGCATAATTACTTTTCTTATGGGAAATCTCTGAAATCAATTAAAACACGTTGCTAAAACCATTGCCAAGTGCTTAGATGAAGTTAAGACAGCAGATGTTGAAATACTTTTCCAGTGCACAGTCTTGAAAAACTGTTTTTATTGCCAGAAAGATGTCTTCCACCGTGAGAAGAAATACAAAAAAAAAAAATATTTATATAGTAGAAAAGAGCTAGATAAACTTCATTTCATACTCAAAAGAAAAAATCTTTTATGTAGTGGTTTATTTGAATATACTTCTGGTGAAGCTACAGAAATTACTTTGGTAATTTCTCTCTGCAAAAGTCTTAACATTAGTACTGCAGAAAGACATTGCTAGAATGACAGACATCTTTTCTTTCTGTTATTCAGCCAGCTGGTGCACCTGGACATTAATCTGAAACAGAAACAAAGTTGAATCCATTCAGGATATTGAGTATTTGCTTGGGAGATAATCCTTGCCCAGTAGCATTAGAAACTGCTCAGAAAAAAAAACAAAAACGGTGTGAGTTAGTGTGAGACTGAGGAAAAAATAATAATTTGCAATTTGGTTTAAGTGGTTTCTATGAGAGAGAAAGACTTCTGTTAGGAGCACTATGAAACATTTTAACACAGTATTTATTCCTTTTAGATCCAAGTTTAAAAAATCAAATAATTGCTAATTGCTAATGTTGTTTCTCCAATATGTACTCTGTTTTATGTGACTACTGTAATAGCACAAAAAGATCCTGATCTCCGTACTTAGTAGATTCCAATCCTAGAGACCTAGGGATTTTTTTAATAATAAACCCCCTTATTCCTGACTCTCTGTCAACACATATCTTTCCCATTTATTTTCTACTTAGTAGAATAATTTTAATTCCACTAGTACCTCTCTGGAAACCTTAACTCAGTTCACAAATGAAAACTGGAGGGGGGAGCACATGAAAGATTCAGGTCTACAACTCTCCCATACTTTTGAAACTGTTGTGTTAGTTCCTGAAAGTATGAGCAATGCATCCTTCTGTAGGCAGGTGTGACTGAGTCATGTCCTTGGTGCTGCAGGTCTCAGGCCAGGCTGCTTGGAGCTATTGCTGTCTTTCTCTAGCTGAATTCCAGCCAATCCATCCTCTCTACCCAAGGCATTTTGATGCCTGATACAAAGGTAGATTTAGCTTCTTACTGAACTATGAGTTGGAGTGTAGACTTTCAATTTGTAAAAAGAGGTGCAATTCTCCCCAAAAAGATTACCTTTGAAATGAAAGTACTTAAAATTCTCCCACCTGTCCAGTTTAGCTCTGTCCACAGAGTCCAGATAATTGCACATAATCTCTTAATCTAGCAGAGATTTTGCTTGTATTGCCTCCCTACCTAAAAAACACCAGCTGTCATTTTCTACGCTCTCTGCGACCTTCCTTCCTCATGTTCAATCCACCTGGACAGTTTTTTTTTATGCCGGTGAATAGGAGCTGCTCCATGCTTACATTGCAGTTTCAGCTATCCTTTTCCATTTTAGATTTGTGTAGCTGAAAATTCCCTGCATGCACCGGCATTTCTTTTGTTTCATGTCAGTTGTTTGATTCTTGCACCCAGCAATTTCTCTTCAGTTTTCTGTTTCTGCATCAGTTTTGATTTGGTTTTGATTGTTCTAATTCTCATAATTTGTTTGATACTAGATGCTTTTCTTTATATGTATTTTTGGATATTGTTTTTGTTGCCGTTACAGTTCTGCTCTATATAGTTTTTTGCTTGTACTTTCCAGTAAACCTATCTTTCATTTCATAAGTAAGAAAAGGTTAAATTTTAGGTTGTGTGTCTTAGAAACAATATTATTGGTGACTGTCTTGGTTTGGGAAGATGCGTCTGCCAGGGAAAGCTGGAGTTTCCCTTGGAATGGAGAACGTAAACCCTCTCCTTCCAAATTATTATAATTTTGCAATTATAATTAGGGGCTTTCAGGCAAAGATTTGGGAATAGGAATAACAGTTCTTTACTAGGAATATGAAAAATACAAATATAGTACAAAAAACCCAAACAAACAAACAAAAATCCTAGAAACCCTGACAGAGTCAGAGATACAACCTGTTGGTCAGGGTGTTGGAAGCAGTCCAAATAAATCCTCCTGAAGTAATGGATATGATTCTGTTGGAGTAGAGATGATCCTGTAGAAAGTGTCTACAGGTGGTGGTGAGATGGGTTCAGCCTTCCTCTGGAATCCAGTGGAAAACAGGCTGCCCTAGTGTTTCTGACTCCCAGTTTTTATCTAGGCGGGAGGAATGGTTGGCTCCTTCCACTGGGTGAAGCATCTCACAACAGGATGATGTAACATTTTCAGTCATGTGGTGAACCTTAATGGCCCATTAGCAGAAAATATCCCCCTGAAGGGAGGCCAGGGTGTAAAGAGATTAGGAACACTGCCCAACCTGGTTTTAACAGCTGGCCCATTGTCAGAAGGCAACTGACCCCTCCCCCCGGAATTATGAGGAATGGGTTATACACAAGATAAAACATCTCCCCAGCCAGTTTCAATGGATGGAAAAATAGAATGAGCATTTTTTTTGGTTACATAACCCAGGAGAGTGACTTTACTGACAGTTCAAGATTTTTAGAATGACATTATAGGTTTAAAAAGCATTATGGAACCATCCTTGAACCAGCTTGAGACATTGCATATGTCTTTGTCTGTTACAAAATGACATTTAAGCATCTACTGCTGTTTTTAATTTTTATTTTATATCCACTCTCTGAAAAGACTTTACATAGGGCTTTACAAAGCTTTGAAAAGCCTGTGAGTTTAGATGTTAGCAGTGTGGTCAGCTTCAGATGAATCAGTGGAACATCCAACAGTTAGAATACCCACCACCATCTAAGCACCATCATACCCACCACTAATATCCATGAGGAAAGAGCTGTGTCCTGATTATGAAAAAAGGCTCAAAGATAATATTTTCTGCACCGTAGCTCCACCAAAGTTTGTATAGCTGGTGCTAAGCTAAATCTTTAGCTGAAGCTAAACTGTGTACAGAGATATATCTACAATTCTTCAAGTGAAGGATTAGCTTTGTCCAGGTACAAGCACAGCATCTTGCAAAACAAACTGGAGCATGGTTCCTCCTGAACAGTCTTCAGACATAAAGACTTTTAACATGTCTCTAATATCTACATCAGACAATAACAAAGTATGATCTATGTCTTTAAAATTATTAATAGAGAGCTTTACATAATGGTTGTACTGTCTAAGAAAATAAGATCTTCTCATCATCTTGAATATCAAAGAATACTTACAAAGTCTCCGTCTTGCTAATGGTAACTGGCAAAATTGACAACAGCCATTACAGACTGTACACCCTTATTATGCAATTTGAAGTTCAATGAACACAGAGTTATTTTGAGAAACTGAATGTAACAGAGATTCCTGGTAATGGTGCCCCTTTAAAGAGGGAGGAAGGAAGATCTCTTATGGAGTCAGGTACTACAGTCCTGAAGAATGTGAATCAGGTAAGAAGTAAAGTTAGGCCCCAGAACTTAAGCAGACTTCAGTTCTTCAAGTCAATAGGATCCCCTGGGAAACTCAGGGAAAAGAGAGCAGAACAGAGCTTGCAAATCTTTAAGAAGTCTTCTATAGGGCACAAGAGCTGGCAATTCCCAGGCGCACAAACTCAGGCAAAGAAGGCATGAGACTGGCATGGCTGAATAGGGAACTGTTGAGCAAACTAAAGGAAGAGAAGCAAATGCAGACAGTGAAAATATGGACTCATAAGCTGGGAAGGGTATAGAAATCCCTAGGTTCAGATTTGTAGGGATGGGGTGAGGAAGGACAAGGCATTGCTGACCTGAAATTGGCAAGGGAGATAAAGTATTAGAAGGGCTCTTTCAGGTATATTAACCAAAAAAGGAAGGTCAAAGAAGGTGACACCCTCCCCCTGCCACTCCCCCATCACCCCCCCCCCCCCTTCCCCCCCCATGCTGGAAAACTGGTAACTATGAATAAGGAGAAGGCTGAGATACTCAACAATTTTTTTAGCCTCAGTCTTCAATGACAACCTATCTTCCCGTACCTCTCAAGGGGATGGACAGCAGGATGGAACTGGGGGTTTTAAGTTTGCTCTCAGCTGTAAGTAAATATGAAATTCATGGTCACCTGAGGAACCTGAGTATTCATAAGTCTGTGGGACTTGATGAGCTGAATCCAAGAATCCTGAGGAAATTCACTGATGTAGTTGCCAAGCTGCTCTCCCTGATACTTGAAAGTTGTGGCAGTCAGGCAAGATCTCAGAGGACTGGAAAAAGTAAAAGATTGTACTCATCTTCAAAAAGGGTAGAAATGAGACCCTGTCAGCCTCCATCTGTGCTTGGGAAGATCATTGAATAGATCCTTCTAGAGGCTGTGCTAAGGGAGGATCAGGAGATGATTTGAGACATCCAGCATGGCGTCACCGAGAGCGAGACCTCACCTGGAGTGCCATGTCCAGCTCTGGGGTCCCCAGCACAGGAAGGATATTGAACTGAAGGATTACTACTAAAGTGATCAGAGGGATGGAGCCACTCTTCTATGAGGCAGGGCTGAGAGAATTGGGATTGAACAGCCTGGAGAAAGCTTTGGGTTTACCTATTTATGGCCTCACTGTACCTGAAGGGAGTTCCAAGAAATATGGAGAGAGACTTTACAAGAGCATGTAGTAACAGGACAAGGGGAAATGGCATCACACTGAAAAGGGAGTAAGTTTATATTAGATATTAGGAAGGGATCTTCCACTATGAGGGTAATGAGGCACTGGCACAGGTTTCTCAGGGAAGTTCAGGGCCAGATTGGATGGGGTTTTGAGAAGCCTGGTCTAGTAGAAGGTATCCCTGCCTTTGGACTAGATTGGAAGTGAGAAACTAATATCCACAGGTGAAATTATGTGCCAAAACAATGAATGCAGCAGATGATTAGCTGAGATTTGACGCAGGTGTTAAAATATTTCAATGTATCTCGCAGTAGGTTTCCTGAATTTCCTCTATGTACACGTTCCATGTGTAAGGCAAACTAAAGTGACTTAATATTGATAACTAAGGTTGCTGGTTACAATATCTACATGTAAAAGTTTCAGGTATACAATTAATATGTATGTTTTTTATGTTAATTTATTAGCCTTTCTCTATGAAACTTCTTTATATTGAGCTCTAATTTGATAAAAATCATTGTCATGTGTAAACTATCTATTTGGTGTAAATCATGTAAAAGTATGATCAAACTGTACAGCCAATCTAAAGATTTCAGCAAATTGCATATTTGGAGCTTCAGTGTTTGTGATTTCTGCTAAAGAAGTGCCATTTCTGCTGTACATAGATTGTTCCCTAGAAGTGTAGTTAGTAAAATATTTCAGTAGGTGTGATCAGTGGCACAAAATCTTTTTTTCACCTATTTGTTTTAGGGGGAAAGACCTCTGAGAGGGTGGGAGAGAAATGTCTGCAGTGCAGGGTAGCTGGGATTCCAAGAAAGGAAATGTAAGCATGTGGAATGGCTGAAAACAGAACAGTTATGTGCAGACAGTAAAAAAACTGCAGAGGAAACTCAGGAGGAAGACTAGAGTTCCACAAGCACTGGACATTGGATTATTATTTTACCATAGGCTAGTAGTACAGTATGGACAGCTAAGAGAGCTAACTATAGCTGAAAATTTATGAGGCTGAATGTCAAGTATTTTTATAGTACCTTTTATCTTGCATCTTCTACAAAGATACCTTTTAAAAACACCCTGTGCCTCCTGCTCGGAATAAGAAAAGGTCAGAAAACAATAACTTCAGCAGCAGAAAAGTTTGTGCACAAAAACCATTTCAGGATCCATTTTTATCAGGTCTGGGACTGTTCCAAGATGCTTCAAAAGTTATCCACAGAGATGGAGCATTTTTGTTCTTTTTTTCTCTCCTTCATCCTGTTTTTTTGTGGGTTTTTTTACAGGATTGTATATTTCTCTTATGACTCATGACTTACCTGACATCTTCCCAAACAAAACTATGACAGCTGAGGCTGACCTCATAATAAATTGGACTAGGTAGTAAGAAATGCCACCTCTGTGGGAAATGAGAGTGAGATTGTTTGTGTAAGACTGGATTATGATACCTAAGAGAATATCCCTCAAATCCAAACACTGGTGAGAAAGCTGTCAGGATGGATGTATAACTGACAGCATATGACTTTTCTGCTCTTTAGCTGCCATTGAGAGTGCTTGCAGAAAAGCAAAACTCAGTTGTGGTGTGGAGAGTGGATATAAGTCTTTATACTGATATATCAGTAATATATTTGTTCTCTGAGAGAGTCATATTTATAAAGGATAAAATTGTACAAGTGTAAGAAAAAGTGAAACAAATTTTCAGTAATGTTGCGTATTACTTCTGAGTTGTTGCAATAAAACTCTATGCTAAATTCTGTCCAGTAATGGTCATTAAGTACATGGTAAAAACCTCTATATGATGAGCATTGTCTGTGCAATCCTAACTTAGATCTATCTAGGAGTGTTTTGTTGGTGTTTTTTTTTGTTGTTGTTGTTGTTGTTGTTTTTTTGGGTTTTTTTGTGGGGTGTTGTTTTTTTTTGTTTTGTGGTTGTTTGTTTATCTATATATCTATTATCTATCTATCTATATGTCTACATCTGTATCTATGTGTATATATAAAACTTGATTACAGGTAGATTTTTAAAATATAACATATGTCCACTGCTTTTCTTGAAAGCTCCCAGGGAGCTCCAACATTTCTTCAAATAATTAGTGCTCTTTTAAGAAAAAAAAAAAACATGAAAAGGTTCACTTCTCACTCATTTGACGGACCTATCTTACCTCCTAGGGTTTAAAACAGGCATCAGTATTGGGAGTTCAACTGTTAAAAAGGTGATTGTTTTGAGGGTCTTTCACTGCCTGTAATTTTGGATCTTAGAACTCCCTTTTTTTTGTTGCACCAGTTCATAAGTCAGTAAAAACGTGCTGTTTCTGAACTTTATACTTACGGTGCTTAGTTGTTAGCCTTGAAGCCAGAAGAGGGCTTTTTCTGCATGCACTTTTGAGGTGATGCTTCTGTAGATCTGCATTGCAGTTGTGGCTTAGTTATACCCGTCTTTCTGAAAATTTCTTCTCTAAATATTTGACTTGATAAAAAGGTGGTGAACAGATGGTGAGATTCCAGAACATACCCTTGGTCATGTCCAGTTGTTATCAGCCTATAGGTAGAATACGAACCATTACCCTGTGAGACTGAGCCATTTTTTCATTCATCTGCTTGATCACGTAGACAATAGAATCACTGACTAATTACTGGGATAATCTCAGAAAGTATCAAGATTAGGAATGCTAGGCATTCTGGCCTTATCCACACCCCTTGGTGTTGTTCCCAACCTGTTCAACAAGGGGCCTCTATTTGCCTCGTTATTCTAATGCAATGAAAGAAGCGTTTCCTGCATTTCTTGGTGTTCTTTGCCAGTTCTAGCTTCAGCTGAGCTCTGGAGATATTCTAGATTTGCTGTCCCTGTATATGCAGTCAACACACATTCCTTCTTTGCAGCCTCTCATAGTTGCCATTTCCTATGCATAGGAAGCTCAGCTGTGAGTGCCTGCTTAGTCAAGCCAAACACCTGATGTGTTTGCCTGTTCTCCATATGGAGACCCTACTTGTGCTCAGAGGTGGCTGCCCTTCAAGGTGTGCCAGGCTTGCTGTGCTCCTCTGCCTTCCTGTACTGCCTTCTGTGCAATCTATCATACCCTGGCTCTTGCTGATGAGCCAGCTTTCCCAGAGGCAGCTGGATATATTTGTCTTGGGGCTGCATTATCCAGTATGGACATACACATGTGCCTCAATGGTATCAAACAGGATATGTTTGACACTAATTTCAATTTTTCAGCTTTGTCAACACCCTTAACATCATCAAGTTTTGTTGCCTCTGTTGGTGAAAGTATTTCAGTGAGGTAACTTGAAAGATAGAAATTAAAAGAAAGCATGGGAATGGGATGTCTAGACACAAAGGTTTCACTGACTTAGCCCTTAAAAATGTTTACAAATGCTGCCTAGGATAAAACCCAGCAGTCCCTTGCACTGCACTGATGAAATTGTCTCAAATATCCACAAAGCAGCAAGACCAGTCTGAAACCATTATTACCATTTTCTCCAATGATAAGACTGACAAGGGTATTAAAAATTACCATTATTTCTTTATTCTTTATAAAAGCAAAACCTTTAATTAGGTAGGCAGGCTACCATGCAGTAATTTCAACATCTCACTACAATCAAAATGTATAATTTATAGCTTTTGGTTACATACAAAAGAAAGGAAGATGCTACGTCTTAGGAGCAGCAAAGTCTGTAATGACAGCCAGAATGCCTTTACCTGATTAAGAATGGTTGGTCATTTAACTCATCAAGAGCTATAGATGAATGGATTTTTATTGGGTAATTAAATTAGGAAATGCTATCAAATGCTATAATCAAGCTCATGGATCATGGAGAATATTCCTTGATATTTTTGTTTTGCAAACAAGTTGTCTCTCTCTTGTGTATTTAATTACTTAGCACTTTCTGGTACCTTTTTAAGTGGGAATCACTAAATGAAACTTCACTGATGCTATGATAAATCGTCTAGACTCTATTTACACATGTGGGGGGTATTCACACATTCTCCATTTGTAATGTTGTCTTCTGTCTTTCTCACCTTACTTTGTAACCTGCCCATGTTTACTTCTCACCACTGGCAATATCATGGTAGAAAAGGGGTTGGTGAATTAACAGGTCACCAGCCTCCAGTGCAAGATGTCTTCCATAGGATCTGTTAAAAACACAGGAGACACTGTGGGATACAAATTCATCAAATCAGGAAGAGCATGATTTTTGTGCCCTGTGCAGCCTTGCAAGATTACAGAAAATTTCCTAACTTAAATGACACTGAAAGTAGTTCTGAGGTAGCAGAGAATTTTTGTGGAAAAAGCTTAGAGCAACCTACTTGAATATGTACTGTCAACGCAAATTTCTCCTGTGCATTAATCAATCTTAATAATTTCTTTTGGACCTCTTCCACTTTATGTGAGTTCTTCCTTCCTTCACTTGCTTGAAAACTTTAATTCAAACTGTTTAAGAAATTCCTAAACATGCCTAAATGTGCTCTATAGAAGACTTGCACTTACTATATATAGGTATTGTTCAGGTGCCCTGAACTACAAAAATCTTTCTGTAGTTATTAATGGTGCTGATCCTGTGGGTTCCTGACTCTTTACAAAGGGAATCTGAAGCAGAAGCTGTTACGTAGAAGAGATTGCAGGGAAGAATGAAACATCATCATGCTGCGTCGTTTGACCTGTTTGAACAGAGCTCAGATCAGGGATCTCCTTGATTGTATCAGGTGAGATGGCCAGTGTCATAAGAGCTTCAGTTTTATTGCTTTTGTCTGCAGATTACAGGAGGCTTTATAGCTTCATGAGGAATCTGAGAGGTTTTTAGACGTATACTTCTGCTGCATTTTTTATGTCAAAATTGAGGTGTACCTCTCCTCAGCACTAGTGCCTCAGCAGTGGCAAGCATACAGTTCTGACAGATTTAACGAGCATGGTGATGTATATACTGTGTATAAAAATAGTCCCAGTGCTCCCCAGGCAGACTTAAAGCTCCAGGATACAAAAGAGAGAAAAACTGAGGAAATAGATACTACTCTTCACACAAAGAACAGTGACATAGAAACATTAGCAGCCTCATTTCAAGAAATAGCTAGCTCTGTCAGTTTGTAGGTTAACCTGGTCCCAATCCTGCAGTATTTAGAGGTAAAATTTCTCAGAATTTTAAGTAGGTTTTTTTCCTGTTTCAGGAGAACAAAATTGTATTTTGCTATTGTTTTGTGTTGATTGATTTTTCCAGTTTCAAATTTTAGGATGATTGTAAAATTTGTTGTTGAAAAAGCTATTTCAGGGCATAATGTCCTTACTTTAGGGTGTTTTTTTCATAGTTAAGACTTAGAGGATTTTTGCTTTTTTTTCTGAGACTCCCACAGTATAAGAGAAGGGAGTACTCATTTGCAATTCTAGCTGTTCATTTTGCTCTGTTTGACAGAAGCAACATCATATGTTAAGAAAAAGTGTATTGGAAAAAGCCCAACTTCACAGAAGAACTTTATGCAGCAAATAAAAATTAGGAACTTATCAGTTACTCCTAAAGATAAGTAAAATGTTTGTTATAAGAGCAAATTACATGCTCTTTTCCATTAAGCACAGTAATTCTTTCTTCAATTTCCTCAGTAATTTAAAGTAGCATTATCCCTCAGAGTGGCTGTGCTGTGGTAAGATAAGCTTGAGAATGAAATAGAAACTGTAGAGCAGCAAAGCCTTTTCATCCCCCCACTTTCTACTAAATAAAATGGGTCATCAGTCATGAGAATGGAGTGCACTGCCAGGTTATCTTAGCAAAGGTTGTACTATTGCTGAAACTGTAAAAATACAAAGTCAGGGTAGCTTGTGGCAGAACTGATGCATGAACAGATTCTACTGTGGTATGTAGTGATCGAAAATAAAAGCAAATGGTTGGGTGGCCACCGGAACAGGAGCTCGTAGTGATTTTTTCTGACATCTCCACAAATAGATGCTGCCTCATGTTTGTGAAGTACGGGAGATCGTGTATAGCTGGGGATAGCCTTTGTTCCCTTAGAAAAGAGACTTTGGGCTGTGCATTTTTTACCATCTTCTGACATCTTTAAAAGGACATGCAGTTGGCTTTGGTTTTCCTGCCACCCCACACCCCGACCCAGACATACCACTGTCCCCTTTCACAAGCGTACTGGCAGAACCAGCTGTACATTTCTGTAGTGCTGGAAGGTAATCTTCTCCAAGCTACTGTTTTTCCACCACTGCAACAGCCACAGCTTGCTTTCCCATATGTCACTTTTGGAACTTCTAATACAAGCAGGATTCAATGAATCATGACCCACCATATCACGGTCCACATATTTGTAGTTGAGAACCTAAGGGTTGAAGAGTAAGAAGTGAAAAGTAAGTCTTGACAGCATCAGTGGTACATGTATCCATACAGGCTTTTCCCCCTGATTTGTCAGATTGTATCTATCAAGCTAATTTTCACTGTGTCATTATATGTGATGTTCTTATAGCTTTTGAAAAGTGCTGCTAAACTTGTGTGTCAGGAATCTCTTCTGTACCTCTTGTTTAGCATTTATCCGCATTTATATTGGTATAGAATGTCTGGGTATGAGATTTGTGGACCATAATCGGGAGGCACAATGTGACAGATTTGTAAATCCATCACAACTCCTGCATATTTTAAGAAGTAGATATAAAAACGGTTTATTTTTCTGTATCTTACCAGTCACAGAGTAGCTAAAGAATTGGGTCACAGGGAAAATGTTATTCACAGTTCATCCATATTTACAACATAGCTTATTTATTGTCCTCCAGTTTACACAGCTTCGAAGTGGGTGATATATTCAGCATAAATGGAGTATGAAAAACGAGGTATTGAAAAATTCAGTATGACTTATCTGGCTGCCTACTTCCTAGTTTCATTTCTAGATAGTTTTCAAACACTGAAATCCTTGATTTTGAATTGCCATTAGCTAAAGGTGAGAGAATACTAGCATTTATATGTCTACATTAGACATGTATTATAGATACTATTTATGGGGTTTTTTTATTATTAAAAAAAAGAAAAAAAACCCAACCCTATTCATCTGTATTGATATGTATTGTAATACTTGTATTACTCTGCCCCCAGCCTGTGGTACTGCCTGGGATTGTTGTAACCCAAGGGTGTGACCCAGCACTTGGCCTTGTTGAACCTCCTACACTTAGCCTTGGCCCATCAATCCAGCTGTTCCAGATCCCTCAGCAAAGCCTCCCTGCCCTCCAGCAGATCAACACTTCTGCTTCACTTGGTGTCATCAACAAACTCACTGAGGGTAAACCCAACCTTGTCATTAAGATATTAAGGGCCCCGGTTCCCTCCCTGAGGAATACCCACTGTGACCAGCCGCCACCTGGATTTAACTCCATTCACCACCATTCTCTGGGCCCAGCCATCCAGCCTGTTTTTCACAGGGTGAAAAACGCACCCATCTGGTTTCTCCTGGTATATCAACAGCTTTATTAAAGTCCAGGTAAACAACATCCACAGCCTTTCTTCCCCCATCTGCAAAGCAGGTCACTGCATCACTTCTGCCGCTTTCCTTTTGTAATGTCAGTGAGAATTTTTCTGCTGATCACTGTGGTAAAAGGTCAGTTCTGGCAACTGCAGCATGTTTCCTAAGAAGCAAATTTTGCTACCTTTCTGCTGAGAAAATTTGTGCTTCACAAACATTCTAACTCCAAGACATGGTGGTGACTGGGATCCTCATAATCCATCCTTCTACTGATGTGGTGTAGGGAAGAATGTGTATGTGCTGAAATCTGCTTGCAGGTGATTACAGGACTTTGCTTAAGTTATGCTCATTCCGTGAGATACGTCACTGTAAAAATGTTTCAAACAGTGGCACCCACATATGAGAAGAAGTGATCTCTTAAATGTCTGTATAGGTACAGTTTCAGCTGTAATACAGGGTTTTCTTGTTAACTGGCTTTCTGGAGACTGTAAGGATAAATGAGTTTGGAATTATGTGTACATGCAATACCATCACAAGCAGATAGCAGTGCAAAGTCTGTGCTCCTCATAGACTCAACAGCCTTCAGGTGGTTCTGTAGAGGATGCAAGGGGCTTCTGCCTGTCACTGAATGGTTTGTGCAGGCTGGTCTAGGATTTTCTCTAGATGGATGGTGCGTTAAGGCAGTTCAAGACCAACAAAGCATATGAATATGTTCAAAGCTGACCATCTCTGGATGTAAATTTTGCTTGCATGCTTCTTTCAGAAAATAATTTGAATGTAGTATTTTAAAGCAAGAAACAACAGTGTAAAACATTTAGGACTTCTCAGGGATAACTTTTTACTTCAGATTGTGTGTACTGCTAAGCATACTTCACAGGCAGAGGAAACCAGTAAAGTATTTAGTGGCCTTTCTATCTCTTGTGTTTCTTTCACAGTCAACTACATGTCTTGAGGCTGTGTAAGAACACAGTCCAACTTATTTTTCCCCCCACCTCCCCAGGATGAAACTGTTTGCATGAAATTAACCTGTTAATTGTCTGCAAAATGGACAGTAGTTCTGAACACGTTGATAATTAGGCTAGTTAGTCTCATTAATTCATTACATTAAGAGGCTACTGCTGTATTTTTATTTGTGGTTTGTGATGTTTAAATTTTGACATTTGAAAACCTCATCTGGTTTGCATTTTTGTGATTTTTTTCTTTACATAACCACAGAAGAATGCGTGGTAAATTTCATATTGAACATAAAAGTTCTCTATTTAATTAGCAGATTAACATAAAGGATCATATATGCTTTGGTATCCCATGGGTTTTTATCCTAAAATTCATGACATGTTTCAATACTTGCTGGTGTGGAAAACATGGGGAGGACAGAGGGAAGAAAAAGTTCTACTAAATAATCTTATCTAATCTAATCTAAATAAACTATTGCTGTGTAACTGCACTCGACAAGAGTATGCAGCTGTCTTTCTAAAAAATCAAAAAAAAGACTCTTAGGATAGCTCTTCATCTGCATTAAATGCTGAAAGAATCAGGTGGGGCTTTAGCACCAAGCAGTATATTCCCATGTCTACACTTCTGCAGTCTTAGGAGAGAACATTCTTCCCTTTATGTAGATATGGTTTTATTCAATACTTTCTGTCTAAAATATGATTGCCCGTTTTTTAGAGGAGAATGCCTCTCGTGTGGCTTAGAAGAGATGAAATGGTGGCATTTATAAAATTTTACCTTTATTTTTTCTGAAGACTTCAGTATTTTTCAGACTTATTTTATCTCATCTCTGAAAATAGTCTGTTTACATGTGTGTATGCATGTGCACATTGGAGTGTAATTTGCTTGTTTTGTTTTCTGCATGGACTAATGAAGTTTAATAACACTTTCATTATGGTGTTTAAAAACACTTTCATTGTCAGTGATGGACTTCCAGACACTGAAGGCAGGGTGTGGCCATAAAAATGGATTAATTAAAGGCAATTCAGAAAAGAGTATGTTGTCACTTTCATATTTTTATAAAAATTAAGAACTGTAAGCAGTTCCACATTTGCATCTTCCAAATCAGTTTTTAAAATTGAAAGTCCTAATTTTTAATGAGCCTGCACAGCCAGGTCTTGAAGACTTCATAAACTGCCATAGTTTATTCTCATGAACTATTAAAATTACAGGGAAAGGGCAGAAGGCAGCAACTGAATTTGTACATGAAGAGGAACATTCCTCTTTTCTGTGAAACTTCAGGTATGTATATAAGTAGATCTGCAATGGCTCAGAGGTTTGACTGCTATGTAAGCCTGAAGGACTGATTGTAGAAAACTGCAAATATCTTGAGATTTTCAATGCTGTAATTTTTTTACAAGTTTTCAGCTGGCCATAGATCCTTTGAGCAAGGACCTCTGTCCTCTGTTGGGTTTTTTAAAATTCTGTCATTATTTTTTAAAGTCACATTTTCATCAGGATTCCATCAAATAAATTGTGAGCTAACATTAGCAAAAATGCCTTTTTCATTTTATCTCTCAAAAATCTGTATATTCCTTCTAGTAGTAAGACTCTGCTTTAAATTAGTTAAAAACTTACTGAAAAGTTCTAAGTTTCCTTGGTTACAGGAGGCTTCTTAGAGCATCAATATCTTGAATACGAGCTAGAACCATAGTCTCACTACTGCAACTAAGGCAGAGTTCGTTGTGTTGCTTTGTGATCAGATGTGACACTAGTAATGAACCAGTTGGTGAGATCAATGCTACTGTATAAATTTTTTTTCAGGGTGATTTTATGGTCATTTTTCTTGTTTCTTTGGTACTTCTTAGACAGCAGTAGCTATCAGAGAGCAGCAGACACAGCTCTGCTTTAGCTTAATGCAGATATGTTTGTGTAGCTGCATGGATATCAGAGGGGCTTCTGGTGGGTCTGTTCATGCAGGTTTTGTTTCCTTACATTTTAAAATGACCTTTATCATTGGTTGCTGATACACACAGTGTTGAAAGGAGGAAAATTATAATTTTCAAATTTAGATATTAATCCCTAAGGCTGTGGCTATGCTCTCTTTTTGGTAGGAAGGGTATGCTTTTCCTCCATGCCAGGAATACTGACAGAATCCCTCTGTTGACCTTGCTGCAGCTGCAGAAGAAAAGCTGCCTCTGCTCTGTGTAGCGTGCTCATAATGCAGTACAGTGCCAGGCCAAGTGGTGCCCCCAGTCATTTTCTCCTTACATCTGGGCATGTTTCATCCAGTCCTAACTCGCTCAGTCCCTCTTCTCTTCTTTTTCTCTTGTATACATCTCAGAAGCACAAAAAGGCATGCCACCATTTCAGTCCATCAAGGGGGTCACTCCAGAAATGCCCAGTGGCTGACAGAGGGAGCATTACTGTTGTATTGTAGTGTTCTCCAGCCCCAAGAACAGGCCAGTGCTTTGGCATATATTGCTCTTACACAGTGAATTGAGGCACAGGACATCAGTTTAATGGGAAGGCATTCAGTTGAATATATATAGTGCTCATGTAAAAAAAATGAAACTTAAAGCAGATCTCAGCAATTTCTAAATGTGCTGCTATGAAACTGAAAATGTTGGATGGGTTTGGCTTGTTATGTATGTAGTTAATAAGCTATCAAAACTGCCTGCCAACAACATAAGAAAATAGTTTGGACTGGCACTTTACTGTGCTATATAGACTGCCTTTTAAATGTAGTGGCAATATGAAAACCAGAAATAAAATGTACGTTGGTACTAGCAACAGCTTAGAGACAGGTTGTTCCTCACAAACTTCTTTTAATATCTTCTTTTAGACAGGTAACAATTAATTCAGTGAGTTTCCAACAAACTCTTTTCCAAATATAGCAAGAGGAACTTCACAATAGCACAGTTTGTAGGGCTGCTAAATTGATGAATCCTATTTAAGCCATGTTCTCTTATCCTCTAGCAGCTTTTGAATGTTCCCTGCATTCTTACATTTCCAGATGTTAAAGACTAGGCTAACTTTCATCCATCAGAAAGCATGTAGACTAATATACATTATGTAGAAGTGTAAACTATGCCTTAAATGGAATTAGTTGCTGTAAATTTCTCATACTGTTATTTTGCCTGCTCTTTGGTTGGTGTGGTTTTTTTGTTTTGTTTTGTTGTTTTTGTTGGTTTTTTTGTTTGTTGGTTTGGTTTGGTTTGGGGTTTTTTGTTTTGTTGTTTGTTTGTTTGTTTGCTTGCTTGCTTGCTTGCTTGCTTTGGTTTGGTTTGGTTTGGTTTGGTTTGGTTTGGGTTTGGGTTTGGTTTTGCCAGGTTATGCCCTATTTATTTCTGCTAAACTTTAATTCATTCCTGTATTGAGAAAAAAATTACAAGGTTTTAGTGGTCTATGAAAATGGGCTGTTGATTTGCCTAACAAAGTTGTGTCTGCTTTACCAGTCAGTATTTTTGCATCACTGCTTGCATAATGCTGATCAAATATTTGAACTCTGTGTTGAGGAGATCTTAGCAAGCTGTAGACTATGCCCTAGCACTCTTTACCTGCTATGGCTGTTTCTCACTGCCTGTGAAATACTTCATTGTTTTTCAAAGTTGATGCCTAGAACATGTAAGTCAGCTGGATCAGTAGCCAAGACTAAACATTCTTCATGAAGGGTGAGTGGGAGCTCAGCCTCCCAGCTGGCAGCTTAAACCATTGCTGCAGGAAACACAGTTTTGTGCTGAAATGGAGTAGGTAAGGACAAGCAGTCTGGTGACATAGTTAAAGAAACCATGGGATGCTCTCAGTTTCCTGTCGCCTGTGCCCAGATTGCGTCTGCTTCATGGTAAGGTAGACATGTGCCAAGTGAAGCAGTGGAATGGTAGAGACCATTGCTTTTGCTGAGTTTAGAAGCCACATGGACAAAGCAAATGTGTTAATGGCTGTAGTTTAGCTAAGATGGATCATGACCCATAAACATGCTCCAGATTAGTATGCTAACTAGATGGATACCTGGTCTGTGTTCTTTTTCCTCTCTTTTTCCACTCCATATATCATCATATTGTACTTGTGCCACTCATCAGCCCTAAAGTACAGCAACAAAATTTTAAGCTGCAATTCTGTCTACCTAGAGGAAGCAACTTCCTTTGAAAGCCTCATAAAAATTGCTTTTGGGACATGAGAGAGGTATGGAAGTTTGAATGAATATATCATTTTATGGTGTACACTCTTTAAAATACAAACCCTATATTTATACATGATAGTAGAGCATGATAGTTGCCAGCTACCTGGCAACTGGTAGCATTCCAGATGAGAAATCCAGTGTTATGCACCTTTCTAAGAAAGAAACCTTAGAACTCCAAAATATTTTAGGGAGTTTGGGCTACTTTTGCCACTCTCTCAGAATTTCCTTATCACCACCCAGCAGAATGAGCTGCTTACATTAAAGAAACAGGCAGCAACCAAAATTTTTGGCACTCTGAGAAATATAGCACTACTGAGTATAGTGCTCTATACTCTATATAGCTCTATACTATATAGCATAGCTCTATATTGTATAGTATAGCTCTATACCACATAGCAAATATAGAGAAATACAGATGTCTTCTTTGTGGCAGTGCAGTGTAGGGCAGGGCTCCCACTACTGATGTGTGGTGAACTTGTAAGAAATGTGGGTCTGAATCTAGATCCATTTGTACAAAAGTAAAAATCTTGTGGGCATTTTATTGCCCCCAAGTTCACTATAGAGACTGACTGAATCATGGTACTGTTGTCATCAGAAGTAGAGATACCATATAAGAATAGATTTTCTGCTCCTTTCCTGTACTGCAAAAAAGCAGAGATTGGCATGTCTTCCAGCTAACAGCCACCTTTTTAATACCAATTTCTTCCTTTTCTCATACTGCTGTCCTGCTGGGGACAGAGAATGTTGAAAAAGCACACAGTGTTCTGACTGTCTTAAGCTCTGTCAGCTTTTGAGCTTCTGCCAGCTTCTCTTTGTCAGCTCCCAAGGCCTCTCTAAACTTCAGAGGTGCTGGGGTTGTGACCAGCTTTCTGGCTGAACTTAAACTTCGCAGAGAACCAGCCTCTTGAAGTGTGTGTTTGGTAAACAGGCAAGACTTCAGTAATAAGTTTAAATGCATGGAATTAATTCTATTACCGTATCCCTGCTATTGGGCTACTTCTGTCACAGGAATGCGTAATGTTGATTTAAATTTTTGTTGGCCATAGGGTAGTACCTTCCTTACCTGTCATGGTGTGGGTGCCTCTAGGGCAGGGACTTCCCTTACAGAGGTACAGCACAGGCCAGTACTACACCAGCACTTCCTCAGCAGTTCCTTCCCTGCCCTCACCCTGTTTTATTCACTTACCAGAGGACAGCCTCCAGTGTAATGCAGCAGCATTGCAGCAGAGACTCTGCAGTAACTCCTGTCAGTGCAGAAGCTTGTGGCATACTTTCATATTGTGCACTAGCGCTGAATGTGAATGACTTCCCCTGCATTGCTGGAACAGCAGAAATTCTGCAGTATGGGCCTTGGTAGTAGCTAGAAAGCAGAAGGCTAGTTCAGATTGAAGAAAGCCACCCTCTTCCCTCCCCTTTAAATACCGTAGCTGAAGATGAAAAATAAAAAAAAAAAGGGATTGAATCTAAAGAGTAATTTAAAGAGTAAGAACATGGGACAGGTTCACAATGCATATTTCTTACCATGTAACAATGCTGGAGTTTGGAATTCTGACCTTTATCCTTCTTGAGGAGAAGTAGTTCGGCTGAGATATTTTGCTTTTGCTCCACCCTGGCATTACTGGAGAGCCTATCCCACAAAGAGTTTCATTCATGGTTTGACAGGCTTTAGCAATGGCTTGTCTTTCACACTGACAGTTCCTGCATCTTACGTATGTCACATCTACAGCCAATTTCCCTGGCTTTCTGACCTGCTGTTAGACTGCTAGTGGAACTCATAAACAGGGCTATGGGCCCTACTACTAGCAGCTGTGAGGACTAGCAAGGCCAAGCTATTGTATATATATAAAGGGTATTTAGAAGATGTTTTGTGAGAGAAGAAGGCAAGCCTTTTAGAGTCCAGTCATAGCCTTCCCTGCTTGAGTTTCCAAAATTCAGTTTACTTCCTGTTCTTTGAATAGAACACTTTATTGTTCACACTCTGAATCCAACAGCAGAGTCAAGGGAACTTTTAAGGGTGAATAAAGCTAGACAGCCTGTGGCTAGTTTGGTGTTGTGGTGGAACAGACCAAACAACAAAACAAAGATTTTTAGCAGGAAGAAAGTGATTTCAGTTCCATCAGGGGACAGAGTATATTATTCCCTGATTAAATATATCTACTGAGTGACCAAAGGGAAAAAGAAAAGATAATCTCAGGCTTGTCTGGCAGATGCTTACGTAAAATACATCACGAACATTTGTTTTAGATATGCTGCTGATGGCAAGCAGTAGCAGGTGCAAATTAATGCTAACCATTTTCCTATGCGCTTTGCAAGTGCATTTCTTTATTTTTTCATGGAGAAAGCAAAGCCTCAATGGCATGATCAGAGTCTCAGTGAAAACAGGAAATAAAAAATTGAGTTCTCTGGAGATTCTTAGCTCTCTAGGGTTTTTTTACTTATGTCTTTCACACTGTCTCCATGACCCATTACCGCTTCTGTGATAGCAGTGGTGTCACTGTGCTGCTAAGTTCTGAATCAGAAAGATCTTCTGGTGCTGAGCTCCAGTTGGCATGGTGGCTTGCCATTGTGGCTGTACAGCTGAAGAAGAGAAATTTACCAATGAAATGTAAATGGACATTATTGTAACCTAAGTGTATATTAAATTTGGATCCTATTTGCATTTTACTACCAAAGTGGCTTTTCTAGATTCTTGTGTTTTGTTCTATTGATATTCTCTATTTTGCACAAGTTGTCTACATGTTTAAAAGAAAAATAGAATAAAATTCAAGTAATTTTAAATGCAACATTTAGTGTGCTGAGCTTTCCTTGTGAAATCTGTTGTGTTTAATGGAAGTGTGGGTGTTGCTTAACTTCACTGACAAATAATTACAGTGTAAATATAAGGCTTATCCCACACTTTTGGCCTTTTTGTGAGATTTATCACATTTTTTGAGTTTCCTGAAGCTTTCCAAAACTAATATACAGGGTCATTTGGCTTATAAGTGAGGACTACCCTTATCTACATGGTTCTGGAAAAATTGAGTGGATTGCTGAAATAATTTTCAGTATGTGATAAACTGCTGTGAATCAACACTGATGTTTTCTACAGCCTCTTATTGTTTCTCAGATAAGGTATTTTCATATTAATCTGGAAAAGTCCTTTTATTATGATATAATTTAATGCCAATTGAGAAAGAAAAAGTATAAAATGCAGCTAATTTGCACATGCTTTTGTGGTGGGTTTTTCTTAAAGTTCCTATTCTAATATATCTGAATAAGCAGAAGAGCTCCTCTCTTGCTGACTGTTATTGCTGAGAATGTGATTTGCTACAAGATGTTTCATAATCTACAGCATAATCTACAGAGAACCAGGGTCATGATCATAAATCTAAATTGTAGATGTCACATGTTTCCTGTGGTAACAAGTTCTGATATCGTAAATGCCAAACAGTGCAAGATCAGCCAGACACAAAAATTAGCCTGCAAGTGGCAGTGTTTTTTGTACTCTGGTATGTGGTGTGACAATTAAAAAAAAAAAAAAAAAAAAAGAAAAAAGAAGTCTTGGTTCTTCTTATTTTTTTTAAAATAAAAATGTTCCTTTTCAAATGTTTTCTCCTGAAAAGCCTGCAATGTTGGAAAATCTTTGCCATGTACACACAGACTTTTTCTCTTTAAAATGTGTACTTCTCACTACTTTCTTTTTGCAAGTCAGCTATATTTCCATTGTATTTGAAAAGCTCACAAAGCATCACAGCATTTTAGAGCCTATGTGAAAAATTTTAAAAAACCTGAAGATAATTGTCACTGTGTATCCTTATTGTGACTGAAAAACCTCATAATGGCAAAAACAGCATGGAAGAACTGTAGAAACCTGTGCAAGAAATATTGAGCAATCACGAATTAGAAATCAATAGGATGACTTGAATTTAATTAGCATGAACTACAGAGAACATTAGCTTTCTCCATTGTGAATTTGTAGGCTTCATTCATTGCTCTTTCCCATAGCTTTCATATTAATAAAAAAATTCTTTCTACCAACCTGTCCACTGTGTGACAATTTGATAGGACTATGCTGTCAACAGCCTTCCTTTGAGGAATAGAAAATTGTGCCATGGATACGTATTTGGAGTTAGGAATGCATGCAACAAGGAGACTGTTACTTTTCAGTCCTACTGTGGTATGAACACTTTGCCAACAGGGAGTTCAATTTGCATCATAGGGAAAGGCAGTGTATTGTGTTGGTAATCTATTTAGAGTAGTTTTTCTCCTTCTCTACAGAAACAAAGCTGCTGTCTATATTTGCTGCCAGACTGCCATTAAATTAACGGAGCTGCAAACTCGGGTGACTTCTAGTGCAGTTTAATAAGGATCTTACTGCATCTTCAAGTTTGGGTAGTGTCCCATCATACTCTTCAGGATTTTCTGGTAGCAGTTGTTTGACCTGTGAGTTGTTCAGAACTCTGGTACAATGCAGTGTCCTGAAATAGCTGTCTAATGCACGTTTGATTTATATTATTATTTTGTGAATAGTTAGAGATGACAGCATCAGAGGCACATCTCTAAGAGGACTGCTGTATGAGATATTGGGTAAGTGGTCATCACTGTATTCCATAAAAGGTTACTGGAATTTTCAAGATATTCATAGTGAGTGCACAAGCATTCTTTTGCCCTTTGACATGCTGCATCATAACACATCAATACACACACACACAAAAAAGTGATTTGTACAAATACATGAAAAATTGAACAAATGGTTTCATAACTATGATTTAACAAGTTTTTTGTTTCACATGAGATCCGTCTACCAAATCTCATTCCTATTACTATGGCTTATGTTCCAGCTCCCATCAACATTTACCAAAGTCTATGTTCTTAATATTACCTACCAGGAAAAAAAAAAAAAGTTTATTTTTTCCCCTAAGTGTAAGAATCATGCTAATTTTGTTCCTGCTGAAAACATTCTGACCAGCAGATGTCAAATTCATATTCTGCCTCGGTGGAAATAGGACCTTTATAAAATTGGGATTTACTCTAAGGAGCTATATAGCACTGGTTTTTAGTCAAATAAAGTATGAGGATACCAACAGTAAAGCATGACATTATTAGGGGTAGAAGAAATCTGTATATTCTTGATTCATAAAAATGTTTTCAGGATATCCCCTCCTTCCTTAAAAAGCCTAATTTTAAATCTCTTGTAAAGCAAGAACCAAAATGTTGATACCTTGAAATGGTGTGGCCAGAGAGGCTTTTAGTTTCTGGGTAGGTGTAGCTGTTAGCTGATGGTGTTCCTGAGAGCTTCTGAAATCTTTAGCATAAGAGCAGATCCTGAGCTGATGGAAGCTGGTACAGCTTCATGACCTATGATAATCAAATCTGACAATCTTAGATACTGATGGAGCGGTAGCCTTAGTGAAGTGCTTTAACAGTTGATTTGGAGGATGAAAAAGCAGACTGAAAAATATATCTAAATTTAGTCAATACTACTACAATGGCATAGATGTGGGCCCTATTGCAGATACCTTTCTCAGGCCCCAAGGGCCCAAAACCTGACTGCTTTTGATTTTGGCCTTGAAAAGGGGGTATGATACCCTCTTTTGAGCATATTCTTGCCCCTTCTGCCCTAAGGGGCAAGAACCATTGAGGGTTTAAATTTTTTTTTGTCCTTATATCTGAATTCTTGAGTTCTCATGTCTGACTGCTTGAGTGACTGTGATCTTCAAAGAATAAAAACCAAAACCAAACAGTAGTTAAATTTTTAAGTGGCATTTTGGTTCAGCTGTTTTTTTTCCTGAGGTCTCTCAGTGCTTTTCCAAACCAGAGGTTTTTTTGGATAATGGAGTTCCTTGAGGGTATGTGATGTAACTATCCTGAGAGGAGAGACTCATAGCCCCAGAAGGCCTGAAGCCTTAACAGCTCATCTCTCTCTCTCTTTTGATTCACCCCTATTAGTAACAGTACTTGTCACAGAGCTTTACAAATTAATTTTCTGCTTAGCACATAGGTTTTTTAGCCACCTTAGATGAATGACTGTTGATGCTAACTGTGAGCCTAATATTGACAAGGTGAGCAAAAACTGAAAGCAAGTTTAGAAGAGAGGGGTGACCTGCCTTTTTGACTATGCAATGACCACTCCAGAAAACTGTTGGTCTATGCTTTTAAGTGTCATACATTCCTCAGCTAGAGTAGTGATGAATGTGAAAGAAAGGAGCAATTGCTATGATTTACAGATGTGAATTAGGATGTTTAGAGCATCTGTGAGGATGAGAAGACATGTCCTTGCAAATCTACATCAACCATGAAAATATTTCAAAATGATGAAATGTAAAGCTGTAGCCAAAAAGGGCTGGGAGATTGATTAATTTTGATTACATTGTAGCCTTAGAGTTGAACTACAGATATTAAAAATCTATTTTAAATATTTAAGTGTGTCTTGGTTTTGAAAGACAGGTATCTGCCAGGCAAAGCTGGAGTTTCCCTTAGAATGGAGAATGTAAACCCCTCACCCTCGCAAAATTATAATTTTGCAATTAAGGGCTTTCGGACAAAGATTTGGGAATAGGAATAACAGTTCTTTACAAGGAATGTTGCCAATACGAATGTAGTAGAAAACAAAACCACCCAACCAAACCAGCAAACAAACAAACAACAATTTTGGAGAACCCTGACAGAGTCAGAGCTAAAACCCGACACCCTGTTGGTCAGGGTGTTGGAAGCAGCCCAAAAGTGAGTCCTCCTGGAGTGGCAGATGTTGTTCTGGTGGAGTAGAGATGATCCTGTAGAACAAGGGTCCAGTGATGGTGAGAAGGGTCCAGTCTTTCTCCAGGAATCGGGTGAAGCCAGATACCTTGTGTTCCTACATCTCAGTTTTTTCCAGGTAGGAATGGTTGGCTCCCCCCACTGGGTGGAGTATCTCACAATAGGATGATGTAATGTGGATATTCTACTTTTGGGGATGTGTGCTTTTAGGGGTGTCTTAATGGTCCATTAGCAGAAAATATATCCCTGGAGGGAGGACGGGTGGTGGAAGAGATAAGAAACACTGCCCCACCTGGTTTGAACAGCTGGCCCATTATCAGAAGACACCCACTCCTTTTCCCCCAGAGTTACAAGAGATAAAGAGAAACATCTCCCCAGCTGCTTTTAACAATGAAATAGAATACACACCCCTGGCTCCACAACCCCAGACAAAGTGCTTAGCATACTGTTACTTTCAGGGATGTGATATCTTTATGGTAGAAAGCTCCTGTCCAGATTTAGCCATATTATCTGTAGTATTCATGAAACTAAAAATTAATAAAAACTTTTAGAACACTGAAAGTATCCTTTACCCACTACTCCTAACAATACTGTGTTTGATTCTCTCGGGGCTCTTCACATATCTCTGAAGGGCACAAATTTGGTAATACAGACCACACAAATTCATTTGTATCCAGATTATTGATTAGAGGGTGTCTCTCTGGTTTTGCACATTTCTTTAGTACAGGAAAGATGGGATAAATACAGTTCCTTGTTTTTGTCATAGTATTGTTGTTTCATTAATGCACAATTTTGGCTACTAATTTGTGAGATGCTGACAGAAAACAAACAGAACTGATAGCTATTTCCTTTTGCACAGATAATTATAGCCTGCATTGATAAGTGCTTGGCCATGATGCATTTGCAGCTTTGTTGTAGTGAACTGAAGTGAATTTAAAATCATACAGATGTCTAGATTTTACTAATTGCATATGAGTGATTGTGGGTATTTCTTCTCTTTATACTAAAAGATAGTATAAAGGATTTACCACAGTAATTAAAACCAATAGAGGAAAAATGAAATTTTTCTTTTCTTTATTCTTGCTTATTGCTGGAATCACTTCACTGTAATCAGTAGTTAATAACTGAAGTGTTCCCCTTCCCTCTGCCCCCCAAGGCCAGCTGCTAGCTCAAATTTAGGGAGGTTAGGGTGAGGGGATCTTCAGGATAGGGAAGTAAAACCAAAAGAGGCTCTTACCCTGAGATGTGTTCCAAGGTTTATTCCAAGAAGGGGATCCCAGGGCGAAAGAGGCCCAACCCCGGAGGGAAAGGGGGTTTTATCCATTTCAGGGTAGGGGGCGGGGTTACCTATGGCCAAAGGCCATAGGTTAGAGTCAAGGGGCAGGTAGGGTTTCAAGGGAGGGCAATGCCAGAGGGATACAACAAATAACCTATATGGTGATTAATTTCTTATGACAAATATCATCCCAGTGAAAAATTATTACATTCACTGGATCATAGGCACCTGATTTAGTTGAGGGATCATACCACTAAAAGACTTTGTGACTGACAATGTGTTTTTTAAAATCCATTTTCAATGGATTTTGCTGTGTAACAGTTACTGTTCAAGTCTATTATTGTCAATATTACTGACTGTAAAGGGAAACATAATTCAATGTATTGCATTGGATCAGGGAAGCAAAACAGTAGCACAGTATAATTTTCCAATAAGTTTTCAAACTGCATATTTTATTAAAAACTCAGAGTATTTGCCAAAGTCATACTTTCAGAGTTCCCTTTATTTCTTTCTTTCTAGATAAGTGAGTTGTGTATTTTATATATAACTTATATAACACTCAAACTCTTTCATGGTGTAAATATGGGTGGGGGGGTTTAAATCAATCTCTGTCTCTCTGTCTGTCAAGTTTATATATAAACTCTTGATTTTTACTGATGATCTGCTTTGGGTTGAGTCAATATCTGAAAGTTCTCAGGCTTGGGTGCCTCTTGCCTTCTGAATGGCTAGAGCCATGCCTTGGGAGTTTCTTACTGCTTTGTGCTTAGATATGGTTTCTATCCTTGGTCAAAGATTGGGTCTCTGAGACTTAAGCAGTAATATGTTATTTCTGAGTGTGTAACTTTAGAGTGTGTTTGAAATAAGTTTTTCAGAAGGAGTAGTAAGTCTGATTATTGTACTGACTTAACAGAAAAAACCTCTAGTATTTCTACAAGGAAATGTAACTAGATTTTTCATTTGTTGCTGAATCTGTTTATTCTTTTTTATTTGCAGAAAGTGAGTGAAAAAGTAGGAGGTGCAGAAGGAACAAAGCTAGATGATGATTTCAAAGAAATGGAAAGGGTAAGTCTGAATACAGCATATATTCATTATTACTGTGCATTTTTTCTTTCTAGGACAGGGATTTCAAAGATTTTGTCCTGGAATCACTCAGAGAATTTTGAAATACTTAACTTTTATTCAGCGAGACTGAGAGGGCTTTTTCCATTTTCTGTTTCTTTTTGTTTTCTAACCAAAGGATATATCATGTAGAGCACTCTATAATGCAAATTTTTCATTCAGAGATTGAGGCTGAAGTCAGCTACAAATTAGCTGCATTTAAACCATTGTATAGGATCTCTGAAAACTGAGTCAGTCTACAAGACAGCCATTTAAGTGGTGAAGGGTGTTGGTAATTCTCTGCTCCTTGAGTATCAAGGCACTGGGAATGACAGTGGCACTGTTCAGAGGTCCTGTTAGGCAGCCACCACTGAAAACGTGCTTCAGGTGGATGGGTCCAACACTCCCAACAGGCTGCTTGGTGAGGCTGGCAGTGAGATAGCATTGAGTGTCTCAGTAGAGGGGAAAAAAAGAAAAAAAGCCACAGCTGTAGGTGGCAGTGATAGTATTTCACCTGAAAGGATCAGTAAGGGCAGCATTTTTTCAGGCTTCAGCTTTTTATTACCAAACCTTGTAATAAAAGCTTGTGCTAAGAGATTTGTAAGATATGTGTGTGATATATAAATCTGATTAAGAGAAAAAGAAGATATTTATCTGTACATTTGTATAATGAGGTGTGGAAAAAACTTGGATGGAAAATAAAGGGTATATCTTTTGCACTTCTTACAAAGAAAGCACAGAGCTGTTTTTTCCCTCTCAGCTTCTGTTTGAATGGGTAAGTATCGGCATTCCTACTGAAAGATGTTAACAAGGATTCAGAAAACTGAGGTAACGTTTAGAGTGGAAAACAGGACATTGCAACACCTAAGCATGGGTTCCACATCATGCTTGTGGGCAGGATGGGTTGGCAGGCCAGGAGACAAGAGCACTGAAAGCTGAGGGAGGAATGGAGTAAACTTACAGTTGCATCCACACTCCTCACCTGGCCCTGTGTCCACTGCCAGCTTTCCTGCAGGCAATGGACATGATCCTTCTGCCCATCCCTGGCCTTCTGTTTCCTCGCCCCCACTATCCTCTGCAGCCTCCTAGCCATTTCTGTGTTCCCTGCCAGGCAGTTCAGCTACTTACTCACCCAAGTCTGGCAGACCTCTCCTGCTTCTCTGCATAAAGGATAGAGCAAGACCGGGCAGATGGCAGTGGCAACAGGAAACAGAAAGACATGACAGCATGATGCACCCAACCTATCTCAGGTGTTCTTTTTTAAAATAGGAACTTGCTGTTATGATAAAGGAGTTCACTCTGTGGGACACAAGTACCCTGCAGAGAAATGCAATATGTCCTCATAAACACGCAGTACAGGACATGATGGGGATCCCCCGGTCTGCCAAAGCAGCATTCTCTTCTCTGAGACCTGATTCTGAGAGTAATAGTTGCATACTTTGCTACATTCAGTCTAGGATGTGGATAGGGACTGCTTCCTAAGAGAGGAAGACTTCTTCCTACAAAATAAAATAGAAGAAAGTAACACTATTCAGTTCTAAGTTTTTTAAAATCCTAAATGGGAATCAGCTAGGGAGAAATAAACAGTCAGTGCGTTCATGCTGATAGGTTTCTTGAAACTGGGAACTGAGTGATATTTAGTCTTCCTTAGCCCAATTTTACCAGACCTTGTTCTTGTGGAAGGAGTAAACAGCCCATTTTATTGTTAGCAGTGACTTCTGCTTTCCTCTCATTTTTCCAGTTACTAGGAGATCAAAGACAGACAATTCTCTGAAAAGTTGTCAGTGACTGTTCTATGAAAAAGTTTTCCCTGTTGTGGATGGTTCCCTGGTTGATATAAAGAATTAGCACTGTGCAATGATCAAATGTATCAATAACACTGTACAATGTGTCAAAGTCCTAACACATTCTGAGGTACTTTGTACTAATGGCCTTACTTGAGAATGGATCTGCTATAAACTGAAATGATGGACTCATGCTTTAGTACTTTTCCAGGTATTACCACCATTCCGGTACAAGGGCTGTTCTGAAGTACATAAAAATAAAATCATAAGAAGAGTTAAAAGAATTTGTAGGAATAAAATGAGAGAAAAGCTTCTTCCTTTTGTCTAACTTTCATGTTTCTTTTTGTTTAACCCTCTGTACTCTAGAAAGTGGATGTTACCAGCAGGGCAGTTGTGGAAATAATGGCAAAGACAATAGAGTATCTTCAGCCAAATCCAGGTAACCTAGTTTCACAATTTTACAATTTTGCAGCACTTTTTGAAAACACTCCCTCTCACCGGTACTAAGTCTGACAGATCTCATCCTCACTGGTGCAATTAAGGTTGACACAAAATTGGTGAAGTTACTGTAAACAACAGGGATGAGTACAGGCCTCTATGCTAGGGTGTCATGGTGAATGGAGATTGGCTTTGGAAGGCTTGTTTCCCTTTTGAGTCTTCTTTCATTAGGTAAGTGGGCAGCACATGACCGTGAACTGGGTGCACTTATTTGTAGGAACCAGCTTGTCAGCACTGTGATGGTGATTGAAAGGACAGGGTCCATGGTTTGCATGCATGAAGCCAATTTTATTGATTATAAAGCTTAATATGTATATCTTTTCAGCTACAGCTAAAATTAGCAACAATCACGTCTCTTGGTAACATTGCTAAATCATAGCTTTTCACAGACACACAGGCATGTATGGCCCTGCGTGATTTGTCCTAAACAATGCACACTGTTATCTTTTGCTTCCACCTTCAGGGTTCTGCCATGACTTGCCAGGGCCTGTAGCCCACAACGTTAGCACATCTGTAACTGAGCAGTACTCTGAGTCCTGCTCTCTAGCTGTATTCCCATACTGTGAGCATGGGGGACTCCCCTGAGGCTGGTGATGTCTGTGGCTGCCCAGGGCAGCAGGGCAGGGCCTGCAGCCAGCACCCATCCCTCAGGCTACATCCCTGGCATCAGGCACAGCCCTGCCATCCTCACACACCTAGGGAGGAGGAGAGGCATGGTAGAACTGTCTGCATCAGGCAGCTCTTTCCTTTACCTTCCCAGTCATTTGCCATGTGAAAGAAAATGACCAGGCAGTCCTTGCAGACCATGGAAAAGCAAAGTTCCAAAGCAATTTCCTTCATGGCACAAGAAGAGATACCACTTTTTTTTCTGGTCCTCTGGCAATTTCCCATCCTTATTACAGAAAAGGGATGGTGTGAAAGAGCTATTGATATCATACTGGAGAAAAGGACAAAAAATCAAGTGTTTTCAAACATGTCTAAATAGAACCCTCAAAATACAAATCAATGAGGTTTTTTTTCCATAGGGAGATGAAAGAACAGGTTTGATTGGGCTGATGGAAACCTAATTACCTGTTCCTTTTTTGCCAAAGGTTTCTCACAGGGAGGGGTGATCTGGACCTGCAATAAACAAGTAAACCATTACAGGGATTATTATGGAGATTGATGTAGTGATCTAGGAACATAAGTGTTTTGATACTAGTGTAAATCAATGCCAGCATCACTGGTAAGGTAAATGGAGTTAACCTGTGATAAATCACAGAATCACAGAGTACGAAGAGTTGGAAGGGACACTCAAGGATTATTGAGTCCTAGCCCTGCACAGCACTGTCCCCAAGAGTCATACCATATGCCTGAGAGTGTTGTACAAACACTTCTCAAACTCTGTCAGGCTGGTTCTGGGACAACTTCCTTGAAGGTAAAAGTAGGTCTTCTGTGTACCATAAGGATCTTAGAGTTTTGTGGAACTACAGACCAAATTCACACATTTACACTGAGAAATTTCATTCCTAATAGCTGGAAATAAATTTGAACTGCTGTGAAATTCTTCAGCTCAGTGGGGTATGCTGAAGGACTATTGCCGGTACATTAATTGGTGATATTTTTATGTTAGACCACAGAAGAGAAGATAATATTTTTATGATGCTGACAGCAGATTACAAACAACAAACAAACAAAACAGACACAAAAAACCCAAACCAAAATGCAAGACTAGTATTTACAAGTTCAAGGACTGCTAGAGAGAAAATAGTAATGACCAGAAGGTTTTCTATGTCAGCAGATGAAACTCTGTTTATGACTTGAATCCACAGCTTCATTGCTCATCATAATGTACTCCGCAGGAAAAGCAACAGGATTGGCAAACATTATAAGGATAGTGACAAAACTGTTAACTGCTGTCAAACTGCTGTTAAGCATGTTAAGCAACACTGTGTAGACTGAGTAATAAGCTTTGGCTGTTTAGTGCTTCTCCAATGCCTTCTTGACACATCTGAGTGGTTATGATTGCTGTTAATCGTGAAATAGGCTCACGGCAAAAGCAGAGAGCAGAATTTCTGCAGGTAGCTAAGGCTGCGATTTCAGGCACTTCAGGCAGATGTAAATTGCAGTGCTGCATGAAAGAACAGTTGCTATAGTCTAACTTCATATCCCTTCATATGCTTGTGGTACATGCAAGTAGAATCAAAAAATTAACATCCTAATAGGCAGGAGGAAGATTCACTTTTGTTGTTCAACACTTCCTGTTGTTCATTCCACAAGTAAGAGGAAAGGAGGACTAAACATTTTCAGTACTCATCTGATCTTAGATTGTTTTATGTCAGTTGCAAAAGGGCTCCCTATGGTGAGAAGAATTGTAATTTATTTTTTCAATAAAAAAAACTATTCTCTTTTAAAATTCTCCCTACGGTATTACCTTTTACATGGGTCACAAAAAATGCCAGTTTCTAGTATTTCCCATTTGCTTTCTCATTTCTGTAAAAACTTGTAAAAATATTACATTGGGAAAGGGGTAGGAATTTTAATTTAAAAACAAAAACAAAAATCCAAACAAACAAAAACAAAAACCCAAACAAACAAAACAAAACCAAAAACACAATACACAATAAACAAACAGGAAACAAACCCCTTAGCAGCAGTATTTTAAAGAAGATTAAAATTTTACCTGGGTTTGGTAGGAGGAAGAAGAGTTTGGATGTAGCACATCTTACTTATTGATAAATAAGATGTGTCTGGAAAACACTGGAATAACATAGTACTGTGATACTACAAATCACCTGAGTCCATGGTGTTTTGAAACATCAATAAAAGAAGTATGCATCATTGTCTAATTTTTGCTTTCTACTTGCTGTCCAAAATATAGCCACTTCATTTTTTCATATTCCCTCTTATATTTCTTTCTTTAATTTCTGAAAATACTCCCATTTGCTCCTGATTTAATTCAGGTTGCTGTCTCCATTCCCCTGATTAATTTTGTTTGTGCCTTATTTTCTTTTGTGCTTCTGAATTATCTTATTGCCACCATCATTTCAATGACATTTAATGTACTTAAAATGTAGTTTCTTATACTGAAGAGTGAGCAAGTCTGCTGACTGTAGTTTTGTAGTGGGTAGAAATAGAAGACATCAATAAATTGAGATGTTGAAAAACATAATCTGATGGCCCTCTAGGGTAGTGGGAAAACTAAAAAAAATCACGATTACTAAATGTTAAAAATACGTTGCTATTTCATAGCTGCTTCTCAGGCAAAATAAGTACTGTGAGAGTTGCCTGATTTTCTGTGTCTGTTTCCATGTCTGTATCTGTGCAAGGAGATACATAAGCTAAAAGTGAAATATACTCAACAACAAGAACTCTCTCTTGATATCACTTTTAACAATAAACATATGAAAAAGTTTGTTGACTTCAGTCTGCTAATATTTCATTTTGCTGAAGTAATGTGTGCAGGTTGAGTTTTGACCAATGAAATCAGCACACAACAGTGTGAACTATTAATATTTTTTAAACAGGAAAACTAATTTTAAGAGCACCTTAAAAGTCAAGCATTTGCAAGGGGGAAGGTAGAGATATTCGTAGCTGCACTCCAGTAGCACACACAGTACTGCTGATAAGAAACATGCTCTGAGTCTGCATTGCTGGCTATAGGATTTAGCTGGAAAAATTTGAGGTCAAGTGGCATTAACTGATTGACTTTCTTCAGGCCATTCACATGCTGTAGTTGCAAAAATTCACTAAAGCACATCAGCAAACAAATTAATTATTTTATATTTGTTGTCTTTGTTTCCATCGATTATGATATTTGTGTCCTTTCATTTAACATTTGTTCTTCAGTTATGTGTCTGAAATAAAATGCAAGCTAAAGTACAGTTGAAAACCTTATTGAAGTAGGAGTTTCCCTACATCCCCATGAAAAGCAGTAACTGTTGCAAAGGTTGCTGCACATCATGTTTGGGGACATGGGCTTTCCTTAATGTTTTACAACAGAAAAAACTTTCAAATGTTTAAAAAATGGGAGGTACCACAGTTTATTCTTGAGTGTACTTGGTCTGGACTTTTCCTTGAGGGGAAGGCTGACTCAATCTGGTATCTATCTGGTACCTAGGGATTTTAAGATCAAGAAGAACTTGGAGATATCTTAAAGATTTTCTTCTCTGTCACATGTCAAACATGCTATCTTGGGTGCGTTCCTGGGCTTACTTCTGTCCAAATCATTTCAAGGGAAGCTTTGACTTAAAAGCTCAGGGCAGAGACTCCTCTCTAGTCTGCCAGCAAAATGAAAATGGTGTTGACCAACAATGTTTCATTCTTTTGCTCTAAAAAGAGTTAATGAAAAATGGAGTTTAGTCCTACACTTGCATAGTCTTTAAAATATGTTTTAGTTGCTCCGATAAATTCAAACACAAGAATGGATTAATAACTGTATAGGCAAATTATTGCTTGTTTGTAACCTCTGTCACTTGGTTTCTTCAGCTTCCAGAGCTAAACTCAGCATGATCAACACTATGTCAAAAATTCGAGGCCAGGAAAAGGGACCGGGCTATCCTCAGGCAGAAGCCTTGCTGGCAGATGCGATGCTGAAATTTGGCCGAGAACTTGGTGAAGAATGCAACTTTGGTAACTTATTTACTTTGCTTTCCATTGTAATGCAATAAAAATGGTAGGAAAAATTCATATAGCTTTCATTATTAAAGGGTTGCACTCTTATAGAGGAGGAATATCTGCAAGAAGCATTAGAATTCTGCTTCTCTGCAGGAAGCGTTAGAGTTCTGCTTCATCCGACTTTTTATTTAAGGCTGGTCTAGGCCTGTTTTAAGTATCTTTTGAAGATTTCAACTAGAGAAATTTTTCTTATAAATGGAAGTCAAATTGTTTTCATTTGGACCCATAGGCTTTAGCTCTCTGTCCTAACTTATGATACTGTGGCTGTGTTAGATTGAAATATGTACATATACAGAAATTTTATTATTGTCTGTGCATATATAGAACAAAGGACTTTTGTCTTCAGAATCCTTAAACTGTTACTGTCATCATTGCAGGCAAGGAATAAAAACTAATAGATTTTAGATAGACTTTTCTGACCGAATTCCATGTTTTAAGTCACTAGTGAATACTCCTGCCTCATCTGTTAACTGCTCCTCCGTCCAAGCCCAAATGAATTTACAGTTGTCTGAGTTACAAATGTTAAACTGACTCTTAAAACTATGTTCAACAGTAGAGTTCTGATTATAAAAAAATGACATTCACAATAGTGTACTTTGTCTTTCTATCTTTATGTTTGTGTGGACTTCTCTCTGGCCGTTTTTACGTCGCACACCTCAGGAACCTCCAATGGGACTGTGAAAATCCTATTCTCTATTTAAACCATGATAAAATTTTTTTTCCTGTCATAAAGACATTTAGAATGGAAAAAGTACTTTTTTACTTGTTTTATGTAATTCACTAGTAAGCTTGACAGATGTAGTTTGATTTGTTAGCACAAATGTTTTTTTATCCTGGAGGGGCAGAAGCTAAATACAACTGATTTTTCTTAAAATTGGTTGCCTGTCATTTACTAAATTTCAAACACATTTTTAAAAGGAAAATGAAGAACTAATATAATCTAGTTTCTGCAAATTGCTTTGTATTCTGTGATAACTGCACTACCATGCAGCAGAATAGATATGGCAATTATTTTCACATTCTTAACTAATAGCAGCTATTACGGCTGTTTGTCATTCTTAGTCCAAATCTGGAAGGCTCTCTCATTTTGCAGTGCATTACTGGCATCTGCTGCTTGGGAGAGAAAACTTCTTCTGAGTTCTCATATATTTTGGTTTTCAGACTCTTCATATTCTTTGAAAGTATTGGGGTTTTTTTAATCCCTAACCTATACCTCAAACCAGAAGGGTGTGTTTGAGCTTCTTGCTTTTCTTTTTGTGCAGCAGAAGTAAAACAGAGTGGTAATTTTCTCCAAGTTAATCTTGGAGAAAATTTCAAAAGGCAGTTAGGGTTATTGAAGTTTACATCTACACTTGAGTAGTCTTTATAGTAGACCTTGCAAGTTGCAGTAGTACTATGAAGTCTATAGTCTTATCAAAAAAACCCTTTCATTAAAAAAAATCTATGAAATCTATGAAATCTATGAAATCTATGAAAGATTTTTTACATTTGGTACTGTCACCAGTCTCACTAATAGCAATGGGGATACTTAGACTCAAATTAAAAGTATTTTTAATGCAGTGTGGTGATGATACCACCAAGTAAATACAGTTAATTTTGTTCTAGTGTATTTATTTCAACAGTGAGGAATGAACAAACTGTAAGGGATGTGGAGGAGCCTGTCATGACACATTATAGAACCACAAATTCAGCAGTATTACAAGGCATGAACCCTGGTGGCTGCAGGAGTGTAAAATCTCTGTTGCTCTTTGACATAGTGCATCATCCTCTGTTTCTTTCCTAAACTTGAGATCTAAAATGAAATACTAAGTGAAGTTACCATGAAGTTTCCATGACTCAGTTTCATTCTACTGTGATTCAAAACTTAAGTTATTTTGACTGTGTGTTTTTTTTCAGGACCAGCACTTGTTGATGTGGGAGAAGCTATGAAGGAGCTTTCTGAAGTCAAGGACTCCTTAGACATGGAAGTGAAGCAAAACTTCATTGACCCACTTCAAAATCTCCATGACAAAGATCTGAGAGAAATACAGGTATTTGCCCCAGTGCAGCATTTTAATAATGCCCAATGTGTCTCTATGTTTAAAATTTTTGTTAGTTGTGTAGTTTAAAAGGGGGCATTCAGGTTTGAAAATTACCTGGGTTTTGTCTCTTTTGGCTTGAGTTTTACTTTCTAATTCTGTGTCCCTTGTTGATGCTTTAGAAGGAGAAAGATATAAATATGAGCATTCTTTGATGGCAGTATTTTCAGTCTTGTGCAGGCATGAACACAGTACTCTCATCTTGCCATTTAAGAGCTTATTTCACAAAATAGATGTATCGATGTTTACATTCCATTTTCTAGTGTATGGCAAATGCTTATCTGTGTAAGCAGCTGCTCTTCTCAGTTCAGAAAGTATTTCATGCTGTTAAATATATGTGTATGAAAGATCTTTTGGATTGTTTGATATAATTTAGAAAATGGGTAATTATAAATATCATAGTGAATGATAAATTGATTCTTCTGAGAGAAAGTAAACCCCTCAAGTAATCGTGGTCATGCTGATAGCATTAACTTCTGGCCAGTTGTACGCAGCAGCTGCTAAGCAGATGAATGTGAATGTTACCTCAGTTAACAATCTAGGAAATCTTCAATGTAAGATAGCATTAAGGTAGTTTATTAGTTTGATAGAAATGATAAAAATGATAAAAATATTTTCTGTGTGGCTTTGTTTATGAATGCTGTTACACAGACAAAAATGTACTAAATTGTGCTTTTAAAAGAATTTTTCTCCTGAGCATCCAGGGAAAAAAACCCAAAAAATTGTGTTCAGGTAATTCTTCATTAGAGTTAAAAAGCAAGAAACCTGCCTATCTTTTATACAGATGGCAGTTTAAGTTGTCCATTCTGCATGGCCTTTTATTAGTGTTGGTCTAGAGTACTGCAATTCACTTTGCTTCTTAAATGATACATAAACCCACATATTTCTTTGTTCCATATTTCTCTCCACTGGGAAAGGGTTAGTAGACAACAAACAGGATATGCTTCCAAGTGTGCATGGGCTACTTGCTTACAATACAATATCAGGAGAGTTGGGGAAGATCTTTTACTGTCTGTTTGCATTTGTGTTTGTTTTTTTAGCATCACCTGAAGAAAATGGAGGGTCGACGCCTGGATTTTGATTACAAGAAGAAAAGACAGGGCAAGCTCCCTGATGAAGAACTTCGTCAAGCTCTGGAGAAATTTGATGAATCAAAGGAAATTGCTGAGTCAAGCATGTTTAACCTTCTAGAGATGGATGTGAGATAACCCTTGTTAATCTTTGACTAGAATCTTAGAAAGATAGCAGAAGCACTTTCCTCCTTTTGGAACACAGTGAAAGGCTATAGTAATGTACAGTATGTTTATGTAAGAATAATTTATTAGGTATTTTATAGGTAACTGAGCTAGAGAATGTAAGTCTTCTGTGGTGTTGATGTGTTTCTTAACTGCAAAGCATTACTTACAAAACCAAAGTATCTTTCTTCTTAGAATTATGTTTACTTGTGGTTATAGGGTTTGTGCCAAAGCTTTTTTGCTTATAGATTGGTTAGGATTAAGCATTTCCTAGGTTTATCTAATGTTCTATTTATAATTAGTGTTGAAATTGTAAAATTAAGCAAGAAAAAATATCTCTGTAACCACATCTGTTCAGGTCTGTCTTACAGAATATATAATCAAGGGAAATTAATTTTAAGTATTTCTGTTGATGTGAATTATTTGGCTTATTTTAAGTACACACCTATTTCTAGCTCCTCATTTTGTCACCAGATTGCTATAGAGGAGCTATAACAAACCTATATTTACATATAGAACTTAATATTTGCATGGGAACTAAATATAGCTGCACTGAAATGAAAGAAATGTAAAATGTTTGTTGTTTTAATCTTTGTAGTAACATCCATGGCCATGTGTGCAAATAGTGCCGGCCAACATTATACCATTGTGGCATTGTGCACTATGGAAACTGCTAGCAATTGCATTGCCCACAAAGGGGGGATCTGGGTGCTTTTTCTCTCGTGAAATTGAATGCTCTCTGCCCTCTCTACAAATTTTCTGCATCCCAGAGTATTTGGTATCTTTCTGTTTTGGTCTGCTTCACATGTCAGAATACAACAGAAGCATGACTATAGTCCCTATGGTTCTGCACTCTTCAAAGGCAGGGAAGGAGAAGGTTCATTATAGTCTCATTACAGTTTCGTTTTTACTTTCATAGTGTTTGCTGAATGTGGTAGGTCTGTAGGCCGCTGTTCATGCAAATCAGCCATGGAGAGGTGATCAGCAGAGAAGAGTTCCAGTTACCATTCCAGATCAGGTCATAACCAGATGGGGTGTTGAATAAAGACTGATATGCAAATATATATTTACTGCTAACTATAAAGATGAATCAAGGTTTTTAGAGAGATAAGCTAAACTGTCTTTGCAGTGGACAGTGGTCTTTATTCTCAATTTCCTGTTAGTATTCACCTAAGATCTGACGTTTTAATGTCAATCCTCAGATTGAACAAGTGAGCCAACTTTCTGCTCTTGTGCAAGCCCAGCTGGAGTACCACAAGCAGGCTACACAGATCCTACAGCGAGTTACTTCTAAACTGGAAGATAGGTAATGCACTTTTTGTAAGTTTCTTGAATAGTTTGTTAGTTTTACAGAAATAAAAAACCCAGGAGTAGAATGCAATGCTGATATCTTTCTCAACTTGGAATTTGTACTTTTATGAAATCAAGGGCCATTTCATTAGGTGATTGAAGGTGAGCTTTAAATGTTTAGGAGATGCATCTACTTCTGAGTATGAGTTCAGGAAAGCACCTCAGCTGAGTAGAGCTATCAAGTGTGAGTTAACTGAAATTAAGTATTTATTAATACTCAATTCAGTGACACTCGCAGCTTTGGATTCCTTACTGTTTATGCATGTATTCACAAAGTGCGTTCATTCTGAAAGAAGATGTTAAAAATTGATTTTGCAAAAGAGTATCTTGTTGCATCCTTGTCTACCTGAAGATTTTCCTGAGCCAGTAGTGAGACCCTCATTATTAACCGCTTTATTAAATGCTCCTCGTACTATCAGATCAAACTTGATATCAAGACTTGAGTTGCTTTGTCCATTCCCGTTTGTATAACTGCATATGCTATCAGAATTCCTCTAACATCTTTTTTAAAAGAGTTTCATAATTTCTACTTTAGAATTTTTGTTTCCATCAAAACAGATTGATCAGCTTCTCATGCACACATTCTTCTTCAAAGTAATTTAACATTCAGGAAAGGTTTCACTGCCAATATGGTTCTGGCAGACTCTCAGCTGGATATATTTCCCAAGAGGAGATAATGTTCACATACTGCGTGAAGGAAGCTGTTTTCTGATGTCATTAGCATAGATCAAGTTGCTAATACTGCTGGGTCTGCCAGTATTAATTTTCTCAGAGCATGCAGCCTGAAAAAATTCAGTTCTAAGTCTTAAGGTCTTTGTGTCTAGAAGCAGCACTTGTTTTGGTCGGTAGGCTTCCCAGCTGACTGTTCCTGGATACAGTTTGCAATATTGTCTAAGCAGCTAACAGAAGAATTTTTAGCACTTGCAAAAGAGTACTGCAATTCACTTTCTTTACAGAAGCATTTGAAGAGTACTGCAATTCGCTTTCTTTGCAGAAGCATTAAGAATTCCTCAGGAACAGGAGTTTTATCTGGTAGTCCATAAATTATGCCATTAAGTGACCATATATTTCTACAATAGATTTCTCTTCCTGTAACAATTCATATGATCCTTTGCTGTTTTGAAATTTCTGCTAACTGGTCAGTATTTTTCTTCAAATTTCAGCTGTGAATGATTTTATCTTTTCAAGGACCTTGCATCAGAATGCTATAGTAATTCAGTTGAACTAATAAACTAACTTTTGCATCCCTAATTGTAAAGAGGCTGCTGGCTAAATCATATTTTATCCACACCACTGGACACAAATTGAGTGCTGTGATGTGTTCATGCCGGAGATGAATCAGGGATGTAGAGCTGTTACTATCCAAACTACTAGTCTTTCCCTGCAGGTGATAGGCAGGTAGCAAGTAACGCACAACCTCTGGGGTTTGGTTGAGTTTTGGTTTTTTGTTTGTTTGGTTTTTTTTGTTTTTTTTTTTTTTACTATATGGACCAGAAAATAAATTATTATTTGCTATTAAGCTGAGAAAATTTGTTACTGTTGACTGTCAGTGATGTCTACAGCACATACTGTCCATTGTCTAGATACTCTTTTTAAAAGAGTAATGGAACCTGTTCATGCTGGCTTCTGGACAGTGTCTTACAACTACCAAGACTGTCCTGTGTAAAATATTCACAAAAAATTTTTTTAAGTATGAGAGAGACTGCAAAAACTATGAAAAATTTAAAAATGCATTTGTCTTCTATTTTTTCTGGGCTGTTCAGATTAGACTTCAAGACTTTCTTCAGAAAGTACAAGTGAAAGAATTTAATTTTTTTCTACACATTAGTGGAAGGCATAAACTTCCTTAAAATGCCATGATTCCAGGAACTGGGGAAACATTAGGAGCTTGGTGAACATTGGTAAACTTCTAGTAAATAAAAACTGGAAGGTGAATCCTCTAGTGAACTAGGGATGCAATTTTCCTAACACATGACAGAGCAGCTGGGAAGCAGGAATGCTTTTCGTGGAGGTATTTATTTTCTTAAGAAACATGGCTCATGCTGAACTTTTGGGTAATTTTCATCAAGTCACTAGAACTGTCACCTTATAATTCATAATCTGAAAAAAAATGATGTTTGTTTCATGAAAGTATTAAGTATAACAGAACTAGTTTAAGCATTTTAAAAATCTTTGAAAAAATTTCAAAAATTCTTTTAAAAAGTCTTGCAAAAGTAACTTTTGCTAATGAGTGAAACAAAGGCTTTTTATTTATTTTGACCACTTCAATTATTTAAGTGGTTTTGTTTTTTTGCTTATGGGTTTGGTTTTTTAATGTGGAAGAAAAGCACTCTCTGGGAACTGACTTATATTGGTATTTTGGATGTGAGGAAAACCTTGTTATGAGGATCAGAAGTCTATAGGTTAGATGCAGACCTTTTTAATAGATTAATCAAAATGTGCCACCAGCAGTAAATCTAGGGTAGATATTGAAAATATTAGAGAAATCAAGTTGTCTTTTAAGTACAGATCAAATATTCTTTCATATGTGGAATTAGAAATACATGTGGTAGTTGTTCTGCATAAGCTGTTCTGATTCTGTTAATCCCTTCCTTCAATTTTACCCTGGAATGTGTAAATAGACCCTTCCCTAGAAACTCTAGATTTCTCAATTAGAAGAATAAGTTGAAATGAATAATAAATAAATGGTTATTTTGGGAGTTGGGAAGACTGGACTTTTTTCCCTTTGTGAAACAAGTATTCCAAATTGCAAATTAACCAAGCAAGCAGCTGAAGTCAGTACATTCCCACAGAGTCTTCTTGCAAAATGACAAGAGTTGGCATCAATCACCTGAATAATTAATGCTTGCAAGGATTAGAAGCAAAAAGTCATGCTAAAAATGGGGACACAGATGTTTGTAAAGCCCTTCTCTAAGCATTGATATTCACGTAACAAGTCTTTTCTTTATTATGAGCTCTTTGTTTTTGTTAGGCAAAAGGAAGATAGACAAATTGCTAGGTTTCTAAAAAGAACGAAGAAGCAACAACTTCATGGCACAGTTACATTGACTGGTTTTGGTAATTTAGGCTACGGTTGTAAACAAAAAAACTATTTCAAATGACACAACTTGTTTACTGTGGATGATTGATGGATGAGAACTTCAGCCTTGGAAATAAAGGTATTTGGTGCATCTAATCTGCTAACAAGATATTAACTCCTGACATTTAACCTTCATGTTTTGGCAGAATAAAAGAGGCATCATCTCAGCCCAGGCGAGAGTACCAGCCTAAACCCCGTATGAGCCTGGATTTCTCAACTGGTGACAATACACAGCACAATGGAGGAATATCCCATGCCACCACACCCAAACCATCAGGTAATGTCAGAGTTTTGTGCAATGCGGAAGTTACATGTTTTCTTCCGAAGTTTAGTTTTTCCATGAGGGAAAATGAGAATGGGGATAGTATATACAAGATAAATGTTTGAACTGTTGTTCTCTGTGAAGTATCCTCAGGCAGGAGAGCAGACATGGATTATCCGCTGCTTTAATGTGTCTTTTGGTCAAAAATTTCTTTTGTCCTATAAGATTACCCTGAAATACAGATATTTACAAAATAGGCATTTAGAGAACCAAAATAACTATTGAAAGTTTTCCATGAAAATGCAGAAACCTAAGGCCAGCCAGACCTCCATAACCATATCCTGCTTTTTAAAATCAAGTATTACAACACAATGAACCTGAAAGTAAAAATAACTGAAAAGAAAAACTAAACAAAATGAGCTATTTTTTTGTCGAAGTGGGAGCATCACAAGTGAGATTAAGCACTAGTATTTACTGTCCTAAAGAATGGTTTATTTAATATCTGCATGTACCACAGAAGGCTTATAATTTGGGTTTTTTTGTGCAATATTGATCTATTATTCCAAGGTAGAGTGAGAGCTGGCCTCTTTCCAGACCCCGATTTTAGTTGTTCCAGTTTACCTCTGTGACAATTGCTATCACATTCCACCTTGCAAGACTACATTTTTTTTCTCTAGATCTTTAGTCAGGATTCCCTTTCTTTCAATCACATCCAGATGTGAATGTTTTTCTTCCACATATAGACAAGAACAGTATCTCCATTTGGCACTGGCAACCGGAAATTATCTTACACAATCTTGCAATCTCCTAGCAAAATCTCCTCACTATGCTTACAAGGAGAAGGATATAACAGAGTTTCCTTGAGTGGGGCTCAAGTCTTGCATGCTGGAGTTCTTCTCATTCCACCAGTAATTTTCTTCTTCACCTCTTTTTTTGCAGTGTCATGAACACTTTGTCTGTGCTATGTCAGAGCAGACTGGTGTTGATGTATATCTCCAGCATTTACATTTCCCTCTTCAGAGAGCAGTATTTAACATTTTCTTCAGTAGGGGTTATTTTTTTTTTTAAGTGTTTATTGGTTTCAGAGAACCACCTTCTTTGAAAATTCTTGAATATATGTTTGGGATTATTAATTCAAAGAGTTTATTTGCTAATTCTTCTGAATTTCAGCTGGCACCAATGAGGACACCAAACACGATGTAAGGCTTGTTGATATCAGCACATTAGTCTTCATGGCAAAGAAACCAAAATACACTGTAAACTATATGCAAATAAAAGAAAATAAGATTTCACAATAGAATTTAATAAATTAAATCTGGTATTTGAAAAAATTGCTCTGTTGAGATCTGTAGAAATGGTAAATTTTTGTCGTAAAATAGCACAAGCTTGGTCCTTTAACCAGAGTGAGTGTTCAAAATTGAATATGCAGAATGTTTGAATCTGAAACTTACTCATCTTAAAGCCAGTATTCTTGAAAAAGTAGAATATATACTCTTAGAACTATTATGGTGAAGTGACACTCCCAGTGGCATGGTTCATTCAGATAAGTGGGAGTGCAGGAGCTTTTACTGTGGAAATTCAGGTGGGGATATGATTTCTTAGAGTTTAGTGCTGCTAAATCCTAAATATTTTGTCCAGTAACAATTTTGGTTTTGGTAGGCTTGAAGAGACTTCAGGGGGAGGGAAGAGGGAGCATATTTGTTAGTTTCATATAATATATGAAAATCGGATCAAACTAGTGACTTACAGTAGTATCCATTAGCCATCCTAAAGAGTTTATGGTCAGATGTTCATGAACTAGCATTTTAGAAAGCTCTCAATTTCTAACTTTTTCTGAATCTATCCTGATGGCCCTGCAATAAAGTGTTTTGTGGGAATGGGGAATAAAAGTCTTTGGAAATTTCATACTGAAATTCAGAGGATTAGGAGCATATACAGTGGTTTAGCTGTACCAGTGAAATTTCCAAATAAAGGGCAAACACACAGTTATATCTTCACTATTGTTTTAAGCTACCACTTACACTACTTACCTAGGGTAAATATACAAAGCATCTCTTTGCCAGTAAAGCTGGAAATATGTTAGGGGTTTTGCTTAATTTTTTTGTGTTTTATAAACAGATAAACAGATTTTTGTGTTTTATAAACAGATAAAAATTAGATTCCAAATTGATCATCATTGTGCTTTCAGGTCCGGACTTAGTTCTTTTGGGATTCTCAGACTTTTAATAGCAGGCACTGACAGCAACTGAAGACTGTCAGAAGCTAATAGTTGTCTTCTAGCAAAGTTTGGCAGTCCAAATATAGATATTATTGAAGAATTGTCATCACAATATGAGTGACAACTGAGACAGCAAAATCTGTCATAGGTACAGTAGTAAAATGGGTATGCTTAAGTGTTGAGATTTTAAACATGTTGTTTCTGTTTTTCTTCTCCTTAGGTGTTCACATGGATCAGCCATGCTGTCGAGCACTGTATGACTTTGAACCAGAGAATGAAGGGGAGCTGGGATTTAAAGAGGGTGATATTATTACCCTCACTAACCAGATTGATGAGAACTGGTATGAGGGGATGCTTCATGGCCAGTCAGGGTTTTTCCCCATCAATTATGTAGATATTCTGGTTCCCTTACCCAATTAGGAATGCTGATCCACCACCTCTGACACAATATCTGTGTCAGTACCACTGCTTTCAAAATGCTGCTTCTTACACCTTACAAGTGCAAACTGCAGTGGTTAGAGTTACCAATTCCTAATGAGCATCTTTGGTTTACGTGTTGTCATACTGTGTGGTGGTGATGCGTTGTATCTTCAGAGCCAGCACAGCGTGGATTAGTTTATTGACTGTGCTGGCCTGGTAGTAACCAGAGCCATTAGTGAGATGAAACGGGGAAGATGATGGCAAGCAAAGCAGGTAATTCATAGTGAAGTAGCAGGAAGTGAAGGTGGTGTTGGGAAGATAATGCCTATCACCACTGTATTACTTTTTCAGTCTTAGTTCTCTATAAGAGGGAAAAGTTCTTGCCATTCCATCTTTCCCTTTCTGATGATACAGTTCACATAGGTCTAACATTGACTAACCAGAATTGTATCTTCCAACCAAACTGGCTGGCTGTTCTCACAGAGAGAGCATAAGTGTAGATCCTCTGGTTTCTCAGAAAGTGAACCACTGTACTGTGTGTCCTGCTGCTCTCTGCTAAGTTTTATATTCTTAATTATTGTTAAAAGGCCTATTTCCCTCCAGAGGTAAATGGTAAGCTATCAAATGGGGATTCCTGTAGTAGAAATGTTGGACCACAAACCACCTGAATTTGCCCTTCAGGAACTTTTAGCATGCTCACCAAAATGCCAGTAAATGGGCAAGATGGGGAATAAAACTGGCATTTATTTAATGTTTCTTGTCAAGTCTTGGCACAAAACCTTGCTGCTTAAGCACCAGATATCCTTTGTAAACTCATTCACTGAGGAATACAGTAACCAACCAAACACAACCCTCATTTCATTTGTTTCTGTCTGCCATGTGTTCTTTGATCTTCATTTGTGCATACTCTCTCCTCAATGAGGACAAAATAAAACATTATTTTTTTTGTTGAGCAACTGAAGACATGTGGCTGTATATACAAACAACATTTTCCATCTGTTTAGTTGGTTCTCCTGTGTTCCTCCTTCCTGCACTTGGTGTGTACAGTGCTGTGCCTAGCTTCTTGGCATTCTTTTGGTAACAGTTGCAGAAGTTCTGTTAGTTTAGTTATCCAGAGTTCTATTTATCTAAATTGTACAGACTCTATCAGAGGTTTAGTGTGCTGCTTCGAATGTGCCACTTCAGTACTGGATGATGTGAAATGAAGACAATTCCCTACTGCTTAATGTATAAACTATATCATGGAAAGTATTGTTATTTCAAATAAATGCTGAGAGAATAACTAGAATGGTGTTGTGGATTATTGCTTTGTTGCTTTGTAATCTCTTTTGATAAGTTCAGCTAACAGGAATTTCATTTGAGGAAGCATATCCTCATTTCCTGCAAATGCAAAAATTTTTTTTTATGGCATTATCATTTTACTTCAGTCAAATAAATTTCATGCATATAATGGCCTTTATAAGCAGGATGAACTTAACACTGACCATCTTAAATTAGTGTCTCAATGACTAGCATGCAGTCTTGTAAATACAGGTTATTTCTTATCAAAGAATCCTGGTGTCCACAATGCAAATGAATCTTAAAGACTTGGTAACTTATGCTTTATTTACAGTTTTAAGTAAAAACAGTGATATTGTCACAGGCAAAACAGACTTGACTTGGAGAAAACAAATTTAAACCAGTTCAAGTATTTTTGTGCAGTGAGAACAAAAGGACTCACTTTTCCTGTCCTGGTTCCCAAGCTCTAATTCACTCCTGACTCTCCCCAGCAGCTGCTCACTGGCATGGGTACTTGTCTGTAAAGTATGTCTGTAAAAGCTCCTCTCTGCTGCTTCTCCCTCCTCATTTTTCCCCCTTCTTCAGTGGTGAGTTGAGCACAGGACTCATTGTGAATATATGCTGGTGTGTCATGAACTGCCTCCATCTCATCATTCTTCAGCCTTGGTGTTCCCTCTGCTAAGAGTGTTTCTCACTCTTACTTTCCCCTTTTTCTGCTCTCTGCCATATGTTCACATCCCAGTGCATATTGACAGAGACTGACAGAGAAGAGTCTTTCAGAGATGGCACCTCATTCAGGACTCAGTTCAAGGTCAGGCTGGACAGGGGTCTGAGAAAACTGGTGTAGTTGAAGATGCCCATTGCAGGGGTCTTGGACTAGGTGACATTTTACAGTCCCTTGCAGCCCAAACTATTATAAAAATGTAGATACAGATACAATTCCTATAAATTTTTTTACAGTTCAGTTCTATATTCTACATCTGGCCACAAAGGAAGTTTCGGTCAGTGATTGGAGGAAATCTGTTTCAAACTCCATGGACCTGAAATCTTTTTATAGGAGTGTTAATGCTGCCATACTAAAGTTACTGTTAGTATTACTATAAACAGTTACAGAACTACTAACTGTGTTAATTATCAAGGCCTAACATCACAGGTACAGCACTGGCACACCTCTGTTTTGTCAGATTATTCTGTACATTTGTGAAGAGCATGCAACCACAGGGAAACAATCTCAGAGACAAATTTGCATGATTTAGAGCGAAAGGGTGGTTGGCGTGCAGTGCTCCCCCACCCTGCTGAGGGGCCCTAGTTTTTAAGGTGTAGGGAATGGTAGTGTCTTTCAACAAATGGGACCAGAAGGATTGTACAGAATAGTCATCATGATAACATGGGCCTGGTCTTGGCATGTTGCACAATTCTTGGCGTTCCTTATTGCTCTGTTCTGTGTCTCCTGCAGGTAATACCTAAAGAATGCTTTATTCCTGGGATGTTAAGATCAAAATCTGACTTAGCTAAGAGAGGAATTACCAGGGCTGACAAAAGTTTGCATGTAAACTTTTGGTACTAGGATAAAGAGGGTGATCCAAAAAGAAAAAACAGGAGAGTGTTTGCTTGCACATGAGGTAGTTCAAAGCTTTGCCTATGGAGCTCCGTGACTCTTCCATTCTAGAATCATATAAGGTATGTTGTTGATGGATATAATCTTTTTTCTCTGAGAGGCTTACTGTCATCCTGCTTGTGTATGTTTTCAGAAATATTATAAAATTATGACATGGGTTCCTAGTTACCAAACTTGGCTGCAGAACTGCTCCTCACAGAGAAAATTAGGAAGCCTGCCAGCACTGAGCTATCAACTGCCAAATATAGCTAAATATTTTAAGTTTGATGTTGGTTTCTTTTTTTCTGTTGAACTGTAAGGTTCTTAGCCTGCTTTATTTACTGCAGAGTTAATCTTCATGAAAAACATAGCAAAATACCCCAACAGCTCCCTAAACAGTTCTCCATTTAAATAGTGATTGAAAATGTGGGGCTTTTTTCTTTTAAGATAGCCTCTTCCCTCCAGAAAGGAGGAAGATGGTAGTCACATCTGGAATTTGTATTCGAATCCGGCTTACAGACAGTTCTCCCTTTGAAGAAGGGAGAATGTGCTTTTCCCACATAAACTTCTTTGACAAGATTTGAAAACTGCTATGAGGACTTTTTCCCACTTCTAGGTCTTGCAAGTCTTTATGGCCACTTGTACACGCAGTCATACTTCTGCTTCAGAATGTATCCTAAGCTTCTCATATCTCGTGAAGGCATGGATTCAGGTGCATGTAGGTAGGTGGAAATGGGTCTTCTTCCCAGCACAGGAGTAGGCTGACTTTGTGATAGGCAAATGACACAATGAATTTGGGCATATACTCAGGTAACACTGTTTTAAAAGAAAGTATGTTCTATAGATATGTTTAATTATCTGTAAAGCACAATAGGTTGTCTTCGACTTAAGTTCAGAATGTCTGGAATGTTCTGTAATTATTATTTTATCATTTTTAAACTTTCAGTACTCTGGTAGTTCAAGCACTGACTTGGTGAAATTTCCAGAAGGTTTTGCTGTCTTCCCTTGCAATTTGATCTAACATATTGCAGCAGATGGGAACAGATTTGCCATACTGTCTTTCTGTACACTGCAATGTACAGAAAAATTCTAAGCTGTTTATCTTTGTTAGTATTTCCTTGGAGATACAGCACAGTGCAGCAGTCAAAGAAGCAGCAACTTCTGCTGAGCCTTCTTAGAGCTGTTGGCTCTTGAAAGCTCTGGTAGCTCTGGGACTTGCACAGAAAACCTGTCCCTTTCAGGTGCCGCTAGGGCAAACAGTGGACAAACTTGTAGTGAAGCAGCATCATGCTGCTTCTTCTCCCTTCCACGGTGCTTAGGGCTTGTGTCTTTCACTTTGTCTCCACCTTTTGTAAAGCATGAAAAGAAGCACTAATAATGTAGGGAAAGATAAAGGGGCTCAAGTTCCTCTGACTCTCCACATCTGTAAATGGAGAGGCTCCAGGAGATGCTGGGCGTCTCTGACAAGATCTGCTTTCCCATCATCTGCAGATACAACTTGTATTTCTTTGGGTTAGTCTGAAACTGGAGGATTCAGTGATTTATCCAACCACCATCAACAGTGCTTACCTAGGAACTTTCCTGCCCCTCAACAGTCACTGGCTTGTGGCATGTCCTGTGCTCAGAGCCTTCACATGAGCGGCAAAGTCCCTCAGTAAGCACTAGCTGTAATGCACATCACCAAGACAGCTGTTTTAGTAGCATTTCTAGTGATCCCCATAGTCGCTCTGTCTCCTCCCAGACCAGAGGTTTGCAAGGTCATGCAGGAGGTTTGTTAAGGATGTGGTGACTGATGCAGAGAGAGATAAAGCATGGTTTCCAATAGGGAAGCCCACCTGTGCAAAGGTGTTGTGGGGCTGCACATCCCTGGACTATGGGTATAGTGCCCTGGACTTGGCACCCGACTGCTATTTCCCATTTCGCCTCCCCACTGCAGTGAGCACCAACACCACCCACCACGGGCTTCAAGAGTGACCTCCTGTAAGCTCTCTGTTAGCTGTGCTGTGCTTCCATACCACAAAGACCATCTGAAAGGTATCTCACTTTCTTGAGCTTCATGAAGCCCATTTCTCCAACCTTTCCAGGTCCCTCCAGATGCCAGAACAACCCACTGTATCAGCCACTCCTCTCTGTTTTGTAGTATCTGTGAAGTTACGGAGAGTGCCTAATCTTCCAAACTATTAATAATGAAATCAGAGTGTCATAGAATGGTTTGGGTTTAAAGGATGCCTTGCAGACTGTCTGGTTCCAAGCCCCCACCCTGCCATGGGCATGGATGCCTTCTACTAGATCAAGTTGCTGAGGGCCCTGTCCAACCTGACTTTGAACATTTTCAATGATGAGGAAATCTCATCATTGGGCAATCTGCTCAGTGTCTCATCACCCTTCTTGTAAAACACTTTCTTACATCCAATTTGAATTTTCCTGTTTCAGTTTAAACCACTGGACCCTTGTTTTACCATTACCAGCCCTTTTAAGAAGTCTCTCTCCACCTTTCCTATAAGCCTCTTTTATATGTTGAAAGGCTGCAATAAGATCTCTCTAGAGCCTTCTCCAAGCTGAACAACCCAAACCTTCTCAGCCTTTCCTTGTAGAAGGCGTGCTCCAGTCCTCCTCTGGCTGTGTTCATGACCCTCTTCCAGTCCTACTTCAATGAACAAGTTGAGCAAGATTGACCCATTACCAGTGGTCACTGGTGTACACCATTTGTGTCTGATCACTGTGCACTGAACACAGCTGTCTGGGCCCAGTCATTCAGTCAGTGTTCCATCTACCTCACTGTCCCCTGGTCTGTCATAGTTTATCAGTTTGACTTATTATGATGTAAAACCTCAGAGAATGTTATATCACAAGACTCTAATAAATTGTATATGTTTCTGTAGCACTTGTCTATATGTAGAGAGACCATGGTATTCTAAAACACTTTGATGCTTAAACGATGGCAAGATTCTTAAATATTGAATATGGTAAGTATATAATCTCTTTTCATGTTAGTTGGTGAAACAAATTTTCTTAGAACCAAGGAAAAATTTAGATTTGTAGAGTCTAATTCAACCTCCTTCTCAGAGGAGGTATGATTAGATAATGCTGCTCAGTGCCATGTCTGGTTAAGTCTTGAACATATATAACTGCACTGAAGATTCAGTTTTCCCAATTTTTAATTTTTTTAATTTTTTTCAGGAGAAGTAGAACATCCTTTGTTTCTGCTGGAAATAGTAAAATTTAGCACTGTAAAAGTTAGCTGGTATATGCTATGCATTATGACTTCATGTGACTGTCACAGCTATAATGGCTGACTGAAGTATTTGAGGGGTACATCTAATGGTGGATGTGACATTATACAGCTTGCATAATTGCCCCAAGTTGATTGCATAAGAGGAATTCCACAAATACCTTGGCAAAGTTTCAAACACTTAACGTGCATTTGAAATGCTTGTATTTAAAGTTTGGTTTCTTGAAGTGCCCGTTGAGTTTTTACTTAGCCCAGTTGCCATGATGGGTTTTGTTTGTAAAGTTCAAGTATTTGTATATATTGTTCTGAAACAGTGAAATCTTGGCAAAACTCATCTGCGATCCTTTGCAATTGATAAGCTAGATAATCCTCTGCCAGTTCTGCAAGCAGAACTCAGAGCAGTACGCAGTTAAATTTTGATGATAGATATCACCACACGTTAGTAGTGATGTCTAGAGGAAGCTGCAGATGCAGCAGCTCTTACAGTGATCTTCTGATCAAATGTTGTACCCAGTTCTTCTGTGTGGTAAAGGGAAGAGTGGTGCAAGGCAGAAGATCAGTCTCTGCAACTCCTCTAAGCAAGTGCTTTAAAGTGTCCTCTTCCAGAAGTAGAATAAACTACAGATACAAAGTAAGTAGAAGGCAGCTGGAATGTTTATCCCATCATTTTTACACATCTTATCAAGAGGATAAAAAGCCTAGTACACCACAATGTCCAATATTACAGACCAGAACTGGTATCTTGGCTATGTGTAAATCTGAGATAGCTGTTAAAAATGAGTACACCTCCAGAGACAGGACATTATAGATCATTTCACCATATCCTCAGCATTCCTTCTCCCAGAAGCTGCTCCTTCACTTTGGACCATCATGAAGTTTGCTTTGGCCTGGAAGTCCAGCAGTGTTTCATGAGGTTCCCAAAATCAGAAGGTCACATGCTACCTAACCAGTTTTAAGTTCTAGGATGGAACTCAACACAGATTTGATTTCCCATGCTGACAGAGTATTGTTGCCTAGGCATTTAGTTTTAATTCTCCAGCTCTGCAATAGGGATGATAATAGTTAGGTATTTCCCAAAGTGGTTGAGGATAGATATGAACGTCCTTAAAGCTCTCAGAGTTTACACTGTGGACTTAAGAAAAAAAATCTGTTGTTTTCTTGGTAAAAATATGGTATTAATCCAGCCAGAACAAAATTTCTGCATTTATTCAAAGTCAGACATTTTACTTTTGACAGTTTAAGAATATTTAGAAAGCATTCATACTCTAAACTTCAGCTTCGAGTCTGAAAACAGAATTAAGCTGAAGATGTCTTCCTTCCACTAAATATTGGGATGTTGTTTGGCAACAAAAAGTATTAATGCACTGCAATTTCATATTTCTCTGGAATTCAGAACATTAGCACTTCACTAGACTGTGCAGCTAAATGGTGATATGCTGTCCACACCTTCATGTCAGAGTACCTGTCAAGTAATACTGCAACAAGCATCAGTGCTTCTTTTCTACCCTGATTCTCAGCTTGCAAAGGTGATAAATAATGCCCAGCTTGCACATTTTTGATTTCTTTGTGTCTAAAGGAACTTAATAGAATTCCAGAATTCCTTGTAACCCAAGAAAATCTCTTGCTTCCTGCCGCTCTGCAATATTGAAGTAGGAAGAGAGGTACCAAGAAACAAGTCTGCTTATCTGGCTTTTATGCACACTTTGAGAGATACTAATGCTAATACTAATACTAATACTAATACTAATACTAATAAATACTAATACTAATACTAATACCCTGGTAGAAACTGAAAGCACAGACACATGTTAAAATCTTCCTCTGCATGTCAGACACTGGATGCTGACAGTCAGCAATCAGCTGCTGCCACTTTGGAGAAAATGTTTCCATTTTGCATAAGAAGATTTTCACTTGATATCTGAGGCATCTTTTTTTAATTCATGCTTGTCTCCCTCTTGATAGTGTGCAACTGTCTGTCTTTTTCTAAGCTTAACACATCTCAGCAGCCCATTTTTGTCACAGCTCCTATGGGGAGGTAAATAATGCAGAAGCGGGAATTTCACAATCCCTGATGAACTTGTAGGTTCTCACCTAGATGAGAGATGTAGAAAATTTAACAGAATATGCTTGGTTTCTATTTTCATACCCAGGAAAGCATTTTGTCAATTGATGATGCACAACCTTGCAGCCTTGTTGATACATTATGCTTATGGTTCATTCTGACGTGCACGCAGCAGCCACTGGAGAAGCCAGTTTGTTTCCTCAAGCTGCATACAGCCTGTGGTACCGCCACATTTTCAAGACACGGGACGGATGTAAGTGCAAGATGTTTGAAATTAAATGCAGCAGTCAATCTTTTGTATTTTGGACCACGGCGCATTACAAAGGCCTCCTTTTTGTTACCGTTTGGTGCTGCTACTATGAGCCAGTAGAGGGCACCCTGACATTTAATTTTAGTGTTACGAACTTTAAAACCGATACACCGTCTGAAATTTAAAGTTTTAAGGGATACTGTTAACAGACATAGAGACTTCTGTAGATAGTGGCTATTGTACAGCGAACATTTTGAAAGTCTGCTTTTTCAATATCATCAAAACCTGAATGTTAGAATTTTAAACTCCCCAGACAACACAAAAGCTCAAACTGTGGAAATTGCTAAAGCTCACCCTACTTACTTTCATCTGTCATATTTTCATAATGTAGGCAGGGCTTTTTTGCCACACTGACTTTCAGAATTGTTTACTAAAAGACAGCTAAGGGTTGAAAAGTCCACTAAAACAGTTGAATAGCATCCATATTGTTTCATTCTAACATGAAACAATCTGTCCCATATAAAGTTATTTTAGCTGTCAGCTCACTACAGATCATTCCAGCACAAAATTTTATTATTTCAGTCAGAAACACACACTTAAACTAAGATTTTTTTTCTCCCCTGTCTCCCATATAATAGAATTGCAAATACTCACCTTCAGAAAACATAAAATTAAAAAAGAAAAATCTGAATACCTTCTGAAATTGTTCATTCAAGCACAAACTATTTGTCACAAAATCCATCTGTCAGCCTTAAGCTAGAAGGAGAGTTGCTTACTATAGACCAAACTGTCTCAAGGAATATATTAGAATGTGAAAATTTTGACAGTTCATAGCATCTTTCATCTGAAGTTCTCTGAATAATTCACATAGTAGCAGATTTTTTTTGATTATAACTAGTTTATATTTGAGTCCTTGAGGAATAAGTGATTAAAAACCTCTTTTTACAAAGTGTGTTTTGAAATCATTGCCTCAGTGCTCACTGTGAGAGTAGGGTAATTTCAAACATTTTTTGTTGTTTGTTTCTCTAAAAATGCATTGAGAATTAGAGAAGGTGTGGAAATTAATACTGTCTAAGAATTTAATTAATTTGTATCTTGACTGCCAGATATATGTGAGGGAAGAAGAAACAATAAGTATTTTTAGGAGTAAAGTTGCATTCTCCAAGGACATCCCGAAAGTTACTCCTATTGATAAACAGCAAAGCTGAAAATACCTCTTAAAATGCTGAAACAAGTACTCCTCATGAGAAATCTTAAAACCATCCACATAAGACTGTAACCCTATCAACCTATCTGCTCATGTGCAGAAGGAGAGAGCACACGACGCAAGAGGACAATAAACTAAGGCACTGGTAACTTGGTATAGATGAGGTAGGAAAGGCACATGATGTCAAAGGCACAGGTGCAATGACAACCAATCATTGCCACGTGTGGAGTTGGAGTCCCTGCATGACTCCACCCGAGATGTCATCATCAGTGCCAAATGTCATCATCAATTCCAATTCTTTGTAAAATGTGTCTTTGTCTGGCATCACACAGAGACATGTTTTTCCTAGACTTTCATTATTCCTAGCTATCATTTTGACCATTTAGAATTAATTAAAAAGAAAACAAAACAGTCTGACAAAAAGAAACTAGGTCTTTTTTTGTCCTTGTTGGAAAAATAAGTGAAGAACACAAGAGTGGGGATAGAGCTCCATGGATACAGGCTTCTGCTTCCACCAGCACACCACTATAGAGGGAAGGCTTATAAGCTCTGCTCCAGGCATGACAGTGTCAGCACATTCCTTGCAAGTATCATGAATGTGCAAAGTAGAAATGTTTTGTTGATGAGCTCTGGAAAATCCCTTCTAGCAACCAGTCTTTGCTGTCTTTATTCCTTGGTCCTTTCAAAGCATCATTAGTGACAGCAATTGTATAAGCTTGTCCTTTGTTCCTAAAGACCTAAGGGAATTCCTTACAAAACACAGGATTACAAAACACAGGGTTTCCAAGGAATGTGCAGTCTCAATGCCAGATTATTTGGATGCTCTGTGCTGTGACAGATTCTCAAAACTTCTGATGATACAGATGGCAAAAAAATATCTTGTGATGGCTGAAAGCAAATTCTTTTCACAGGATGTTTAAATTTTCATTTTTTTTTCCAAATATTGGATATTTTTGTCTCAAAGTATTTTTTGTATGCTGCAGGATTATTGCAATCATTTCCCTAAGGTACCTAAGCATAATAAGCCACAGGCTTATTATGAGTCCATGCTATAGCTCATTCCACTCAGTTCTGGACCATGGATCAAAAAGTGCCAGGAGGACAACCCCTGAAACAGCTGGAAAGGCCTAGTGTGATACCGTTGTGTACCCATTTGAGATAGCATGTGGCTATAAACATCCCCAGCAACAAGAGCAAGTATGTGGACATATCATGACCATACCTTCTGGCACTGTGAAGGAACAGAACATGAAGAATTCAACTGTTAAAACATTGTCTGCCAAGCCCTCAGGCAGAGCCCATCATGGAGCCACTAGATAGTGTCGCTTCTTCTGCATCCTCTGTATTCTAACATGAAACTCTTTGCATGTGCACATATGTGCACACTCCTTTACCTCACACAGTCTATCCTGCTTGTTCAGTCCACTAAATAAAGAAGTCAACTCATCTATGTCATGTTATCCACTCTTCTTTTTCCGGCATGAGATTATGTTATTATCAAAGAAGTTACCTTGCTTCAAAATATTTTCTCCCTTTTTGTGAGAGAGAACTTTTTCTTACATTTAAAAGTAAATTTTAATTCCTTATGTGCAAATGTCTCAGCACCGGAGAATTTTTTCTTTTTAAATTCATGCTTTTGACATTTACATTCTGTAAAACTTTATGTAGCTTGTCTATTTTTGTTGTGGATGCTCAGACAACAGGGAACTAGTTGAAAAGCACTTTCAAAACAATCCCTAAATTTGTAACTCCTGCCTGTATTTAGCAGCACACAGCCTCAGGCTGTGTGTGTCTCCTCTCTCTTTAAACTATTTTGGTTCTATGAGTGCACTTATTTCTAACTGGTTACTTATTTCCACAGGATTCAGTACAGAAAGAGGAAAAACTCTCCTTTTTTTAAACAAATAAACATAGTGTGGTTCTACAGTAATTTTCCATATGCTTAGCAGCTGCAGACATGATCCTACATAATACCCATTATATCTTAAACTTGTCTGAAATAGGCTTCTCCATATATTTTCTATAATATTACATTATTGAGATCTGCTTTAAAATGTCTCCTGTACTAAGGTTTGTAACAACAATTTAAAGTTTAAGGACAGCCTTTAGATGATGCTGCTCAAATGCACAGAGAAACAGGTAGCAGTAAAAGTGTCTTGCATCAGCAGTATTCCCAAACAGCTAATCCTGTGCAGTTGGTATCCTTGGGGTCAGCATTTGTGCAAACTGTACCCACTAGTGGGGATATCTGCACACAGGGAGATGGAAGGAATGCTGCAGCCCAGGAATCTGGTAAGGAAAGGGTAATTAGAGATTCTTCCCTCATTGTTATCAAGAAGAATGCCGTACAATTCATGCTCAGTTTGACACAAAGGAAATACAGGACACAAGAGGTTTATGACTTAATACTCTTCTTTCAAAGTAGTAAGAGGGAAATTATTAGGATATGTTCCTCTCTTCCAGTTAGGACTGAAAATATTTTCTTGTGTGAACATCTCATCCAGGTTTCAGCTTTTATTATTTCCAGTAAAGAGCAAAAGAGCTGAGCCTTCTGTCTTGTTTTGAAAGATGAGCGTCTGCCAAGGAAGGTGGGAACCTCCCTTGGAATGGAGAATACATCCCCCCTCCCTCCAAATTATTATAACTTTGAAATTAAGGGGCTCTTGGAAACAGCAAGAGTAGAAGAAAGGCAGCAGGAGAGGGAGCCCAGCAGTGGTGGCAAATTCTCCTCACAACAACCGCAGCATCTCTCCCCTCCAAATGCTGAGAGCACAAGAGAGGTAGGAGCTGAACTCAGCCGCTTTTCCCCTGCCCAGTTCTCCTGGTATCTTTGCCCTTCTCAGAGAAACCCCCAGATAAAAAGGGAGAGTAGCCGGCTGGACCCCTGCCCTGAGCTGTGGCCACTTCTTTTGTCTCTCTTAAGTACCTGGTCCTTATTGTCTCCTAGCAACACATATGGGAGAAAATTCCCTGAAAGAAACAAAAGGAAGAATCCTAAACCTCAAAACCTTCATACAAAATATATTTCCAAAGTGTTGATTTACCAGTCATAATATTTTGTATAAGCTTCTCTGTGGGTATGTGTCTTGGGTTATGGAACCAAAAATGTGTATTCTATTTCATTTGTTGAAAGCAGCTGGGGAGATGTTTTTTTCTTTATCTCTTGTAACTCTGGGGGGAGGGGGTCAGATGCCTTCTGATAATGGGCCAACTGTTAAAACCAGGTGGGGCAGTGTTTCTTGTCTCTTTCACCACCTGTCCTCCCTCCAGGGGGATATTTTCTGCTGATGGGCCATTAAGGCTCACCAAGCCATCATCCACAAGCCAACATCCACGTTCCATCATCCCATTGTGAGATACTCCACCCAGTGAGGGGAGCCAACCATTCCTACCTGGATAAAAACTGAGACACAGGAACACAAGGTATCTGGCTTCACCAGATTCCTGGAGGAAGACTGGACCCTTCTCACCATCACTGGACCCCTTTTTCTACAAGATCATCTCTACTCCAGCAGAACCACCTCTGCCACTCCAGGAGGACTCACTTTGGGACTGCTTCCAACATCCTGACCAACGGGGTGTCAGGTTGTAGCTCTAATTCTGCCAGGGTTTCTAGGATTGTTTGTTTTGGTTTGTTTTTTTCTACTGCATTTGTATTGTTAATAGTCCTAGTAAAGAACTGTTATTCCTTTTCCCAAATCTTTGCCTGAAAGCCCTTAATTGCAAAATTATAATTTGGCAGGGGTGAGGGGTTTACATTCTCTATTCCAAGGGAAACTCCAGCTTTCCCTGGCAGATACCTGTCTTTCAAAACTGAGACAGTATGATAAATATATTTCTGATTTTTTTTAAAGGCTAGATTTTCTGACCAGCTTCTCTTACGTTACAGCTGCAAAAATCCAGAAACTCCTAGTAACTTTGTGCAGGTGATCTTACCTTTAGAGGAATTTATATAAGAAATATGTGGCTGATTTTAAGAAGAGATCAAAACTCAGTTCCTATTACCTGCTTAGGCTATCAGAACGGTCTGAAAATTTCTGAAGTTTTTCATCCCCAATCTTTTACTCTCTCTACTGTTTTTCACCTCTACAATCTGTTGGTTCTTTGACAGACTTTGCCCTACTCAGAACTGGTTTTCATTCTGGGCTGCTGTTAAAGGATGGTAAACAATGTCATGTGCATGAGTTTTGTACCATTAAGTTACTTCCAGCAATTCAAAAGAAATCTGCACGTCCATACTAACAACAATGCATCTTATATTCTGAAGTATGTAAATAGAGTAATAATCAGTAGATGCAAAGATACAGAGTTTTTGTGAAACTGATGCCAGTATGCTACATATACCTCTAACATCAACACTTGCAAAGAAATGAAAAACGTAAATGTGGGAAGATACTTGTTAATTGTTTGAAGGCAAGAGAAACACCCTGATAAAATTCAATCATTGTGTAGCTTACTAAGAAATAGAAACAATTTTTATAGAAAAATAACATTTTTGGTATAAAAGGAATAAAATAGAAAATGTATTTAATTGTCTTGGTTTTGAAAGACAGGTATCTGCTGGGAAAAGCTGGAGTTTCCCTTGGAAAGAAGAATGTAAACCCCTCATCCCCTCCAAATTATAATTTTTCAATTAAGGGCTTTCAGGCAAAGATTGGGGAAAAGGAATAACAGTTCTTTATTAGGAATGTTACCAATACATATGTAGTAGAAAACAAAACCAACCAACCAAACAAGCAAACAAGCAACAATCCTAGAAACCCTGGCAGAATTAGAGCTACAACCTGACACCCCGTTGGTCAGGGTGTTAGAAGCAGTCCAAAAGTGAGTCCTCTTGGAGTGGCAGATGTGGTTCTGCTGGAGTAGAGATGATCCTGTAGAAAAGGGTCCAGTGATGGTGAGAAGGGTCCAGTCTTCCTCCAGGAATCTGGTGAAGCCAGATACCTTGTGTTCCTGTGTCTCAGTTTTTATCCAGGTAGGAATGGTTGGCTCCCCCCACCGGGTGGAGCATCTCACAATGGGATGATGGAATGTGGATGATGGCTTGGTGAGCCTTAATGGCCCATCAGCAGAAAATATCCCCCTGGAGGGAGGACGGGTGGTGAAAGAGATAAGAAACACTGCCCCACCTGGTTTGAACAGTTGGCCCATTATCAGAAGGCATCTGACCCCCTCCCCCCAGAGTTACAAGAGATAAAGAAAAAAACATCTCCCCAGCTGCTTTCAACAAATGAAATAGAATACACATTTTTGGTTCCATAACCCAAGACATTCATCTACTAAAGCTCATAAACCTGGAAAGACAATTGTCCAAAATCTAAAGGGGAAAGATGCATTCCTGGTCTGTAGGTAACTGAGTCCCTTCCAAACCTCAGAGCATATAATAGGGCACAGAGTGTAGATGCAGTTATAAAGAGACAAATGAATTGAAGTCCTGAGGCTTGAATAAATTTGTCTATATGTTTAATAGCCCTTACCAAAGAAATTAATAGGGAAGAAACCAGTGGAATTGGAGAGTAGAGAAAGGAATGAACACACTATCAAAAAGGATGTAGATAAAAAAATAGAAAAATTTGTGTTTGAAATACATGAAGACTGTTTTTAAATGATAGATTATGCCAGGCTTTCTATATAAAGTCCTCTCTCCTTTTTTGGAAGGATGCTGAATGGGTCACTACACCTTACTACAAACAAGTCAGACAAACCAACAGTGAGTGCAGCCTCAGTTGAAGGGCTTAGTAGAATCTGGAAAACTACAACATCTCTCTTATATGCTGTCAAAATCAGCTAAATATTATAATCTTCCATTATGGTAGCTAGCTGTTAGAGGTGATGAAATTCAGAAAAAGTGTGTGTGGTGGGTTGACCCTGGCTGGCACCCCCAAAGCTGTTCTAGCACTCCCCTCCATGGCTGGACAGAGGAGAGAAAACATAATGAAGGGTTCTTGAGTTAAGGACAGAGAAAGAGCATTCATCAGAGACTGTCACAGACTTGAATAAGAGATATTAATTGAATTTATTACCAATAAAATCAGAGCAGGATAAAAGGAAATAAGAGAAGACCTTAAGAAGACCGTAACTTCCTTCCCTGCTCTATTTCCTTCCCTCCAGCAGCTCATGGAGACAGGGAGTGGGGGTTATGGTCAGTTCATCACATGTCGTTTCTCCCACTGCTCAGGACAGGAAATCCTTTCCTTGCTCCCATATGGGTTCCCTCCCACAGGAGACAGTTCTCCATGATCTTCTCCAATGAGAGTCCATCCCATGGACAACAGTCCCCCACAAACTGCTGCAAGGTGGGTCACTCTTCCACGGGCTGCAGTCCTTCAAGGACAGGCTGCTCCAGGGTCCCCCATGGGATCTCAAGTCCTACCAGGAAATCTGCTCTGGTGTGGGCTCCTCTCTCCCCAGGTCTGCAGGTCCCTGCCAAGAGCTGCTCCAGCACAGGCTTCCCACAGGGTCACAGCCTCATCTCAGGCATCCACCTGCTCTGGATTGGGTATCTTCCATAGGCTTCAGGTGGATCTCTGCATCCCTGTGATCCTCCAAGGGCTGCAGCTGCTTCAGTGTGGTCTGCACCAGGGGCTGCAGGGGAATCTCAGCTCCAGCAGCTGGAGCACCTCCTGCCCCTCCTTCTGCACTGACCTTGTCTGCAGAGTTGTTCCTCTCACATGTTCTCACTCAGTTCTTCTCTGGCCACAAGTACATCTGTGCAATGAGGTTTTTTCTTCCTAAATACGTTATCATAAAGACATTACCAGGATCTCTAAGTGGCCCAGCCTTGGCCAGCAGAGCATCCATCTTGGAGCCACCATGGATTGGCTCTGCAAGACACATGGGAATCTTCTGGCAGTTTCTCACAGAACCCATCCCTGTTGCCCACCCCCCCACCCCATCCCCCCGTGCCCCCTCCGCCCCACTATCAGACCCTGGCCATACAAACCCAATAAGATATGTTAAACAGAAACTCACAAAAACATGACAATATTTAATGCATTATTGTAAACTGCAATTCTGGGTCAAAAGAAGATAAAACAGAAAAAATAGTGAGGTTTTCAACTGCATGGTTTCTCAGTATGATTTAGTACGACAAAATTCCCTAAGACTATCAGTTTTCACTGAAATACTTCAAACAAACAGAGAGCTTAGGGGAATGACTGAGATATTCTTAATGTTTAAACCACATTTTCATATATCTGTGGTTCACAGCAATTATGCAGCATGCATTATCTGAGGGAATTTTGTTGTGTTTGAAATAAATAAAAAGCCTAAAAATAAAGGCTAACTCTTACAAAAACAAATTGAAATACTTGAATTTCAGGACTGTTTTTCTTTGAAGATTTTAAACTTTGTTCCTTTTCACTTACACTTGGCCTTTCCTAGTGTTCTTCAAAGTGAAGATTTACACTTGTGTAGTTCAAAAAGAGAATATAGTATAAAGAATTTTCTAACACATTCAGTCATGTGAAGCACGTTATTTGATATTATAAAGACAACCAGCATTTCACTCCCACAATCCCTGTACTGAGAATTTACCTAACTTCATCCATTTTCTTTGATGACATATGTATATTTCTATAGTCCATGAAGAACAAGGCAGTTCATACTAATGATAAGTAATTTAAAAGTTTTTAATGGATGCTTTTGCCCTATCTAGACCAGAAGAATGTTCTTCAACTCTGTTTGGGTACTTTCAACTGCATGCTAAAAGTGCACAATGCAAAAGAAATGTTATTACATTGAAGATCTCTGCCTAGCTGGCACACAATTACTTTTTCTTTCCATTTTCTGTAATAGAAAACATTCCTAATGTCAAGCATTACCAGCACACCTCTGCATTCCCTACATATTTTCAGTTTTCAAGAGAAGCTGCATTGTCCTTTCTTTTTTATATATAACTACAGAAAGTGATTAATTCCTTGTGCAATAAGTACCATAAAAATAGTTGAGAAACCTTTGAAATATGTCAAACAGCTCCTTCTGATGGCATGAGGTAAGTATATCATGCAAGTCTCATACAGGCATTTAGCTAGAGGTACAGAAGACAAGCTGACAGATGACAATGACAAATCATTTAAGAAATCATCTGTGGTTTCTTTTTTATGCATCATTAGGAAGGCTTTGTCTTACTTTCATATCTTCAACAACTTTGAGCAAATAGCACCAGGCCAAGATAGATACCTGCAAGTTCATTTAATGCACTGAGAAAGGGTTGCATAACATTCAGGGAAACTGAGAAGAATCTTGGTCATGAAGAGGGAAATGCTGTTTGCATTTGGAAGTGTTCAATATATTGCTTAATTTTTTTTCATTTGTTCTCAGAGAGCACCTTTTAATGGATTTTTGTTTACCTCATCATTAATATCTTGAGTTCAATGCATCTAAAAGTGGCTTGTGAAAAGGTAAATTTGAGTCATAAACTTTGGAGGTAGACAGATATCAACAGAGAGGAGGAGGAAAATAATGTGCAGAAATTTTTCCTGTTTTAATGGCTGCACCAAAACTTCTGCTAGAGCCTATATCACAGTATCTGATGTCTAAATATTCAAAATTTATTGTCTATCTCTTTGAAAGATTTTTAAGCTTTCCCATGTGTTTTAAAATCAGGATAGTAAAAAGTAAAAAATACACATTTTGGCACATTGCTAGTTGATGTCCGAATTTTCTTCTGGCAGCACTCACAAGTCCTTTTTACAGGACCGCTCTTACTTGTTTATTCCCCAGCCTGTATTGATACTGGGGGTTGCTGTGACCCAGGTGCAACACCTTGCTCTTGGCCTGGTTAAACCCCATGAGATTCCCACTGCTTCAGCTTGCCAGGTCCCTCTGGATGGGACAAGGCACCCTGTCCCTCAGGCAAGTCAACTGTGCCACTGAGCTTGGTGTTACTCGCAAATTTTCTGATGGTGCATTCAATCCTACTGTTTATGCCACTGACAAAAATATTAAATGTTACTGGACCCAATACAGATATCTGAGGGACAGCACTTGTCACTGATCTCCATTTGGACATTGAGCTGTTGACCTGTCTCAGGATACAACCATACAGAAAATTCCTTACATGCCTAATAGTCCATCCATCAAAATCTTCTCTCATCAATTTAGGGAGAAGGATGTTATGGGGGGCTGTGTCAGAGGCCTGCTTGCAGAAATCCAGCTGAGCTGACTGACTGAAAAATCTTTGGTGCTAAACAGCTGGTTCACAGCTCTGTTTTAAGTCTCAGGACTGCGACTGCATTTACTCACCTTGGCTCACACCAAAATTTCAGTCTATATAAGAAGTCTATGCTCATACAGGACTCCCTAGCACTGGTTTTGAATATAATTCACAAATGCATGATGAAGGATGTTTAAAGATGAAGAAGGAAGTAGTGTGTTTAGGATCAAATTTTGCATTGGTGATAAAGACTTGATCTTTCTGTAATAACTGATAGTAGACACAGAGGAGTGAAACCAGAATTAAATTACATTTATGGCTTTTACGTGGCATTGTTTCAGGTCTTTTGACAGTGCAGTCAAAAGGCGAAGTTCATTGTAACAATTTCTTGCAATATCACCAGTTTCATTTAAAAAGCTCTAATACTTGAAGGTAACTGGGTACATGAGAAATCTTTTAAGTATGTTTCTTGCCGAAGATTTTCAAATGCTTTTTAGAGTACTAAAAAAAAAAAAAAAAAAAAAAAAGGTGGTACAGCCAGAAAGAAACATTTCCAACAATAACTTGGATCTAATTATTTTTAAGAATCTTCTGTGTTTAAATGGCAGTTTTACCTAATCTTCAGGGAGTGCAGTCTGATATATGCCTCTGAAAAATCACAAAAGACAAGAAAATATCCTATATGAAAAGGAAACTATACATCCCCAAATTCTCCACTGAGAGAAAAAAAAATGTATTTCAAAGATGATTTTGTTATCATGCTGCCCTGTCAACCTTTTGGGTGAAGCTTTCTATAAATATACATAGGTGCTCTGGGTTTTTAGCAGCAGCTGACTGGTCTTAGCAATGGATCTCTTCAGTGAAGGTGTCATTTAGCCTCCTGTAGAGCACTTGTACAAGATAGTTTCACTTCCATTTCTGATAGTTCTGAAACATGCTACTTCTGAAATACAGGTTCTGGACGAGGTGAGGCACATGTACAATATGTGTGGTACCTAAGGAAAGAGGACAAGAGCCCATGTGGTCTTGGGGAATACCAGATACCAGAGGCAATTGACAGATCTCTGGATTTTGACAGATGGCTTTTTCTTTACAGAGAGAGGGAAACAGAGAGGGAATGGTCAAGTTGGACAGGTTATTTTTGGGAGTGGCAGGCAAAAAAGGAGGGAGAGAAACAGAAAATAGTAATATAAGCAGATGCTGATCTTCTGTTTTGTGGCAAAAACTTAACCTTTTATCTTGGTCCTTTTTTTGGCCGGTTATTTAGGTCAACTCTCTTTATTGTGTTCATCTACAGCATTTATTATAGTGGGGCTCAGAATTTGTTTTGCAATAATTTTTCTCTGAAAAACTGCTGTCAGGTGTTTTTGTCTCAGTATTTTCATCTCACATTATATATATGGAATACTTAAAATGTCTTTTAAAGAGTGGCATTTGAAGGCCGCGGTTTATCTTTCTGTGGTACAAAATGAATTGATGTGTGTGTGGCAAACAAGAAAACAAGGAAGTATTGCTTACTTCAAACAAAAAATGCCTCTTATCTTTCAAGAGAAAATATTCTGATGAATACCAGAGATCTTCAAGATTTCCAAATTACCTAAAAAATATTAAGAATTCTGAGTGATATGTGAGAAACCATGCTGTGAGGAAGTGAACAGCTCAATAGATGGTGCCTGGTGCTTACCAAGCAATGCAATACTGTATGCAAATAAAACTGATAAAAGGCATTGTGTTGCCTGTTAAATGTCCAGTACTTATCTGTCATATAAAAGGTGGAACTTGTAGACACAAAATGCATGAATACTTTGTGTGAGATAGTAGAGAGTGCACAGTTAAAATTTTACCTAAGTGAATGTGCAAGTAAGTTCTAAATAAGAAAATTTAAAATTAGTTTATCCAGTTCCCTAATATGGTAAAGTGCCTCTTAACATGTATTTCAAAATGTTTTGGTTTTTACAAAACTCAGTCATTTTACTTGCTCAGACACATGCATGCATTGTAACTCAGCCAGAGCTCCAAACTAAGGCTCAAATCCAAACATCTTTAAAACTCGGATATGATCAGATCCAAAGTTTTGGTTCAGCTCATTATAGGACAGCTGCAAAATCTGGATTCTGATGCAGTAACTTCCTCAGGGTTTGCAGTGTCCAGATGTTTGGTGGGGAGTGTTGCTTGTTGGGGTCATTCTAGCATTTGTTCTTTGTTTTTTTTTTTAAATATATTCTTATATGTTTGTATTCATCTTTATCTGACATATCTGTTGAGACAGTAAGCTTTATATTGAGCTTGAAACACTGAAATGTTTTTCATCCTGGTTTGCTTTTTTTTTTCTTGTGTAATAGAAACAGTGGATAAGCATGATACTGTAGAGAGACTATTTGCATGAATTTGTTGTGAGATTCAGCCTTAAAGTGAACCAATGTCTCATTTCATGGGTTGGAAATCTTGAGACCTTGCTACTGCCTTGTAAGACAACTAACCTAATCACTGCAGATTTAAAGCCATGGAGTAAAAGTACATTAGAAATTTTATCTCACTAACACAACAGTGTCATGTTCATTCTGAGTTAATAATGTCATTTAGATTATAATATCCAGCACAAGTTGTTTTCAAATCCTGGACTGTATAGCTGGTGAAAACCACACAGTTTGTAATACACTGGTATATCAAACATTTACATTTATTATTATGATGGTTTTGTTCCTCCTTTTGGAATTGCTTTACTCCAACATGTCAACTCAACTCCCCCATTGTTACTGATGTTTCCTTTCTTTTCATATGATAATTGTTCCAATGACTTGAAAAGTGACATTGTTCTTGAATTATTGTACCTTCTTTGAACTGTTGATGAAAATGAACCTGAAGGGGTAATACTTTTTGATTTAAACTAATGATATCACTTAAGCAAGTACTTTAATCATATTAAAATACACTTCAAGAGACTTTGTTTTTTTCTTTCTGGTGAGATTAAGCCAGGAGGACAAAAATAAGGATGGACTTCTAGACCCATTTATCTAATTTAGAAAACAAGTATTCTGTGACAGTAAGTAACTTGCACTAAAAATAGTGACTGTTCTCCTGATTCTGCATTGAAGGCTGTGCAATGTGCAAACAAAATCTTTCTAGAAGGAGCTATAGGCAAAAATAATTTGCTATGTGACATCTGGACATAAAGAGAAAATGAATTCTGTGCCCCATAAACATACCTCCATTCTGCAACAGTGTACTGCAGGTGGTGACCAACTGGAGGCAAGGTTGGGAGTATCTCTTAGCAGAGAGCTGGAACATGTGACACTACTGCATGCTCTCCCTGCTAAAAAGCCCTGGGCTGTAAAATGGTTTTGGGGTGGGGAGGGTAGGGCCATTCTTTGTGTGTCTCCCGTGCCCTACGATCAGTATTCACTTGGAATGTGCTATATTCAGTCAGTATGACTTCATTAACAGGGGACAGTTTCAATATGTGAAGGAAGGAGGAGCAGTGCCTTCTAAGTCACAGGGATGTTGACAAAGCTGAGCTGCACAGGAACAGCGTGCAGACAAATGTTTGGCACCAGAATTACACTTGGGCTCCAGCAGTTTAGCTTTTCAAGTCCGGTTACACTCTGCAGCCAAAATCACAATGCTCTGACTTCCCAATTTACAGAGACCTTTGTGCCTTTATATTAACTTCAATCTCTGCTCAGTTTAACCTTCATGGTGTATTAGGAGGAACTGCTTGCAGTACCCTGAAAAGGTATAAATACTTACTTACAAAGGAAGGCATAAGATGTGCATTTTTTATAGAAAAAAAAATGACAAAATTATTTTATTGGGAACTGAACAGGACTTCCAGCTTCTGCAGCTTGGGAAGGTCTGAAAGTATGTATATTGGCTAAACTCCTACTGAGCTGTCTAATAGCAAGAATTTTAAAGTGAGGGCTCAGGGGCTTTTTTATGTGCCACCTTTACTTGCAATACTGTTTTATTTCATAAGTAGCCTTATTCATCTTTGAGGTAATTCTTGGATGATAAATTACTGTTCAGAACATGTAAGAAAAGCAAAATTAGATCATAAAGCAGAGTTACCTTTACAATCATGGAGAATTAAAGCAAGTGGTTTTATAGCAGGCCAAGGAATTGCTGACCTTTTTTTTTTAGATTTCTGCTCATCTAATCCATCTCAACAAGAAGGGCTCTGGCATTTAGCAACAATTTCAGGGAGTGTACAGAGTGTACTTCCAGCACCAGAGAAGAAGTAGGAGGCTCCTCATTTGCTTTCTTTATGGTTCCTCCTTAAAGAGCTTCTAGTGTATCTGGCAATCTCCATTCACCTACATGTAGAGACAGAGGCATGTTGTACTTTTTCCTGGCAATCTGCTCAGTAAGAATTTTTGTATTCCTTCTAGCACATAAACAAGATCAAAGGTGATATCTTCCTTATTTCTTTAATTAACATTTAACTCTTGTAATAGTAGATGTTAAACATTTTGCAGAACAATCATGTATGCATGTTAGTGGTATGAAAAAAAGAGTTCTTCCTTTTCCTGACACGTGTTCATCACACAAAAGAAAGGATGGAGAACTGCTTTGTGTGGTATCATGGAGTAGAGCTGCAAGTACTGGAATTAGATGAAAATAAAGAGAAATCAGCATAGGCTGAGCAACCAGAAAAAGTTCTTAATGAGTTCACATCCCAAGAGGCATAGGGAGGACTCTATCATATGGAATGCTTAACATTTCATTTTTAACATTAGACTGCAAAATGCATTGAATGAGGGACTAATCCTGCTCTGGCAGAGGAAGGTACTTATAACGCAACTAATACTTTCAGGGCCAAATTCTCTGCTTGCATAAATAAGCCAAACTCTGCTGAAGTCTAAGGAGACCCACCCTTTCATGCCAACAAAGGATATATTCTTCCCTGCTACTCTGAATTTAACATAGCTTTGAATGGGGATCATTAACCCCTGTGAAGCAAGAGACCTAGCAGAGTACTTGCATTTCCAGGAGAGTTTTGGGGTCTTGGTTTACTTTTATTTGGGGTTCCCCCCCCCCCCCCACTATGATGAAAGCCTGAATAAGAAAAAACAAACTGTGGCATGCTTTCTTAAACCTCCAGTGTATAGTGTTTGTTGACTCTTGTAGAAGTCTCTGTCACAGTTGTGTCTCATGCAGTTGTTTGGAACTGCAAAAAGAATTGCATTGAACTAAACGTTTAATTTTTTAATAGATGTGTTTGATGCAGATAAGGGCATCAGCCCCAAGAACCAGCATTCTAACTGCATGAACATTACTAAACAACATTTGTTGGTTTGTTTTGTGGGTTTGTTTTTTTTTTTTTTGGAGGGGGGTTGGGTTTTTGGGGGGTTTTGGTTTTTTGTGCAGTATTTTTCTTGTTTTTCTAATTTTTGTGATCCTCATCCCTTAGTGCTTATACTTAGTTTAAACAGCTAAATCTCTCTTTCCTCTCTCTTTCCTGTTTCCACCAGCTTCATTGCAACAAATAATAGGCTCAAATGTGGTATTAAGATGTATCCTGGGAGATATCTAACCTCTCACTTTTAGACCTCCAACTTTCACATGCCTAGCAGTAATTCACAATTTATTTTTTTCTGCTAACTGCTTTTCAAGGCCTGAGAGAATTATCAGGACTTACTAGCAATTCCAGTGGAGAACTTTTAGGCCAAGAATGAAAGTCATCAGATAAAAAAAAAATCTGATCAGATTTAGTCAGAAAAAAAAATAAGGACAGCATGAACCTGCTGGACTGTGATTCTCATTTATTCATAAAAGCCATACGCATTTAGAGCCTGTCAGAACACTGCTTGAAACCCCTGAGTGAAAGAGCTCAGTGTGATTGTGTGCATCATGTGGGCCAAGGACGCACACAGTTTTGCAAGCACATTAGATGTTTTTACCTCAAGATTTGGGATCAGAATGGGCTTTGATTCTTCCCCTTCAGACTGGGCAGGACCACTGCACTTAAGAAATTAAGTGAAATCTTGCCACCAGCATCAGCAGCAATATGCTGAAGTGCCCTCCAGACAGACTTGATGGCAACTGCCTTACTATTATTACAATAGTAGCATTGTAATGATCAGGAGTTAAAGGGCACAGTTTTGCTGCTCAGGATTTTGTCATATCTGCAAACCTTTTTCAGTGTGTGTATCTCTTGGGGTGTTAATGCAGTGTTCCCCTTCAAAGGTATTCTGTTCAATTTCAGAAAAGTCCTCTATCAGGTCATCAGAAGTAGTGTAGAATATTGCTTTCCATTGCCAAAAGAAGGACTGATTAACAGGTCAAGGAGGGACAAGATGTTGTGACATCCTATTTCTCATGGTACACTGATAGCAACACAAGATGTCAGTCCAGGTTCTCTCTATTTTCCACTGAACACCAAGCTTTTTTAATTTTCAATGTGTAAAGAGCTAGCTGCTCCGGCAGGAAAACACCATTTCTTAGTCTGAAAGCTTCTGGGCTAGAACATTTGAATTGGCAAGCAGATACTTATGTGATAACTATGTAACTTCTTCAAAAGCTTCTTAAAGAACAGGGCTTTGCAGGATAAATCTGGCTAGGGGTGGAGCCTGGAGCTAGTCTCTGAGATTCTCCACACCATATATTTTGTTCAGAGTGACTTTTATCCTGGTAAAAAACTCATCTGGACACTGAGATACCTGTGATGTACATACTTAGTAAAAGATTCCTCAGTTTCTGCTCTCACAAGCAGTGTTCATCATTGAACACAACCTCATTCTTTTATTAGAGGGAAATAAATGTCTGCCCCTGAGACTTTCACATGACAGCTAGACACATTTGATAAAAGAATATTTACAGATTAGTTCTGGCCTACAACAGTCAGACTACACATTATTCTCAGTCAGTGATTTGTGTTCTCCAAAAGACTTTTTACAAAATAATTTTTCACAGGGATGATAGGCCATGCCAGACTAACAGACAAGGGGTTCTTCCAGCGCAAGTCCATGGTCAAAAACTGAAGGCTTTTAAAATATTGTTAAGTACCCTTTGTCACAGACTACCTTCTTCATCTTCTGAATGGTTCTGCTTCCTGTTGTACACTTCTCCTCATTTCTGATGTTAAAGTACTGCACTATCACGCCTTTCTTAAGGTCATCACTAGCTGGATTTATAATACAGTCCATCATAAGACCCTTCAGCACTCCAAACTTATATATTTGCTGTTTGTTGCAGTTAGTGTGATACCATTAACCTTTAAAGAAGACTTGTCACCAAAGTGTAAGCAGCCATTGGACTTGGAGCCTGATGACACCAATTTCATAATATCTTTATCTGGAGACACATAAATACTCCCTGAGCAGTTGCATTCAGTGCCCCAGGTGACTCTCAAATGTCATATAATCTGCCAGGATAAAGGCAGCAGTATTTCAGGGTGTGTAATACATTGTAAAGCTGGAGGCCTGGGTATACCATGATGATGCACACGGGAAAAATGTTAGTGCTACACTTCAGGATCACACATCATTTGGCAATGTACACATCCTTACTGGTGAAATTCACACGAGGACACATGGCAAGCCAGAGAAGAGATAACCCTACAAAAGATCTGATTTTCTTACAATGGTTGGTTTGGTTGGATGTCTGTCTCAATTTGTTTTTCTGTGGGGAGTTTAAAAATTGATTCAAAATTTGGCATTTGGTAGGATTTTTCTTAATATGTTCAGGACATGTGGTCTTTCTGACATTAATCTGCAACATATTAGCCTTCTTGTCTTCGTCTGTTTATCAGGCTGGGTAGCCTGAAGCCTCCTACTTCTGTTGGAGATGTAGTTTTAAATAATCTCTGAAAAGGCTTCTACCCACTGATGAAAATGTCAAACCCCGTAAATTTTATAGCCCTTCTTCAGAGACTTCTTTAGTTCCAAAAAATACCAGGTATTCCAGTGGAATACCCTGGATGTTCCAGTGGTCGAAGAGGGTCCACATAAGTTCAATTTTCAGCAGTACTGGGGAAAAAATGGGGGAAGTTATAGTTCTCCTCACAGACTAAGGAAGGCTACTTAGCTTCACAGGTCAAAAATGTAAACAGTATATGAAATTTATACTCATGCTGGGTGCTTTTGTGCATACAGGTTTACCACCTTGGGAGATTATTGCATATGCATTTTTAATTTAGAAGCTGACTAACAGTTAAGCAGCCATCACAGCCTTTGGCATTATGTTCTAGCCCTATTTTTTGTGCTTAGTGGAGCCATACATTTTTGTCCACAAACAGCTAAATGAATTTTCTGCAATACCTGCAGCAAAGCAGAGACTATTGTCACTATTGCTTAAAGCCATTAAATATTTCAGGGTTTTAGTTCATAATTTTGGATTAGGGGATAGGTTGCAAGATTCTGAAGATACTGTCACATCTGTTTTCCACAGTAATTACAGCCAGAAAGAAAGTTTGATTAAAGCTTTGATCACTTTGCAAGAGAGTACTCACCCAATCTAAAAAGCTCTGTTGCATTCATTGTGTAAATAAATGAAATAAAGAAGTCACTCATGCTGACAAGATGGAGCATAACCAGCCGGTCCAACAGTGAACAAATGTTTCATAAGCTTCAAGTACAGATTTTAGACCTAAAGTAAAAAATCTGTATTGTTCTATATTGTTTCCATTTCTGAAGTTCTGAACTGTCCAGAGCCACAGCCCAACATGCTTCCTTTGTTACCACCTAACTTCTTGCTGCTGCTTTATGTTTCAAAATAAATAATCATGTTTTGTACATGCTAAATTCTTCCTTACTGTCTATTTCTGCAGCCCCCACAAACTGGCTTGGCAACACTTTTATCAGCAACATCCCGCTGATGTTCCCTGAGAGCATGGGACTACAGTCTCTGTAGTATTCAGACAGCATGCTCAGCCCTCCACTTTATTTGCAACATCAAACTAAGGATATGAAGAAACATATCTTTAGATGAAGAACCAACCCCCACCCCATAATGGTGTTACAGGTACCTGAAAGATCCATCCCAGCTACAGGGAGAGAGAGCTTTCCACCACTGCCATCCTTTCTGTGTGACACTGATCTTGAAATCAAATTTGTGGTTCAGGGGCCCATTTTCTGTTTTTTTCTGGTCCCCTTGGTCTTTTTTTTGGACCACTTTATATCTTTTTGCTATTGTCTCCTCCTGCATGTTCTTCTAAAGCTGGAATTTTGCTCTGGTTTTCCACTTTTGTAAACAGTCTTGCCTGTGTCTTGCAGCACTGAGCAAAGCCCTGGTCTGCCCTGTTGCTCTGTGTGGCCATCCTGCTGGACTGAGTGAGGGCACAAAAGCCTCTTGGCTCATTTATACATATGTATTTTTGGACAAGAGTATGCAGGATATAAACGTATGTATTTTTTTATCTGAACTCCTCCTGGCCCAAAGGACAGAGGCAGACAATCACAGGTTGCCTCAAGAAATGGCCATCAGCCAATCCTGGTGCAGTACAAGAACCTGTTGAGTACACCATGTTTAACCACAGGTGCCATAAAATGTATGAGAACACATGGTTTTCCTGTAACTGTTCTGGTACTGTCAGGTCCCTTTACACTATGTGGTGTTCGTATCCCAGCTCCTTGAATTAGGTGTTGACTTCGTGGAATGTGCCAGACACACATATGTATACTCACCTTTTCTTTTCTTTTTTTTCTTTTCTTTTTTTTTTTTTTCTTTTTTTTTTTTTGGGAGAGGGTGGGGGGGACAAGCAGAAAAGAATGGAAGGGTTTGACCCAAACAAGCAAATAGCATCTCTCTCAAACGTTCTACAACCTTAGAAAAAACATGGCATGTAGAAGTTGAAGCTGCCTCCGAGCACTTTGAAGTTTTAGGATTGGCACTTACATAAGTGATCATACTAGGCCTTACTGAATTCGGTAGCCATGTAGGGGTTGTGTTTTTCACAGAGATGAACTGTTCTTGAACAATTTCTTCAATGTATTGAGCTCAAACAGGTTCTTCTTCAACATCAATCATGCAGATCTCTTCTCTCTCGTTCTCACCTGTTCCTCCCCCCTCCTATCCTCCCACCAACAAATGAAGTTATTGTGACCACAGTGGCGGTGGATTCTGTCTAATAAAAAACATATTTCTGATAGCATAGTGCTGTTAAGAATAGGGAAATAGAGGTAAATTCACTTTGGACTAGGTTGCAACCCACATAATTGTGCCAGAGAGGGAGCACACAATGCTGTTGCCCTGGGCTCATATACTTTGCAGATCAGCAATAACCACAATCCCTATGGATTAGCAATGCTTCAGAACCAACAGATCAAATCCCTGACATATTGTGGGTTGCCCACTGTTGTGCACTGCACCCTCTAACAGAAAACATAGATACTGTTGCTCCATTCCTAGCAGGGTATGTAGCAGGGGGGAATGCAACTCTGCCCTTGCCAAGCAGCATCAGAATTCAAGCCTTCAAAGGAAAATGGAAAATCTTTCTTTTCTTTACATCCCAGGATACAACAGGCACAGGAAAGAAGGGGTAAAATGCTTATTATATGCTGAGAGTGGCTCTGTACCCTTCACCCACCTTTTGTCTAACTTTTGGGTTATTTTTGAAGTGGTTTTTGTAGTTTTCACCATATGGGCAACATAGGGATAAGAAAGAGCTTTCTGAAATTCTGAGAAAATGGAAACCATAACTATTGTTACAGATCTGGAGTGCAATCTTTTCTAAAAATATGCCAAATAGCTAATTTAAGATGAATAGAGAAACTGGTATATTCAACAACGGTATTAAATAAATATTAAAAAATAAATTTCCTTTTTTTTTAAAATTTGAGTTCATATCAGGAATACAGACTGGCAGAACAATGAGGTATGAGTTATTTACTCTTGCTGAATTAATCTGTGAGGAGATAAAAAAGAACAACCCCCATATAATATATTAGAATTAAAACAAATAGTAAAAACCTTATAGCTCCATCTCTCAGAATTTCCTTTCAGATTTTTTATACTATTATTTCACTACCCAGGCATATATGACTGAAAATTTGGATCTATAGATGCTTCATTTTTGTTGTAGTCAACCTGATTTCTCTAATGTATTAAGGTTTTATATATCCTGAAATATTTTTTATGGCTGCCTTTTGTAATCTCATAGTCTAATATAAAATCTGTTTAAATATGATGATTTTACTTTCTGTATTTGTGTTTTACACTTTCCACAGTGTTTACTTTGAATGCATATTCTGAAGTATTAAGGCACCAAACTACTTTTTAACATATCTATTGTACCAAATACTGCAACTATTTTACATGACTTTCTGGTTTCTCAACTTACTGATTTTTTTTTATTTTTACAAAAAGTAATAGCATTGAAACAGTAATGAACTAATTACTTGATTATCAGAGATGTTAGGTTAGCCAAGCCACTTAAAAAAAACCAGAGCAGCAGGTTTTTCTGTACTTTTGAAAATCAGATTTTAAATGGGTGAGAAACAAAGCACAACACTTTAAAAAACATCTGAAAGCCAAATGAAAGTAGGGAGACACTTCCTAAAAAGCTCCATGCAGTTGTGCTTAAATAAAACTGTTCCTCGTTGAATAGTGAATATTCCCCATAGGACATTCTAGCAAGATGATGTAAAGTAGTTCGGGTGTGGGAGGCCATACCATGAAGCACAGGAAATAGTTGAAGTCTTTTGATATGTTTATAATACTAAGTAAATGGGAAATGGCTACAGCTGAGGTTGTCAACTACTTCACAGTCTGGCAGATGGTCACATTTCACTGTCAAAAATTCTCTAAAATTGCATACAGAAGCAAGGTGTGCGGGCAGCTCTGTAGCCACTGCTCAGAATATTCTCTTAAAGCAACTTCCTTTCAATTTAAAAGTTTTGCTTTGCTATTCCTTGTCTCCTCTGTGAGGTTCCTAAATGCTCCACACACACTTGTAATGTGTAAATATGGTAGGTTTTTCTTTTCAGTAATGTGGTGTGGATGCTCTTTACTGTACTGAACATGCTTTTAAAACAGTCTGCAGCACAAGCCATGAAAATTTTGGAAGGCATTTCTGTTCCCTCTGTTTTGCTGTTTCTAAAACTGATTTCCAAATCACTGAAAACAAAGTAGGAGATTTCCTTCCTTCCTTCCTTCCTTCCTTCCTTCCTTCCTTCCTTCCTTCCTTCCTTCCTTCCTTCCTTCCTTCCTTCCTTCCTTCCTTCTTCCATGGTTTAGATGCATTTATTGAGTGCTCTCAACCACTAGGCAGAATGCAAAACAACATTAATACATAATTGGTAAAAAGACAACTACATATAAATACTCATCAACAATTTGGTTAATAATAGTTTGACAGATCTTATAGGACACACAATTTAAGGTTAAAGATTATTTTGAATACCTGGGAAGATTTTTTACCCTGAATGACAGAAAACTTTTATATCAAAGAAGTATTATGATATCCCAAATTATCAATATCTATAATGTCTTTGCTACTTAGAGTTTATCAGCTTCTTTGTCCCTTCCTAAATTTTACTTGCAAGCAATCTTACATCATTGCATCCAATAACTATGATTATTATGGTTGGGATATAAAAATATTAAGGATTCATGAATAAGAAAAAGTATCAGTCTGTTTCATAGGTTGTTATTTTTTTTAACTTGCGGGACTTTAGATACTGTTTTGTCCTACAGCAGCTGGAACACAAGAAGCAGTCCTGCCAAGTTTACCACAAGCACATCTGAGCCCTGAACAGGATGGGTTGTCATCTATGTTGCTTTTGTTGCAACTGTTATATAAAAACTAAGTGGCTTGTTCTGGTTTAGCTGTAGTTTTTATCCCATCAAAACTGAAAACCTATTTAGCTTGGAAAAAATAGTTGGAATGAGTAATATTTTCAGTAAAATCAGAGCCTTTGTGGTCCCATAATTCTGCTGAAATTTTTATCTCTAATGTGACACTTGCTCATAAAAGAGACTTCAGGGAAAGGGTACTACTCAGTATCCTTTAAGATAGAGTAAAAAGAGATGGTTATTCAAAAATTCTTGTAGGAAACTCTATAATTATATATACAAATCTCTTCATGGTGATTTTTTTTTCAGGCAATAAGGAAATGCCACTTACTGCCCCCAAAAAAATACGTTCTCTGGTCTCAAAGCTAGACATGAAAATGTGCACTGCTCATTAGAAAAAGCAAACAACAAAATCTGCCTTTCTTCATTCACACAGCTTAGTTTATGTGCATTTATAATCTCATAGAATATGGGGTAAATTCCCTATATGTATGAGAAAATCCCATGCAGATTCTCATGTAATAAGAACGTCTTTCTGTTATAAAGCTTATGAAACTTCTTCAAACTTGCCTGTAACACACAGCAGTCATAAGTAGGAATCACCTACTTATTTAGACAAGGACATTAATTCTTCATTCTGACCTCAATGGACTGCTTGCTACCAATGTCTCTATAAGGGGGAGATACAATTCATATCTGGATGTTCAGTATGTATCATGGGTCTTTCTTTGTATAGGGCTTTTGCTTTTTGTATCACACAAGAGTGCTGAAGTCTTAGGTGAAGGTAGTTCCAGTCTCCCTTGACAACTTATTATAAAAGATCTACTGATGTAAGAAAACATACTTATACTTTGAAAGTTGTACTTCCTGGTTGAAACATACTTGTAAAGTGCTTTAAAAGCGATTTTAAAAATTAATTAGAACTGACTTGCTTAGGCCTGCAGCCACACAGTTCTTCAACCAACCCTGATCTACATGCACCAGCATCCCCATAACAGCACACTGGCACTGCTTAATCTCTTCAAAGACTAAGAAGAAATAGTTCATATTAAACAGTTTTTGTTATACTGGACACTATGTTTTTAAAACTATCCCCTAATTTCTTAAGACTTATTTTGAATTCTTAATATATTGCATATTGGAAAGATTCAGACATGGTCTTCTGGTGTTTCAGACACAGAGTCTGAAGTTAGGGTAATATGTTAGAACAGCTTCCTGGTATTAAGTGGTGAAGTATTTCTGTATATTTGTTGAGCAGTAAATTACAAAAAAATTAAAAATTAGATATGATAAGTCTATGTATTTATACATCTCTCTATATATGTGTTATATCTTGTTTTTTCCTTCTCCCACAAGCTTAGTTTTGAATGAAAAAAAATTAAAACTGACTACTGCTGTGAAATCTTACGGGCTTTGTTTGAGTGGTATCTGGAAAACAGGTATAAACTGGATTGACTGCATTTTTTCCTTTCTTCCCATTTTTTACTGAAAAAAATCTTCTTTCTGTAAGAAACTCAAATTCCTGGGATTTCCAAGTGAATATAGGTGCATACGTAATGCCCAATACAGCTCAAACATGTAAAATGCTATTTGTTCCCTTACATGTAAAAATATTAATTCTGTCAAATACATTAGCCAAAATTCATAAAGCCTCCCCCCCAAAATCCAACACAATTGAGGTTTTCAAATTGGTTTTATTTAGACTGAAAGGCTGTAGGCCTTTTATGTATTTTGAAGTTAATATTGCTTGGCAACATAATTAAACATGTCTTTCTTGATTCAATCAGTCTAAATACTAATTTTGATTTAGCCTAAAGGGATTAGTTCAGGAAGAAGTTATGCACCTTTTGCAATATTCGTAACCTATCTTAGGAAAATGCTGAATGCTGCACAAACAAGTAGAGTCACAAAGGCTCCTGATCTATTTATATTAATCCTCCAAGCAGCCTCTGCTCTCATCTCCCCACTTAAAGTGGAGGAATTCACTTAAAATGGGTGATTTTTCCATTGTAGTGAAGTGTGAAACACTTGTTTTAAGCATATGCTAGCTTTTGTGAATAAATGTAAATTCCCTGGGGTAAATTTTTAATTAAACAGTTTTAATTAGCAAAGCTAACAGACTTTGCAAATAAGCTTTTGTGTCCTGTTTTACTACCTACTAGTGTAGTCACATACAAAGTTTTGGATGTTGTGTTAATGCACAGAGTTTTACAGGGTAACTTTTACAGATCTTTTGTATGTGTCAATAATTTGTCCACTGTTTTTATGTATCTTTTTGTACATGCAGTTGCAGTTTCCTCTATGCATATTTGTGAACAGAAAACTGCAAAGTACTGGTTCAGACCATCTTTAGAAAGTTTGCGTTCCAAATGCAACTTTCATTGATCCTGATCTTGTTAGGTAGCAGCAGTTATATGGCAGCGTTGTAGGTTGGAAGTGACATCACTAAGTGCAGAGGAAAGCAAAATAGATTAAATCATTCATTGTTTTACCAGTTTACCACCTCAAATGCCTTAAATTTAATATAACATCTCTTGACATCAAAGAGTTTGAATTGGGGTGTGTGTAGGGGTCTCCGTGTACAGACCTACTGAAAGTGGGATTTTTATTTACTGCTTAAAAGAGGCAGAGTTCCTGTTTCCTCTACATAAGCTTCATGTTTATTCTTGCTTCGCAAAGGAAGTCTGATGTGGGCATTCTGGAAGTCCATGGATTGTTTCTAAAGGCAGAAGAGATAATTTATAAATGTGGTTCTTATATGAAGGTGTTTCTTATGTAAAACTGGCAGTATCCATACAGTTCAAATTAGAAAATAGTTCACCGCTTTAATAACAAAAAAATCCAAGAAAACACCAAGAAAAACAAAACAAAACAAAACACCAGCAGAAAACTCTTATGTAGAAATCTGCATTACGGTATATAATAACTTTCTATTATTACCTGAGTGAATGTAGAGTGCAAGGATTCATTCATGTAAGAGTGCAAGGATGATGACTCTTTAGTTTCTAGTACAGCACTAATTAAAATTTTCCTTGAAGAAACCACTATGAGTCACACTGCTATCTGTTCTCCAGGCATGAAAAAAGAGTAGACAGCTATTCAGATACTATATGAAAGGAAGGTGATGTATTGAAATTGTTAGATTTCTAAGAAATATAATAATCTTCCATTTTTATTACTTGAAATATTCAACAAGGTTTAAGACAATTTTAATTCTTCTATAAAGGAGTATTCAAAACATGATCATGAAACAAAAAATTTGTATAATGCAAATCAGGGATTTTTGTTTTCAGAATTTTATTTGGTGGAATGCACTATATCATAGACAGCAAATCAAGAATAGTGGTGTCCCAAAATGTACTTTCATCTTGGTCTGGAAAAGAATGAGAGAGGAATACACTACTACTTCTTAGCGTAATTGTTCATTGGCATTTTTGCTGAGACTCTCAAGCAGTGGTGGAGACAGCTTTTTTACTGAATCCTATTAGGCCCAAAACGACTCAAAACAGAGCTCTGAAAACTGGCAATGGTCTCCTTAGTCATATGTGAAGAGTTTTATGGATAGTTATTCTTCTTCTCAGTTTATAATTAAAAGTGGGAAAAATGGCTATAATCTGCAAAGTGCAGATCCAAAGCCACCTGATCCCCTAACTTTGTGATTTGGGTTTATAGAGAATACCAGCAGATTCTGACACCTAAGTCCATGTCCATTAAAGTTGAATGTAAATCACTAAAATTTGGGAGTTATTGGAAACATGATTGGTGTAACTGTTCATGTCTCTATTAGCATAACATCAAAAATACGTTGAGAAATTCTAAGACAAAAGATGACATTCAAAATAGTGTGTAACTGAAGTGCCTAGAAATATTTATTAGGGCAGAGTATAGTTTGTACAATATAAGCTTTAAAAGGAACATTGCTTCTCGAAACATCTTGTCCCCACCCCCTGTACTCAGTCAGGGAAGTAAAAAGGCTTGTGAAGCCTTAAGGTATGCAGCTAACAGTCTAGTTCTGCATTGCTCATGAAAACAGCAGGCTCTGCAGCCTGGAGAGCACCTATCGATCCCTTGGGGACTCCCTGCTGAGTTATGGAGCAGATGGAGGAGTGCTGAAATCAGTGCCAACCGTTTAGCAGCTGTGCATGTGTATGTTCCACTTTATTTCCAAAAAGGCGTAAGTAGGACTAGAAGGTGAATTCTCATCTTCCTTCATACTGTGAGATCTTATCCTGCCTAACAGCACTCCTGTTACAGAGAAGGAGGAGGAGGAAGTCTGATCCACTATGTGCTTTCTCCAGGGCTGGAGATAGTCCCCAGAGTTCCTGCAGTACAAATTTGTGGGAACACAGGAAAGGCTACAGCTAGGCTCATTGTTCCTGCTCCTTGTTCTGAACTGCTTATGCAAGAGCTGCTGTAGTAGATGAACTCAGCAGCCTGCTTGGGTCAGGGTCTGCCTCTCAGTGTTGGGCAGACTCTTGGGCAGACTGTGGCCAAGTGCTAGTGCAATATCCAGCTCACTTTGCCTCCTAATCAACTTCTTGCCTCAGCGATATCTTCTGGCTATAACATGTTCATCTTTGAGATTTCAAAATGTTTATTTTTTTTATCCCAGAAGACTTCTACTTTGAAAATTTTGTAAGAGAACGTGAAAAGGAAAATTCTTAGTGAGATGGAGCTATAGACATGTTCCCTGAGTATCAACAAATTGAATTTATGATTTTAAATAAAAATGATGTCTGGGGTTTATGAGTTGTATCCTGTGGTAAAATAGAATGAAATGAGGGAAGATATTTACATTGATATGTGCAAAAAAAAAAAAATGCACAATCTAGGACTCTTCACATTTGGGCACAGCTTTTTACATTTCAGATAAGAAGGTATTAATGGCTTTCTTTTCAGGCCTCAGTTACTACTCCACCAGTAGGACTGAACTCTGACTTCAGAAATGATAATTCAGAAGACTGCAACAGATCTACAGAAATTATGTAGAAATTAGCATTGCAAGCCCATTATCAATAAGCTTCAAGGACCATAGGATTAACCTGTTAGCCTTGTCATTTTCCTTATTTGTTTTCCATCTGAAACACTTCTATTAAGTTCTACCTGTTGCTAGCTTTTCTCTCGCCATTTATGTCAGTGCTGTACAGAAGCTGATGTAACAGCAGCAACAGTATGTTCAACTGCTCTCAGGCTGTTATTTGCTCACTCTTCCTAAGTAGAAGGAACCTGGGAAGAAGAATGCAACCCCAAAGAAATGTTTTTCCTAAAATTAAAGAAAGGAGTGTTTTTTGTTTTGTTTTGTGGTTTTTTTTTTTTGTTTGTGGTGTGTTTTTTGTTGTTTTTTTTTTTTGTTTGTTTGTTTGTTTGTTTGTTTGGGTTTTTTTTTTTTTGTTGTTTTTAATACTTCACACTTCAATTACTTATTCATGTAACAAAACATAAGATAGTATAAGTCAGTAGAAAAGGAGGTAGATTTGCATTGAGGCTAAACTTTTTACCAGATGCCTGGTTCAGAGCTCGCTCTTCACAGAATCAGTGAAAGGTTGTCCAGTCAAATTATTAACTATGGCACGTTTGATGCCTTGTACCAAACTGAATGACATTTGCTCAGGAGTGTTTTTGGTGTGGAGAATTTTGGTGTGGAGAAGTCTATGAAGTGACATAGGAAATAGGGCTTAGGTTTGGATTCAAGTAAAACAATTGACACTATACTAAGATTACAGTAACATAATGCTTTGGAAAGATAATCAGATGGTAATTAACCAGTATATGAACACTGCTAGTTAAACAGTTGTATGAAGTTTCTTATGGAAACTTTCTTATTTTCTTTATTTATCAATCCTCTGAAATTCAAAGGGTTTGGATGTTTTGGATGCATTTTCATTATGTATTATTATAAATCTATCTGTTAGATTGTATATCATAAAAGTCTGTATATCATACATATATGTATGTCATACATACATGTACATCATACATATATATGTATATCAGACATACAGATTGTATATCATATTTGTATATCTAAAAGTCTGAAATTTGCTCTAGATCAAGTCACTCAAAGCTCTATTCAGCCTGGCCTGGAACACTTCCAGGGATCCACAGCTTCTCTAGGCAGCTTTTTCCAGTGCCTCATCGCCCTCACAGTAAAGAGTTTCTTCCTAATATATAATCTAAACTTACTATTATCCCTTGTCCTATCACCACATGCCTTTGTCAAAAGTCCCTCTCCAGCCCTCTTGAAGACCCCTTGTAGGTACAGGAAGGCTGCTATAAGGTCTCTGTGGAGCCTTCTCTTCTCCAGGCTGAACAACTCCAGCTCTTTCAGCCTGTCTTCACAGTGGAGGTGCTCCAGATCCCTGGAGCTCCAGATCCCTGATCATCTTTGCGGCCTCTCCTGGACTCACTCCAGCAGGTCCATGCCCTTCCTACACTGGGGACCCTAGAGCTGGATGTAGTTCTCTTTAATAAACTCCAGAAGCTGTATTGCTAAAATACTATGACAGAATGTAGAAATTGGCATTATTTGTTTTGGAATAAATACCAGACCTCAAAAAGAGTTTTTCAGCTATGTTTTAAGTACATAAATGTACCAAAAAAAAAAAAAATCCAAACCCCAAAAAAGCCTTGGTTCTGTGATAATATGACATTTTAATGCCAGGGGGAAAAATCCCCAAAATGTACAAACAAATACTTCAGCCATGTCAGAAAGTGCCATTCTACTGCAACTGAAAATGCCTTGTGGGACTGGAATGTGTAACTGCTTAACAGCTCCTGTATGAACAAATCATTGCCCCTCCATCTTTCAATAGAGGATAAATACACTGTGCTAAAATACTCTAGTCTACATCACAAATAGTCATGTACAGGTGAGCAAGAAGGTGAATCTCTGTTTCCACTGCTCCTTATAGTGCATATTCAAATGCTGGTGGCTGTGTTCTGCTCCCATCCTCTTTTCTGCATAATTAAATTTCTTGAAAAGACTTGTGGAAGTAGAAGGAGGTGACAGAATTTTGCTACCACTTAGCTCTTCCTCCAGCACTTGAGAGGTGACTAAGGATGACAGATTCAGTACAGAGATTTCTAAGCTATAGATGAGGTGTTAAGGGGATCAGAAATAATTTCTGCATCAGTGTTTCTCTTCCACAAATATTACGTCTCTTCATATTTTAACTACCTGCTACGTATCCTTGGGGAACAGTAGATGGTAAGTTCTTTGGGAAGGTCTTTAAACACACTATGACAATTTCAAGAACTTTTTATTGTGGTTAATCCTAGATCTCGTATAGCTAGTTAAGCCTCACCCAGAAAGCCTCACCCATCAGAGTTTATATGTGTTATTATACTTTGGAATGCTAAGTGTTTTAGATGCAGTCTCTACTGGGACCTCTTATATAAAGAACAGGTTTTCTTCTATGAAACAAGCAAGTATTCAAAACACACACCCCCTCCCCCCCCGCCCCCAAAATTCTGAAATTGCATTGTATTGCTTAAGTTTTTAAGTTTGTGACACAATTTTTTATAAAAAGAAAAGTAAAAATAATGCTGTCACATACAGAGTTTTGAACAAACTGAAATAGAAGGATTAAGTGTTCCAAGTACTTAAACACTTCATCCAATTAGTTAGTTTCAGTGTGGCTTTTCTATCTCTGAACTACTTCCAGTAAATACAGAATGAAGGCAGAAAGATAAACCCATTGATATGTTTCTACTACTGTACAGAATATACTGTTAGATTTTTCTACAACGTAGTTTTAATGTTTAAATATGCATATAGTTTTTTTTTTTCTCCTTTCACTATGCTGGTTCTTGGGATTTTTGCAACTTTTTTGTTTTACTAATTCAATATATTTTATTACTCTGAGATGGACTCTGCAGACCTTGAAATGCCACTTTCTGGAAGATTTTTCTGCCTCAATGTCTTGAAAGACAGATCACAATTAAATGCAGTGCAGCTAGAGTTAAAAGGTGGTTGCCTGCTCAGGTGCCAACAGGTGAAATCTGATTGATGCATACACAATAGCCAACAAAATGCTTTGTTTGTTTGAGGAAATGGAAATTGGCAAAGGATAGGGGAGGGGAAGGGAGCACAGGCATGAGATTGTAGTTTTTCTGCTTGCTTCATTGTTCTAGTCATTGATAGTAAGATATATTTCTAGAGATTGAATCCCCTTCAGCTTCATTGTCTGGGATGGAATAGTCTATTAAAACTGCATGTTCTAATGAAAATCAGAACTTTTCAAAAATTAGAATTTTTTGCTAACAAATTTGATTTTTCAAACATTGCTGTTTTCTGCATTAACTGCTTCTTCCACTGGTTATTATTTACTTAACTTTAAAGGTTCAAGTTGAAGTCATGTCAGATATTATTTATTTAAAAAATCCTGTTTGCTACTTATTACTAATGTTGAATGGTATGTAGTTAAAAATTAAGAAGAAATGGAATCTGAAGATACTCATATGGTGCACTTCGCCTACTCAGTGTTATCAATGCAAAATCTGTCCGTGCAATAAAATAAAACACAAACAAAAGATAAAATAAAAAAGCAGAAAATCACTGTATTATTTGCAAGTAGAAGAGGATAAGAATGGGAAACTTGTACTCACATTTTTTATATTCCTTGAAAAAGCTTTGGGCCCTTCACTGCCTATACTTAGCAGCAGCTGACAGACAAGAACAAAAAGCCGACCTATCCTTCGAGACACCTGAAGGTTCCCACATTCATAATCCCTCAACCATCTAAGCAGGATCAAATAATCACAACTTCCTACATTTGGGAAAGGATTGTGTACTTACAATCTGCTCCTCACTGATGAGAACTCTAGTTATGAAAGCACCTAGATGGAAACTGAGTATCTGAATGGAAATGTCATCCACTTTGTAGTTTCTCAGCTGATGCAAAGCTTGAACCCCTGAAATTAGTCTTGTAGAGTACTGAGAACAATGGCACATCACTATTGTAGAGGTGAATTTTGGCCAGACATGTTGTGTAGTTCTGAGAACAATGGAGGAAGATGCCTAAAGCCCAAAGCATTAAATTTAACTTTAACTTACCATGCACTATACCTGCTCAGAGGCTCTACCTCAATTTAGAGGGGCAAGTCTGTGTTTAAAAATGCATTGCCATTTCAGCAGGAAATAACCAATTTATACAGAAAAGAGAAAGAGATACAGAACAATCCTATCTTATAGGTAACATAAAGGAAATGTTGCTGGGAAGAAAGAAGTTAGATTTTCTCAGGATGTAGCTTGCCTGAATTCTAAACATGGAGAAAAACATATTCTTGCTAAACATGTTATCTTCTGGCTAAGGCTGAAAGTCTTCAAAGTTGTTAAACTGTTTGTTTTGTTTTTCTAAACAAGGAGAGTCATTCTCTCCCTACTCATGAAGCCTTGGTATTTTCTTAGTTCATAAAAGATGTTATATTTTCCTAAGTCTTCTCGGAGTCCTGAGCTGATGATAGCGTGGATTGCTATATTGTGCCCAACAGTATTGTCGTGAGTCTCACAAAAGAGAAAGAAACATACTTCTGTAAGTACTGTTATTTTTTTCTATGTTTAAATATAGATTTGTTAAATGTCTTCAAGTCCCTTTAAATAGGAAGACACCTTCAGAAACTTCTCTCCCTTCCCTCGCTACTTATTAATTCATGCCTCACTATTGTAGACACAACTGTTAGAGAACTATTAAACAATGGTATAGCTCCAACATTGCCTGTAGGTATAAATTTGGTGTGAGAATAGAGAAATCTTACCTTTCGTATGCAAATAACACACAATTCATAATGTAAATAGCAATAATTGTCAATAAAACATTTATTGGCAATTAACATACAGCTTAGTTTTACCATGAACTATCAGGCCATTCAAACAGTTGTAAATGCCAGGAAATTTCCTCTTATTTCTTAAAAGATAAGCATAATTTGCAATGTGAAACTTGGAAACATCTCATTCCTGACAAATTCATGACAAATGTTGTTCATGACAGATTTTTTTCTTGAAAAAAACATGAACAAAATAATGTTTTGTTCAGCCAAGTTTTGTTTCTTGGAATTTATGACATATTTTAGCCCACTCTATACATACAGGAGCTTTAACCTCTACAATTATGTGTTGCTAAAACCAAAAAAGTTCATGCACAATGTTTGTCTTTTCCTAACCCTTTGTCTGTAAAAAGAAAATCAAAATTCTAGAAGGTCATCTGTTGTGTATATTCATAGAGTATTCCTGGTGTAATTGAATAATCAAGCACTTTTCAATTTAAGCAACTATGCTTCATGTAGCTGTACTTGAAAGAGCATTTCTAAAATCTTAACCATAGAGTTCGTTTGCTGTATAATTAACAGGATTTAAAGAATTATCAAATGAAAACGGTTATAAATCTTTGTGTGAAAGAGCTGGTATGATTTCCCATGAAGATCTGAGCCACAAACCCCACATGCTGTCTCTGCACAGGGCAAAGACTTTCTCAGCAATGTCCGACATAACGCATTAAAGATGGAGAGAAATTAGGCAGTCTTTAATCCTTGCACATGCTGCTTTATCAACATAGTTTTATTTAGGATTCCCATGTGATGTATTTGGCTCATCAATGAGGTGCACATTTTCCAGGGATAATCCAAGTATGTAAATACATGTGCCCAGAATGCTGTGGGACCATTCAAATAGGCTCATGGTGGGACCTGTGTAATAATAATACGTTTTCTTGTGGTTTTGCAAGAGATTTATGGGAGCTGCTACAAACCTTTCACAAGCAGCCAACAGAATTTTAACCACCTTCTTGTTTGATTGTCACAGCTTGCCTTTTGACTGTTGTGTTAGATGATGGAGCTGCAGATACTAGCCAAAAATTTTTAAGTGAAGGCTTGAAGGTAGCTGAGAGAGCTAGCTGTATGAAGGAGTTTTGTTCTCCTGACTAAGCATCTGCAGCCTTTACCTCCAGACAGATGTGGGCAGCAAGTCACACCACTACAGCATTTCATCTTAGGATCCTGGAAGTTCTCTTACGCTTAGTAGGCAAGCACGTCAAAGAAAGCTTAACAGTACACCACGGCAGGTGGGGGCCCGTCCCAGAGTCTGCACACCCTGCACCTCTATGACTGGCTATGCCTGCGTGCCTTGTGCGTGCCACAGCGTCCCACGCCAGTCAGTATACCCTGCTCCCGCGTTAACCCTCCGGGCCGGCACGGCCCATACCCGCCTGCATACGCCATGCCTTGTCTGCCTCCCCATGCCTGCTTGTGTACCCCAGCCCCATCTGTCTCAGCCTGGAACGCCCATCCCGGCCCGCACGCTCTGGGCCTGCCTGCGTGCCCCATTCCTGCCCACACACCCATCCCTTCCCAAACACAGAATCCTCGCCCTCCGTGTCCCCATCGCTGCCTACACCTCCTGTTGCTGCCCGTGAGCTCCGTCCCCGAGGCCGCCTCTATCGCTACCCCAGCCCCCGTCCACCCCGCTGTCCACCCCTGCCCGCTCCGTCCCAGCCCCGGAGGACCGTCGGGGGCGGACCGCCGTGGGCGGCTCTCCGCCTCCCTCCCTCCCCGCCGCCCGGCAGCGGGGGGCCGCGCCCCCGCGCACCTCCCTGCCCTGCGGGGCCCGGAGGCGCCGCGCACCCCGCGCCGCTCGCAGAGGCGCGCAGGGGCGGCCCGAGGCAGGCGGAGCGGCGCTGCCGCTGCACCACGGCGGAGCGCCGCGGGACGAGGATGGCCGCGGGGCAGCGCCGTGGCACTGCCGCCTGCCCTCTCGCCCTCGCCCTGGGGCTCCTGGCCGTCGCACAGGTAAGGGGGCCCGCGAGTCGCTCACCCGCCTCTCCGGGACGCGACTCCCTCGCTCCGCTTGGGGAGGGGAGCGGTCCGCACCTGTGGCTGCGGCGGTGCTCCCGGGCTGGGGCAGCGCTGCAGCGGTCGGCTCCTCCTCGTTCGGCAGGTAGCTGCCGCGGCTGCCCGCCAGGCTCTGTGGTGCTGGGTTTGCCGAGCGCACGTCTCCATAAGCCTGGCTGGTCTCACCAGCTCCATGGAAGGGAGGATGGAAGAGTCGTTATTATAAATGTTGCGATGTTGCTGAGCTTTTCCGAGTGTCGGGTGTGAGGTTCTCAGCGTGTTTCATTGCGGGGAAATACTCTCCAAGATGCAGAGAAACTTAGAGAGTTTCCGCCTGCCTTTCTCACACGGGTGTTGCTTCCCGAAAGTCGAGACCTGAGACGGGGCTGTGTCAGTGCGTTTCCCTTGAGTGCAATTTACATCCTCTAAAGTGCTTTACAGGTAGTTTGTTTTGCTTATTCATCAAGTTGCCATTGCCCAGCTTTTATTTCAGACTCTAGCCAAAGAAAATGGTGATAATAATGATAATAATAATACTACTAATAATACTACAAACTCACTGAGGATGCACCAGTTACCCCTCTGGAGACAATGTATGAACTCACTTTTAGCTTTGTTGGTGCCTTAAAAAAGGTGTAAACATGGCTCTCTTAAACTGTTCCCATTGATTTTGTTCTTAAATTTCAAAGATGAATTTAAATAAGTAATAGCACATTTCAATAATGATATTTTTGTATTTAGGGCAGTATCTTGTCTCTCTCAAGAAAACAACAGCAACACCTTAATTAAAAAAGGAAATATAGGGTCACTTGAAATAAACTTAGAAACATAATTCTCTCTATATGCATTTTTGGTCTCCTTCTGTGCTCCTGAAATGTGCATTCTCCTCTCTTGAACTTCTGTAATAACTGTGCATCCATGGGCACGTTAGCCTAGTCATCTAAGTTTCTAGTTTTGATAGAGAAACTTTTGTGTTGGATTGGTTTGCCTGCTGTTACTTCACCACTTTGGATTCCATGCAAGGAATCTATACAAAAGAACAGTGGAATGCCATCAGGGATGAAGTGTGATGCCAGCCTGAAGCTGAAGACATGTGGCCAGGACTGGATCAGAACTACGTCTCTGGAAAAGTTGTTGAAAAAGGTTGCAGGTTGCTTTGGTAGCACTGGTATCCTCAGGATGCCCAGACTGGTCCATAGAGACCAGTCTCTAATGGCATCTGCTGTCTGTTCTGATATAGGCCACTACAATTGTAATAGGTGTGATCCTGCAAAGGGAAACCTCATCTGCCACTTCCTTTAATCCTGCCACCAATTCAGGATTGAGATTGAGCTGATCTGCCCTGACACCCTGCTCTATCCCTAGTTATCTTGGCCCAGTGCACCTGCTTTCCCTCTATCTTCCAATCAGTTCTGCTTTGTGAGGAACTAAAATATCTCCTTATTTCTTTTTTTACATGCAAATACAGACTATTCAGGCTTATATTTGAAAATTGTGGATTGAGAGATGCAATGCAATGGCTTGGGAGCTGAAACAGGCAGTTTAGTTTCCCCCAGCTTTCATGTTGGATACTTAGCTACAAAAATTTCATTTTACACTGACTGAGATAGTGTTACTCTTGAAATAGCATTTTGGCTCTGCTTCCTGCCTGTAGTCTCAAATTTACACACACATAGTGCGAATAAAATCAGTTGTCCTCATGGACAGCATTTCCTAGGGCCAAGAACATAATCAGCTCAGGAAACCTCCTGTTGCTTTTCTTGCATTTGTAATGTGAGATAGTGGAATAAATGGGGATTAAAGTTATGCCTCACTGAGCAGCCACAGGTTATATATGCCTGTATGCCTGTATCACATAGAAGAAGAAGATACATATGTGTGTGTATATATATATACAAACTGCAATTCTGTAATGCTGCATTTATTAGCTTAAAATTTAAATTAGATTAAGGTGAGAAAATATTAATTTACTAAGTATGACTATATATTTAAGGTTTGAATGATATTTCTATACCATTCTACATAGAATGGTTTGGATTGCAAGGGACCTTAAATATAATCTGGATCCTAATTTCCTGACAGGGGCAGGGACACCTTCCATCAGGCTAGGTTGCTCAAAGCCCCATCCAGTCTGACTCTGAACATTTCCAGGTATGGGACAAAGGAGCATGCTAAATCTTTTTAATCCTTTTCTTTCTTTCTTTCTCTTTCTTTCTTTCTTTCTTTCTTTCTTTCTTTCTTTCTTTCTTTCTTTCTTTCTGTCTTCCAATAATGTGGTGTTGTTATTACTCTTTTAATTGTTATTTAAAATAGTTTTTACTGTTTTTAAACTAGACCAAATTGGGTCTTTTCAGTAGTCATAAATAGGATCTATTAATAATTGCAGGTCTGAACTCTAGTTTTGAGCTATATTTTGGAATTAAGTACAAATTTACTTGAGTTGACATATGCTCCTACTGCATTCTCAGTTCAGTGTTTCTGTGGAATTTTATTTTCCTCTTAAATTTTTCTATTGTTTTTAATGGCTGCAATTTTTTTAAATAATTTTGTTCTACTTTGGGTCTATAAATTAATATATTGGCTTTTAGCAGAACTTCTCTTATTAGAGTGATTCTTCTTACAGGGATTTCTTTTTTTTAAATTTGTGGTTGCAATTATAGCAAATACCTCAATAAAAGGAGCTAAACTTGCATCTAAAATTGTGTTGTACATAATAGCTGTTGTAGCAGATGCAGTTTCTAGCTCTCCCCAAAACTTTGTGTATGAGCTTCATGGATATGTGCATGTGCACATGTGTTTTATGGGCTGACTGGTTATGAGCAGGTTTAGGTCTGGAAGGGGTGTAAGCAAATGTAATTGGTAAAGAGATTTTGCATGGTGGTCATTGTATTCTTAGACTATTTGAGCCACATATTTGCTATATGCTGTTCTATTTTGTATTTAAATTGTTGTGCCTGCTACAGTGTACCCTTTTATGTCCACAACATGTTAAGGGGTGGAAGGAAGTGAAGTGGTGGTGTTTTGTGTATCAGAATATAGTCTTATGGAGAAGAGAGCATCTTCTTAAAATACTTGCATGTATTTTATATTTATATTTTACAAAATAGTAAATTTTGTTAACCTGTTACCTTTATCCTTCCCCACAAAAATGCTTACCAATACTGAGTTTTGTTCCATTGTTCAGAGAAGACTATAACTTCCTCTTCTATTGGCTGAAGTTGAAAATAAACCCAAAGATAGTGAAAATAAAACCACATTCCCTACCTTTGAAAAGCTGACCAGATTATAGTAAGAATGTCAAAATGCTTCAATCAGATAAGACTGCAGGAAAAAATATGAAATGAGGACATAATATTAGTATACAAGTACTGACTGTATTTATATAGGTCAATTAGTCAGCCAGCACAAAAATACCACTATGCCCCTACTTGCTTCATGTAGAATCATCTTGAAAGCAGTTTGTACCTATGAAAGCAATTTTGTAGTGCATTTTTTATAAACCTTGGAAGCATTGTGATCAAAATTATATTGATGAACCTAATTATGGCTGGCAATATTAAATTTAAGCAAACACAAAAGTAGTTTTTTCTTGTTGAGGAGGGCTTAAATAGACTTCTGTTACTTTAATGACTAGAGGGGTTTTTTTGAGCTCTGTCTTTAGATCAAATGGGTTCTTGGTTATATTGTCTACTCAAGGCAAAAACCACAGAGAGGTGTATTTTTTTTTTACATCATCTGACATATTGAAGTTCCTGTTGTTTCACCCTCCCCTTCACTTAGAATCACAGAATCATAGGCTGGATAAGTTTGGCAGAGACCTCTAGGCATCATCCTGTCCAATCCCCCTAGTCAAACTGAGTTCCACAGAACCAACTGCCCAGGATCATGTCCAGGCAGCAGAGAAGGAGACTTCACTACATCTCTGGGAAGCCTATTCCAGGACTGACACTCAGAGTGTCCTAATGTTCAGAGGGAACCACCTATTTTGCAGCCCGCAAACATTACTTCTGTTGCTGGGCACCACTGAAAAGAGCTTGATTGTGTCTTCTTTGCACCCTCCCTTTAGGTATTTATATACATTAATAAGATCTCCCCATGCCTTTCTCCTGGCTGCACAGTCCCTCTCAGTCTGTCAGTCCATTCCCCTCATCATCATTGTGGCCATTTGTTGAACTCCTCTTGTATATGTCCATCTCTCAGTTGTGCTGGAGAGCCTAGAACTGGACACAAGTCTCCAGGCATGGTCTCATCAGTGCTGAGTTGAAGGGAAGGATCACCTCCCTCAGACTACTGGCAGTCATGTGATTAATGCAGACCAGGATAACATTTGCCTTTTGTAGTGGAAGGGAAACATTGCTGGCTAATGGTCAATTTGTGTCTACCAGCTCTGACTGTGCTTCATCTTTTCATGCAGAGCTGCTCTTAACTTTTAAGAAAACAGTTTGGGCTAGATTTTTACCGTAGTGGGCTAACTTCAACCTGTAGTACACCTGGCTTCAATCAACGATTTTTAGGAGAGCTTGATGAAAAACTGTATTGCCATTTTTGAGAATTCAGGTGTATGGGACAAAATTGATTTAAAGCCATTCTTATAACCTTTCTTTCACAAAAACCTTAAGTCCCCTTAGTTTCTTTGTGAGGAAGGGTTCAATATTTGGCAAGAGAAAGGACTTGTACTGGCAATGTCAATTGCTAAAATTATGAAAGTGAGAATAACTTAATTACTGAAGTTACAGATCTCTGAGCATTCATAGCCTGCAGCTCATTAGAGATTTAAGCCATCAGCATTTTCACACGTTTTCACAGACCATATATGAATATGTGCATATGTCAGGGAAAGAAGCAATATATCCTCCTCTCCTGGTGCACCAAAGTCAGGTGCAAAATGGTCTTATGTATGGATTCTACAGTAGTCATATTTTCAGGGTGATGGGCATGTACAAAGGTAGGGTGAATCAAGAGTTTGTGAATTACTGCAGATTAAAAGAGAGCTACAACAGGTTCAGAGATAAACAGAGGGGATGGGAATATTTTAGCAGTGGTCTGATAGTTTCTGAGAAGATCTCTGAAAATATTAGTAGCTCCTCTTGAGTGTGACCCCGATAAACCTCTCTTCTATAATAGCTTTTGCCTTCTGAAGATGAAGGGAAAAGAGGAAATCAAACTATATTTCTGTGTAGTCTATCTGATTTGAAATTTCATACCCTTGTAAATTGCTTCTCATAGAATAGAACCATAACCTGTGCATTAAAATGCATCTCTTTTCTTGGTGCAGGAGTTCACACTGGGTGCAAGAAGTGAACATTACTAGAGCTTTATGGGAACCTCAGAAGATGTAAAGTATTGCTGCTAATTTTTCCCAAAGATTAAGGAACTCTGTGGGGCTATCAGATAGGCCCGTGTTTTGTATCAGGGTTTTTGAAAGTCTTGATTATAAATTGAATATTTTCCTTAGACTTTTCTTAGACTTTCACTTAACATGAAAAAGAAAAAAAAATCATTTTTCACTTTAAGCCACACTTCCACTCTTCAATAATTTTACTCTTCAGTGTCCTGTCTTTTGTTTGTTTGTTTGTTTGGGAGTTTTTGTTGGTTTTTTTTTTCCTTTTCATGGAAAGCACAATAAAATATGCCTTGCCTGTGACCTAGAAGATGATGAAATATGATGAAGTCTTCTACTGGAATTATGTATGGTGAATAGACTAGCAAGTCATTAGCTGCATTTTGCACTACAGTATTCCCTGAATGCTTCTGGTCCTGTATTTTAAATCTACCTATAACAGCTCTTGTACAACACGGGTACATGTTGCTATTGTGCACCTTAAGGCACTTCACATTCTGAATTTTCAGTTCTGTCCCAGCTGCAAGCAAGATGTTTCTGTTACAGTAAGCAATGTAATGGCAATGTAACGTGTCATTTACAAGACTTGGTGAATAATGCCATGTGCATCTGAGTCATGCCCTTATTAAATTTAATTAAACTCTTTACACCCTTTTTCACTCTTAAGGGTATATTTTTTAATGCTTTTTTAGAGAAATGTGCAGTCAGCATAATAGTTGAACATGTATGTGCAAGGAAATCTACCAAGAGGGGAAGAAGTGAAAAGCAAAGTGGCAATTCAAGGCCTTTTGGAAATATATCTACTGTAGCTGCAGAAGTTATCTTAGAATATATTCTGGGATGACTAGGCCACTGTTGTTTGACACAGTTACATTTCTTCAGGTGGAAGGAGAAAAGAAAGGAGAGAAAAAGAGATGCAGCATCATTTTGACTGAACATATAGGTGAAATCGTATTATAACAATGAGTTCTGCTGAACTACAGAACTGCTGGTTTTTTCAGTGTGTTCTACTGAGTGGACAAAAGCAGTATTGTATATGCTGCTTACATACCCGTTCAAGACTGGTGTGGAAACAGAGGGGGTGATCTAGCAGGACTAGGTCTGATCTTGGCCAATAACATCCATCAGAGGAATTAAACAAAGCTTATTCTTGCATTCATGCTTCAGATTTTTCATAGTTTTATATGGCTAGATGTCATAAATAATGACTACTTTACATCAGTCTCAGATATGGCTTGTGGAGTGTTGTTTGATACTGCTACTTTTGACTCAACCAAGTTTTTCCAGCTTTTTCATCTGTACCTGTTTTTTTGGTTTGTTGTTTTTTTTTTTTTTTTTTTTTTTTTTTTTTTTTTTTTTGTAAACTGGCCATATATGTGTATAATTCCAACAAGGCTTCTCAAAATGGACTTTTACAAAACTGCCTAATTGTTTCATTTTGTTTTGTTTTGACTTGCAGATTAAATGGACGTATGTATTGCATTAAATAGAAAGACCTGCTTCTGGATTTTGATATTGTTATGATAATAATGCCATTCTCTGTGTAACTCAGGTGGCTGCAGAAACCAGTTTTTCCTCGCATGGCAATTTTTTTTGGATTCTATGAAGACTTGACATGAAGGAAAGACTTTGTAAGAATGACACTCCTACATAATATAATAGCCAAACACTACTCTTCTGTGGCTACATCTTTGATTTTATTCTTATTTTATTTTTCTTAGTGTTTTTTTCAAAGAAATGACTGAGCGATGATGATCATCTCTTTCTTATTTCTATGGGCTTGGTTACGCTATGTTGGGGTAGGACAGTGGAAATGAAGAAGGAAAAGTGATTTACATTTCAAGAGTAAATTAACATAGTGAAACAAGAACTAAATAATTTGGGAGTTTGAGTCAAAGACCAGGGAATTATTTTTGCATTGTTTTATTTATTCAGTTTTCCTGATGTACATCTGTTTGAAACAGTGTGACTGTAGAACATACATACCTTCAATGACAAATTTTAAACATACCTGCCCTGGGTAAATCATAGTGAGTTTGTAGTGTAAAAAGGATTTATTATTTGATGACTGGCTTGTTCTAGGAAGCTGAGCACAGGGGTTATCCAAGTGCCATTAATTTCTAATATAATTTGGAACTTAAACTTAAACTTCTTACTGCAGTAACAAAGGAGCATATTAGACACTGAACAGCCATGCAGTGATTAATGTTTTTATCTGCTAGAAAAGAAACATAAGGGGAAAAAAACCTAGGAAAACTTGATGCTTGGTTCCTGTTCGGAGGAAGAAATACAGCAGAATTCATCAGACAGGAAGAAGTTCCTGCACTTCCCCTGACTGATTGATCTGTGTCATGCACGGGGCAGCAAGATGAAAAGAGATGTTCTTAATATTTCAGACAGATAATATAAAGTGAATGCACAGTTGATAGTGGGAAAATTACGGTACTAACTGCATATGTGAATATGAAATCCAGGAAATTATTAGACCTGGTGCTAAAAGACAATTTTGAGAAATTATTTTAAAGCCATAATTGAACATTTTTTTAAGAAGAAGTGTTTACTTAACAGAAGAAAATTCTCCCTAGGAAAACCTTACTTTTTGGAGATTTTAGGAATTTTAGAAACTGTTCTTATTCTTTTTGAAGCCTGTATTTTCATTATGTTTTAAGTAAAAACAACCAACCAACCAAAAAAACCCACCAAAACCAATCAAACAAAAACCCCCAAGACCAAACCAACCAAACAAACAAAAACCAAAAAAACCAAAACCCCAAAAAACCACCAACCCCCAAACCCCCAAAACCAAAAAACCCAACTTAATAATACTCAAAATACATTTTTTTCTGTAATTTTACTTCGTACTGGGTCAAAGTGGACCTGCAAGCTGTTCATAAGATTTTGGTGAAGCAGTGTTTGGATTTTCATTTTTTCCCCAGCTTTATAAGATTTCTTGAGGGATAGGAGTATCTTATTTTTCTTCTTACCTCTTTTCTTTTTAAACTGCAGAAACAGTATATCTGATCAAATTTCTGTAACAAATGAGCGTGTCTTCCTGATCAGTCTTAATATGCTGAAATTGGCTTCTTCCATGTCCTTATTTCCCTCTCTCCTGAAATAAATGGAACTGTCCTCAAACATGTTGATAAAAATTAATTTTTTGCATTGAATCTGAAGTATTTTTTCAAGAAATTGTAAGGACTCCTTGCAAGGGCTCCTTGTCCTTGTCCTTGTCCTCTTAAAAACCTTCTACCTCCAGGCTTTTCTTCCTTTTGCCATATAAGCCTACTCACAGAAGAGGATATTATGTTCATAGATCCTGCCACTGGATCAAGCTGAGGTCTTGAATTTCTAATGTTTCTCATGTTCATTGTATTTTGCATTCTTTATATGGCTTCCTAGTTGTAAAACAGAGATGAGACTTTATATTTTCTTTTTATATTTTTTGTATGATTTTTGAAGCAGGGATTTGTAAGTTCTTTAGGGAGTAGACAACACAACCTAGTTCTTGACAAAGTTATTCAGAAGAAATTGCAATTTAAATAACTACTGTGAAAACCACAGGTTTTCATGGCAGAATCTTTGCTAGCTGCTTTTTTTGCTAGCTGAGTGTTTTCAGATTACAGGATTAACACCTGAAAATTATGTTTAAAATAGTTGAAGTTAGATTTTTCCACATGTCAGCTCTGAAATTCAACTTAGAATCTGCTGGGAGCATTTTTTTTTTACTTGTAATAACAAGATTGTATGTCTCCTCCCCAAAGTCTGAATTATGTAAAGATATGAACACATATCCTTCAAAATCTTTTTCAGTGCTCTTGCCATCATTATCCCTGTTTTAGTCATGATATTCCAGCTTTTTCCAAGTTTACAGCTACTGATAAATTTGTCTGTTATGCTGAGTAAAAGCATGGTCTGGAAAGCAATTTCTAGAACAGAAATTAGGTAGAAACTTCCACTGTTTAAATACTGTGTTATAATGCTTTTGTCAACCCTTTATTGCATAGCTAAAATACAAGAGACAGAAACTAAAGAAGTGACAGTGCATCTTTTCATCTGGATCTGATGAAACACCCCTTTAATGAAAAATTCCATCTACAATTCTTCATATTTGTATATTTGTCTAGCTGGTTGTCTTTATAATACAGAAACCTTATTGTGACCAAGGTTGGAAGTGGGAATATTGAGCTTGATAACTGTATTTCATTTTTCAAACTGAGTTTTTGGTACATTTGCAATACTTGCAGTAGAAAGTGTTTGTCTGAATAGTAGCATCTGTTATGAACTCGGAATGGACAATAGATTCTTGTTTGCATAAAAACCACAGAATTTCAAATATCTTAAGACCAAAATAATTTTTACAACCATTTTTTTTTCTTCTGTGCCCTATTTTAGCAAAGCAGGAGAATTTTTGTTTTTAAACTTCCTAGAAGTACATGGGAAACACTTTATACTGTTCATATTTTTGCTGTTTTATAGTGGGTTTGCTTCTGTTTGTATTTTCTAAAGATTCCAAAAAATCTAGATCAAAGACTGTATATGTAAACTGTTTGATTAGAAAAATTCAGATGGTCTATGAGATAATGATAGCATGGAATTTAATTCAACCTGAAATAATTTTCCCACTTGTTCTGAAATCTAAAGCCTAGGGATTCAAAGAATCCTAGCTTCTTAAAGGCTTTGGGGTGTATACTTGTACCTCGTAGAAGGACAAATAATTTACACTTGAATTGTAAATTTTATGACAGTACAAATCATGTTCAATGTGTGATAGAATTACTAAAAGAAGTATATGGTCACATGGCAACCTGGATGTACTTCTTATGTCATTGGTAAGGCCTGGTTTTATGTGTATTTAGTCTAAATATGTGAATTATGAAACTGAAATTTTTAATTTGGTTGTTGCTCATGTTTACCGGCATCTTCTTCACTTGATGCTAAATTCAAAGTTGTGAAAGAGTAAGCAAGAGAGATTTGAAGACTCTTTCAAAGCTAAGAACTTATCTAAATCTTTATTTTTTAACTGTTTAAGAGGTGAGCCTTTCCCTCCTCCTTTCAGTGTGACTGGTTTCTTAGAAATCTAAGGATTATATTGAGAAATCCAAGGATTCTCCCATACAACAATGGTGAGAGAATGAAATTACTAGAGGTTCAATTACAGTTTCAAATCATTTCAGCTTGTTTTATGTCTCTGAGGAGTGTAGCAAGAGATGTGCTTATGACAGGATTTTTTGGTTTTGGTTTCTTGTTTTTTATTTTTTTTTTAATAAAGGAAAGCAAACATCTATGGAGCCTGAAACAGTGAAGGCTTGAAACTGTTCCTTTCCAGTCGGCAACAGATAAAAAGTCTCCTTGAACATTCTCATAGCTGAGCAGAGGAAACATGTATTTCATATTTAAACACAATCTGGAAAATAGGAAATCATTGCAAGATACTGAAAGCTGATGGTTATTGGATGCAAAAATAAAAGTGATTCAGTAACAAAAGAATGAAATATGAATTTTTAAAGGCAGAATAAGGCAGAATAAGTCTTTTGCAGCTTCTTTAGAGTGGTTTGAATTATTATATCTGTGTTCTCTGTACCTGTATTTTGTTCAATAAAGAGAAGCATGACAGATAATGTAGTAACAGAAAATTAACCCTGTTTGAATCTTCCATTTATCTTTAGTTTTCTAATCAAAGCAAGTTACCAGTTTTCCTACAGCAACAGAAAATCTGAAAGTATTTTCAAAAAATTTAGTACAAAGTACCCAAACTATGACATTTGAGATTGTGTTTGTCTTCAGTAGAAACAACTATTTTGACTTTTTGGGTATGAAAACTAAACATATGAATACTATATGTTTAACCATTTGGTCAAAGAGGATAGATCTGTCTTTAGAAAGCTTGTTTACATAAATCACAATATTAATTGAACATAAGTAACCTGATGTTTATTATTCTTAACTCCAGTGGTAAACTACATAAGAAAACCAAAGCAGCATTGCTCTTTTGTGTTTAAGCAGAACAAGGAAAGCAAACAAAAAGTAATTCGTGCCATTTCCTGAATAGAGTGTGTAGGTGCTGCTTTGAAACAGTTTCCTTAACTATGATATCTATGCCATAATTTTTTCTATACTACTACCCATTAAAAATGCTTGCAAAAACAGGATTTTAGAAAGGGTATCTTCAGACCAAAGTGCTTTTAAAAAAGATAATTTCATTTCCAAGAAAGAGAAAATTGAAAAAAATCTGTGAAGTGATGGCTTGGAAGAAGATGGCTTGGAAAACAGAATGGAGGATAACCCTGGGTTTTTGCTTAATGAATTCCTCTAGCTACATTCATGAGGAGGCACAGGAATCTCACTGGAAATGTTTTGAATAATTATATGCAATAATATATTTAGAAAAAAAGTTTTGAGGCAAGTATGGACAGAAAAAATTAGCTGAGAAGGTAACTGGACCTTTAATATGATAAACAAATAATTTCTTATTATGTTCCTTAATCTTTTGAGGTAGGCTTTTTTTTTTTTTTAATTCCCAAGACTTTAACTAAATATTTAATTATTCTGATGCAGCTTTTAGACTTGGAGTTCTCTTGGTTACCAATTCACACATTAGAACAAGAAAGAAAGCAAGAAAGAAAAATTAGTTTAATGTTAGCAGTCTCTTACTTTCACAGAATTGCTATAACCATTGCACTGTGTTTTCTTACGCGTCTGTCTCCTTTTCTCTCTACCTCTTCAAGACTACCAGCAAAAATAAGCAATTTTTCCTACAGCAACAGGGTATGTCTTGCTGAAAGCAAAGTTTAATACAAAGATTTAATTATATTAATTATACAAAACCAGTGAGGAATTTGTTCCTTCATAACCTTGAATAACAGGATGACAGGATACTTATCTATAGAATCTTGGAAGAATTATTCATATCCTTTCCTTATTTACTTCTCCATCCCCTTGCTCCCCCACCCACATTTTTCTGAAGCTCTGGATGTTTGCCATGGCTTGAAGGATATTGAGCTACATGTACAAGTGTTACTGTTTACTTGTTCTGTTTACTCGTTGAACAATTTTCCTTGTTCTTGTGTGTGTCATTTTCCTCATTCAGAAGCCACTTGCCAGACATTTAGGTCATCATCCTTATCCTTTTCTCAAAATCATCTGGCAAATTCCATTTACAAATTCTTTGTTGTAGGGATGCCAATGATGTGTTCAGTTTTTCCTCATGGAGTGCAACAATTTCTGCCCTTAGATGCTTTGTACAAAGTATAAATGTCTGTCATTTCCAGGAGTGTTTGGTTGTGTGTGTGTGGGTGGTAAGCATGTGATGGAGCTTTCTGAAACAGGTCTCTTATCTGAAATTAGCCACTTGTGTGATTTTATCCAGCCCTTTTCTCATAGTCCTACCAAGCAACAGTATCCCTAAGTGGATCTCTTCTCTCTGTCAGGTAATTGCTTTTGGTAAATAACTTGCTTTCAGCTTTTGTATTACCCATTGCCATAGGCTCTTGAAACTGACTGTCTTGATTAGTGTGATCATAAAATTTCATACCATAATTAATTTTGTTAGTCTTTTGCAGCTTCTTTAGAGTGGTTTGAATTATTATATCTGTGTTCTCTGTACCTGTATTTTATTCAATAAAGAGAAGCATGACAGATAATGTAGTAACAGAAAATTAACCCTGTTTGAATCTTCCATTTATCTTTAGTTTTCTAATCAAAGCAAGTTACCAGTGGATGTATTTATAATTAAAAAAATATTTTTGATGTCTTCATCAGAAACTGCCTGTTCAAAGACTGTTCAGTGTTTTCTTATTATGTTAGAATCTAGAACTTAAACTATACCTAAAGACATCTGGATTAATAATCATAACCTGAAATAAATTAATGATCAGTGAAGAATCACATTTATCATCCAGATATGAATTCTGTGGTATTTTAATAAACAGTGTTTGAAAACTCAAATTCTGCAATGCTGACATTATTTTTTCTGCTGAAGTTTTTCCTATTCTTGGTATCTCCAATGTCACCCCAAATCCTGGCACAACTTCACAGAAGTTTAGAGAATGTTTTTTTTTCTGTTTGTTTTCTTTTGTTTTTTAATATAGTGTCCTGTCCCAGAGAAATAGTAATTTGAAGGTTGTGGCTTGTCTGTTTCTGAAGTCCTGTGATTAGAAGATAAAAGAGGAGCACATTGTGGGTCAAAGTCACCAGCAAGACAGCAATAGCAGGGGAAACATAGATATATGCCTACAGATGAAAAAAGCAGTGATGGGAAAACATGACAGTAGAGAGTAATAGGTACAGTAGAATGGCATATAGGTGATTAATAAACACAGGCAATCTAGAGGGTCAGAAAAAAAATGCAAAAAATTATAAGCAAATTGTTATGATTGGATGATGTTTTTTGTCTGATTCTGGTCTTTTTTATGTGTCCGAAATAAGCAAAATAAGTGAAAATTATATTAGTATTAGTCATAATCTTTTGTAGACATTTGTTACATATAATGAAAATGGGACTCTACAGTTAGGAACCAAAATATGTTTTATTATTTTAATCTTACCTTCTGCTTTATGTGCACAATAGAATATTTTCCAAAGGATCTGCAGCTATACAGAGACTTATGTTGAAATTTAAACATCAGCTATGCAAGATACAGATACATTGACCCAAAATTACTTACGTTTTATTACATATTGTTGCTCAAAAAGCATACTATCTACCCCTTACAGAAGGTGCAACATTTTGGTATGGTACAAGAGATGGGATTTCTTTACAATAAGGTTATTTGAACTGGGAGATGGTAGTGACAGCTTCACTACTTCAGGGTTATATAGTAAGCTCTTGTAGCTGAGAGCAACAAACGCATCCCAAAAACTTCAGTCAGTGGAGCTGAGAGGCAGACGAGTGTGTGACTCCTCAAGGACCCTGTCCTGGGACAAGACTGGGTCCTAGAAGACTCTAGAACAACATTAGAAGCCTGCTAGATCCTGGGGTTTTCTTTCACTCTATCTGGAAGCTGAATTATACAGTAGTCCCCATGTTAGTGAGGGTCTGCTGCTGCTCATGTGAATTAGCTGGTAGCACTGCAAGAGAGTTATTCATAAACCACATGTGGCTAAAAACCACATGTTGATTGCCCCAATATTAAGTATGTGATCATATAAGGAATTTTTACTCTGTATTGTGTCTGTATCAGCAGGAGATAAATTCAACCACAAAGAGATAAATTAGATAAACCTAGTGATGTACACATTCCAGAATGTGGGCAATTAGCCAAAGATGCATATTTCGACCCTTTAATGTATGTGATGCCATTTTAAGTAGGTGGGAAAGCAGAAAAGCAGGTTTACACATGTTACTTCTTCTTGGGAACCATCCTGCATTGTATAGAGACACTGTTGAGATCAGCTAGTAAAGGAGAGTAACAGTAAAGTAAAGTAAAGGAGATAACAGTATTCAGTAAGATCACCACTTCGTTCAAGGAGATTGAGACCTTTGATTCCAGTGTTTCACAATTACTTTTCTGTTTTTAGGTATTGTGGTGCATGAGATTAAAAAGCACTGAGCAATTTGAAGAGTAGTAGGCTAGATTAGACCTGAAGTGAGTATAACCACTATAAGAACATATAATTTGCATTTGTCAGTTTTTCAGTAATTCTTTAAGCATGCTTACTTTCATTTTTCAGGGAAAGGTTTTTCTATTTATTGGACTGTTAGCTGGGAAACCACCATGAGCCTTGCTTATCTCAGAGTTGACTGAGCCAACATGCCAAAATCACCATGTATGGTATGGTGGGTACATCTAGCTCCTGAGCAGCATGTGCTGCATGTTCTGTGACCTTAGTGGTTCAGAATTCAGCACATAGGCCTTTTTCAAGAAAAATATGACAAACTGCACACCCCTTCTAACAACACATTTTAAAGGAATGTGCATATATATAATTTATATATGTGTGAGTGTTTAAAAATTCTGATAAGGACGGAGTAAGTCTTAAGAATTTCTTCTCTATAAAAGTGTATGTATGTGGTGTGCAAATTTAGATGGATTTTATGTCTGTGAAAAATAGATTGATACTGAAGGATATGCAAAACAAGCTTGGTTATAAAAAAAACAAGCATATTTCTGTAGTAAGTTTTTTTCCCCTCCCTCTAGCTGGGAGAAAATACAAAATGAATAGATCATTTTTAAAACATTAAACTAAAGCATTTCAAAGTGTCAAAGTTTTTGAGGACTCTGTAAGTACTCATTTTAATGTTATTTAGTAATGGCCAACAAGCACTTTTATGGAAGACTTATGGACTAAGGAAATACAGATTTATTTGAAAACTGGTAAACTGTGCTTTTAATCAGTCTGGCAGTAACAACATGTGATCCTGATATTTTTTTCTTTGGGACGTTACAGAGGTAATCTATAAAGAGATGTACTGAAGTTATTTTATTTTCGTATATCATATATTTCTAAAAGGAGGGCTGCTAAAACAATGGTGGACAGGACAGTTCCTGTAATATTGTATTTTCCTGAATTTGATCTGAATGTACTCTGCATTGCTACTTTTGAAGAACCTGAAAGGCCCTCCTGCATGTGAGCTACACGCTGTCTGGGGAATGAAGGGGTTGAGAACAGCCTTGCTGTGAAGGGCTGGGGATGAGAGGCTGGACATGACCTGGCCGCAGGCACTCACAGCCCAGGAAGCCGAAAGTTTCCTGGGCTGCATCCAAAGCAGCGTGGGCAACAGGGCCAGAGAGGAGATTCTGCCCCTCCTACTCCACCATAGTGAGACTTCACTTTCAGTACTGCATCCAGCTCTGGGGCTCTCAGTATAAGAATTTACCTGAATCTGTTAGAGAGATGTCCATGAAGATAGCCAGAGTGCTGGAGCACCTCTCCTATGAAGATAGACTGAGAGAGTTGGGGGTGTTCATCCTGGAAAAGAGAAGGCTCCATGGAGATGTTACAACAGCCTTCCAGTACATAAAAGGGTCCTGTAAGAAAGATAGGGACAGACATTTTAGCAGTGCCTACTGTGATAGGACAAGAGGTAAAGGTTTTAGCTTATAAGAGTGTAGACTCAGGCTACTTGTAAGGAAGAAATTTTTTACAACAAAGGTGGTGAGACACTGGAACAAGTTGCCCAGAGAAGTTGTGGATGCCTCATCTCTTGAAGTGTTCAAAGCCAGGTTGGATGGTGCTTTGAGCAACCAGGTTTAGTTGAAGATGTCCCTTCTCATCGCAGAGGCCCTGGATAGATGACTTCTAAAGATCCCTTCCCATCCAGACTGATTCTAAATATGAATTAGAAAAAATTGTTTGTACAATATTATTATGTGAGTGGAGTTGGCAGGAGGAAAGAGTACCGGAGCAAAGACTGCCAGACATCAATGGAAAGTCACCATGCAGCCAAGTATTAGGAGGGGTGAGAGAGGGATAGTGTTGTCAATTGACCACATGTAAGTTCTTTCCACTTATTTGTGGAGAGTTCAGTCAGCCATAAGATAGCTTGATGAGGAATGTCTTTGGCTTGGATAAAATGGTAAGGAAGAGCTATTTTAATATTTTCAGGTTTATGTTCAAGTATGTCTCTTGACAAAGACGGATGGAAGGCTTTTCAATGTGATCTCCTCCACTGCTTTTCCAATGCATGTAAATGATATTTCCTTTCAAAGGTGCTAAGAAGATACAGTACCATAGATTTGTTCAAGGCCCAGGTGTGGAAGCAGCAGCACTGTTTGACTTTTCCCTTTGACAGATAACTGGAACTGAAGACTTGTCTGGAGCAAACATTACCTCATAACATATTTGGCACCAGCACAACTGAAAGATTAAAGAAAATAGTAATGTGATAAAATGTGAAAAGGAAAAGAATATTGTTTTCTCCATCCAAAATTCACAATTTGTCTATTAATGCAGCATAGACTGTTGGTCTAGAAGAGTAGCTGATTTCACTCTTTCACACACTATTCTGTGTATGGGAACTAGTGATGCTTCCTGGATAAGGTATGTCTGGACATCTTGAACCACTCGAATGAGAAATTTCTTCTTATGTGATGACATGCAGTCTTTTTAGTGATGGAAGATTAACATGGTAACACTTCCATTTGGTGTGCTAGCATACCAAGCCAGCACTTTCTTCCTACTTCCTCAGACCTAATTATCTGTGAGCTACTAGTGAGCTAGTAGCCAGCTATATTTAGAGTAATTTCTGTAGTAACACCTGGTAAGAGTAGGGCCTACCAGCTGCAAGATCTCTGGCAGTTGAGTCCACCCAACAATCTGCTTTCAATTTTCTCCAAAGCATTCCTGGTTTTTGCTTTGTAGCTTTTGGGAACTTTATAGACCAGTTTTCTTTTTCTTCTCTGAAACAAATGTCAGCAGAGTTAAGATCCATAAACTCATGGTTGAAAAGTGAAAACAAAGTGCTGACTCAGCCCAGGGAGTTGGAACCAGGTTGCTCCCATAACAGGTTTGCATAGAAATAACTGCTACGATAGCTGGGAGGGTCTTGTAAGTTTTCTTTTTATTGACATTTCCATATGGGCTTCTGGTGTTGTGTTTTTGCACCATTGCCTGAATTACACAGGCTGCACAAACTGTTTAGGGACACCAGAAGAGTAACTCTTGTTGAGACCATTCACTTACGGGAGTGGCTTTGAATCAGTGTTGTCTGGTGCTCAGTCACTGTGTCCTTGTGCTCTGGAATATGGAAATGTTCACTTCGGGGAACTGTACTGATGTAAGTACAAACTGGCATGTGCAGGCAAACTCTGCTTTCTGGCTTGTGTTTTATTTCTCCTGATAGCACTCTGAAGGTGAAAACAGAGATATCCTTTGCTTTTTGGGAGTGGTATCTTTGAATTAGGTAGGGTTAGCTCCCTTGAAGACATGCCATGTGCTGCTCTCAGTTTACATCATCTCTGCAGTGAGAAATAAATCCAGCAAAAAATCCTGGTTTCATTAGCCTCAACTTTATAAATTTTCCACACTAGGCAGTTATCTACTTAACATATGGACCATACAATAGATTATCCCAATGTGAATATGCTGTAAGCCACGCGAGGGATTTAGACGCTGTGATCAATCACAAGAGCATTTGCTCTAGGGCCATGTGTTATTATTTATAATATACACTGTTTATACTTCATAAAATTCTCTTATCACTCCTTATTTCATAAAATCAATTTATTGAAAGAGCCAAAAGATTTATCATTTTCATAATAAAATATCTGACTTCACCTGCCAGAAGTAGCCAAATCGATTTTTAACGTCTGTTAATGATTTAACTCTCCCTTTTTACTGACGTCAATAAAAGGGTGTTACCACTCTCAGTCTTCAGTGAAAGGGTATTTTCAGCTTACAGAAAAAATATACTGCTTGCCTCTGCATTTATAAATGTGTAATGTAAACTACACTTAAATTTCTTCCCAGTATAATGTTGAAAACTTTGGTAGAGCCTAGGTAATAGGATAATTGGATACTCTGAATATGGTGGAAATTCAAGAGGGCATCTAAAGAGGGCATGTAAGGTGTTTCATTTTTAAAATTATTCGAATCTTGTATTTACTCTTCTTCTGTTTATTATGAATAAATAATTTAAGAGGCTACTTTGTTTTGTTTTGTTTTTTAATTTACCTTATCATTGCAATTCAGAGATATTTAGACTGAATACTGATTAAGCCCCAAGAAGTGTGTGCACATGCATTTTTAGAGAAAATGTGTTTCACAAAGAATTAAATCATTGATTTAACAGACACTCTTTTATGCATCGTGATATATAACATAACAAAGATACTCTTTTCTTCATTTCACAATAAAAAGCTTTTTCTAAAAGTGATTACTAGTATCATGTTCTGTGTAAGGGCGTTGTGAATTTCAGCCTTAAATGTGATTCTGTGGTGGGTATTCTTTGTTCAAGTGTATTTTCCACTCTTATTAAATGGTTGCTATAAATGCCTAGCCCTGATTATAAGGAGAGATTGTTTTGTACATAAGATCCTATAATGTAAGCAAAATACATCTTCATTTACATGTTTTTCTTAAAAAGGGGTTGGTTAGAGGTTCCTATGTAATATATTTTCAACTGTTACTTGATGCCTCTCTGTCAAAACATTTTATATAAATTTTATAATTTTAGTTTACTAAGACTTTTGTTTTGAGAATTTTCCACATCCAGGATGGTTCTTTTGTTTCAAAGTAATAAAAAAAGCACCCATTATAGAGTAGCCAGAGGGATGAGAAAGATGTGTGTAGCAAGAAGTTTGACTCTTTCCCCTGCACTTCATTTGTAAGCTGTCACTTATAATTGCTATTGCAAAATCTTATGGTATGTTTTTTTTCTTGCTGAAGAAGGAAACTGTGATGGAAAGATCATTCATTTTGACTGATTATCAAACAGGAAAAGTATTTTTTAGGCTACCCATTCTGTCAGAGGCATGCAGGTTTTTGTGCACTTTCTGCAACATATGAATTTTTTTCTGAAAGTATCTTTTTAATTTCTTCAGTATATAGTAATCCTAGGAATACTGCCTTCTTAATTTAGCATGTATAGATTAACTTCTGGTATCTTTGTGATTAACCACTCTAAATCTGTTGCCTGGTGGCATCTTGGGTGGCTGCACTCTGGTGGAGAGGGCACTGAGCTGCTTTGTAAGTATCACTGGAATCCAAATCTGGGTAGTTATTCAAGTCTCAACTTGCTGTGTTTAAATTTCAAATAAGTATGGTGGTTTTTTTGGTTGTGGGTTTTGTTTGTTTGTTTGTTTGTTTGTTTTTTGTTTGGTTTTTTTTTTTTTTTTTTTTTTTTTGTGGTTTTTTTTTTTTCTGATGGGGAAAAAAGTATTCTGAAATTTTTGAATTAGCTTGGCATGAACTATAATCCTGAACAAATCTTATCTGTTGTCTTAGTTCCTCAGAAGGGAAAAGTTCTTAACTCAGACTGAGTTTAAAGTCTCAAATCATATTCAGTAATTTAAAAAAATGCTATGTCTAAATTCTGAGTAGTATTCAGTTCTCATACTTATTTAAAGTCATGTTTTAACCTGCTAAAATTATATTATCAAAAACATTATTTGTAAAGGTTTGTCTGAAGAGCCTAGCCTTTTGACTACTTTGCTCTGGGCAAAAGTGAAATGTTGCATTCTTCTTCATATCCACTTGCTGTGACTTGAATGGTGTAAGCAGTTATTGATCAAGATAATCCTGATATTTCAAATACCTTTTTACAAAAAATGTATATTAAAATTAAGTACAGGAGGACGTCTTCCTTTTCTTCCCTCTTCTTCCCCTCTTCCCTGTCTGAGATAACTCTCCAAGCAGAAGGAATCAGTTTTTGTGTTGTCTTCAGGAGACTGTCCACTTCAGTAGTCCCTTTACACACATGGATACCTGTATTGATGGTTATATTAATTTTTAACCTCAGGAGAAGACTATTTTTATTTTCTTGAGGTCTGTCTTACACCAGGTTAGTAGTAGCAGCAATAGTTTGTTGCCTACTTTAACAGTGGCATGGACAGTTATAGCTGTGTAACTGCATCTTACTCTGATAGAAATCACATTCCATGGGCTGAGTGTATGACTGAGCTTGCCTTTGATGAGATTACTGGCCATGGTAGGAATTTATTTATACCAGAGGGAAAGAAATTCCAAGGACAGTTCATAAAAACATGGTATATAGGCCATGTCTAAGAGATTCTAAACTTGGTAGGAAGCACGAAAAGGTAATTGGGAGGCATTAAATGTAGAAATAGGTATGAGAGATATATGAATATATTTTTCTCTTCATTAGGAGGTCAAGTAACTCTGGCAGAAGCTAAAGAGCGAAAGAAGCCAAGTCACAGACAGTTTAAATAATTATCACTCTTTTCCAGTGCTTTGTAGAGCACAATAAATTACAGCAACTTCAGCTACCGGGTAGTTCAGCATTACTGACTGAAGAGCCATTTCTTAGTAAGACAGTAGCTAGTTAGCTGTCACCTGATATGAATGAAAGTGTAGTTCCCTGAGGTTTTTTTTCCCCTTGACTGGGCTAGGTCTGTGTCTTGGGTTATGGAACCAAAAATGTGTATTCTATTTCTTCTGTTAAACGCAGCTGGGGGGATGTTTTTCTTTATCTCTTGTAACTCTGGGAGGAGGGGGATGGGTGCCTTCTGATAATGGGCCAGCTGTTCAAACCAGGTGGGGCAGTGTTTCTTATCTCTTTCACCACCTGTCCTCCTTCCAGGGGGATATTTTCTGATGGGCCATTAAGGCTCACTTAGGGGCACGACACATTCCATCATCCCCATTGTGAGATGCTCCACGCAGTGCGCGGAGCCAACCATTCCTACCTGGATAAAAACTGACATGCAGGAACATGAGGTATCTGGTTCCACCAGATTCCTGGAGGAAGACTGGACCCTTTCTCACCATCACTGGAGCCTTTTCTACAGGATCATCTCTGATCCAACAGAACCACATCTGCCACTCCAGGATTTACTTTGGGACTGCTTCCAACACCCTGACCAACAGGGTGTCAGGCTGTATCTCTGACTCTGTCAGAGTTTTTAGGATTATTGTTTGTTTGCTTGTTTGTTTGTTTTACTACTACATTTGTTAATATTCCTAGTAAAGAACTGTTATTCCTATGCCCAAATCTTTGCCTGAAAGCCCTTAATTGCAAAATTATAATTTGGAGGGGGTGAGGGGTTTACATTCTCCATTCCAAGGGAAACTCCAGCTTTCCCTGGCAGATACCTGTCTTTCCAAACCAAGACAGTCTGTCAAATCTCTTCTCTGAAAAGCCTGGCTATAGCTGATGATGATGTTTTGGATTTATGTGGAATAGCAACTTCACGCTGGCAAGACAAATACCTCTTCTGGTGATGGCTGTATGGTTCAGTCAAATCAAATGCTAAAATTTCCTTATCCCTTGGGATCCATACAGCTACCTTTTGATTACATAGCTAATGTATGCCATTTTTCATCAAGAAGTGAGATTGCCCATAGGGTGAGCAAACCCATAAATCTAGTTATTATCACTCCAGAAAATTAATTTCAAAGGTGTCAATAGGTGGGAGAAACAATGTGAAATTATGCTTGGGGGCCAATTGAGGTACCATTGAGAGTCTTGGCTAGGAATACAGCCAAACTCTCTTGTTTGTTTGCTTGCCTAGTTAGTATAAATATCCTTTCAGAGCTGTAACACAACTGACAACAGGAAGCGTAGCATCATGGGAAAAAATGTAGAGAAAAAGGACTTGGCTTAATCATTGACACAGGCTGAAGAAAACATGGTTCACATTTGATCATAGTAAAAAGCATGAACTGAAACAAGTTATGTGGGAAATATTCCAGTTACAATAAGTTATGTGCATAAAATAGCTTTCATAAAAGACAAATAAATGGATGTGAAAAACTTTATAATGTTTTAAAATAATTTTTTAGCAAAAAAATAAAACAAAACCAAAGGACTGATAATAAAAGATGACAAAATTGGTGGTTCAAATCAGAACCATTTCCTCAGATTTCTGCTAGCAGTAAATTGTGAGAAAAAGTCTGAATGGACTTTCTAGGTAATCTACTGAACTGGGCCTATGAAATAGACTGATTTATGTCACTCTTTTGATTTTTCAATTTAGTGCTTGATTAGAAGTTCCGAATATGTGAAGCACAACTAGTATTGACTGCTGATAGTAGAAAAACAGTTCACATGATGTCCTAGCCTTCTGAGGCATTTAAAGTGTACTTTGTGTTGCACTTCAAATTAACAGATCATGTAATCTCCATTGGCAAAAGGGAGGCAAGCCAGTACAAGCAGGAGTCAGAAAGTTAAGAAGAGTGACAGAGTAGCCGAGAAGTAGTAATACATATTATCTTTTCTTACCTCCTGTAATTTACTATTTGTTGCAATATTTTAACAGGGGTTCCACATGTCCTTGGCCACTCCTGCATGCGAGTCATTTGTTGAAAATGGACACACAAGTGAAACTGAGCACAGATTTTCTTTTTGGTAGATCATTTATAACATCTGTGTGCACAATAAAATCACAAAGCAGCAGTGTAAAAGTGTCTTTTACTCAGGGGTTGGATAAAAGCTCTGAGGAAGCCCAACTGTTTCAAAGATCTGAATGGAATTTGACATTCAACCTAAGTTCTGTAACAACCTCCCTTACACATGCAATTAATTTCCCACACAAGCAACTGAATTAATCAGAATAGGCTTGGGGTACATGTATAAGACAAAAAAAAATCAAAAAATATTCAAAATATTCAAGAGATCAAAATTTTATTTTCATAGGCCAAAAATTTTAACTAAGAATTGGTGAGCTTTGGGAATAGAAGTGAATGTAAGTATTTTCCAAAACAACTTTTTGGTTAAGTTAGTCACTTTAAAGCAATATGGATAGGACTCTGAATCATTTGTTCACTAACAATATTTTTTTCAGGCTAATCCCACTTTTTAAATTTTTCTTTAGAGATTCATCAGTTATTCCATTTAATCATGACAAAGTCCTTCCCAATCCAACATTTCCTTAACATTTTATATTACACCCACCTTGTCCCATTCAGAGCAATAGCTAATCAAATATGGTGTGGCAAAATGCTTACTGGCAATGGTAAGATGTGACTATTTTGCCTTCTCTAGCATTGTTTAGCAGAGTCATAAATGCCCCATAAAACAAACAAACAAAAAGAATATTTCCTTTAGGCTGGGATGGCTGCATTCTTAATTAAACTTCTTTGCCATTTAGATGCAAAGGAAAAGTACTCTCATTTTTAAAGGCAGTTTGCTTATCTCTGAGCTATTGATAGAGAGGTTCCCAGCACACTTGGAACAATTCCACAGCAATTCCACAATTGCCTTTAGTTCCTAGTTAGTATTAAAGGTTATAGTGTGGCAGAGGACTTTTCCCAATCAGGTTTGACTACAACTCAAACTCAAATAAACATTTAAACAAGAAAGTGTATCTTAAGGATACTAGTCTGACAAAAGCAAACTGTTAATTTCTCATAATGTCCACATCTTATAGAGGTCTGATTTCTGTTCTGTGTGATGTGAGTATTCTGCTGCAGTTCTTAAGCTCTAAATGTCACCAAGAGTTTGCCAAACCCTGATCCTTATTCAAAATTAAAAATGCTGAAATTAATTTAGGGCAGTATATGGGATATATACAAGTCCCATTGGGACAAGTCCCAAGGTCATGTGACATCTTGGGTTTTTTTTAATTCATGTGGGTTTTGTGTTTTTTTTTTTTTGTTGTTGTTGTTTTTTGTTGGGTTTTTTTTATGCACCTTTTAATTTTCATCAAGATTTGTCTCCAGCTATGCAGTGAAAACATTATTAAGTTTACAGCTCAGGAGCGCTGTAGCCTTTGCACACTGAGGTTTTTGTAAGTAAAACTCCCAACTATGTGAAAAATGACCTTGATTTTCTTTTCACATTTTTGGAGACAAAAATAATAGTTTTCAAAATAATTTATAGGTATAGAACAAGCAGGATGAAAAGTACTTGGGGACTGGTATGACATTTCTGAGACCAATTTATTAGATAGTCAGATGGGAGTGGAATTTGGCAATATATCCATTTCTGCTCCCTTTGTCCTCCTTTCTTTTGGGATACTGATAGGTGGAATGTGCTATCTGGTGGAATGTTAAATGCTGTAGGAAAGAGCATGAGCGCATCCTATGAATTCAGCATTCTTTCAGACCTTAGCTTTGATAACATATACAAAAAAACCCTCCAGAATGACATAGTTTGGAACAAAGACATTTGTGAAAGCATTACATGCTTGATAAATTAGCTGGTTTGTGTTTGGGATTTTCTGCTAGGTAAGACAGTGACAGCTTACATATGACAAATTTCATGGACTAAGACTTTAGACTTGTTTTAAGTATCTGCTGAAAAGTGGCTTTGCTTGATTACCCACGTGAATCCTGAAAATTGCAAAGTATGACTAATTTAGAAATAAGGGAATGCAGTATGAAACAGATGATGCTGCAAAGAGTTTTCTTTAAAAGCTGAGTAGTAATAACTGTTATTTTTTAAATGAGAGCTGTAACTTTTCAGGTTTTGTTTGTTTGCTCTAGTGCGTTTTTTGGGCTTTATTTAGAGTCTTGCTTCATTAGCTTTGTGATTTCTTCTTATTCAGTCTTGTGACTGGTGACATTAGTACCAACATCTAATAATTTTGTGCTAATAAAGTGGTAATATACACAGCTTAAAATAACATTGGTCCTTTGTGAAAGAACAAAAAGATGAAACCTATGGCTAACAGAAGATATATTTTCATGATTAAATTTTAAAAAAGCCAGTCCTGTTTCTGACTATTTTCTCATTCTTTTACAATTTTAAACTATATAACACACACTGTCTCTAATTAGGATACAATACTCATGTGGTTCAAGTGCAGTATTTACCTTTCTGTGCAGCCAGTAAAATCACAAGTGTTATAGTTTTAGAGAAGCTAACTCTTTCTTCGTAACAGTATGCATTGTATACTGAACAGCATCTTTAACTTCCAGGGAAGCTGGTGGGTAGTCTAATTTTGACTAAACAGTAGGCTGATTTTGTCCATTCTCAACCAGTTTTGTAGCACTGGAGTTTGCAGTATAATTTGTAGCAGTGAAGCTAACCTTTGCTCCCAAGACACAGAAAGGAATTAGGGGATGAGTAAAATGTGTGACCACTTCTTCGCTGGTAATGCTCACTATATCTAGAAGCAAGAGGAATATATTGTATTTTACATTACACTGTTTTGTACCATTTGAGAGCATTGCTTTCATATTCTGTCTTAAAACTGATCTGTACATATTTTAGCAAAATGGATAAAAAATGCAGAGGAAAAGAGTAAGACAAGACCATAGTAGGTAGGATGACAGAGAATCATCTTTAACGCACTCTGGTTTTATATATCCCAATAACTAGATTACACTCAAAATGAAAAAAATATGTAGGACATGTTAAAAAGTGATTAATTTCACTAGTGCCAACAGATACAGTCAGTCTCTGAACAAGCATTTAAAGATAGAGCATAGCTCTGATCTGTTTCATTTAACTGTGTACAGCTGATTCTCTGAAATTAGTAACAGCAGGGCTTAATAACTAGTCATCTGTTAGTGAGAAATGGGTTCTGCAGATTCTGAATCTGTCTCTCCAAAATGTATGCATTTATTGTGTCTTTCACATTAGCTAAACACAAATTTAAAATTATAGACAACTATGAGATTTTAGCTTTTTTTTAAGAAGGTTAATGTTGGTAAGGACAAAAACATCTTTGGTAGGACAAGTTGGTAAAGACAAAAAAACTCAAAAAGATTATTGAAAAAAAAATTGTTCCTTTTTGAATTTCTTAAGACTAATTTAAAATTTCCTTTTAGAAAGAGTTTAATGAGTGTCTAAGTGAGCTATTTCAGATTTTAACCTCCTAGTAGTTTATGGGCTTCTTTAATAAAGGAACATAGAGAAATACCAGCTTTAGCACTAGCATTTGAAAAAATATGCCATAACTGCATATAAGAAATCTGGTCCCTACATTATTATAAATAATTTTTCCATTACTCAGCAGAATGGTTAACACTTCCATCACCTCATCACCACCAGGTGCTGATGATTCCTCATCTGCAGAGAGATCCCAATGATGAAGACAAAAATGCATTAATTCAAGAACTGAGATGAAATTCCCTAACTGATTGAGAACTATGAATCTCAATTTTGAGATAAATTTTTCCTTCCACTTGAGCATATTGAAATGACCATGTGTATCTACACCTTTAATGACTCCTGTATCTAAATATAAATGATGCAGTATAATGTCTACAATATTTTCTTGTATTTATAAATACAAAGTGTGAGAGAAATGTGATGGGTTTATATTACATATAAAAATGATACTGTAAGTTTTTTATAGTTTTAAGCTGCAATGAAGCAACCATTTATATAAATATAAATATAAATATAAATATAAATATAAATATAAATATAAATATAAATATAAATATAAATATAAATGTAATTATAAATATAAATATAAATATAAATATAAATATACTGTCTTATTTTAAATTGTCTACCTTCTAAAAACTAATATTAGAAAAGAGTAAAAGAAATGACCCTTTACAACTAATTCCTTTTGCTATACTTGCTTTAGTGTGTCCATTTAAGGCATCCAAAATCATATGTAATTATTTGATCTATTTTTCTTTGAACTGTGACATACTTGTATTTGAACAGCCATAGTACTTTATGAACAAATTGCATCTTAAAATACCTTTTTTTTAATTTTTCTGATTATAGGCACTTAAGAAAAGCCAGTAAAATACATGGCATCCTTTTTACAACATATTGTGAGAAAATAATATATTTATAATTTATCATTATAGATACTGAAGTAATGCTCAGGTGACACCTTATACATGATCTGTTTTAAAAAGAAAAGCTCCTTCAAATCTGAAGAATACAGTAAAAGTTAATAGCCCTTTCCTCCTGGCACCGCCTCCCCCAAGTCCCAGCTTTTGCTTTACTGGACTTTGTGTCCATATTCCAGACTTTTTCCTTGAGGTGAATATGGAAGTCTAAAATGATTAACTGCTTGAGTAGGGGTGCCCAGCATATTGATATCTCAGCAGAAGTTTTGTGAAAGCATTTACCTGAGAAACAGTCTTTCAGCAAGATAAACCGGACCAGGAGAAACAAGGGGACTGCATTCAGACATTGCTGAGAGGAACAACCTAACTCATCATAAAACCTGGATGTCCAGCCTCACTGAAGGAGGAGAAAGTTTGTAGTCTTTGAAATAACTTATGAATATGGTGATGTGGCTGTGTTGGAAGTAGACTGGTATGCACTATTTAGGAATGGGTCTCATCTTAAAACTGCTAAAAGGCTTGCATCTTTGTCTGCAGAGCTGCCTGACACTGAGAACATCTCTCTTGGGTAGGATCTGGCCCCTCGAAATGCCAGGTCCATTGTCTTCCTTTTATTGGGAATGGATGATTCCCAATAAGGCTGGGAAGTGTGTAGGAAAGACTAAGCTAAAGTAATCTCCTGGTAACATTGCTACTGACAGAATTATAGTGTTTAGCGATACAGAAAAACAAACTATAGGAGTTTCACAGTTAACACTAGAGTAGGTGGGTTTCTAATCTGTAAAGGTGTCATTAAAGAACAGATAGCAAGATGTAATCTTGATCACAAGGTGGACTTGCTGAAAATGCCCTGCTTGCAATATACAACCAGCAGCACCACATGAAACAAGTTGCAGTTTCCTTTCTACTTGTAAAAAATTCTGTATTTGCTTACTGTTCTGCAACAGGCTCTTTCTAACTCATACGCCAATTATATCTGTAAATATTTATGTTTAAGCCTTTAAGCCACAGGAAAATATTTTATGCCTTTAAGCCACTGGGAAATACTTTAGTAAAACTTGTTTTCTTTGGTTTTAGATGAGGATTTTTGTATTCTATTTCTGCAGGTGTCTGTAATAGTAATACTTTGACACTTTTGAATGACTATCTCTGGCTTCTCACTTGCTCAGTGTAAAGTTTGGATTTATTTTTCCATTTCCAAGGCTGGACAGATGAAACTAAGAGCTAATTTAAAAAGACAGCTCTGACCACAAAGAAATCAAACTGATGTAAGAATTTTTCTAGTTTTAGTTTTATCTGTGATACCACAGCAATGTCCACAGAGTATTCCACTGGTGCTGCTCAGGAGATGCAGAATTTCATCTTGAACTCTCCTGTAGCTTCAACATGACTTATTTACCTTTTTTTCATTTGCAAAGATGGGTCTTAAGAAGGTCCTTCTTATATTCTGTAATCTTATAATGAAGAGCAAGATTAATCTGAAATATTCTTAGTGCAGTGCTGAAATACATCTCTCAGACATGCAATGAGACACCAAAGGTCACATGTGATATATTTGAAACTGAGAATCCCATCAGATCTGGTACCAGAACTCTATTAAAACTTTTATTTTCAAGGATCTAACAACACTGATGCCCAATCTTCATTCCCTGTGACCAGCTTTTCAGTTACCTCCTGAAGTGCTGAATTATAAACCAGTCATAATTGATAAATTCATGAGGAAGAGTAATGGTGTGGATAAATAGATTATGCACAGATGTAAAGCATTTTTCAAGGCTGCTGATGTTGCTCACCCATGCAGTACACAACAAAGCGTTCAGACACCTCACATTCCTTTTACATACATAATAACTTCTTTAAGGTAGAGAAATCTTCCTGAACCCTCATCATTGTTGTCCATGTTAAAGTTTTTAAAGTCAGATGGATAAAGAATCCAGAGGTCATCTGTCACCATGAAATTCCTCTGTAAAAAGGGGAATGCCCATGAGCCCTGAAGAATCTATTTTATCTATTCATATACACCTGTCATCCTTTATGTATATTTCAGGAAGCGGTTGGCCATAGATTTGTTTCTTCTAGTTGTAGCCTCCAAGCACATTTTTCAAAAGGTTCTCTAAGTAATAAAACACAGAAATCTTCCTTCTTCAAGAAAGTCTTTTGGAAATCAATTTAGAAATTCTATATCTAGTTCTGGAAAGTTTTAATATTATTTTAATCTGTTCCTTACTTAACAGTTCCTGGGTTTGATTCTAGAGTGGAGGTGAGAGTATGTGGCAATTAAAAACTGAGTCAGTAACACATGCTGGAAAGCATTTCAGTATTAGCTCCAGTTTTGGTACTCAGAGTTGAGTCTCCACCAAATTTCCTGGGTAGGAAAGCCTACTTCATTACTGAAAGCAAGTAAGACCTGAGGGTTTGAACTTCCCTGTGAATCAATGGAAGTTCACCCACTCTTTTTTTACCAAAGCAGTGTCTTGAGAAGTGCCTTCAATGCAAGATACTAGTCTTGCTTCTGCAGGGTTTTCTTCTTTTTATAGCACAAGACAGTGATCTGGAAAGCTTATATTTTAACAGTTTATTATTGCCGTCCAGAGTTACTCTCATCATATTCAGCTCTTTTCAGTTAAGAAGGAATTTAAATTCCTCTGTATGTTTATCAGCAGCAATACACCTCCTAAGGTTGCTTCACCATTTTTGTGGTAACATCATCCACAACAATATGAGAGTAAGGTGGATTATGTTAAATTGTAGACAGTGACTTTCTTTCTACTTATATTCTGTTTGTTTAAAATTTGACGAAAATGTGTGAAATGTGCATGTGATGAGGGATATTAGCAGATTTGAATCTTTATATTTTAGAAATAATGGCTCTTCTGGTAACATTCACAATTTTCTAAGACCTCAGTGTTCTGATGTAGAGGCAAGTTATAGACAAAGTTGCTTCTGCAGTTGTCAATGTAGTAATGTAGGTAAGGAAACCTGTGAATAAATATGGAGCTTAACTAAAGGCATCTTAAGGAATTCTCACAAAGTCACAGGTTGACAGTGCATCAACAGTTCTAAGTTTTGTGTGATCAGATTTCTGAATTTGTGAGACTGTGGTCAGATGTAGTCTGTGCTGGGTCTCAGTTTATGTCCAGAGACTTTCCCAGGCTATGTACAGAGATTGGCCTTTTGGTTTTGTAAAGCTTTCAGGAGAACATTAGCCAAAAATCTATCTTACAACTTTAAAATATAGTTCTGTTTTGAAATACTTCATTTTTTTCAGTACAGCCCACCATAATTGAAATGTCTTGATTTTATTTCTGAATATTTGCCATTGAGGTAGAGGATGTGGTCAAACCCAATGTAAACACCAATGTCATCTAAAAATAACATTTATGAGAAATGCACAAAGGATAGAAAGAAGTAAGATGTAATTTTCAAGTGTTAATGCAGAGTTGAGCTAACCCTTTTATGCTGTGATGATACAACAGTAAATAATGTGTGTGACAGCATCTAGCAATAAGTTGATAGTATCTTTAACTAACTTAACCATAATTCTTGTTTCATTACATGTATTGCCATCCCATGGTTGAAGTTCCACTGTGCACACTGTATGTGGACACCATTGCTGTATTTCATGTGTTATTTAAGCAAAGTGTGGAGAGCTGGGGACAGGTGTTGTTAAGGTGAATAGGAGTCACTTTTTCTGAGTAACAGGTAGATTAAATTGAACAACTGGCTGAAAACCTGTTCAGATTTCTTTGTAGTGGATGCTTGTTGGAGTCTTGATGAACAAAGAAATGGTATTAACAGCCACAGTTAGCCTACTAAGCTGTGGCCTTCCTTGATTGCAAGCCAGGAGGCTATAAAGCAAAATGCAGCAATTACTTTGGAAGCAGACTTTTTGAGAACATCAGCAGATTGTCTCAAATCTTAGAGCCTTGCTTTGCATTTTCCTGTAAGTATTTCATGACAAATCCTTAATAGTTTGAGAGAGAGTAGCTTTCAGTCAGTTTGCCATATCACTAGAACATAATCTACAGACTGGTGAAAACAGCAATCCATCAAACCCAGAGTTTTGATTGCTGACTTTAGAAAATAATGAAAACCAAGCAATTTTATGCATGAATGCAAGGATTTTAGCACTTTGTGCCAATGGATCTCCATATCCCTTAGTGGCAAATTATTTTATGTGTATGATTAATATTCTTTCAATCTGTCTGTGTTTGACATTTATAATACCTCTGCAGTGGTGGTAGCAGCATTTTTATTTAAAGGTAAAATAAAATATATACACACATGCACACAAACACATGTACATTTGCTTCTTGGGACTAGACAACAGCTGTGGTCTGTGTTTAGTGTGTAGTTTCCTTAAAAGCTGTCTGACTCTTTTAGAAGCTCTGGTCTGTAGTCAGCCTTACTGGCTGTAGTGGTTTTAGTTTGCCAATTTTCACTTTCCCAGCCAATACACCAAATAACGTGATTGATTGAGTGTAAATGCCAGTGCACCCACTAGAATTATTTATTCCTTTTCTACTGTGAGGTAGGATTTGGAGAAGAGCACAGCAGGCTCAAAACTTCAGAGGATATAAAGAACACTTTATTAACAAAACTACAAGAAGAAGGAAAAAATTAATAATCAGAATAAAACTTTCAGAACAATTCTCTTCCCCCACAACCTTTTATTCTTTCTCACTGACAACCTACAGAGACAAAACCTTAGGACTTAGGTCAGTTGACCACTTCTAAAATAGTCTTTTATCAGCTTTCTTGGGAAGAGGAGTCTCTTTTGCCATGGAGACTTCTCCACAATAAAACAGTTCTCTTGTGGCTGCCCAGAAGTCTCCCATCTCACACAGCCTTCCCACAGCTTCATTCATGGGCCATGTCAAACTCATGGGGTACTATTTTAAGGATGAGCTGTTCAAAAGAAAAAGTTCTCTTCATCTGTCTCTGAGATCATCTCTAGGAACAGAGGTCTTCTTCTTCCTCCCTGGGGGCAAAGGGTCTTCATCACTTTCATCTTCCTCTCTCTGTTCAAGCTTTTCATGAGTTCACAGCTTCTTCAGCGTTTACTTGCTTCAGTACAAATGCCTTTGCTCATATCTGCAATCTGAACACTTCATCTCCCCAAACTGCTTTCCTGAACTAAAGGGATATTCTAGTGTATTAACAGTCCATGACATGGGCTTGCAAAAGAATTTCGGGCTAAGGCTAAGGCATTTTCTCATTCTCCTCCCATCTGGAACTTAACTCCTTCTTCACTGACCTTGGTGTCTACATATTTTCTCTATGTGTCTTCACTCTGTCCTTTTCTCTCACTTGAGAGAGGATCAATGTCTTCTTTAATCTGTGCAATGAAAGAGTTAACATCTTGCCCAGAGCCTGCAGAGGTCATGGTGGTTTCTACTGGGTGGTGGCTGAAGCAGTCACAGTGATAGATTTCAGACCTCGCTGGAGACTGTATCAGGATCTTGGGGGCCTAGCCTGGCCAGCGCTAGGGCACAGACAGGGCCCGGTCTGGCCCAGCCTCGTCAGGCCCACGCTGGAGATGGGGGAACTGGCCTGGCAGCAGGATGTTAACAGCCGCTGGGGCCTGGCCTGGCCAGGACGGGGCCCCTCAACCTCCCCTCCCCTGCCTGTCCCTGCCAGCTGGGACAGGGACCAGCAGACTCCCCAGGAAGGGGCCTGGCCCCTCGACAGGGCCTGCCACGCCTGGCCCAGCCTGGCCATGCTCTGGCCTGTTACATGTTACCAGGCCAGAAGAAAAAAGAGCTTTCCTGGGGTTTGTTCATTTTTAACATGTGCATTCACAGAGGTACATTCAGCTTCCTAGTGGTTTAACAAGGTGTAGTACTCAAAACTAGTCACTGATTGGTTTTGTCAGACACAGAGGAGACTCTTACCAGCTCGTCTTAGAAAAATAATTTCTGTGGGTGGCTTCTTTCTTGCTCACTAAAAATGTCACTCAGTGCAAAATCAGCACACTGCCTCATACTCCTAAGCAACCAGCAAAGGGAGCAGCCCCAAACAGAGTAGCTTACACATGGCTTCCACAAACACGAGAACAAACAATCCCACCAAAGGTGCAGAGGGCCATTCATAATAAGTAATGTGTTGATAATTTACAGTTCTTTTTGCATGAGCTTTTTAAAGTAAATCAGGGACATTTACAGGAATTAAAGACTAAGGACTAAAAGTAAGATATATTCTTCTACACAGCTACAAATAGAAGCAGAGTTTGATCTCCCATTGCAATTGATTATCTTAGGGCTTTTTTTCTTGCTCTGCCTGCAAGGCTGGTGTGGGGGAATGGTATGTGACAATAATGGCAGAGATGGATGAGGCCTGTAAAATGAGAAAACTGTCGTAAAGCAATTATCAACCTAAGCCTTTAAGATTAATAACAGAATCACAGAATGATAGGGATTTGGAGGGGACCTCTGAAGATCATCTAGTCCAAAACCTTTGCTAAAGCAGATTCACCTATAGCAGGCTGCACAGGATCATGAGTTTTTAATATTGACAGAGAAGAAGATTCTAGAACATCTCTGGGCAGCCTGTTGCAGTGCTCTGTTGCCCTTCCACTGTAGAAGTTTTCCTGATGTTGGGAAGAAACTTCCTGTGTTTCCAGTTCTGACCATTGCCCATTGTCCTGTTCCTGGGTACCACTGAAAAGAGTTTGGCCTCCACAGATTCTTCATAATGTGACAGAGGGGAATTTGAAACTTAAAAATTTAAAAAACAAACCAAACCAAACCACTTTTTTTTTTTTTAATCTTTATGGATTTCTATGACCCCTGCCTTATATACCATTATGCTGTTTCACTGTTATTACATTATAAAGCCTTTCAGCTTTAGTCGTAACCACAGAAACTTGTGCCTAATCCACAGGGATAGTATGAAAGTTATATTAACATGCTTTTTTCTGCATAGGTCAGAGTGAAATACTGGCAAGATACCAAGTGTGGTGTGGCAGTCTTGCTGTCATTGACAGTAGAGATCTAGGCTAAGCTAGACAGTAATTTCAAAATAAGAAGTTTTACAGGCAAAAAATGCAGAAGTGGAATTTACATATACCTTTGTCAGGATTTTTAGAAGTGCTTTGAAGTTCCAAATGTGAAGCTACAGTATTCTGTTTGAATAGCATGTCCTGTGTATAGAAGTGCTCTCTGTGGACTCAAGATGTTTCACATGTGTGAAACCAGGCATGATCATACATGGTACTGAAGTTCAGTTTTGGAAGAAACTGCCAGCAGGCCTGGTTAGCTAAAGAAACTGAAAAACAAAAGGATAAGGAGCCTTTCTCAAGGCTGTTCCCAAGGAGACCAAAAAAAACCCAAAAAAACCAAAAAAACCACAAAACAAACAAACAAACAAACAAAAAGTTTACACCTAAAAAAAGTACTTTTAAAAGTTACTATCATGTTTCACCAATAGTGTTATATTAATTTATTGTAACCAACAGTTAAAATAAAAAAGTATAAATAATTCAAAAGTATATTAAAAAATCAACCATGTTCAATAATAAACAGCTACCACTTGAAACTGCTTATAATCTGTACTTTGTATTATAACCACCTCAATGACAACATTCAGCATTTTAAGAAAAAGCAAGTAAATTCATATACCTAAAGACTGTAGTGTGATCTTTTATATATATATGAATAAGTAAAAATTGGGAAATATAATTAAGATTGCTGGGAACTTAGCTATGTTGCATCTATGACTCTTGAAATATGAGTAGCACAATGTTAATGTTTGTTTTGTGTTGTGTTTTTCACATGGATCATTGGTAGACTCCATGCAGTCTTCCAAGGAAGGAAACCAGAATGAAGCAATAGTTTAAAGAAATTATAATTACCTCAGTGCAAAGCATTTGGAGAACAAGAAAGAATTACATCATCTGCTGGTGATGATGCAGCATAATGCAACTTACATGAAGAAAATTGTTCTTATTTACAGTATTAGAATATCTTAGAAAACATCTCTGATAATGCTGGTATTTTTAAAGTTTATATGAATATGTTCCCTTAATGACCTCAAGGGCAGGATAGACATATATATTCAAAACTTTGAAATTTTTATTCTGCTTTATATAAGAAATAAACATCATCTCTCTGCTCTGTGGAAAGTGATTTCTGTTTAACAGAGTGTAGTCATCATACTGCAAACATGGTAATCAGTCCTTCTTGGAATATTGAAGTTTTTGTTGCGTTTTAGGATTTTGTAAGCTTCCCAAGTGGAAATGTGCAAAAGCGAGATCCTCACGTTTCACTTGGAAAAAAATTATTTTGAGTTGTTCTGATTATGGAGAAAATATCAAATATGTGAATTTCAGTGACAAAGGTGAGGAAAAAAGAAAGAGTATAATGGTAGTTTTACATCAACACTCCTGGAGACATGAAATGTAATTTTGGAACACTTAGGGTAAACAATACTGAGATATAGTTTGTTGTATCTACCTATATTAGAAATCAAACAGGATATTTCTGCTAAGATCATGCTTCTGCATGAAGCTTTACAGACCTGTCTATGTGTAAAATATGTGGGCAGGTGTCTGGTACATTTCATAGCGATGCACAAAATTCAAATAAAATATCAGATAATGTTGAAAGGATTTTGCAAGAATTTCAGGCAAAATGCCTGTAACACTTGGTGGACATCTAGAACCTGTGTTAAAGAGCCTTTCTGAAAACTTCATGGCTATTCCAACTTAGTTAGCTAGACTGAAGCTGGAATGACTGACTATTAATCCTGGTGCAATGTTTTCATCTTCTGTAGGCACAGCTCCAGACAATTACTTCTTGCTGTTAAAAATACAGGTCATCCAAGACAATTCCTTATCATCAACACTTCCTTGTCTTTCTCATTGAATTCTGTAGCAACTGTGAGAGATAATGCTAGACTACTTTAATAGATTTTGAATGCATTTAGGTAAAATCCTTCAGTAGCCTGTCAAACAGATTTACAGTTATGCCCCGATAGACAAAGCCTTTTAGCTCTGGAGTGCAGCCATGAGGTAACAGTGGTGTAAAGCATGCTTGAGTATGCTCAGAGCTTCTCCGTATGGCAAATTCTCTTTCATATTATAAGCACCATAGAGTTCAGTGGCATGGCTCAGCCAAGGAACTAATTTCTAAGCTGATGTTAAAGTTTTGTTTCTGCCTGGATTGCAGGAAAGAAAACATAACCTTTGCTTCTGAATGTTCTTTTCAGCTGCTTTTCACCAGAAAGCACCATGTGTTTTCAATTTGGGTGGTTGTGATTATAATTACTTGGGAATTTTTGAACAGTGCTTTTGGGTTTTTTTTTTTATTTTTGTTGTGAGAAGATACATTCATCAAAACTGAAACAACTAAAATTCAGTGTTTATAAATTTTTGATCAAGTTCTAAGCATATTTCAAAAATTTTGGAACATACGTGATTGTTCAATTTTACCTTTTGTTTTGAACTCTCAGTTACTTATGAAAATTTTACGAAATTTAACTATTTTGAAGTTATACAAATGGAAATTATAAACTCAAACTAATTGTTAGAAGGTGTTCAATTCTGTTACATAGGTAAACAAATTACAAAATTCAATTACAGTTACAAAATAATAATGCATAATATCCAGTAATTTACAATCCACATTGGCCAGGCTTCTGTTTATGGGTATCAGATATTGTTACGATTTTGTTAATTCAGAGAGCATTCTACTATTGAAGTAGATATTTATAAATGAATTTAAGCAATCTATGTTTATTTCACTTACTAAACTAGGTTTCTGAGGCAAAATACCATGAGGCAGAAGATTTCTTTATTTAATTGTGCAATTTGTTATAAATCTTTCAATTTGTACACCTGTTTTGAAATACAGATGTCGAAACTGAGTTAAGTGGTCTCATTGGTGCCTTGAATGCATGATATTGCAACAAATATCTCTAAACCATTAGGGCATCCTCTGGCAGGAGAAGGTGGATGTAGTATGTCTAGTACATTTAAAATGGAAAGTAGCATGCATGTATGCAAATGTCCTTGCTAACAATTCTCAAGTGACACTGATGGTGACAAAATCACATATATAGGATCTCTTAACTAGAGAACAAAATCCCTTCAACTGCTTCTCGACATAAGGAACAATTTACCTGGTATGAAAAATACATATGAGTCAGGTAGCATTTAAAAAATTATACCTTTTCTACTTGGCAGACATTCACTGCTGTGAGATGCAGTTTAGATATCAGAAGTTCAAACTTATACTAAGATGGAATATTTCTTTAGTTCGAATGATGCTGACTGTATACCTTAAATAGTGTTATTAGTTAGTGCAAAACAGAATTAAAAACCCTGCTGAGAAAAAACAGCTTAATTACAAAGACAATTTATCTCCTAGTCTTTGCTTTCCTGGTATTCCTCCTTGGACAAGACCATAATTGAGCATAATTCTTATGCTAGGATGAAAACTGGGCTTGTGGAAATTTTCTGTCAAATGTGAGCAAAGTTAAAAAATAAAATAATTTTTTTAAATTGCCATGCTAGTGGGGTGGGGGAATTAATTAATTTTACAGAAAATGTGATGCCATATGGATTTAATGAAAATACATTGCAATATGAAAATTCTTCTATGGTCATAAGTGTCTTTCCAGTTAAAGGTGAATAAAGTTGGTTCTAGTCTGCTGTCCTGAAATACTGGACTCTTAATTCAATTGACAGGATCTTTCTTGTCTGCATGAAATAAAAATGTATGTTAGTAAATCTAAGAGATACTTAAAAAAAGGAGAACATGTAATAAAGGAACGTGTATAATAAGAAAAACTTGTATCTGCTGGATGAAGTCTGAGCTTTCATCTGGTTATTGAATAGTGGCTAAATGCAGCTTTTGACCTGTTCACTACATGGTGGCCAAGCTCAGCTTTACTTTCTTCACACGTCAGTACTTCTATGTGCAGTACTTCTTGGTGCAGAGAACACATTGACCTATAAAATGAGAAACGAGAAATGTTCACGAAGTGCCTTGTGCTCTATGAACCTGTGATTTTTTGTAACAGTAAATTGATGTAACAGTAGTTAACCGACAATTTCGTTTGTGTGAACTGTGAAATATATGATATTATGAGTCTGGTGCACACCAGAGTGAGTTTATTTTATAACTACCTCTTTGGTGGTGGTAAAAATAATCCCAGGCTATTGCAGTTGAATTTGCCTGAACTGAAGCATGACAGACAGGTATGTAACTGTGAAAAAACTACAGCTTGGCACTGTTGCTTTTTCACCAAACTTGAGTACAAAAATAAAAGGGTACCTAAACCAGGAGACAACTGTCAACCCTCCTTTCCCTCCTAGCCTAAATATAGGATGTCTTTGGCATCACTGAAAACTGTCAGGGAGCTTTTCTGTGCAAAGGAAGAATGTGTGCGACAAGCAAGATATTTTTACTTCAGTTAGGGAACAGCCAAGGGAAATACACAGAAGCTATCAGTAGAAATCAAGTCTTGAACAGGATGCATGCATAGTGGCTGAATGGTCATTTTATCTTTGGATCAGTTTGCTTGGTGTATTTACAGAAATTAATATGTATGATTAAATTTTTAGACTTTTTTAATAGCTTGCTTTGAGCAAATAGATACTTCAGAAGATATAAGCCTTAGCAGTTTAATACACAGACCTACAGGAATACATGAGTAATACCCCAAACATTGTATTTCCTCCATGGTTTAGCTGAAGTCTTCAAGGAGTGACACCTAAACTACTAAGCTTCCTGGCTCAGATTTCAGAGCCTAACAGCAGAATCCCTATCAGTGCGTAGTTATGGCGTGTACGTTCCAAGTGAATAGTAATATTGTAGGTATCACGGCTCTTGATTGCCATAGGAAATGAGTCTTTGGATTTAACTCTTTCACAATACTTACAATCAGTGATAACCTTGGGAGGACTTTCCTGTGCAGGAGACCTGCCTGGCAAGCATCTGTCAGTGAAGAGTGCACATCTGTGTGTATGGAAGTATGCTCCATGAAAATGGGAACTGTTGATTGAAAATATATTTCTTCAGCGGTTAGAGGTGGCATTACAGTGTGTGACATAAACATTACAGTTCATCTGAAAGACAACAGTCAGATTTCCATACATTCACTTGGAAAGTTGTCCTTGGAGTGGTATTTTTTTTTTTACTTTGTTAAAAAAAAAGTTATTCTTGCATGATTTGAAGTTCATACTATCATATCTTCAGCAAATGGGATGCTTTCTGCTAATTACAGCTTAATTATGAAGATAATTTATCTCCTAGTCTTTGCTTCCCTGGTATTCCTCCCTGGACAAGACCATAATTCAGCATAATTCTTATGCTAGGATGAAAACTGGGCTTGTGGAAATTTTCTGTCAAATGTGAGCAAAGTTAAAATAAAAAATAAAATATTTTCTTTTATTTAAATTGCCATACTAGTGGGATGGGGGCATTAATTAATTTTGGCTAGCCAAATCCTGATAGTGTATCCTGTATAAAAGAAAGAACTGAAGATTGGATTCTTATTTTTTGCAAAAGCAAATTGAAAACTTTTACCTGATAAGGTATGGGTTTGAAACAAACTCAAACATGCAAAGAAATTGTAAATACGTTCTGAAAAGCTTTGCTCTAAAGTGCTTTTCTTTTTCTTAGAAGTTTCAGTAGGCTGTTTTTTACCAATCCTGTTTGGATATTGTAAGAGCCATTACAACTTTACACACAAATATTTTCATGTTTGTACCAATTCTGTTTCTTGAGAAAAAAAAGAAGCTTTGTACTAAAATCAGTCATCTACTCTCACTTGAATTCTTTCCTGTTGTGGAGAAGGGTGAGCCAGGAAGAAAGAAAGAAATAATCAAGACATTTAGGGAAATAATTGGAATGGAACACAATGGATACTAACTGTGAGTATATTCCTGCTTTCATTTTCATGGCAGTTTTAAAGAATTAGATGGTCACCAAGGCCATGAGGAAATGAGAAATACCAGAATTATGCCAGGTACAGGAGGATATCTCAAAGGAGGAAGCGGGAGGAGCTTTCCTTGATCGTAATTCTAACCTCCACATCAGGCAAAGGAAAGTCAGATTTTTTTTCCCATATCCTACCAACCAGTTGAAGTATATAATTTCCATCTTTTTTTTTTTTTTTTTTTTAATCTATAGCACTCCATTATGGAAAATATATTATTTGTGTGACCACATAGGTGACTGACAGAGCAATTTATAGAATCATAAAATGGTTTGGGTTGGAAGCGACCTTAAGTACTACCTAGTTCCAATCCCCTTGCTGTGGGCAGGGAAACTTCTGCTTGACCAGGTAACCCTATCCAGCATGGCCTTGAAAGCCAGTTGATTAGAGTACAATGCTTATAAAACCAAGGTTGCAGCTCACTCCCTGTAGGGACCATTCTCTTAAGAGCTGGACTCAATGATTACTGTGAGTCCCTTCCAACTCAGAATATTATGTGGTCCTAGCAGATTCCTGCCCAACCTCCAGGGATGGTGAGTCCACAAACTCTCTGGAAAACTCATTCCAGTGCCTCACTACTATCACAGTAAAGAGGTGGTTCCTAATATCTAATCTAAACCTACTCTTCTTCAGTGTGAAACCATTCACCTTTGTCCTATCACTTTATGCCTTGTGAAAAGCTCCCTCTTGAGCTGTCTCATAAGCCCCCTTCAGGTACTACAGTTAAGATCATCAGTAGAAACCTTGTGCCTCCTCTAGTTATTCCTAAATCCTGAAAAATGCCTACTGAGATCTACATTTGTGCATTCTCATGCTCAGCTATATGTTAATATATTTTTTCCTAAAGTTTAATATATATAAATTAATATATAAATTAATATGTTTTTTTCTTAAGTTTATCAAAAAACAACTGTCTATAAACTTGAGGCAGGCCCAAATATAAGTGGATGGAAATCCAGAGAATAGTATATTTCTTCTTCATATGAGTGGTAGCAAATAATTTTAAACAAAAAGGTACAGTGCAAAGTGAGAGAATCTTGTTTTAGGAACTATTGCTTGAACTGTCTCTAGCAGAGAGAAATCAAAGGAATTAAAGTCTCAGAGGGCATATAATTCTTACTGAAACTAAGGAAGTATTTGTTGGCAAAGCATTTGTCTCAATATGGAAAACAGTATTCACTCTCTATGGCTGGATGATGGTGTTCTTCTCCAAAAAGGAAAAGGACAAGATGACATGTTCACTCATCAGCTTCAGTTCTCAAATAGTCAAGTTTTGAGGAACTGGATAAGTATTCTCATGAGCAATGGTAGGACCATCTAAATTAAAAATGTAAAAAATCTGAAAAGAATTTATATTTCATGAGAGAGGAGAAAATTGCCTTTGATATGAAAATATATTTTAGATGCAATTAAACAAGAGCAAAGCTTTATACAAAGTGACACACTACTCTTAAAAGAGGTCAATAACTAGTAATTACTTATTTACTTGATCTTTTGGGGACAATGATAAACAGTGAAAATTACAAAACAGTTTTGTTCATGCTTAGCTATAATGTGACTCCTACGTAAATGTATGATTAATACACAAATATACTAAAGAAAAAAGCATACAGCAGCATTTCCTAGTCTATAATTTACACATTTTTTGAGTAATTTACATTTTGTTTTGAGTAATTTTTTTTCTGTTTGGCCATCTTTCATATGTCTTCTTTGATGGTAACCATACAGAGAGATTTAAGACACTGATCTGTGGGATTTCCATTACATATGAAATCCCACAGTGCTTGGGGAAAAAAAAATCACTTATTTCCAGTGATAGTTCAAGGAATTTTAACTGATTGGACCAGAATTTGCATTTCTGCATGTTGAAATGTACAATAACTGTAAAAGTCAAAAATAAACAATGTTAATACTTAATCTTTATAAAGAAGAAACAAGTTTATGTTGCTTAACTGTCACTTGAATAAGTATAAAGTACTCACCTTTCCAATGAAGCTGTGCCCTCTGTGTCTTGAAAATATGTTCCCTACAGAACAAAAAATTCCCCTGCGAAGACATTGATTTTTGATGAAAATGTGTGATCTTTTTATGCTTACACTTAATAACTGTAAATTTAAATAAAATTTTGCACAAATGAAGATGTTTAAGGTTATGGGTTAACACGATGTGATTTCCTAGGATAATGAGTTCAACAAATGCTTTATGAGGAAATGAAGACTTAGGTATACGAGCACATAACTTTAACTCTGTTCTCTTGGAACTGGCAGAAGCCACTGGAAATTATCTGTAAGTGCTCCTGGTGTATTCATTATGTTCTTGTGTCCTCCTAATGTAACAATGTTTTTCTGAAGTGAGGAACATACTGTGGTGCAATATGTAGTCCCATATTGGAAGTCACCTGTGCCTCTGGCCAGCAGTTGCAAAGCATTCTTGTAGGTGATGACTTCTAATCCCCTTTCTGCCTGATCAATCTGCATGCCCAACCTAACACACAGATTAGCATCTGCTAGTACTTGTTGCTAATGCCTTGGGAGTATATGCTCTCAAAATTGTGTACAGCATTTTTATACAGCCACCTTCCTCACATCATGCATAAACAGGAGTAGCACAAGCACACAACCTCATAGCAATCCCTTGTGGATATATGGGTGTGCCTGCTTTTGCAGGTTTTTCTAAGGAATACTTTTTGTGTAAGGATGTCTCTTAGATTGTGGTGTCATACTCTGCTGGTAGTTTTGGTTTGGAAGGCGCAAGGAATAACAAAAGAGAAAAGCTCTTGGAGTGATGGGGTCATCTGAAATATGCAACTTTCCTTTTTAATTTTTAGAATACTTAAAAAGTAGAGACGGCTTAAAATACCTAGCATAAATCTTAGTGCAACTAAAGACAATGTTTCATTTCATAAATAGAAGTGTCTGAAACCTAAGTAGTAGAAAAGATTTTCAGGGAACTAGATCTTTATATTAATTATGATTTTTTTCCAGCTAAGTCAGACAGCACAATTTGAAAGAAAGGTCTGGGAAAGATTGATGCCTTTATTCATCAAAGTGTCTGTTCTCCTTCTTCTGACCTTTTCCTTCTTTCATCCCTAATTGAGAGCTTTGTATCTATAACTGGGAGTTACAATGTACATAAAAGTGTCCTTCAACAATTCTTCATGTCGTTGTGCTTTAGCTGTGTACCATCCTGGTACTTCTAAGCTCCGCAGACACATGGGGGTCTGTTATTCCCCGTGTGTCCTCTCTGATAGTTGTCAGGCGAACAAATGACATGCAGGCAAGTACATATTGCGAAAAATAGTGGAGAAACTCAGGACAGTTCAGCTCCTTTTGTCTTTGTTTCTAACAAGTACAAGGAGAAAGGTGGAATGAGTAAAAAAAAAAAAATTGAGAGAAAGGAAAAGGTAAGAAGTCCAGACATGAGGGGTAGAAACATTTCAAACCCTAGGCTTTTGTGGTTTAAATTACATCTGTAGACAAAAATCCTTGAGGATAAAGGCACTTTGGATCACCATCCACCACCACCATTTACCTTCATTACCATCAAGATAAATTGCACCTGAAACTGTAAAACAGGACAAATATGTTGTTTAAGTCACTTTTCTTGGAAGATTTTGAGACAGTATGCCTTGTGACTATTTTGTGCACAGGAACTGGTTTGTGATGCTTGCATCTGCCTGAAAGAAAAATTTTGATTTTATTCTTTGAAGAAGTAAATGTTCTGCAATGTAACTGCCAAACAGAGGCATACAGATATAGCAAAAATGACCAAAGACTGCTTACAGCTTGTGCAGTGGAAAAAAAGCAATTTGGAACCTATCAACCACTCAGAAAGGCACTGGAAATGTATTTTAGTAGGTTTGTTTTGTGTGGACATTTGTATTATCTTTCTTGAGGAGGAGTTGGTGAGCAGTAGGTTGTATCTGCACTCATTTGTCTGAGAGGCTGAGAGTGCATGAGTAGGAAGAGCTAGTTCTTATCTCTTTTAATCCAAGAGCTGGAGATTTTCAAATTACAGCAACAGATGTTGAATTAAATGGGGGAAAAGTCCACATTTCTTCAAAATGTGCATAATTAAATCACAGAAAGGCACAGATCCAAAGATCTGAAATCATAGATGAGATGAAAATACGCTTATACTTGCATTTGCTCTTTTACTATCTCTTAAGTGACTGCTTTGGCTTGGGTGGGATGGCATTGAAAGACTTGCCATTGAAGTCAATGTATATTCTGCAACTGAAAAATTGTCATTTCTACTGAGAGGGAAAAATTAAAACACAAACCTGCAGGGAAGCATTTCCTCTCCTGATGAAACAATTTTAAATTAGTATAATCATAATCAGAAAATATTTCTTATAGAAGTACTGGTCTTGCCTGAGCCTTATATTAATATTCTGAAATGGTTATCTTAGATTATACATAGCACCTGTTTTTGGAAACAGTCTATAATCACAAAGGAGAAAACTGATTTAATGGAAACCTTACTTACCAAAGTTGACTATATCTTTATTTGTAAAGAAAAAATAGTGTTACAGGTATTTGTAAATACACAAAAAAAAAAAAAAAAATTAAAAGCCCAAACACAACCCAAGTAAATGGAAAACAAGTTTGCTTGTATATCCATAGTATTTGTAGTATTTTTTTTTCTATGAATAAGTGAAGGAAGAATGTTTGTTGGTCATAATGTTTTGGGGGAAAAAAAAAAAAAAAAAAAAAAAAAAAAAAAAAAAAACCCACAAAAAAAAAACAAAACAAAAAAAAACCCCTAAAATCTCCATCAGGAACAATCAGAGAAGTAACTACCAGGTTTAAGTTTCTAACAAATTACTCTGCCAGTCCCATGTGAGCTTTAAAATTGAAGATGTCTGTTGCACAAATATTTAATGGGGGAGCCTCCGCTTTAGTTGTTTGGATTATTTGCTTGTTTTGGAATCAAAAGGCTTTAATTTTTGTTTTGTATTTCTTTGTTTCTTCCTTTCATTTTGAGGATCCCAATTTAAAATATCTCCTTCAAATGGATTTGCCCATGTCTTGCCTTTAGTTACTCCAAATATAAAGTAGGCTTCACTCTTACATTTCTGTATTAGTGTCAAATATAATTAAATTTATCAGGAAACCTACCTGAAAAGGTTTTGTTTTGTAAGTGTGAAACATTAACCTGAAGGAAACGGTAGTCTAAAGGTCTGAATAAACCAAGTATTAGCAAAGTTTATGCATTCTTGACAGAAACAGGGAGAGGGGAAGGAAAGATATTATGCTGCTCTCCAGAATAATCTCAGCTGTCTGAATGTCTTGATGTTCTAAATCTCTCTCCTATCCTGCCTGTGCATTCCTCTAGGGAAATCTTTAGCAGCCAATTACCTAGATTAAGAGTTGTTCAGTGGTTGGAGCCCGGCTTGTAAACCTCTGATGTTTGAGCCCACTTAAAATGCTGTTTCAGTGCTGCATAAAATTTGCAATTTTATTCATTGCTATTAAAAAAGATAGCATGTGCCTGCTGCTGTTTCTGGAATACATGAAAGAGTTGAGCAGAAACACTGAATTCCTTGGGTTTTTCTGACTTCCAGACCCATGTCATAGAAATGTAGAGAGAATGCCTCTTCCCACACCTCTGTCAGAAACTGCATGATGTGGATCATGCAATGTGGATGCTGAGTCTTTTCAACTGGTTTTAAAGAATTGTTAAAAGAGTAACAGTGAAAGAATATTATGGAAGTAAAATTTAGAGGAACAGTTAAAGATGATACTTTAAATGTGTGTGAGTAAAGTGTAGAGAGACATACCACTGGCATTTTACCTGATCTCTCTGTAAATCTCTCCTTGATGTTGAAAATAGTTGGTGTTAAAAGTTCACTAAACAGGAACTGCTTTTCTGGTACAAAAAATGAGTGGGAGAGGTGGGTGTGTGTGTGCCTTTGTATAGTGAATTATTCAGATATCTTTATAACCTGCAATGGTTAGATGTCTGGTGTAAAACAAAAAAAATGCTTTTTTTTTGATGCATCTATACAAATTGTTGAGTTTCAAAGTTAATCTCAATGACAGCTAATGGCTGGTAATAATGGTTTTGTATGCCTGGTTATTGCCTTCAAGTAACATTTGTGCACTGACATTACCAGTAATGTCATTATTTTTCATGTAAGGAAAGAATAGCAAATGTCAGGATATGAAAGAAGAAAGACTTTATTTTCCTTCTACCTTTCCAAAGCTAATTGGAATAAATGGTAATAAGCAGACATTTTTATGTTATCTCAGAAGAGCTGACTATGTGAAGTATGAACTACAAGTCAATGTAATTTGCCCAGAAAAGAGAAGTAACACAGTTTGTTATATGGTACTGAAATACAGGGTTAATGTCTGATTTGGGATAGGATGCTTTTCAACTGAGATATTATAGTAGAACTTTGGGCCAAATCCTTGAAGACTACTTATTTTTCCCACTGTTTTATTGCCACTGAAGAGCCTGGCAGGGTGTCACATCAGTATTAACTAGCACTAAGTACTTCTTTCAGTATCAATTGTTATCTGAGTACTGCTTTAGAAATAATTTTTGTTGCAACTTCCAGAAAGAGAGAACTCTCTGCAGACCATGTGCTGTAATTATCAGTGCCTCTTAACATGGTGTTGTTCTTTCTATGCTTGCCTAGTTATATACCTAGGTTGCATATACTTTAACAAACAAATTCACATGGTGAATGATTGTAATTTGTCTCTTCTTTTATATACATAAAATGAAATATTTTTTCTTTGGAAAATGCATGTGGATTTTTAAAGTTAGAACTGTTTTAATACCTTTAAGAGTTGTTTAGCCTCTTATAGAAGATATATGGGAGTCCTTTGCAGCATGTGCCCTTGTTTAAGAGATGTTTTGCTGAAAAGTTTGGCTGTCACATAACACAAACTCCTCTTTTACAAGATGCCTCTTGCTGTTAAGTGGATTGTTTGGCTGTTGTGAACCTCTTTTGTCAAGTGGGTGTTCTGATTACGAGCCAGGCTCTACTCTGATTTCCATCCAATTTCTGAAAGGTGAGACTAAACTATTCACTATACATCTCTGTTTCATTATCTCTTGGGGTTTGGGTTCTGCTTGTTTGGGATTATTTTGGTTCATATCTTAAAACTGGTTTTATTTTCCCTTTTTTTTTTTTTTTTTCTTTTTAAAAAGGCAAAATGAGGAACATGTTATGTACAAACATCACATTCACGGTCAGCATCTGGAAAAATGTCCTTTTCTGTTACGTGCTAGGCAAGCCATTGAGAAAAATGTGAGAATAACTATATCGATCTCCATTTTCTTGGGAATGTGCAGCTGGATACAAAACTTTGCTTTCTTAAAAGGAAAGAGAAATGAAGTGAACTGGCTGCAATATTCTTTGCAGACCTGTGGATCCTCATTTCAATGCAGACAACTTAACTCATCACAAGTCAATTCCAATAGTCTCCATAGGCTTACAAGTCCTTTGTGAATTTGTTACTTCTAAGAAATTTCAGATGAGGTTTTGGATGATGTCTGGGTCTGATTTGTTCAGTGATTCTCTCATGCTACCATGTAGTATATCATTTTTATTTGAAAAAAACCCAATCCAATGCTTTTCTCAGGGAATATAATTTCGGTGCAATTCTAAAAATCTAAAGGAAAGATTTGCAATATTTTTCTTTATCCATCCCTGGTGAAAACTTGCTCAGGAATGCTTTTATTCAGCACAAGAAAATCAGGTAACTTAATTCAGTGATTTGTGATTAGTGCAAAGACACTAATATTTGTCCTCTGAGTACAATTATCATGTGTAGTCTACTTCTATTTGTGCATGTGAACAGTTCTACCAGTTGCCTTTATTATTTCCTGTACTTTCATCCCTTCTCTCTCTTTAGCAGTAAGAACAAGCTGTGTTTTGCTCTAGGGAAACTTATGTTAAGGACTTGTGGCCTTTGGCTTAAATTAGCTTCTGTGAGGTATAAAGGTTATTACCAGTTAATGGGGGGATCATTTGGCTGTGCTGAGCTGGCTTTGACTTCCACACCTGGCTTCATGAGTGAATTATAAACAATTTCTGCAGCAAGCATTTGTGCTTGAGAAAAAAAAAAATGAATTATTAAATATGTTTAGAGTGGCTCAGTACTTTGGAGGAGGAGGGAAAAGTATTTCGAAAAAGTGCATTTCAACAGCTAGAAAAGCAGCTACACATTAAACTAACTTCCCAGTTTAAGCCCCAAAAGGGAAGGTGCTGGATCATGTAGGCTCTCCTCATGTGTCCATTTCCTCTTTGAGATGACTTTCTCTGCAAAACAGACCAGGATTTTTCTCAGTTGTTTTTAGAAGTATTATACTGCTGTGTAGAAAATACACCTTGGTGTTACCTTTGGCATGAAACACATTCAGCTCATCTTGGTTTTTTGTAATACTCACTATGATAAACAAAGTGGTCTTTATCCATGAACTTCATGTCATCTGAAAACACCTAAACCCAGGATTCTTGCTGGTTTGCATGTGTATGAAATAATCTTTTAGTAGCTGTAGCCTGGTGCTTTAATTTCTGGAGGTTCATATCAGATTCTACCCTCTATGACTCTTGCACTTAAAAAAGAGGAAGTGGAAGGAAAAGTTTGTCTTGTCTGCTACATACTAGCCATGTAGGCCTTCGAAGATGGCAGCCAGGAGTGTACTTTCCTCTTCTCTCTTTCTTTCATCAGTCTGAAGGGAGAGGCAGTGTCCTCAAAGCTAATTTTTATCTGTGAAATTAGAGCTTCAGTGGAATGCTGCAGAGAAGTTATTTCCTAGGATGTTGTTGAAACAGTAGTTGAACAAGTTAATAGTTCCCCCATGTTTGCTTTATATGATAGGTAGATCCTTTGAGGATAAGTTCTTTTGGAACAAACAAGAAAGGACTAGTTTACTCTATCACAGTTCTAGTATTCTTGATACCAACAGAAGGGCAGAGAGTCTAGTGCTGAAGCACTCTAAGGACTGACTGGTGCCATCTTTTGTGTTTTGAGCTTCAAGACTAGAAATTTAACCCAGGTGGCTGAAACATCCCCTCATATCCCCTTACCATCCCCTTACCACAGGTAAGGACCTGTGAAATTCAGATATCTCTGCATGCCCCTAATCTCATTACAATTTAGAAAAAATGCTGCTGAGACTTATTAATCTTTTGGAAAATCTGGAAAAAATTGAGATTTTCCTTAGCATATTCCTAGAGTACTTTTTATTTCTTGATGGGTAAGCACGTGTAAGCACACATCTGGACTAACAAAAAAAGTTTTGGGTATCCAACACAACTGTGAGGAAAGTAGCACAACTATGTGATTATTTCTCATTAAACATTTTGTGCTCTTGGTATTAGTTCAAGTCTTTCTGCTGTGAACACCCTTTTTAGGAATGGAAAATTATCCCCAGCTGAGTAATAATTCTGTTGGCTCTTGGTAAGGCAGGTTGTCTCTGGACACATATTTCTGATACCTTTGCTCATATCTAGTTTCACCTGAATGTCAGTGGGGAAGAGTGGGAAGATGTAATGATTTTTTCTCAAAGGGTTCAAAATTACTTTTAGAACAACTGTCCTTTTCAAATTTGTTCCAATGGTTGCTCTTGAAAGGTCATCTTTCATTCCCAGTTAACATTTACAGAGTTTGAAAGAGTTTCATCCATGTTTAGAATGGGAAGATATATAGTGTTCTATAGCAAATATTCTAATATAGAAACTCAAAAAAGTAATTGAAGGGATTGGAGCTGAAAGAAGGGACTCCCATATCTCAAAGAACAAAAACTAGAGAGATAGAATTGAATACTTCTGACTAAATCAAGGATTGTGTCATTGTGGCATTAAAAGAATTATAAGGGAATCTAGGTGATATTTGGAAATGGAATATTTGTCTAGGATAGTGTGTTGTAAACAGCTATCTTGCATTACCTTATGCAAATTTTCACTGAGACTCATTCAGGTTCTCTGCTTACAGGGACTTATTTATTCCAGCTTGCTTTCAAGAAGCACAGATGTTTACACCTTGACTAATACATACAAGTAAGAAATAGAGAACTAAGAATTACAAAGTTCTTACGGTACAGCAAAATTCTTTCACCTTATCCATGCCCATTTTTTTCCTTCCACAGGTAATCTCATTAATGAAACTGTTTGGCCTGACTAGATAAGGCAAACCAAATCTTCAGAACCACATTTTACTAGATGTTTCTCTTCAAAAATAGATTTCTGTGCAGCATTGTAATTCTGACTGCACTACTGATATGGAATTTGTTTGAGTTTTACCAGCCCATGCAAACTACCAGCTTTTATTAGCTCAAATTTCTCAGACCTCTTTCTAATGTTGACTATTTTTGCAACAGTTTGCAGACGTTCAGTTCAGACCTCCTCCAGAGAATTGTTCACTTAGTACTCTGGAACTGATGCAAGGGAAACTTAGATGATTTTAAATCATCCCAAGTTTGTATACATAATGTGTAATAAAAGGAGAAAAGAAGCATGTCAGCTGGCAAAATAGAAAGTGGTTTGTTTTCTAATCTATAGTTCTCGAAGTGCATAGAATTTGGTTTTCATAAATATTTTTATTAGGGTTTTTAAAAATAAAGGCACATACTGGTTTGGATGGAGTTTTTGAGGGGGAGAGGGGTAGCTAAATCTAGCTAGTTAATCTGGCTATTTGCACACCTTGTGGAATTCTTTTGGGAAGGCATTAATATGTGAAATAATTGCTTTTCAAAATATGTTTTCATGGCTCTTTTAATCCTAGGATCCATGAGCTCAAAGTCAGCTTAGCAACTCTTTTCTTCGTGGTAAAATAGCTTGAGAGGAAGAGCTAATACTGCATCTGAAAACTGATAAGAGTTTTTTAGCAACAACTCCACTTTCTGTCCAAGCATGTGGATACAGGATGTTTGGTTGGTATCACAGAATCACATAGTGACGGAAGTTTGAAGGAACCTCTAGAAATCAACTCCTGCAATGCCCCTGTTACCTAGAGCCAGGGCAAGTGACTCCACAACTTCCCTGGGCTATCTGTTCCAGTTCCCAGTCACCCTCACAGGATGCCTCCTTACTTTCAGAGAGATCCTCCCATGTTTCAATTTGTGCGTTTTACATTTTGACCTATAACTGGGCACCACCAAAAAGAGCCTGCCTGGCTCAATCCTCTTTCCATCGGGTATTTATACACACTGATGAGATTTCCCATAAATATTCTCCAAGCTGAATAGTCCCAGCTCCCTTTGTATTGGAGAACCCAGAAGTAGACATGGGACTCTAGGTGCAGTCTTACCAGTGCTGAGTATAAATAATCCTTTTTTCATTTCCAGAGGTCACTTGACAAGATCCCTCACCACTGAGTATGTGACTGTTTGAGAATACAGATCCTTAAAGAGCCAGGAGATTTGCTGAAAAATAAATAATACAATGCCAGTTTTCACAGCATAGCAAAGTCATCCCTGCAATTTTTCAAGGATTCTGCAACTGTGCAGGTGCAGGCAGCCTGGTAGATTTACCAGTGATCTTGAAAAGAAGTAGTTATCATTAGGTAAGTATGTATGTTGGCTATGAAGTTTTTTTCAGGTGGAAGCAGATATTAATAACTGGAAAACACTGTATTAAACTGAAACACAGGATAATAAAATGGCAAATGAAGTTGAATATGGGTTTAAATGTGAAGCAAACCAATGAATATTGTTTATCACTCAGTGTGTAGCAGAGGAATATAGTTCCTCATTGCAATCTGCTGTGAACACTAAAATTTTGTGTAAGATAACTGGATATTCTCATGGAAAAGGAGTCTAGTAGAGGGTATCTGAAAAAAAAATGAAAATGTCATTTTTGTACAAGGAGGTTTTTTCAATATGAATTGTTGAAATCAGTGGGAGTATTATCAGAAAAAAGCCATGTTTTTACATTGTTCTAGATGCATGCAATGTTGAATGCAGTGTAGGGGGTCAATGGAAGTGTGATTTTATGGAATACCATTGCTCTTAAGGCTTCGTTTCCTTTGTATATTGGGTAAGCCAAAGTAACAGCAGTATCTGTTCATTACTTCCCTCTGGACTATTGGGTAAAATTAATAGCTGACAGTATCTGATCTTCAAGGAAATTAGCTTCAAGCTGATGTGTTTGTAGAAGACAGTTCCAACAGTGGGAGTTTTACAGAGGAAGTTTATCCAAAGCTAAGGTGTTGTGCAGTGAAAAAATAACTTTATTTGGGCAAGACCACACTGCTGCTGAAGCTCTGTAGTCATAGCTCAAGAGGCTCCTGCAAACTACATATGAACTTTTTTTGAATTGATCACGGGAATGTTTGGGATCAGCAGAGTAGAAAGATGAAGTAAATGCCTAGAGTTCAAAGTGGCAATAGAACTGAATAATTTTAATCTTCTGTTATCAGCTCTGCATCAGGAGTAATATTCTTCTGTGATTACTTTGCTACAAATTGTTATGACATTAATTACCTTCAATGTTTATGTAAAGAAAAACAATCAGAATCTGGGGAATGTGTAGGGTTTTTTTGGGGGGGCAGGGTTTTTTGGCAGTTTTGTTCTTTTCTTTTGTGCAAAATTTTATAATCAATTATACATCACCTTAGAAGCTGGTAAATTTGTTCTGTTACTGAATGATAAAACAAGCAAATTCACTTCCAGAAAGCACTGTTATGTCCTTGTAGTTGCTTTCCCCATGTTTTATTAATCTTGCTGGATATTTAAAAGTAGAAATTAAATAACATTTTTTTTTCTGCTTGGCTACTAGTTGCCCAGCAGCAGACTTAAAGCCTATTGAAGTTTTTGAAAAGGTTCCCAATGTCTACTGTGAGATTTTGGTCTAAGTCTTCTTTCTTAATTTCATTTGGTCAGAAGCTCTTTAAATGCTTTTCAACTCATTTAAAAACTTCATCTCTCAGGGTGCTCCATGTGCGTTCATGGTTTAGTTTGTGCATGTCAAGGTTCATATGCATTTATGTCCGCCCTAGCTGTAGAAGAATTTCTGAACTCACCTACATGACTTGAAGTGTATTCATACAAGCAGCTGATATTTGAACTGAAGGTGTCTAAAATCACCCAAGACTGTAAATTGTTAGTCCGGATTTCTGTTCTGCCCTGGTTATCAGCCTGAGTATAAATATCACACCAGAGTTGCTCTAAGGGTATTAGATCAGAGACCTGAATTTCCTAAGTCATGTTTAGTGGTTTGTTGTCTGGGTTTTTGCCGTTCTCCTCTGTCTCCTTTAAGGAGTTTGTAAAAGTCTTGTTTTTAGCCTTCTGTGTCTTTGGAGTCAGATACACTTTCATATAAACAAGCCATTTGTTATGGTAAACTCTAGAGATGTTTACATTCTTTTCATAAAGGAAAAGAATGTTGATGGACTGCTGCATGGTCCAGTGTGGTTGGAGAAGAAGATTTTCTTCCTCCAATCCATGATCACTGCTGGAATTCGATAAAAGCTGATTCTGTAAATAAAGTCCTTCTTCTTTCCACCTCGGACATCACAAGGCGTGGGTGTGAGTTCTTGTGTCGGTTGCGACATTTGGTGACCGCCGAGTGTGTGTGTGAACCATGGGTGAGATTTATAGCTCTTTCCCCCCACCCCCACTCCTTGCTCTGAATCGGTAACCGTGGGCTGTTTGGCACTTTTCGTACAGTTTTGTGATAATGGCACTCCCTGTGCTTTCCAGCCAGCATTCTGTAGTATTGGAAGTTTGGAAGGATATTATGGAGGAGAGAGGCTTGGTCGACCTTGCCCCGGTGGCCTTTGAGAGATTGCTCTGGTGGGCTAGAGATCAAGGCTTTTTCCCGGGCCCTGGAGAAGCGTTCTCCGGGGCCGTGTGGGCTCGTGTGGGAAAGCACATTGCAGAAGCTCTCTCTATTAAATTTACTAGGGAGATAGCGGAACTTTCGGCAGCTTGGAAACAGTTTAACAGGTTTCTGCAGAGACTGGACTCCGTCAGCTCTCAGGCTTCGGCGGAAGACCAGAGTTCCCAGGGAGAACCGCCCGTCTTGCATACGGACGGGGAGTTGGGGGAGGAAGCCGAGGTTCTCTCGGAAGCCGAGCTGCAGGGACCTGAGTTGGATATTGAGTCTCTGTTCGGGACAGAGGTTTCTCCCTCTGTTGGTGACGGCACGCTGGGGGGTGTTTCTGTTTCGAATCGCGATCCTGGTTCCCTCGGGGTGGAACCAGCTCCCAGCCCGCCGACTCCTCGCGGCGGGCGAGGGGGATGTGGCTTCCCTCCGTGCCTTCCCGGCATTAGGGGGCTCCGAGGACTCCATGATAGGGTCCTCGCCTCTGTCTGAGCCAGAGTTGACGACTGGTCTCTGTCCAACTTGCGGAGGGCCGAAGTCGAGGGATGCTGTGAGAGCGAAGTAGGCGGCCTCACCGCCGCCACCCCCTCCAAAGGAGGGGGCCCCGGCTGCCTCTGCCTCTGCGCTGCCTACTGGGCAAGCACGGGCGGCAGCAGCTGTCAGGGATCGCTTCCCAGACCCCACGCTACCGCTCCGCTCGGGACAGGCGGGGCCAGCTATTGGCCGTGCCCCGGGCGAGACACTTTTGGGAGGTATCCCTGACCCTCTCTGCCCCGCGCAACCCCTGCTGAGCGCAACGGGTGGCGCTGTCTTTGGTCTGAGCCATGTCCCTGGCAGTTTGGAGCGGATCCCCCCCGCACCTGAACCCTCTGCGCCGACAGCGCTGGCTCGGGTGCAGGACGAAGCCGCGGCTCCCCGAGCTGCGCCGCTACCCCCGCCTGAGCCTTCCCCCCCAACCTGAACCCTCCGCGCTGGCACCGCCGGCTCGGGGGCGGGGAAAGGCTGCGGCTGCCCGAGCCATGCCGCTCTCCCCGCCCCGTCCCGCCCCCGCGCCCGTCCCACTCCGGTCTGCATTGGACTCCGGGGCTTTGCCGGAGGCTATGTCTGCCGTGGCGCCTGCTGCCCGCGCTGCGGCGGCCGGACAGCTGATAGACACGGGCTCTGCCGAGGCTGCGGCAGAGGTGGACAGTGTGGGGTCGGGCGCGAATGGTGATATGGCTGGCAGGAGACCCATGATCGCCCGGAGCCGCGGGCCTCGGGCTGCTGGCTGCCCCTCCCCGGGTTTGTGGACACTTCCCCCATGCCAGGTGACCGTACGTCCGAGGGAACATGGACAATTTTGGCGAGAAGTCAAAGAAAAGGTTGAAGAAATAATTGATGGTGCATTTGCAAATCGTCTCGTGGAATATGGCGATGGTTTCTCTGGCTCTGATGATGCTGTAGGGGGCGTGGTATCGGGTGATGTTGACCAGACTCCCAGTCAGGCATCTGCCTCTGCCCCTGTGGGACCCACAGGGCGAGATTTAGCGGATGCAGCCACCTCTTCGGGGGGTTACCGGGCTTTCCCTGTGCTTAAGGGCGTTACTCATAACACTTATAACCCTTTGCCGTGGAAAGCTACATTGGAACTCCGTGATCAGGTGGGAAAACATGGTCTGGGGTCTGTTGAAGTCATGCAGATGCTCCGAGTGATTGCCGCTGACTCCCTGACACCTTACGATGTACGCAGTCTGGCTCGTGTTCTTTTTCAGCCTGTGGAATACAACATTTTTGAGTCTAAATGGGCTCAGCTGGCAATCAGGGCAGTCGAACAGAATACCACGCTGAGTCCACAGAACCCCAGGCGTGCAATTGGCACTGATGTGCTGCTGGGCACGGGCAATTATGCCAGTCCTGATGGGCAGGCTGGTTTTGATCCCTTTGTGTTAGATCAGTGCCGGACAACAGGTATAGCAGTGTTGGTTCAGACCGTAGAAATGGCTGCTCTGAAACAGTCCTTTGCAGTTGTTATCATGGGGGCCAATGAGTCTTTCCTGCAATTTGCAGACAGGCTGACTGCCTCTGTGGAGAAGCAGGTGGCAGATCCTGGGTCAAGGCACCTTTTGCTTAAACAGCTTGTGAGACTCAACTGCAATGCTGACTGTAGGAGGATCATAGAGGCCCTTCCCGGTGATCCCTCTGCTACCCAGATGGCAGAGGCTTGTGCGAGGATAGGTACCCCAGACCACGCCATGGTTGCCCAGACGGTGCAGCCTACCTTGGCTCCCATGGTGCAGCCTACTGTGGCAGCTGCAATGCAGCCTGCTCTGCTTCCTGCGATGCAGCCTGCTGTGGCTCCCACCGTGCAGCCGGCCTGGGTAGTACCGCAGGGCTGGCAGCAACAGCAGAGGAACGCTCAGGCCAGCAAGAAACAGAAAAAGAAAGTACAGGAGGACACGGGTCCTGAGTGTTGGTGTGGTCGGTGTGGACGACCAAACCATACAAGATCTGTCTGTAAGGCAGCTGTTCATGTTAATGGTCAGGCTTTGCCGGGCTCAGGAAACGGGAAGCAGAGCGCCAAGGGGAAATGCGCACAGACCCAAAGCTTTCCCCAAGCCCTGCAGCCGATGGAGGTCTGCTTAGCCAGCTCACAGCCAGCACCTGCAGCTCATCAGCAGGTGTTGACGTCGGCACAGCAGCAACAGTTGTTTTAGAATCCTGCAAAATACACAGGGTCCCTCTGGATGCCTTTGGTCCCTTGGGTGATGGCATGAGCGCCTTTCTTATGGGGCGGTCGAGTGCTACCATCCAGGGCATCATTGTGCACATGGGGCTCATTGACGCGGATTTTACAGGACAGATTTCTGCCATGGTCTCCACACCCACCCCCCGCCACTATCCCAAAAGGGACACGGATTGCTCAACTTGACCCCTTTAAGTCTTCTGTTCGCAGGACAGCTGACTGATCACGGGGAGATGGTGGCTTCGGATCTACTGGGCCGCCTCCAGTTCACTGGACCGCTGTCCTGACCAAAGAATGTCCCGAGATGGGGTGTACCTTGTCTGTCCCTGGTGCAACACCACCAGAGATCCGTCTCCATGGGCTTCTTGACAGCGGCGCGGACATTACGATACTTTCCCTTGCCGCTTGGCCCCCACAGTGGCCACTGGACCCTGTGCAGACTTCTGTCGCAGGACTGGGAGGAAATACACGATGCTACATGAGCCAGCGGCCCGTGCTGATCACAAACCCAGAGGGACAGATGGCCATGGTTCGGCCTCATGTTACTTCAACTATTACTGACCTCTGGGGGAGGGATGTTCTGTCCGCATGGGGGCTGCGCATCGGGACGGATTTTTGATGGGGGCTACTGCAATGAAGGGCGCAGAGTGTCCTACGCCTCCTTTACGGTGGCTGGTGGACAAACCCGTCTAGGTCAACCGGTGGCTCCTTCCTCAAGATAAATTAGTCGCCCTTCGGAACTTGGTGCAGGAGCAGTTGGACCAGGGTCATCTGGAACCTTCTACTAGCCCTTGGAACACTCCTTTCTTCTGCATCAAGAAAAAATCTGGGAAATGGAGGTTGCTACAGGACCTCCGAAAGGTCAATGCTGTGATGGAAAGCATGGGAACACTGCAAGTGGGCATGCCATCGCCTACCATGCTTCCTGCAGATTGGCCAGTCCTCATTGTGGATTTGAAAGATTGTTTTTTTACAATTCCTTTGCATCCCGATGACAGACCAAAATTCGCCTTCTCGGTGCCAGCAATTAACAATGCCGACCCTACACAGCGATATCAATGGAAGGTGCTGCCCCAAGGGTGTCGCAATTCTCCGGCCATATGCCATGCGTATGTGGCCTGTGCCTTGTCTGGAATTCGTGAGCAGTTTCCTGACACCCATCTTTATCACTACATGGACGACATCCTGGTGGCTGCGTCCACTCAGGATGAGCTGCTGAGGATACAGCCTCGGTTGCTCGATGCATTGCATTCCTATGGGCTGCAGGTAGCTCCAGAAAAGGTTCATCAGCAACCTCCTTGAAAGTACTTGGGGGTCAAAATTCTGGAACGGACAATCCGACACCAGGAGGTGCAATTTGTGCATTCTGTGAAGACACTGAATGATGTCCAGAAATTGGTGGGTGTCATCACGTGGTTACGTCTGTATTTGGGACTGACCAACGCACAGCTGTCTCCTCTATATGACTTGTTGAAAGGAGACTCTGATTTAAAATCACCCCGCACATTGACCCCTGAGGCATGTCAGGTGCTGGAGGAGGTTCAGCAAGCTGTTTCTGCTTGCCAAGTTCATCGCATTGATCCTTCCGCTGATGTCACTGTGTGTTGCTATGCTCGTGCCTGCATGTTTTGGTTTTGGGAATTCCATTCCCAAGCACGGTCTTGATGCACAAGGTTATGTTCTGTAAACTACCGAAGTTCCCACATCTGTTCCCAGAGGAGGGGCTTCGGTGATGGTCTTTGGAAAACAACCAGTGGTTCCCAAGGGTCCCACCTCTGGGGTGGGCACATCTGTAAATGTACAAAAAGAGTCAGGAAAATAAAGGAGGGGTCTCTTGCTTGCAAGAGCTCCACGCAGCCTCTTTGATGCACTCCCTGCCTTGTTCCTGTGTCCCCCACAGCGATAACTGTGTTCATCACCACTCCAGATTTCCATCCTACAGGTATCATCGGCCGATGGAGCAAAAAATGGTTTGACTCCCTGCACATCTTGGAATGGGTCTTTCTGCCCCATCAGCCGCAGAAGATGGCAACCACACTGTTTGAGCTAATTGCTCGATTAATAGTCAAATGCCGGCAGCGGTGTTTGCAATTGATGGGTGCAGATCCCGCAAAGATCATACTCCTGGTACAGCGGGAAGATTTTGACTGGAGCCTTGCAAACAGTGTGTCCCTGCAAAGTGCTCTCGACAACTTTTCAGGGCAGATTGCTCATCATCTGCCCAGCCACGAGCTCCTGAAGGTGGCAAAATGCACAGAGATTTCTTTGAGGCCCAAATATAGCCAGGAACCAGTGCAGGAACCCACCGTCTTCACTGACGGTTCGGGAAAAACGGGAAAGGCCATTGTTACTTGGATGGATGGACCTGAGTGGCAGGTCCTGGAAGGTCATGAGGATGGGTCAGCCCAATTGGTGGAATTGAGGGCGCCTGTCATGGCATTCGAGAAATTTTCCCAGGAACCTTTCAATTTGGTCACGGATTCTGCCTATGTGGCCGACATCGCACAGTGGTTGGGTTATTCAGTTTTGAAGAAGGTCAGTAATCCTGCCTTGTTTCAGTTACTGAAAGCCTTGTGGGGTGCAATCCAGGCCCGAGTTCATCCATACTATGTTCTGCATGTAAGGAGTCACACCGATTTGCCAGGGTTTGTAGCGGAAGGTAACGCGAGGGCTGACAAATTGGCTAACCCAGCCTGGGTTAGCACCTCAGCCTGACATACTCGCGCAGGCCAAAGCATCGCATGGGTTTTTCCACCAAAATGCACGTACCCTGCAGAAGCAGTTTCATTTGACGCCAACTGAGGCTTGTGGCATTGTCAAGTTATGTGATGACTGTCACGTGCTTGCTGCGCCTTTGCCGGCAGGGGTAAACCCCAGAGGCCTGAGGGCCTTGGAGCTTTGGCAGACCGATGTCACCCAGATTGCCGAGTTCGGCCGGCTCAAATATGTGCATGTCACGGTGGACACGTTCTCCTCTGCGATGTGGGCTTCTGCTCACACTGAAGAAAAGGCCCGCGATGTCATTGTCCACTGGAGTCAGGCCTTTGCCATTCTAGGCGTACCTTCCACTGTGAAAACCGACAATGGTCCTGCTTACGCATTGCGGAAGGTGCAGCAGTTCCTGCAGTCATGGGGTGTGTCACACAAGTTTGGTATCCCTCATTCTCCGACTGGTCAAGCTATTGTAGAACGCGCTCACGGCACTCTGAAGCAGGTTCTACAAAAACAAAAACGGGGAATGCAGGGTGAAACCCCGCACAGTCGGTTGGCAAAAGCTTCAACTATCACCAACTACCATCAGTTCACCATCAACTACCTTACGGTGCTGCAAAACTCAAATAATCCTGTCATCTCAAATCATCGTTTCTCGTGGCAGGGTTTGGACGAGACGCAACAGCCTCGAGTGAAGGTTCAGGTGCGGAATTTAGTCACCAAAGAGTGGGAAGGGCCCTATGACCTTCACACTTTGGGGCGTGGGTATGCAAGCGTAATCACAGATACTGGGACGTGCTGGGTACCTTCGAAGTGTGTTCGTCCTGACCTGCGACCACAGAGACAGAATCTGGCCAACAGGAAAAATGGAAGCCATGACCAAACTGAAAGTCATGGTGAATCATCGGGTGATGACTCTGATGCAGACAGCACGAGTGATCACTCCGATGATTCTTCCACGAGTGGGCACTGAATATTGTTCATATTTTTTCCTTTTCAACATAGTTCATTTTTCTTTTTCCTTTCTTTTTTAAACGGAAAAAGGGTGAGATGTTGTCTGGGTTTTTGCCGTTCTCCTCTGTCTCCTTTAAGGAGTTTGTAAAAGTCTTGTTTTTAGCCTTCTGTGTCTTTGGAGTCAGATACACTTTCATATAAACAAGCCATTTGTTATGGTAAACTCTAGAGATGTTTACATTCTTTTCATAAAGGAGGAGACTGTTGACGGACTGCTGCATGGTCCAGTGTGGTTGGAGAAGATATTCTTCCTCCAATCCATGATCACTGCTGGAATTTGATAAAAGCTGATTCTGTAAATAAAGTCCTTCTTCTTTCCACCTCGGACATCGCAAGGTGTGGGTGCGAGTTCTTTGTGTCGGTTGCGACAGTGGTTAAGAAACTTTTCTTGCTTTTCAGGTTGAAGTCTATTAAGGAAGTATGTTTAGCCATGCAGCTTTTGATAAGGATTCTAAGGGTATAGCACATGTAAAGGCATGCCAGGACTCGTCTTATGAGGAGAAAATCATGTTTCAAATTCAAGTGGAACTTGAAGCATGGTTGTTAGCACTTGAAGATTACAGACCTGTCAAAATTCAGATTTTTCACAATAAAACCAGGATGCTTTCTGCATCCTGCTGCTCTACTAAAGGCAATGCTCTTAGACTAGCCCTCTGGAAACACAGTAAGCTGGATGCTTCTCTGAGTTCCTTTTCTATTTCTGAATTGCACAGAAAAATTCTCTTAAATTAGACATTTGTTTACGTGATATAAAATGTCAGTACCTACGAATCTCAGCTTTCAACATGTTCAGATGCCTCTTGGAAAACAGACAATGCTCAGGCATTTCCTTCATGTTGACCGAAATCCCCTGGATTTCAAAGGGGTTTTTTCCCCCTGGCGCTGTTCAAAGTGCTAAACCTCTGGCCACTTTGGCCTACCTGGTATTAATCTACCAATTTTAAGTACTGATTATGCCTATCAACAGGGAGTGACTTAGGAAAGATATAAGAGGATTTCAAAATAAAAACCACCAAACACACTGTCTTTTTCTCAGCCATTACTGAGAAATTTCTGTATAAACTGTTCACATGCTGAGTTAAAACCTGTTAATTTTGACTGTATGTAATTAGTGCTGCTGTAAAAGGTGAAAAATTATTCCTATTTGGCACAAACATCTGTTCCATCCTGTGTGATTTTGCAGTGATGTTCGCTCCTAAAATAGAGCAAATGCAAAGCTCTCTAGGTGACATAATGCTGCAAGTGGTGGCAAATGAGGACAAAATAAAAATATCAACTTCATGTGAAAAAGGGAAGGTGGATAATTGCCATTCAAGGTGGAGTCTACGTTCAGCTGATGTTTATTTCCTCCAAAGAGAGAAGAATCCAACAGATAAATAGAAGTTCATTTTGAGAAAGGAAGTGGAGCAAAAGTAGGTGAAAGACGTTGAGCTGATCATCTTCTGCCTGAATTGAGTGAGGCATGGGAAAAGATTTTGGAAAAAGTATAGAGGTATACACCTACTATAAAGCAAACCATTCTGTTCAAAATGCACAGTTAGAAAAGTACACAATACTAATATGGTGACAATCAGTAGGATGGTAACATTGAAAAAGGCATGAGAAAAACATCAAAGAGAAAGTAGCACTGCTTAAAAAATTTCTCTGCTGTAGGAGAAAGGTAAAAAGTTCTAAGGTTCTGCATCTGATGGCTCCACATGTCTTTTTTTAAAACTTTTTTTATTTTTCAATTCCAAATATAGAAAAGGTGTGTCTAGCCAGTTCAGCTATTTATCAGCAATGCACAGTTGATAATCCCGGAAAAAAAACACCTACCATATTTTTTTCACGTTTCGTTACAATGTATATATATAGCATTCTAGATGCAGGATTATGTGTTTGGTGGAGTTCCCTTTTTGTCTTTATTTTATTTTAATATTGATACATTAAATATTATATTTAATATATAATTATATTTAATAATATAAATTAATATTATATTTCTTTACCTTGTCATCTTCCTTGTTTCTCATATTACTAAAGTTAAATGAGATTTCCTGAACACCACTGTTGTCTGCCTTTTACTTTAGATTCTGTTGCCATATTTTTCAGCTGGCATATATTTGATGGAAATATTTGCATTTATAGGATCTGGAACAAAATTTGCCCTGCCCCCAATCACACTCAGTTTGAAATTGAAGGTGGCCATAACTCATTAATACTCAGGTTCTAATGAGGCCTTAGGCTGACTTAAAGTGAATGAGAAACCTGATAAATTAGAAAAGTCCACAAGAAATCAGAAACACTGAGAGCAAACACAGAGGTATTCCTCAGTGATAATGGATTTCTGTGAGTTGAGTGCTGGGACAATATGTCAGCTCTTTTGTCTGAGATTTCTTTGGATATATTAGTGAAGAAGAACTGAAATCTGCTTGAAATTTCAGCATAATAAGAGTAATAATACTGATATAAAGTCTTTACTGTCTGTTGTATTTTGAATCACAAATTTAAAAAGTATGTGAATGTTGGGTAACATATTTTTTCTTTTTTTTTTCTAAGTAAAAAAAAGTTCATTTACAAATGCTGGTATTTAGGCTGAATGAACACAGGTCTTGAATGAAGGCAAACTTCTTACGCAATACAGGAATTAACAGCTTGTCATATTTTGGCAATATGTTTACTTCATTGAACTGTTCCACTTGCAGGACAGCATAAGTGGATTTATCCCACATAGTGTGTCTTCAGGCAAAATGATCATTCCTGCATCACACAGATGAACAACTCTTTCAAGGACATAATGTGAAGAAACAACTTAATCATAACTCTGAGGAAATAAAAGGCATTTCAGAGATTTAAGCAGATCAGTCAAGATTTTGTCACTGGATTTACAACCACAAAGTATTTCTGTAAAGGTTCTTAATGGAACTTGAACATTATAGACATTAACTTTATAGAAATTAGCATCTTGTTCCCTGCTAGTCCAATGAGATATCGATCCTAAATTTCATACCCAGTTTGAATTTTCAGGGTGTTACCAGTTTAGTTCAGTAACTACCTGTGTATCTATGGTCTTCATACAATATTGCCTTTAAAGCTTTCATTACAGAATTATAGTGAATGTTTAAAACACTCATGGAATGTTAACAGCAGTGTATACATATGATTAAGCACTGGACTGGCTTCATCTTGTCAATACCTGCTGAAAATCATTTCAACATGTTGGTGGCTCTTTGAGGATTTGTTACACACACAAAAAAAAACAAAACAAAACAAAACAAAAACCCACAAAAAACCAAAAAACCAAAACCAAAACAAACAAACAAAAACCAAAACAACTTTGTTTAACCTGTGCAGAAATAGGGAGGTGCGGCTTTTTTGGTTTAGAAACTGTTCTCACAATGACTGGAAAAATATCAAGGGTATAAATATCAGTCAGACAGCAGTCTTTATCCCATTATGATGTTCAGAGTTGTTTGGTGATTTTTATTTTCATTTTTAGCATTTTTTTCTTTGCTTGAGAGAAGAAGTGAGTTAGACCTGAGAGTAATATTTCAGTAAGTTATTCTCATTGTGTCCACTTGCCTTTGTTACTCTCCCATAATAAAATGCAATCAAATCTTCAGAAGCATTTAATAAGCCTCCCTCTGACTTTATACATCATGGTGCTCCAAAGTCCTATTAAATAAACAACAAGTCTTAAAAAAATTGCATGCAGTGGATTACAGTGAACGATCTTTAAAATACAGCATATTTTATGTTATTGTGTGTTGCACACCATTCCTTTATGATGACTTCCAGTAATTCTAATGTCCAATAGAAAGGTGCAAGAAATTTGAGTGTGTCTTTTTTCTTATCTAAGTTTTAGATCTTATTTAAAGATAAGACAAATATGGGACTCCTCAGACATAATTGGCTTTGAATAATTTTCTATTCACTCAGCTTTTAAAATCATTTACAGAGAACACATGGTAGTCTACAGTAAACTGTTACTGTATGCTTCTCACTGAGGGAAAAACTAACCTGTAAAACAAATCCTTAATATTTTTTAAATACACAGATCACCTTCTGAATAGAAATGCTATGGTGTTTACCTCTCTGCACTTTCAAATTTTAAAAAATGAATCCATTATTCAAGAAAAATTCTAAAGAAGCAATAAGTGCTTATTTCAGACTATGACACTAGCACTGGCAAATCCTTCCGACTGTTTTGTTTCTGTAGAGCTCTAGCCTGCTATTACTGTGTGAGAAACATTTCCTTCTGGTTTTCTGAATATGATAATTCTTTCCAGTAGATGATCACCACATGGTGTTTGTAAAACTTTCATTTTGTTTACAGCAGTAGGACAGCTATTCTGATGCAAGAGAAGAAAGAGGGTGTGGACTTTGAAATTGGCTTTAGTTACACCAAGGCTCCAGACAGGCTGAAGCATGGTTCACTCCATGATCCCACCCATATACTCGATGGCTCGTGCTACTTATTATTTTGGCTTTCTGGGATGCTTTCTTCGGGCCTTGGCATCCCAGGTGAATACCCTACTTGTTCATTCATAAAACCGTATCTGAAACTTATTTGTCACATGCATTGCATCAATCTGGCAAAGTTATACATGATGAATATCTGTGCATTGGCAAGTGTGTGTAATTTTAAGTACTAATGTGAACTTTTCAGGTGTGTCGTTCCTCCTCCCCCTTCCTCTGAATATTACAATTCTAAGGATTCAGGTTTAAAAAGTTTCCTTTTAAAAGTATTTGGTTTAATTCTCACAATGCTTCAACTGTTGGCCTTGTAACCAAGAAGTTAGTGAGGTGTTTTAAAAAATTATTTGAGTGTCTCTAATGGGCGGGTTTCTGTATGCATTCACATGAAATAAATGATACTGAGAACAATCTACAGTTCCTCTCAATTCTTGGTTAGATTTGATGCTTCTTTGTGAAAAGTAGCCTTGTCTGATCCAGACCTCTAAAAATGAAAGTACCAGTAGGTAGCAGGAAGACAGTAAGAGTGTTCACTTTGTGGTTGAAATTTTTCTGACATAAGCTGAGGATGACAACACATTAGCTCACTGAAAGAGGCAAAGGTTTTTTGAGTTCCTCTAATTCAGTCATTGCCCTCTCCAGCCTTTTCCTGTCAAAACTGAAGAACTTCTCAGCCCTTCAAATCTCAGTTTATAAGGCAGCCAATCCGCCTCCTGGATAGTTGGTTTTCTTTTTCTCTCTTCTATCTTCCCATTGAGATGCAAAGAGTGGAACAACACACAGCACTCAAGATACGTGTGCATAGTGTTTATTACAGGACAGAATAGATGACCTTGTCTTCAGTGACCTTCTTGATGAAGCTGAACTTTTTATTCTCAAGTACCATTGCACACTGAGCTGATGACTTCAGAGAACTTCCAGGATGACTGAGATTTTGTTCATGAGTTTAACTGTCAGTTCTTTGTTGTTCCTCCACAGAACAGACTTACACCTACCACATCCCTGAGGCTCTTCTAGAGTTCTTTGCCATGGGCACAACATTTGACTACCCTTAAAGAGCCTGGTATGACCTGCATCTCGGAGATTTCAGGTGCCTCTCCTTTCCAAGTGTCTGAAAGGGAAGTGATATGCAGCTGTAGCCAGTACCAACCCTTGAAAGAGGCGCCCTACTCTTACAATTTTTACATCCTCAAAGTCACCCCTAAGAACTACCATTTTTTTGTCTGCTGTATCTGTCCCTCGTTGCTAAAATTATTCCTTACTCAACCCCACAGCAATAGAATTTCTTTATAACACTTCATGAACCTTGTCATAGGCCATTTAAAAATCCAGTCAGGATTAATTCACATGGTTATTGCTATCCTTCTGCAATTCCAACAGGTTAATAAAGCAGAATTTCCATTTACAAAACCCACACTGATGACTCCCTAACAAAAGTGTCCTCACCTGTGCATGTTAAGTAATCTCTTTCCCCATTTTCTTCCAAAAATCCTCTTCAAATCAGTTTTTAAAGATTTTTATGGGAGTGTATGGACTTACTTGATTTGCAAAACTATTTAAGAAGGGTTGTAAATAAAGAATTTAAACTGAGAATTTTATTATGATGATTGATTTTTATTTCCAAGTAACACTCACGAGATTGTTATATTTCATAGTGTATTTGAATATTTTGGAAACTTTACAGACATCAACTTGATGTGTGAAATTCACAAATGAGGTAAGTATTTCTTTTTTTGGATGGAGTGCACAAAAAAATTCCTGGCAGACATGTCTTGACAGTGAACTCTTCTCTGTATTGTTAAAGATTTTGTCATTGGATAAATAGTGGTTTTGGAATACAGTTGTGTAGGGACTTCAAGGAGACTAGCTTCACATATCTTACCATTCAATTTTAGGATGAAATGTTCTCAGTTGCATGGATGTAAAGTCCTCCTTGGAAGAATACAACTGTGACATGCTACTGTAGATGCTTTCCTTTTGCACAGCTCAGGCGCAGCAGACTCTTTTTTGCTATACAGTCCTCCTGAGTTGTATTGCAGTTGGCTCTGGAAACCTTCAGAGATGTAGGGTTAGTATGAATCTCTGGAAATTTTGAGACGGGAGTTTGGAAGAGGGGAAGATGTTGATGACTTTGCCATTGGAGATAAAATCTCCAATGGAAGGGCTTCAGGGTTTGAAGTGGGGCTCCAATACCTTTCTTTTTTCTTTTTTTTTTTTTTTTTTTTCATAGAATTAGAGTGCACATGCATCCCCTTCCTCACACCCATCCAAACATACATGATCTACCATAAACACATTTCCTGTTCGGGAAAGTCCCTTTGTATATCAAGTAAACTAGCTCTAGCTTATGCCTTGAACATTCTCTTCAGCATAAAAATCACAGACTTTTTGTGCTCTGTAGAAGACAGTGCAATTAAGAATGCTTACTGGATCTTACAAGTACATGAAGGATCTTAGGCGACCACAGAACATTTAAAAGATTATGGAAAGGCTGAAGGATCCCTGACTCTAGTATGGGAACTTGCATCTATTCCCACTATTAGCATGAGGAAAAAGAATCTCTTTCGTTGGTTTTCTAACTCTTTTTCATTCTTTAGATAAATGAGTACAAATTTTCAAGCTTTTACTTTGAGGTAATGTGAATTTCTTTCTGACCTTGCAGCTGCTTAGGTAGTTTCACACTGCAAATTCATGCTCCATCGTGATCCTTTTGTTCATTAGCTCATCTGCTACAGTTTCCTCGCTGTAGCTGGTGCTGCCTCCCACCAGGATAGTCTAGTCAGGATACTTTTGGGCCACCGTCAGAACAGGGAGCTGCCAAAATAAATGTTTTTTAGAAAGACTTCACACTCATGTCTAATGAAATAGACATTTTTCTAACTGTTGCTTTAGAGCTAAGGTTTTCTTCGAGGTTTGTAATGAAAATATTTCATGACCTGTTGACATATTCATATGGTGATTTTCAAAAGAGATATTTCATTTACAAAATGGTCTTGGCAACAAGCTGGAATATCTGGGAAGTTGAACAAGACTGTTGACAGGCAAAATTAGGACTGAATCATAACTGATACTGTATTTGCAGCTGAGCCATTTTTAAAACTGACCAATAGGGTTTGCTGTAGTGTTTTTGAGAGTTCGAGTGAGATGCTCATACTCACAGTGGTGATTGTGATTCTGGAGATAGTTACATGAACGTCAGGTTTTGACAGAATTGGCTAGCTCTTAACTCCTGTGGATGTAAACACTACAAGAATGGCACAAAAAAAATGCTTGGCTTTTAAAATTACTCAGGGTGGAAAAAAGGTCTTTTTTTTCATTGCCAGTAAAGCAAAATAAAAACTTTGAGTTCCCCTATTTTATATGTTTTTCTTTATATCCTGTATTTGTTTTCTTATCACAATGGAGCAATTCCAGGTTTTGTCTTATTGTCCAGATTCCCAAGTTCATCAGGAGTTGGTGACTCATTTCTGCTGGTTCTAAAGCTTGCAATTACCCTAGTAATTCTTCATAATGTGCATGAAATGAGCACAGTGGCATATGGTTTTTTTATGGTTTTATTTATGGTTTAATTCTATTGAAGGACCATGCTTTTGTGTGATACAAAATGCCTTAAAAATTCTAAAACTCTAATTACACTTGCAGTCATTGAATTTCATGTAAATGTAGCCGTTATCTTTTATAGGCACTACAAGAAGTTGAATAATGTTCTTTACAGTATTGAAAACAATAGTTCAACCTTTTAACAATATCACTTACGGGAAAAAAATGCATATTCCATGCAAGTGATTGCAATGTGAAACTTGGGGATCAATTTACGACCATGACACCAATCACTGCAGTGATTATTTTTTTATATTAACTAAATTCACTAAAGTGTGATTAATGTAGAGCTTGCACTGTGATGTAAATTTGAAAACAAAGATGACTTTTGGATGACAATTCAGGACAAAACGTTGATCCAATACAATATATTTTTGTTTGTTTTAAAATTTAATATAGCTTATAAAGATTTTACTGTCAGTGAAAACAGTAAATAGAGAGAATAGAGAGTCAAAATTGTGGCAAATATGGAATTTAAAAACTGTCTAATGTAACTGAGCAAATTCTAGGCCTAAAATTCTAGTATTTCCTTCAGATACAATAATGACATTTTGATACCACTGTCAGGGTAGTTGAGGATGGCTGTAAAATTGACTTGACAGAAAGGATAGTGCTGATAGAAATTAATAGTATTTTTGTGTGCGGAATTCACATGCATTCTGACCTTGCAGCTGCTTAGGTAGTTTCACACTACAAATTCATGCTCCATCGTGATCCTTTTGTTCATTAGCTCATCTGCTAATGAACATTCACAGATGTTATATGATACCCATGTATTTTAATTTTCTCATGAAATTTTAGATTTAAAAAATAAATAGTTAAATAAATAAAATAATAAAAAATAAATCTAAAAAACTAAACTTTACTAACTGGAAATATGGTACTGTGCTCTGATAAAGCTGATTTTGCCTCACTGCATTTAGTACCTATAAAAAAAACATAACCAAAAAAAGTTAGGGTTTGCATTTAATGAACACTATGAAGAGAAAATATTTGTCTTAGCACATGTAATAGAAATGTATAGAAAAAATGCCAGCCATATTTTGCATCATCCATATTTCAATAAAATAGGCTTTTTTTGTAAGGTCTGGACCACCTCAAACTTTTTCAGCAGCTAGAGAAACTAATATTTAATGTAGAACCTTAACTTTGCACAGATGTAGAGCTTCACTGCTTAACATTTATTGCAGTGTTTTATGGTACTAGCACTTGCCCAAATCTCCTGAATCATAGGCTGTGATGCAAAAGTTTTTAATTATAATTTCTAATATTGAGATATTGTATAATTGCTATATGTATAATGATTTGCTGAAAAAAAAAAAAAACCAAAATCCAAACAACCAGCATACCATTGAAAAAGGAAAAGGAAAAAAGATAACTTGGTGAGAGGAATTTAAAGAAAACCTCAGCCATAATATTCAACTCTTCCTTCAAACATTGAGCACTGGTGGTAACAGAACTATGAAAATTTCTGATTATTAGGAGTTTGTTGATAGTCGTAGGTTGAGCTATCAAGGTAATAGGTAAAATTTATTATAACCTTTAAGAACTAAAATATTTTGGAACAAATATAGTTCCTGCTTCTTACAGTCTTAATACATTCACAATGATATCTCGATTCACAATTCACAACGTTTAAAGTATTAATTTCTCAGTACACAAAGGAAGATTTTTTTTTCCTAAAAATAAATATTACATAAGAAGCTGAGTGTATTTTTGATGTTGTAAGATTTTGATTTTTCTTGAGAGGTAAAACTTCATCTTTTACAAAATATAGTAATAAACATTAAAATGCTTTGTATGAAAGTGGAAATATTCCATTATTGTTGTATTTTTCTTTTCAAAGATATTAATGTGAGGGGGAAATTTATTTTGCATTATTCCAAACATATGGTTAGGCGAAAGGTCAATCTGGAGAATTTTTCTGAACTGATTTTTTTTTCAACTTTGGGCTTAACAAAATCTTATAACTGAATTTCTCATTATGAGACTATTTTAAGTCAATATATATCTTTTTAGCTCTAGTCATTACCCATGGATGAGATTGGGAGACTTTGCAGTATGACTTGTGTTACCTTTGAAAAACTGAGTCTCTCACACCTGTTGAACCCAACTCATGGACGGTTTGGGTTGAAGGTCATCTAGTTCCAATCCCCTGCCATGGGCAGGGATACCTTACACTAAACCAGGTGAATCAGAGCTCCATCTAGCCTGGTCTTGAACACTGCCAGGGATGGGGCATCCACAGCTTCTCTGGGCAGCCTGTACCATTGTCTGATCACCCTCACACTAAAGAATTTCTTCCATATATTTAATTTAAACCTTTCCTCTTTCAGTATGAAGCCATTCCCCCTTCTCAATGAAATATACATGTCCTTGTAAAAAAATGTCTTTTTGTCTTTCTTGTAGGTTTCTTTCAGGTACATGGAAGACCACAATGAGGTCTCCCCAGAGCCTTCTCTTCTGCAGGCTAAACAGTCCCAACTATTTAAAGAGATCTAATAATGATATTTTCAAGATTATTTAGGATTTTTTATTTAACTTCATTTTAGAATTGTTTCAATAAGTGGAATATCTTAATCTAGGGTTATGTACTTCTACAAAATAATTCAAAATGACAGTACTTATGACCTACTTTTGCTGAACTTGGTAATACAAACCCAGAAGTAAAAATTTGTAAATGAACAAATTTCTTTGACATTTCTTAGACTGTGATGCCACAGACTAGGACTTGTCCCAAAGCAACAAAGTTCCATGCTAAATAAAGGATGTAGTGCAGCAACAAGCCTTCCTGGTTGAATCTTTCCATTTTTAGTTTAGGTACAGTAATATTTCTTGCTCTCACTTCTGTGTTTTTAGACCAAGAACATTATGCTTTAGCTTGACAAAAGCCAGTACACTATAAAACAACTTCAAGGAGATATCTGACCTTCAATTTTCATGTTAACTTAAGCTAATAATTCTATATTCTTCCTTGGCTGCATTCTCACTGTGATAAAACTGCAGTCGGTTATGCTGGTAGTGGAATTTAATGCATCAGTTAGAGAAATGCAAAAGTGACAAGGAAGTTCTTCTGTTTTTGAGAAAGCCACATGAAAAAAGAAAGAGTTATTCAAATTCAGCCACATGGGAAGCAGTTATCTTATTTTTTTAAATATGCTTGTAAATTTCCTAGAAGAAGATTAATCTCTTTTTTGTAGTTTGCCTGCCACATAATGATTCAAAGACACAAAATATTATCACCCCACAAATAGTAAACTGGTGAAAGTTTGAGATAATTAAAATAGTTACCTAATTATGTGTGAGTGACCAGAGAGAAATTCCTTTACTGACTTTTGTATCTGGTGAAATAATTCTCCTAGACAAAATGACCCAGCCATCCCAAACAGTTTTTTGAACTGTCCAGGAAGAATGATGTGATAGCACCATGCATTTTTTTTTTGTTAATATGAAAATTAATAAAAACAGTGAGTATTGAATAAATCAGTCTTCTCTTTAAAAAACCTACAATGTGTTACCTGGTTTAAAAGAGAAATGTCCTAACAATGTGGAGGGGTTTCTTTTCTAGATTATTTTTTAAATTTCAATCATTCCATGAAAAATAAGATATATTATATTCATTAAAAAGTAGCTCACCAAAAAATAATTGGTTGGAACTCCTGAACAGATTTTGCTCAGTTTAAAGACATTAAAACTTTGGGGGTTTTTTTTTGTTTGTTTTGTTTGTTTGTTTTGTTTTATTGTCTTTGGGGTTTATTTGTTTGTTTTTAAATTGTACTGGTGTTCTTGTTATTCAGGAAGCTTTTTCAGATATCAGATTTTTGCATTATTTCTGTAACATTTCTGATGTTAAGGTGATGAAATATACACTAAATCCCACTTGGCTATGTTTTGAAGTCCTGAAAAGAATCCAACTTTTTCCTTTAGGCAGACTCTTGATATCAAAGCAATAATATGCTATACTGCTGTAACATTCATTTGGAATGAACTCAGAGAACATTATTTTTTCTCATATTTTATGAATCCCAATGTATTTTTGAAGGTTCTTTTGTTTTATTTTTTAAGGCATAGCATCAGTAAGGGGTGGTAGAAAAATAGGAATTTTGGTTACATGGGATTATCATGTAGCATATATAAAACAGCATGTAGCAAATGTAAAACATTTCACAGCAAACAGGTGGATCTATTACAGAAAAAACCTTCTTACTTTTAATACTAATTGAAACTTATGTTGCTGTGTGCTCAAGAACAAATGCCAAGGATTAAGCTGGCATGAAGCCTAAACTAACCTTTTCTTCTGTAATAAGCAGATTCAAAAAGCTGTATGAGTTTCATGAAACAGCTGAAATTATACTTTATAATAATTCTTTGTGAAGTATTATATTTATGTGCACACAAAAAGCAAAACAAGAAGCCTAATAATTAGTTCTTACTCTATTCTGCAAACTCAAGTGTGGGACAGAAATGCAATTCTATCTCAGCAGTGCTTCTTAAAATTTAAGTGTATATTGTTTTGGAAAACAATTTGACTTTCATGTATAGAAAATTAACTAAACAGGATTAGGTAATCCCAAAGCTTTTGTGTTGGCCAAAGAATATTTCAAGATTTTTAAGATGTATCTGTGGCATATAATAATTGGAAATAAATTTCATTGTCTAATGTTCACACAATGGGAACATAATAATCAGCTTTTCCCCTGATTTACTACTACTACTACTACTAAATATAGAAATATAGAAATAATACATTTATTATATATTATTAATTAAATAGTAAATAATAAAATAATATAGAAATAGATGTATTTCTTCAATAAAACTGAAAAAGAACAGAACTAATAGAGAAACAATTAAATGGCAGCAATGAGATGTGAATTCAGTGAGAGTTTTGAAATGGATGGGCCTAAATTTTCTCTAATTATGAATTTCCCACAGGCTTTTCAAACTTAAAAATGCAATTAAAGGCATACCAAATACATTAACTTTTATAAATTAACAAAATTACAACTTAGTACAAAATACTTTGATAAGATCAGAAACAAACAAATTTATTTTGGCAGTTTTTCGCAGTTATTTCATTACTTGCAGATCTTAAATTCTTGCACCCAATTCAGTGGTAACAAACTCATTCTAGTTACAAGGAAATGCTTCTTCCTACCACCTCAGAGACATCATGCCATCTCTCAATATTGCATTACTTCTGGCATGCTTAGCCTCTCTCTATGTAAAAGAGAAATAATAATTTTTCTTCTGATGGATCTTAATTATTTTTTCTTTTCAGAATAATATAAACTTAGAAGGAGCTTCCAGTAGACATCCATAGTACACAGTGGCTTCTTAGTCTTCTCCAACATGGTCTGCCTGATCCACCTGACTTCCTCTTATGAGGGATAAATAGGCTGGGTTTATGAATAATCTAAGGACACTGGATATTATTTGCATTGTCTATAGCAAAGCTTTTGCCATTGTCTACTACAATATTCTTGCATCTGTTTTAGCACAATGAAGCTTGGTTTGATGAATGATGGTAATGCTGAGATGGTTGTACACTGCCTTGAGGTAAATAACAAGGGACATTCAACAGGGTCTTCCCTGATATCTCTTCTGTTTTACATCTCTCTCAGTATTTGAGAGGAGATGGATAGCATGTTTGTCTGGTTTGCAGATGACTTCAAACTCTGGTGACCACTCCTCCACCAGATATGCCTGCTTTCCTACACTATGTCTCTTAATTTTCAAAAGGCTTGTAAAGAATAAAAAAGATTAATGTCTGTGAGATCAAGACACCATAGTGTTGCCATCAGGCCAGTGGTGATTTGCTGCAACCTCCCAAAAGAGTCTCCACGAGGCAGGCGTTTGGGCAGACACACAGCAATCACTCACACACTCACAGGTACCACAGGTACCTTGCTGACAACAGACGACAAGAAGGGCCTTTGCATAGAATTCCAGGAGGGATTATTGCAGCCAAGCACTGAAGGAATCCAGAGGCAATGACATTTAGACGGCCCAGGCTTATATAGGGGCACAAGGGGGTGGAGCCAATGGTAACAACCAATCACTGAGAGGTATGGGTGGGAAAAAGGAGTACACTGACCAGTAGGGAGACACGAGGGTAAACAGACAGGGGTACGAACCAATGGGGTTACAAAGAACAGGGAAACTGCTAGAAACCTGACCATGTAAGGTCAACCAACAGCCAATGGTCCAACAGGGGGGTGTGGCACTGGGGTTGATTGACAACCTGTCAGTTAAACAGGGGTCCACAGGAGAGGGTAAAGTCTAGGGGACATTCTTCCAAAACACAACCCCAGGAAGTCCCCTAGCAGGCCCACAGACTTCCACACCATGGCATTGATTTCTTAAATATTTCTGATTGAGGGATATAGGTTAGAGTATGAAAAGTGAAGATAAGTTGATTATAAAAAACACATTATGTTTAGCTTAATGTGTTTACCTTGGCTTCATCCACTCAGCTTGTGAGCTTGTGAGCTTGTGAGCTAAAGCTGTCAAAAGTGAAAATTCAAAAAATCAAGTTGTCTGTCATTTTTGTCCTGATATATTTTATGTGTAGGGTTTTTTTTTCTTTCTCCTCCCCCTCCATCCTCTACTGATAAACTCCTTTTGTCAGGCTAGTATAAAACTACAGTCTGATTTTGCTTCACATATTGGCTAACTCATTCCTTGTGAAATGTTCTTGCCTGCCTCTGAGAAGTGTTTTGAGTAGAATTTAATATTCACTAACTCTAAACATGCTAGGAGTAAGTTGATCTTTAAAGTAATGGCCTTATTGTCTCTGGTAAATTGAGGAATCTCATAAACTTACTGGAAGGTTTTTTTGGTGTTGTAATGCTTCTATTTGCTGTTCTTCTTGAAGCTGCAATGAATAAGAGGGGTTATCAGAGCAGTTAACATTATTGAGGAGAAAAAAGACAGCATAAAATGATTAAAACACTCTTTGGAGATGTGTGTTGGAAAAGTAGAACACAGTGTTAAATATATTTCTATTTTTGCTTAAGAATGTTTTAGCAATAAACAGTCTCTCATGCTAATAACTTTCCAAGGAAACTTGCCTAACATTAATCGACCTTGTTTTAACATTCAGCTAACAGACACATGGCAATTGGACAGGGTCCCATTGTAAGGAACACCCCTACATGAAATGCCCCTCATTACTCATGATCCAAGAGGTATGTGTAAAAAGGCAAAGCAGCCAACTCTCAATCTGTGATTGCCTTTAATGGGGGTGAAGAGGAATACTCTGGAGCCACAGAAGTTAAAACAAAGACAAACATAGAAACAGCATGGTCAGGGGCTGTTTAATCACATAATGGGAACATAATAATTTGATCCAGCTACATTCAGCACTTAGGAATAGATGGGGCTTCTGAAAACTGAGAGTATTCCAAAGTGTAATAGTTTCAGATTCAAAAGATCTGGACTGCTTTGAATGGAATAATTATGTATTTCTCTCATTCAAGTGTATTTATTACTCAGATAAAAGAGTGGACCAACTAATTATCATGGGCTGCATTCTAACTATAGTACAAACTATGCTAACAGGGAAAGCTCTAGAAATTGGCATTACTGTATTTTTGGGAAAGAATCTGCATCCTCTGCACAGTGGTAGATGGCATAGATTTAGTACTAGATGTTCCACAGCCTTGTAAAGATAGGAGGAATAAATAGTCCTTGTCTGCTGCTTAGCTACTGTTTTCAAAAAACAGAAATGAAATGCCTTCCAAAGAGTTGAACTCATTCTGCTCTTCTTTTTGTGGCAGCACTAGTGCAGTCATATTTGGAGAGAGTTCTTTTTTTAAAAAAATTGTTTTTTTATGAATGTATTTTCTGGTGTGAATGGCTCATAATTCTAATGTGAGGTGATTACAAGCAATGTTCCTGCACACTGAAACCTGATGTTATTAAAAGAATTACTAACTTCTGTTAATTTTTTATTTATTATTAGAGATTCAGATCTGAATTTCTGATAAAATCACCATCAATTTTTAAAATAATAAATTTTTCATGACTATAGGTGTACATTTATGCTTTCCTATTAATAGCTGTAAGTAGAGAAAAGGATGCCTATCCTACTTCTACTCTTCCTTAAGTGGATGCTAATGACCACTGTTTAAGATTATCAACTGAACCACATAAAGCTTTGGCCTCATATAATATAGTTGTCCTTACGTGTAAAGCACTGAACATTCCAGATTTTGCATACTAGTTTGCTGCAGCTTTAATTGCTTCTTTTTAGTTCATGTATTCTAGCCAACATGAAGCTAAAATGATTTGATGAAATGATTTGATGAAAATACCACTGTAGCAGTGAGCCTGGTCCAGTCACTTGCAAAGTCTCCACTGGGAAGTGGAACTGCTTTTCTGATATTGTACTTTCTAACCAAATACAAACATGAAAGGTCAGGGGAAAATGTAATTTTGCATACACTAAAGATGTATCTTTAAATTTCAGGTCTCCTTAACTGGAAGATAAACTTCAGAATATGAAGTCTGTTTAGGCAAGTCTGATTGCTTGTACATGAAGCCTTGAAAAGCATCATTAGGAACTTGGCAATTCTCCTAATTTCCTCTGATAACTTAGAAATTCTCATCTAATAGGTACTATAGTGTTTTGCCATATAATGTTGTTTCCCACATGATTGTTTGCAGTATATTAAACACCTGCGGCTGGGGCTGAGGGGATTCAGTATTGAGTTGAGATTGTGAAGTGAGTATTACCGTACTTAAACTAATCTTAACCCTAAGGGTGTATGAAGGCAGTTTCATAAGTAAATTTTTTATTGCACTTGGCATTAATAGTATTTGAATAAACTGTTGTTCTCAGGTATTACATTAGGGATCATTGGCTAGAGACAGAAATGACACGACCTCACCAAGGCTCATCAACAAACAGCACTGAGTTTATTATGGCCACCTCTTTTATAGGGGGTTTGAATTTCTCGGGTTTAGGTAGCTGATTGGTTGAGGTCTCTCTCTGCCCAGATCTCCGGCCAGTGGTGTTTCTGCATCTAGGCTTGAACAGGGTTGGCTGAGATCTCTGTTTAAGTTAAAATCTGTGCTATCGTTGTTCACCCAGGGACTTGTTGTATTTCTTTTCTAGAATGAACCAGGCTAGCCGAATCGAGTTTGTGATATGGCCCAATTTATCTTGTCCAGCTACAGATCAGCTGTACTGTGACACTCAGGTACAGTTTTACCACTCTAATTGCAAATATAAGTTTTAAAGATGAGGAATGCTACATTTTTTACTGGTTTTAATCCCTGCTTTTATATCAGTACACTAGAGATTCTTAGGTTTGACTCACAGATTTTGAATGGATATTTTGGTCTCTCTGTCCATCCTCATAGGAATTACAAGACAAAGACAGGGACAGCCCTGGTGTTAAAATAAATGTATTATAAATAAATGTATACACAACTGTAGGAAATAAGGAATGATGATTTTTATAAAAGGCTAGTAAGTATATATAGTAAGTTCCTGTTTGCTGTTTACATATGCCAAGTGGGCTTTTCTGGTTTTTTTTTTTTGTTTCTCATATGCAATGGAACCAGTGATGTGCATAAATCATCAGGTTTGAGGCTTCTTTAATATTTACCCAACATGCAGCTGATTTTTTACTGTTAAACAATGGAACTAGTAAAACTATGGGATAAAGAGCTTGACAAAATATAGTGCAGCTATTTCAAAATCTACCATGAAGTACATACATGGAAACTCTGAGCTGAGAACATGTAGCTTCAGTGTACTGACATTTTCCAGACTGATACTCCAAACAATATATTTGATCTACTAAATATGTGGTATTTAATTGGTATTGTGACAACAAAATACTTTATATATTTTTTTAAAGTGATTTTCCTGTAAAATCTGGGCCGTTACCTCCTTTGTGAGATAACTGGAGCATGCATTAGAGTAGAAGCACATCTACTTAGACAGCAGCAGATGTCCTGGCTACACAGCTGTCAGCCGACAACACTTGGGCTCAGCTAAGTTCCTGCTCAGCCTTTGCCTTAGTTGGCCTGCAGTACATACAGAATTTTAAGACAATAATATGCTGGTCAAAAAAACCAACAAGAATTAGAATGAAGCCTTCCGTAAATTTAAACCTTAAACACCCCTATTTTAATACCACACTGGTACAAGTGAGCTGAAGTAGCAAGGAATAGTCTAAACTTTAGGCAAATGGTGTGTATATAAATGTTTGTCTTATTTGCTTGATTTCAATAACTGAGTAGTTAAAACTACACGAGTGGGTGTTGTGCTTTTAATTCACAAGTCTGGATTAGGGTGGGGGAGGAGTAGGGTGGGTAGCGGGAACCTGAGACCTTAATGCTTTGGAGTTTTTTGCAGCTGAGTTTTGAAAAGATTTTTGGGAGTTCCCAAATAAAAAGGTGGGTTTTTATTGTTTGCTAATACCTCTTTTGCTAGAAAGGGAGACAGGGTTGGTTTCCCAAACTTGTCTGTCATCCTTGTAGAATGTGGGGAGTGGAGGCTTGAGGAACACAAAATGAAATTTCATCGTGTAACTAGGGACTCATTGTTAACACTGTCAAACATATGGCACAGCTGTGAAATTTTTGTGCCAGGCCTGGTGAGCTAGTGGGAAAGCTTACAAAGCCAAGCAAGCTATTTGAATTGATGGTGTTGTTAGTAGGAAGAAGCAAATGATAAAACAATTTTATTTAAATGCTTAGAAAAACAGTCCTGTGATTTATTTTCTAAGCCACCAGATGTACTGTACTATACTGTACTACATAATTGAGACAGCATTCTCTGATGTAATAAAAGACATAAAATGTGTGTGGGTGTGCGGGGTGAGAAAGGAGTAGTGGAATTGAGGGCAAGTTGAATAAACTGTTGGAGATTTGTATTTGGCTTTTTTTCTCTCATTGCAGAGTATAAAATGCTAATATGCCCCATAACCAAAAGGCTCTTAAAAATAACGGTGCGCTCAGAAGGGTTGATTTTTGCTTGAGATCAAATCCCTGGCAAGCCATTTCCTGTGTATGTAAAGATGGTTCAGATTTTGTCGTTGTTGTCAGCACTAGGAAGGTTAATGACCAAGGGATTGGGTGTGGAGAGGGGAGAGGTTCGAGCTACTTTGCCAGACTTCAGATCATGAGCAGGAAGCAGCCAGGAGGAAACGTGCTGTTTCTGGAGCCCTATTCAGTGCTCATAGAGCAACAAGAAACCAAATGCAGGGGTCTGGGTAGCAAAAATGGCCATGCTGGATACAAAATTTATATTTTGCTCCAATGGTTTCCTCAGACCACAAGGTTTTCATATTGGCTCCCAGACAGAATTTGAGAATTGCTTTAAGACATATGAAAAATTAAAAATATTTTTAATTATATTTGTAACTGAAAATATCAAAGCATATTAGAATTTTTCTTTTTGTTTTTTTCCCCACTGCTTTTATTTTTGTGTGTGTGTGTATGTGTGTCTTCAACATGAGACAAAAGGTAATACTGAAATTCCAGCTTTCCAGTCAGGCCTAAAATAGTGAAAACCATTATAAAATATGTAGAATGAAATGGTACTGGCATTTTCTGGTATTTGTAAATTCAAATTCTCTAAGTTTTATTTTCACTGAGTTTAATTTAGCCCATTGTCACATGTGATTCTCTTTCTAACTTTACAGGATAAAGTATATACCATAAAAGAAGGAGACTTATGGTACTGACTGGTGGACTAATAACTTTGTTCTATTAATACCACAAAAAAGTTTTGTAAAAGGAAGCGCTAACAGGGTTTACTCAAAAAGATTTTTTCAGAAGACAGATTGTTTTATTTATCTCCATGAAAGCCTAGAATGGTTTGGGTCAGAAGCAATCTCGTTCCAGCCCCACTGCCGTGGGTGGGGGGACACTTTCCACTAGACCAGGTTGCTCAGAGACCCGTCCAACCTTGAACATGGGGCATCCACAGCGTCTCTGGGCAAGCTGTTCCAATGTCCAGGAGATGAAAGATAAGGAGAGAAAGCCACAAAAAATATACAAAACAACAAACATAACTACCACTTCTTCCAACAGTGTTCAGCTGATAGAATTTCCAAGAGGTGGTAGTGTCAGTGTGCTTGCCGCAGGCTTTGGTTTAAATACGCTTTGGCCTTGCTGGGCCCTTCCCCAGGTGGGAGCTGCGGTCATTTGGCCGCTGCAAGGCCAGGCTGGGGCTGCAGGGGTGGGTGTGCAGCAGGGCCCGGCGTGGCAGCGATTGCGGCACCGCGGGGCTGGGACACAGCCCCGGGGCTGGGCTGTGCTGTGCGGGCAGGGCCTGGCCTCAGCAGGGCACGGCCCGGCCTGTCCCGGCCCTCACACACACCCCATGGTTCCAGCCGCCAGTCCTTACAGCCCCTCACCCTCACGGACTCACAATTTTGCAATAAAAGCCCAACCAACTTACTTTTTTATATTTTATTCTTTCTATTTAGATAAATAAACATTTAAATATATTTTCCATTATTTCATTCCTGCTTACTACTAAAACTAGTTCTCAGGTAGTTCCTTTTTTTTGCTCGTGTTGACTAAATGCTTTTCATTCCTTTTTCAAGTTCTACTGGCTACAATAGCTACAAATCACTAAGCCTATCATTGTTAGCAGGCTTTTATTTTCCAAAGTATGTTTGGGGTATTAGTTTTCTGTACAAAAAAGATAATTCTTGCCAGTAATTTCTTCTCCAATGATAAAAATGAGATCTTTGCCTGTATTCAGTTGAGACTGAAGTTGTGATTGGCAGACTCTACAATCTCATTAGAGTCTTTTTTTTTAGTAATTATTTCACAAAATAATTTTGTGTTGCAGATAATTTTTAAATACATAAAACTATACCTGACAGTTTTATTTTCACTCTTCAACAATTCTTTCCTCACATTACCTACATTCAAAAGTTTTTTGGGTTTTGTTTTACAATTAGGTTTGTATCTTATGCCTGTCACTGTAGTCTGTTCAGTGTGTTGATGAGCCTAATTCCACAAAATATTGTAGAAATATACAAAATATTGAGTCATAATTCTACAGAAATATCGCTTATTTCTTACGGATTCATTAATTTTCTAAGCCAAGTTTGTATCTTTTTCACCCTCTGTAGTTCCTACTTTATTTTTGCTCTCCACTTAGTGATGCTTTCTGTGATTCCTCCAACTTTTCAGTGGAATTTTAAAATCTATTTTGTATTGTCTTTTACCTAACTTTCTTTCTTCTGTGATTCAGAGTTTGGAAAACAAGACTTTCCTCTCTTTATTTTTAATGCTCCTCAGTTTTCTCCTTGGTCTGACCAATGAAAGATTTTGTTTTACATTTTTTATCTACATATATGGAGAGGCCTGTTTCCATTTCTTTCTTTTGACAGCTAAAGGTGATCTACAGCAGCAGGTGGTTTTTTTGGGGGGGTGTTGGTGTTTTTTTGTTTGTGCTTTTTGTGTGTGTGTGTGTGTGGTTTTTGTTTGTTTGGGTGGTGGTGTGTTTTTTTTTGGTTTGCCTTTTTTTAATTGTGCAATTCAGTTCTTCTAATAAGCAAAAGAATTGGATTATAAGTCACCTGAATGTCCTTCTTACTGGACATGACAGATCTATAATTTATATGAAAATATGCTTTTAAAATGATGGCTTAGGTCGAAAATTGACATCCTTCCATCAGTTGCCTAGTTATTAGTCACTTGGACTAATGGGAATTGTTGATCCCTTCCAACTGAAGTATTTTGTAACTATTGTGTTCTAATTCTTTTTTACTGTTTTGTTATCAGTTTGAAAGTCAGACTTTTTATATTGCATATGAAATATATATGTTTGTCAAATGTGTTTCATGTATCTCTGTTCTGCAGAACTTTCTTTCTTGTATTTCTTCTGAATGTGGCTACATATGTCAGTTGTCTCTTTAGCTTAGTGCTTGGCTATTGCACAGACACTCACAGGCAGAAAGTTTGTTTAATAAAAAAGCCATGGCTTTTTATAAAAAGCTTGTGGCGTAGGTTAGAACTCTTGTTAATGCTTTCAGACAGGATGATTGGTTTGTGTCCAAATCATGATCTCAAGACTCCTTGGTATCTTCAGCAGGATCAGGTGACACTCTCTGAACCACTTTTTGCACTGGGATGGTGCTGTGTGCATGTGCTCTTTCACATGCATGATCCTTGATTATTCCTTGGCTTGGATTACAAAGAAACTAGCTTCTAAACATATTAACCATGTACGAAGGACTGCTGTACATGACCCTGTCTACACTTGCAGAGTTCCTACTGACTGTTTGTAACTGTTGTATTTCTGCACTTTTTATTCAGTTGTACAACAGAATATTTTAGGGAATATCTGGAGGAAGGTTGGGATTGCTAAACACCATATTGAAACATGCAAACATAAAAGTGCATTGGTACATGCACTTTTACTAATTTTGAGGAAGTGTCTTCAAGACAATTTCCACATGGAACACTTCCGGATGAAGTAGTCAGACATTTTGTTCTGAAAATGGCTAGAATTCAGTAAGTCCCCTCTGTTGTAATCAACTCACTGTTCCAAATCAATCCATTTTCTCACACCAATGCAGATTGCAGCCTGGAGAGATACTGGATTATGTAGGGATTTCATGACTGAAGTTAACTGGGCGCACACACAGGCACATCCCTGATATGGCTAGACCATATTTATACCTATAAGACAAACACGAAGTATTTTCCTTTTTAATTTAATGGATTTCCCCTTAATTTGTTTTTATTCTTGAAAATTTTCTCGGTTTGATTCTCATAAGAATGTCTACCATGAGTATGAGAGACAAAGGGCACACACATTGAAAAGAGAAATCCACTAGCTTTCCTATTAAATGAAGGGATCTAAGCAGTTTCCTGACATTATGTTTTCATTCTTTTCCACTTCTTTGTGTTACCTTTTTTTTTCTGAATTATGAGCTTATTCTTCTGAAGTACTGATATTAGCTTTTGCAGGCTTTATGCTTCATTTTACAGTGTATCACTGCTCAGAAGGTGGATTGGTACCTGGGAAGCTGGAGACTTTGAACAGCATATTCAAACATTTTGCTTGTTTTAGCACTTGTATTCCCTAATTCTTCACCTGCATGTCTTAATACTTTGTGATTACGTTGTTTAATAGCCCTTGTCTCACTGAGGATGTCAGCCATACCAGTGACCCACTGCAGCTCTCTCTAATCTCCTCCTTTCCTGTGTCTTTTTTTTGGGTAAGGTAGAAGTAAAAGCTATGCTTTCAAGCATGTGGCCAATCTTCTCCAGAGTAAAGGCTGTAGATTGCACAGCTGCAATTCCTTAGTGGAAGCAGATGAACCATGACCTACTGCCGACAGCCACTTTGGGTTACATCATCCCTCTAAGTCACCACCCACTGCTGTAGACAGCCAGCCTGAGGGACAAAAAGAACAGGCTGCCTTTCATTGACACTTCATGAATTAACAGCTAGGGGCTGCTCAGGAGGAGGACAATTGGCATCTCTTCCTCCTCTGAGACGCAGTGTTTGAGATCGCTGTGGCAGAAATTCAGGGAAAAGAGGATGGATTACAAAAAAACTCTCCTTGCTGTTTTGGAATATGTTGTCCTTTTGGCAACGGTGATTTTTTTATTATTATTTGTTTTGGTTTTTCCCTTCTCTGCTACTAGGCTAATATATTACCTAAAGAGATATAGTCTTTGTGCAGAATATTTGAAGGAAAGTGTTGAAGATGAATTCCTGTTCTTCTCACACGACATCCTCTTGATTCTCATTAAAAGATGACTACATATCTCTGTTTTTTGTCATATATGTTTTACACTTCAGAGGAGTGATGTGCACTGTGGTGAACAAATGCTTCATCACAGTCTTGCTGATTTGAGATATGCTGCTATGATGTTATCTGTCAGGCTGCCCTCAGAATGTGGTTTCCCTTTCTGAGTAGAAAATTGAATGATGGATCAAACAAGAAGTAACTAAATGATGGCTTGCTGTTCAGTGTCAGACCAGCAAACGCTACTTGTTAATTCTCTGCAAAGAAAGTAGTACCCAATATAGTGAGACAAACGTTGAAAAGTCAAGACAGTTCTGAGTGGCATTGATCCTCAATCACAGTTAATTTGATGTCCTCTTAATGCAGAAACAAAGGAATTTTCCAGGGCAACAGATTTTTCAACCTGTAGCAGGGTCTCTCAAAATTTTTCAGCATCAGTGCACTGTGATTGAAGGGTAAAAAAGTGGCATTGGACAGGCAGGATAATTACATAAAATTGGTAGCCAAATCCTAGTTACTTGGTTTTACATAAATTATTTTATACAGATGATTTTTCACATCAGTAAAAGTGTACTTAATATTTTAATCCAACTTTTCAATTTGCTATTCCACAGTGGTATTATTGCTGTGAAAAGGAGAGAGAAACTTTGAAAATTCAAACGGTAAGGCATCAAATCTGACATGATTTATTTGAAAGAAGAGAAGAGCTGGATCAATGTTATGCCTTTAAAAAGTGATGCAAGTATTTAATAGCCTGTGCTCTTTTCATTTGATATATAATAAACAAAGATTTATCCACCTAGTTTACTTCTGAAAATTGCTGCCAAACTGGACATTTTCAAGTTTTTTGCTATTAGTAACTACTTCCAGGATTAATTTTCCTTATTGTTTTGGTAGAATTGTACTTTCAAATTAAATAGGAAAGGGAAATCTGTGGATCTGTAAAGCTTTTTTTCCAAAATTCTAACCTGCTATAAGTGAAGCAAAGTGTGAAACTTGATAGCTTGAAATAAAATCAGTGGCTTTAGTTTACATGGAATTCAGTTTAGTTTTGGGCACATTCAAAACAGTTTTCCCTATGACTATTAGACAAGAACTAACTAAAGAAGCCTGTTTCTAAAGGAAAATTGAAATAGTTGTGAAGATTAAATTAATGCAGTATCTTTCTGAATTTTGTCAAGGAAGTTAATGTGGTAAAGAGCTGCATGGTCCTCATTCAATGAACCCTGGCTGGGCATGTTTATTTGGGTAACGAGAAAATCCTGAAAGATAAGGATTCCAGATTTAGTTTGCCTAATTCCCTTAAGGATTTAGAATGTGCAGAGGAATCTGCAAAATTTATGGAGGAATTGTTTGAAAATTTCATGTAAGACTGCTAGTATTTCCTGCTCTTTCTTGATCTGGGATGACTGTAATAGCAGTTGCTCTGTCTTAATGGTGCTTTAGCACTTTCCTTTCCTGGGAGAAATTAAACTGATGGGAAAACCAAGAAACCAAATATCTGAGCAACTTCAAAACCATTTGCAATTTTGGCTTTAGAAATATGAAGGTTTTTGTAGGTGGAGTCTCGTGTTTATTTTTCTGAAGCAATTTAGAAGCCCATAAAAAGTGCATCAAACCAATGATGATTAGTTGCTCCCTTCTTAGCCACATATAGTTGTTTTAGATTATATAAGTGCTAGTATTTTAATGTATATAAAAATTATTTAATTAAAACTGAAGTGATCCATTTTCTTGAGAACTAAACTTTGAGTAGTTGAACAAATTTTAAAAGTTTTCCTCTTCACATAAGTAAATATAGCAGCTCTGGAACTGGGTCACTGTCAGACAAGAGAGAAGTAGGGAAATCCGTTTAATGGAACAGTTCAACTGAGAACTGGGTTCTTACTGGAAAACACCTGTTTCTTGCATTATTTAAATAATATGAATATACTCGAGTGATCATATTTCCCATTTTGTAAAATTAAAGTTGTAGTGAGGGAGCCCTCTTTAGACCTGCTAAATCCTGGAAGAGCACTCACAGATGTCTGAGATTGTGTAACAGCTGAGAAAATACAAACTGTAGAGAGGACTTACAATTGCCTGAGATGAGTCAAGTGATGATTTCCCTGGTTCATGATGGCCTATAAATTCCTGCTATAGTTTGAATAAAAATACATCATAGAGATACATTTTGGGGATTACAAGGAGGTACCATTAATATTCCTGTGCCAGATAAGATGTCTGATGTGTGCCAAATTTTTTTTTATAATTATCCTTAAATAATCCTTTTCCAGTCCTTGCCAAAATGTTTTCTAAGTTTTGTTCTTCAAATAAATAATAAAGGAAAGTAGTATATAATAAACTCGGGACTGTTTTTATCTGATTAAAACTATTACCTGAAGAAGAAAAAGTATGTCTGAGGCAAGGCAATTTCAAGGTCTCATGTCTAGTGAAACAGAAAGTGTTTTGCCCTTTTTTTCTCAGATAAGTCAGACTTGCATGTTGAGGTACATTTATCAGAAGGGTATGTGCCCCACAGCAGATAGACTCAAGAGGAGTTTCCAGGAACCATTTTGTCTCATCACCAATGTTGTGCAGCACCCTCGTTTTCAATTTTTTTTTTAACTTCACTAGTACTCACATTGAAAAGTGGTTTCATAGTAGAATAACCTCACCTGATATTAAAATAGCAGTGTGAAACATAGCTTTATGTGTCAAGACAAGACTTATATTTTAAATTCCTTGATTTTCTGTTGGAATGAAATTAGTGTCTATCTTTAACATAATATATATTCAAATGAGACAGAAGCATAGATCAATAGGTTATATATTTTGTTGGACAAAATATGACAAATTTGAGAAGTAAAAAATATCCCTATACCTAATGTGTGTAGTGGAAGGCAAAAATGCATAGAAATAACACAGAAGGTGGCACTTGGAATCTAGGATACATGTTAGTTTCAATATCATGTCTGGATTTTCTACTTGGCTTGATGTATTTATGTACTGAATAGATGACTTACTATAACCACTCTTCTACCTAAACTTATACTATAGAAGTTTTAGTGTGAAACCCAAACTTCCCATAATTTGACAATTAAATCATAAAAACAAAGTTAACTTTATTTTTTAATAGTTATAAATTAAAAATGATACTCAATAAACATCTCCTTCATCTGTGATTCAGAGAATTATTTAAACACATGGGCTGTCTGATGTAGTACTGCTCTATCTCTAGTCCAACTTGGCCTTGACTGACTCACTAATTATTGTGATCATTAGCTCTGGTTTCGTACAAATGGCAGTGAGACAATTACTTCATTTTCCATAGACTGCGTAATAATTTTAGAAAGTGTCATTGCTTAGCCAGTTTTTGGGCAGCAAACGATTTGTTCAATGTATTTAGTTGTTTGTTTGCAGGTCATCCAAAAGCACATCTTTTTACAGAATGTCATCTAGCTTTTTGTTGTTCCAAGTGTCATGCTCAGTGATTTTGTCCCTCAACTGACTAATTTATTAAGGTGTTGAGGGACAAGACATAATTCAAGATTTTACCAATATGCATTTAGAGTTCTTGTTTTAACAGCTGGTTAAAAATTAGTTGAAGTTACTTGGGAAAAGCTAGCAAAGGCTCATATATTGCCAATCTAAGAATCTTCTTAATTAGCTTGAAACAGCAATAAAGCAACACTGTGAATGCTACTAGAGTTAGAATAAACAGGACTGTAAGGACATAAATTCAAATTGAAAAAAAAATCAGGGAATATATATTTAATGTATATAAAATATGTGATATAAATTGTATTTTTCCTTTCCAAATCTATTAATTGTGACTATATCCTCTAATAATACTATATTTACTTACTACCTTCCTGTTCCTCTATTTCCTTATTATCTCAATACAGGAAACCTAAGTCATAACTAAAATGCAGTGTTTCTGAGTATATAGATTCCTTGTGTTTCAAAGAATTCTGGAACTGTACTGGCAATTTCATAGATATTTTTTAGTCACTTCCTTTGAATTGTGTTTTCTGACTTTTGGGTTGTTTGGATTCTGAGACCAGAAGAAGAGTAAGCCTCTCAACTACAGTGAGAATGGTTTATCTAGGTTCTCATCCATCATTTCAACTACCATTGTATGAGAGTTCATTTTTCCTGCTTTGCTTGCTGCTGTTACCAGAGTGCCAAGCAGATGGATGATGGTGATATTAGACTAAGGAAGTAGTGAGAGCTCTTTGGCAGCTATGAAGTGTAGTATCTTGATTTGCTACTCTAAAATTTGGAGTATATTAGCTCTTACAAAATTTTTAATTGTAACTCATAAAATCAGCTGCCTTTTTCTAGAGAGCACAAAAGTTTTTATCTTTTATATCTAGAAATTATTTACATGAAATTTAATGGCCTTCATCAAGATGTGCCTGTGAGTGCAATCGTGAGAGGATGTACTCCCGTGTAAATACAAAATATACCCATTATTATTTTCTCCTTAGTCTTGAGGACTATGAGAAAGGTGTAAAAAACTGCCTTGTGGGAGCCAGGAAACACAGTTCTGTTTCTGTTCTTGAGATGAGAGACTGTAAAAAAAAAAGTAAGTTCAGCTCAGTGTTTGCTTTGCTACTGAAGGTGTCAGGGCAGGTGATATATCAACAGACTCTAAATTGAATTTTAAATATTTTTCATTTTTGTTAGCAAAGAATATATTCTTACATTACTTCTTAAAGACCACAACTGTCTTCCAGAATCATGATCCTTTTGTGTGATTAGATCTGGTGGTGTAAAGCATGACATTCAAAGATACTTTTCTTTTTATCGTGGTGACTGTTTCTTTTTATCATGTGGAAATAGTACCTCATTTTACTATGTGGAAATAGTACCTCATTTTCCTTTCTTTGAATATACTGTGAGTGAGTGCACCCTATTGGAGATCTGAGAGAGAGAATCTTTCCTTCTCTCCTTATAACGGCCTGCATCTGGTCTTCTGAACAGGAAGAAATGTCATGCTCTTTATACTGTTAGTTGTGTTGGATATTCTACTACCAACTGGCACTGAATGTTGAAATGCATCTGCAACATTAGGCATTGATAGTTATTTTTGGGAGGTCTAAAACTGAGTGTGAATAAACAAACTTGGAAAAAATTTACACCATTAATAGATTACATGCTTCCTGTTTAAACCTCAAATTTAAAAATCCATGAGCTTTATCCATTTCCACTTAGTGATGGTAGTGATCCACACCTTCATTACGCAGATCATGATTTCAGTAAATCATTGCATTCTTCAAAGATTATAGTGTATATAAAAATATGTTTTTGAAAAAGGTTAGTCTAGTTTTTATTTCCTTGTTTAGCTAATGTAATTGTAAAATTTACAGATTAAACCTACCAAATTTATCTGCTCAATATTCAGATTGATTTTTTTATACTTTAATCCTTTTTATTATATTAGATTGAGGATTTTTTTTATTATATTACTCTTTTTCTGTTTTTTACTACTGTTTTGAAGTCTTTTATCTCTGGGATACAAATCAAACCCCAAGCAGACATTAATTTTCCTGTTTCATCTAGATGCCATACCAATTCCAGTAACTTCTTGCTGGGAGTCAAATTCAAATTCCTTGAAGTCAAGCAGGCCCTCAGAGCAGCATCATGGCAGGCATTTGGGAGCATACTGAGAGGTTGCTTGGTTGTCTGCTCTGTCTCCCTCTGTGCAGACTCTCTTGGCTGCTGGATTCTGCCTCTGTCCATGTCTCAGCGTTAAATACAGCTAGTTATCTTCTAGCAGCTGTTACCAGCTTCTGGATGTTACATTTTGCTGTATTTCTTTCACTTGTATATGCAATTATACAATTGCTTTTTTAGTTAAGCTGGACTTAACTAACACTAAGTTAAGTGTTTTAAACAGAAAGTTATGACAAAGAGTGCTGAAAATTATTTTTGGAGAAATTCAGGTGTAATGACTCTAATAAACTTAAGCTAGTATAGGATGTTACCTCATGCTCGCTAATCAAGTAATAAGATGCATTTTGAGGTGGGATGCTTCTTCTAAAATACGTATTTTCTTTTATCCAGAAGTTATTTATGAGTAATGTGGAGAACACTGATGGCTTTATGCAGGAATCATGTCTGAAATGTATAGCCTGATAATGAATGTAGCCTCTGGCCTTCCATTCTATGAAACTCTAAACATGCTGAAAATCACTTGTTGAGATTAAGAACAGCATCTAACTGAAATTAGATTTTCTCATTATTGCTGTACAAACACAACACAGTATAAAAGGGTGCTGTGTTTTCTGCACAGATAGGGAGACACTCTGTAACACAAGGAGTGAAGGGGATGTTGATTGTGCTTGGAAAAGACAGTGAGGTTTAGCATGAGCTGGAAACAGTGTGAGGAAGCTGTTACCTGACTGCATGCACCATCTGATATTGTTGGGTAGCAGCTGTGTCAGTGGCCATTGCACTCAGATAACAATGCCTCAAAATATCTTTAAAAGTTAAAAACTTAGTAACCTCCTAAGCAGTACAGCCCAAAAGATGTATGTATGTATGGAATATTGAATAATAAATTTTCTAAATAATTAGAAAATCCTTCTGTGGTTAGAAAAAAAAAAAGTATTTTTATAAAGCAGATGTATTTTTCAGCTGGTAAAAATCAGTAGTTTAAATGAAGCTATTCTAATTTACTGCAGCTAGATATCTGGTCAGTTACTTGCTAATCTGTGTCAGATGCCCAGCCCTGCTATCATCATCTGCAGAAATATTCAGAGCCTTATTTAGAGCATGAAGAACTGAGAGAAGTTAGAAATTCTGTTTGCAAAAGTCTGACCCAACTGACTTCCTTGATAACACATGCAGTAGTGGTTTACTAAATATGAAGAGGTAAAAGCTAGAAACCTCCAATCCTATAAAGACACATCTTTGTCTTTTTTAACTTCAAAGAAAAAAAAAAAAAACCACAAAAACGCCTCCTATATTCACAAACTATTCAGAATGAAATGGACTCTAATGTTAATGTTAATTTCCTTATTTTGCAATAATATGATAGAGATTAAAAAAAAAAAAATCGGGGCTTTCCATTGTAAGTAATTGAACTCCATGTCAGTTGTTCATAATGTCAGCTCAGTGAAGCTTCACTAGAGCTCCTTATTCTCTAACATAAAAACATTTAATATTAAAAAGACGAAGCCAAGTGAGTATTTTGATTCCTTTGTTTAAAAGTGTTGCTTATCAGTTCTGGGTCACAAAAGCCAAAAATTCAAGTACTGAAGAAACTGTGAAGATTATAATTGTGAAGTTTTATTTTCACAAGGAAAATACTCGATGCTCAGAGCTCCCAGGAAGTTTGATGAAGTGCTTCTGAAGAAATTGCCAGTTTCTTTGTCCAAAACAGAAAATTCAAGGAAGCTGAGGGGATTCCATAGATGGAATAAAAAAACCTTCTGAGCAATGGGATTCAAAGAGGAAGAAAAATAATGATTTCTTTAAATTACTCAGTCTCTGGATTAAATGTGATTATCAATTCCATTATTTTCCTGAATGCATATTTGTAATTTCTTATTTTCTCACTTTTGGAAAATTGCATTACTATGATTTTTTCTAACATGCTCAAAATTAACAAGATAAATAAATTGTGATAATTTAAGTACAGTTAATTGTGATGTATGTTGCAAAATAATAATAAGTCTTATTTTATGCTTACTTTCATGCCAATAATTTGAAATCTCTTACTGCTGGGAATGACTGGTGTTACTAATCTCAGATGATTATTTGTTCATGCAGTTTGTGGTCTGTTCTGGCCCTTAGGAAAATGCTGCAGATCAGTGGCAAGGTGATTTGATAAATGAACATAGTGAGGCTTGTAGAATGATTTCTGAAGCTGTTACTTGCTCCAAATTCTTACATGGCACATACTAATTCTGGTCATTTAAAAACTGCTGCAGCTTCTAAATAATTACAGTTGAGTTAACAATTCCATACCTGTTCATGGTCAACCAAGTATGGCAGCAAAAGAAACAGCAGAAAATTAATTCTTCAGACCTCATCATTTGGTTTTGCTTAATTTTGTATCATGTGTCTGCTTTGAAGCATTCTGAATTTATTCAAATATAAGTATATAAATAAATACATTCAAGTATTTATTTGGCTTGTTTTGGAAAGCAAATCTGTTCAGGCCTTGGACCCAATCTTGCTCAAATCACAGTAGATATTTGTATTTTTAAAAAACAAACAAACAACAAACTTTCATGAAGATAAGAAGCCATACCAATCTAAATATCCCGTTTATCCAGTAAATTAGAAACTAGGTAATGTTCTGAATTTCAGCTTTTGTCATGAAGCTTTTTAACCTTGATACATTTTGTGTTAACTACAGCCAGAAAGAAGGTTCTAATCAGCAGGATTTTAAAAGAATCCTATAGCTTTGGGTGTTTTGCTTCTATCGTACTTCACTTTTTTTATCCCCGTGGTCTGCTTTTTTTTTTTTCCTTTTCTTTTTCTTTCTCCACTTTCCCTCTCCTTTCTTTATTTTTTTTCCTATGGTTGCTTGGCAGCAGGATAATTGCTGTGTTTTTTTGCATTTTTCTGCATTTTTGCCTCTCCATTTAATGGGGCCATATTGGCTTTCTCTCTTGTTGGTACACTGTGGGTCAAGTGTAGGCATATGCATGCTTTACAAATTTATCCCCATCATTTCTAATGTCTGTTGAAAATGTTAGTAGCTGGTGGTTTTGTCTGAGGGACACTTCAAGCTGTAATTCTTGAGTGCAAATCACTTTTTGTTTCTTTTGTTCATTTATAATGAGAGACTGAAATGGAGCTTAAATAATTGCTTGAATGAAAACATTAACCAGACTCTGCTATTGTGGTTGTTTCAGAACTGAAAATAATTAGCACCAACCCACATTTCCTTCACAGAGCTTTAAAAGAAGTCAGGATATTACCATTAAAATAATAATGAATTTGGCCTCTGTGGAAAGGCAAGGAGGAAAGAAAAAAAGATTAAATATATTTCAAGACTAGCTAAAAGATTTCTGGTGGGAATGTTTCTCTGTTGAGTAAAACATTTGCTTGGGAAATACGTTGTTATTTGGGCTTGTATTTTAAGGCACTATCTGAGTACTTTCAGAGAAGCCAAATAAGAACATCCTTCTCTTTTTAAAAATTCTAAACCTACAAATCCACTACAAACAGTAGCCAACTTCCTAAGAGGCTGGCTGTTAATTCAGAAACTATAATTCTATCACTGTTTGGAAAGACTGGAATCAGAAGGCAATATTGTTGACAGTCAGATCTCAGGAAAATTTGTTTTCCATGGGGGTAAAGACCTTTTGTTCCTTTGTTTCTCATAATTTTTCCTGCCCAGGACATGCAATCCTATTTTGAGATATCAGAAGAAGATATTGCAGTAGTTAATAATTTCATCTTAGAATTGATTTAGTTCATAAATCTAGACAACCCTTTCTTCCATTTGAAAGACAGTTAGGAAGCTGAGAATCAAAGCCATAAAATCTAAGGATTGTAAGGCAAGAACGAGCTATTATCTATCAGTGAAAAGAAAAGCTTGTGAAGCTAGCCTCTAAAGCTTGCCTAAAAAAAAAATCTGCATGAACAAAGTGAACTTCCCTTCAAACCTTACTTACAGGAAAGATAGAAAGAAATATGCTGACAGCAGTTAGCTTAGGCATGCAACAGTTCTCTTCCACTTTCAGCAGAGGTGCTGAATCTTTGCCAAGGGTGATAAGGAACTGAAGGTGAAGAATTGACCACAATCAGTCTTCTGAGAATCTGACTACTTTCTTATGCCCTCTCTATTCACTGTGAGTGCATGAGAGTTGTGTGTACCATCACCTGAGTTTTCTTCTGCCTTGCCACATGGTAATAAATATCTTCTGTATAGTGACACCACTCCAGCATACCAGTGGCTCTCAGAATACCTGTAATGGAGAGGCTCATATGAAAACTAGCTACACTCACATGAGCACATTTGTCACAGGGAATGCACTGGGAATGTCATAGGACATTAAGCACTGGGAGCTTAATGCCATCACATGTGGATGATCTATTAAGAAAGCCCACAATTTTCTTTAACTTTACAATAGTGGCTTAGAAATTAAACATATCATCTTGGCCAACTTCTTAAAAACAAAAGAAAAATAAAAGGTTTATTGTTTTGCCCTTGTCGTTTTGGCAGTAAAACCATTTGCTTGAACTAATACACGCAAATGGCAAATTGAAAGAAAATTAAATTTCATGGAAGGGAAGGGATTTTCCATGGGGAGAATGGTCATCTTTACAGCTCTAGGGTCCAATCTGTGAGACAGAAATGATGAAAGAGAATGAAAAATGAAAGAGAATGAAAAGAGAATGAAAGCTAGAGCTGTTGCTACTTCTGTCTTAATATCAGATTTTTACTTTGGATTCTACCATATCTCTCATATGGATTCTTTTAGTCGTTGATTTAAAGCAAGAGTTGACTGCATGACAGCAAACACTTACAATTTTAAACCCTTTTACAAAGGCATTGACACAGTCTCTTTGTTTACCTGAATGTGCATATTTCCCTATGGGGACTTAGAAAACTCATTTGGAAAATTTTGAACATATCTGAAACATATAATAGGGAAATATAGCACATAAGGAGAATGATGTCCTTAATTAAATAAGGAGAAATAAATACTTTAGGATATATTTCTCTTAGAAACATGGTGTGTTCATGTGCAAGAAATTTCCAAAAGGTGATGTGCAGAATAGATTTTAAATTGTGCATAGCTTTCTGGGTTTCCATGGAGGAATGAAAAGTGTTCAGAATTATTAACAGTGGCAGAATTGGGCAGTAATATTTCTGCATATTTTAAATTCTTACATGGACTTTGATAAAGACAAACAGCTTTCAGAGTTTAGATTCGTAGCCAGACTATAACTGCTTCTGAATTTGGGACTTGGTATTGGACTTGCACCCCCCTCTACCTACCTCTCTTCTAGTTTCATTTTGGAGAATAAAGACAAAGAAAGTTTGGATGAACACTGCAGCACAAAACTGTGGCAGATTAAAGCAAATGGTAATAATTTCTTATTTCGGAATTCTCTATGAGATTTTGTTAAACAATTTCTTGAGGCAACAGTGGTAGGAATCAAACTTATTTGACAGCCAGCAGCTGCTTACACACACCTTTGAGTCTTCTGGGAAGTCTTTTGTTCTTGCATGATTGGCAGGGCTGAAGGATGCAGTAAAGTTCTTGTCACCCATATAAACGTGCAGCACTCTTGGAAGTGTGGGCAGTAAAGTGTAATGTTGTTAGGTTTTATGGAGAGTAATTCAGGGTTGAAATACTGAAATACTACTACTGAAATCGTAGTTGTTATGATGTTTGGAGTGCAATTTAGTCTAAAAAAAGGCAAAGTACAATAACTTGGCTTGTTAAAAGTCTGCATTCCTCATCCCTCACTATAAATGTCATTGCTACCCTATTCTGATATCTAATACCTTAAATTCTATTATGTTTCCTGTTTTAGTTGGTTTCTGTCAAGAAAATCGAGAGATTCATAGTGCTAGTTAGCAAAGTAATCCTCTTCTCATTGTCACAACAATTTAGGCCTCTCGATAAAAAAAAAAAAAAAAAAAAAAAAAAAAAAAAACCAAAAACCAAAACAACACACTGAAAACTTAAAGAATCTGATTTTTTAAACAATTACATCAGAAGAAACATTTTTAATCAACAAGTATTATTAAATAGAAGTTTTGGGGGGTTTTGCCTCTAGTTTTGATGTTGGTCATAATTTCCTGTGTGCTTTAGACTTTGAAAACACAGAATACAAAAAGCTTCAACAGAGCAACTGTCACCTTGAAACTACTCATGGAATGTGCTTAAATGCTTAATTATAAATATTTGAGGCCACATTTGATATTTCTTCTTTGTGAGTGAGGTACTTGAAACTCCTCATCTGTGCTGAGAAAGGTGATATCAAAAGTATTATGAATATTTGCATTAGATTCCAAGCCTGTGTTGTTAGTTGTGTGCCTTGTGAATTCAGCAAAATATTGCTATTACACCTTGCTAACAATAATTATTAGTAGTTTACTTTATTGCTGGTCATAGCAAAATTAATGATGCTAGTTCCACAGTGGGACAGTAATAAAATGCAAGAAAACTTAGACAGTGTTGGCTGGGATACATCCTTTCATCTGCTGTTTTGTGTTGGGTCTTTTATTTTCTAATTATGCATTTATCAACATAATTCCTCAAAGATTTATGCCATATGGACTGACACCACTGGACCTATTGAAATAATCTATGTTTTGTATTGATTTAAGAGAGATAGAAACTGAAAAACAAAAAAAAAAAATTATTGCTTAGGTATTTGCTGGAATTTTTTCTCATACCAATTTCGTAAAAGATTCCTTTGCAAAGTTAGTTGAACAACTGAATACCTAGATATCTTCCTCATGTGGAAAAACTTCAGTGATATGCTTTTGATTTTCATGCGCACTAGTGAAACCTCATTTACAATGTTTGCAAATTCTTGAAAAGTCACAAATTGATGCTTGTGACTGCTGCTGCTAAAGGTCAGATTTCTGTCAGACCGCTGTTTTTTTGTATGGTTTGCTCACTGTTCAAGAAAGGCAACTTTGGGGTATTTTTGGAGATAATTTCTATGCTTGTCTGATCATAAACTGAATCAGACAAAGAATAACCTTCTTTAGATGACCACATGACCAAATCTTAATTTTTTTTCAAGACTTTAGCATTCATATTTGGTAAATTAGAAGAAAAATATTCTTTTCATTCTTTCTTTATTTTCATTCTTTCATTACTACTCTTCTGGGTCTTTTTTTTTTTTTTTTTTTTTTTGACTACTTAACTTTGTCCTTTCTTTTGGAATAGTGCCTCTGACACTTATTTCCCACCTATGTAATTAGAATAGGTCAGAGCATTAATGTTGATATGGTAGAGAGTTAAGTTTTAAAGATTAGCAATAACCTACTGAGATTATTGATATTGCATTTGCATTCTTTATCAAGAGATTTCATTTATTTTGAAAAGCAGATTGGAATTTTAATAACAGCAAACTGACTGCTCTTATAAGGGAAAAAATTACGGAATCTGGGTATATTTTTATAGGAATAAATTAAGCAAAATAGGAAGATTAATCATTGTGACAAAGTGATTCCTTACATTGTTTGTAATTTGACTTCTGAAATTAGCAACACAGGGATCTGGACAGGCTGGATTCATGGGACAAGGCCAATGGTATGATGTTTAACAAGGCCTGGTACAGTGTCATGCACTTGGGTCTTTAATGAAAATGCTTTGCAATTTCAATGTTTCTTTAAATACATATTAGAAAGCACCTAACACTGGAAAAATTGTTTTAAATTGTGCTGAAGTGAATTAATTTGTTTTAGAGACACTGCTTCGGCTAGATCTTCATGAATGATGTTTTGTGAAAATATACAGAAAACCTGCATTTCACAGGTTTTGAATGCTCAGCATAGATTGTTCCAAGAAATCTGACTCATAAAGGCTTCTTATATTCTGTAAGAGTTGGGCACACTAGGATACTGGAAACAATTTTAAAAATGACAGAAAAAATTTTACAATGCTTTAAAAAAAATCAGCTTACCAGATGTAAGACTGATAAGGCTTACTTTCTGGTAGAAGCCATTCTGACACCATTTTTCAGTCAAACATTCCACTTGAGAGTAACTTGACAATAGTATTAATCTGTACCCCTTAAGTGTTTGCCTTCAATGAATTTTAAATGTAAAAACCTGTAGCAAAATATCAAACTTTGGTCTTTTATATTTTTCTGTGGCCACTCCTGAAGACAGTGATTGATTTAGCACAATGTGATAATTTACAGTTTCACATTAATGTGAATGAAATAGATAGAGATTTAACTGGTAATTATTCTTCTAGTCCATTGCAGGTATTGTTTGTAGAAGGGTCTGTGTTGCAATAGTTGTAGACAGTCCTAAGAAAAGAGATCTTGTCTTGCAAAGGGTTTTAGAGTATTTTCTATAGGGCAGAGAACTGTATCTGCTAGAAGAGTGACTTGCCCCACCAGTTGACTCGTGTGTATAAGATGAATACCATTGTTAGGCTAGAAAGAGGGGAAAAGAATTAAGGAATATACTAAGAAAGTAAATGTAATATTGTGTTATTGCATATTCAGCTGTTCCTTATGAACTGGGATGCAAATGCTAGAATCATTTATCACAACTACTCTAAGGAGCACCACAGGCTGGCCGCAGAGTGTCTGGAAAGCTGCCCAATAGGTAAAGGAACTGGAGGTGCTGGTGACAGTGACTGAACATGAGCCAGGTTGTGCCCAGGTGGCCAAGAAGGGCAATGGCATCCTGGCCTGTATCTGCAACAGTGTGGTGTGGCCAGCAGGAGCAGGGCAGGGATTGCCCTCCTGTACTTCGGACTTGTGAGGCCACATCTCAAACCCTGTGTTCAGATTTGGGTCCTTTGTAACAGGAAGGACATTGAGATGCTGGAGCATGTCCAGAGATGGACAATTGAGGTGGTGAAGGGTCTGGAGCACAAGTCTTACGAGGAAATTGTTATGGTAGCTGAGCGTATTTAGCCTGGAGAAAAGGAATCTCAATCTTATCTCTTCTCCAAGTAACAAGCAATAGGATAAGAGGAAACAGCCTCAAATTTTGTTTGAGGAAAATAAGATTTAGATTAGCTATTAGGAAAAATCATCCCAGAAAAAGTTGAGAAGCATTGGAACTGGCTACCCAGGGACTCAAATGGTTGAGTCCCCATGAGTTATTTTAAAGTCATCTCTGGAGGTATTTAAAATACATCAGGGTGAGGTTCTTAGGGACTTGGTTTAGTGGTGGACTTGGAAGTGCTGGATTAAAAATTGGACTAGATGATCTTACAAATCTTTTCTAACTTAAACAATTCTATAATGTTATAGTTTTATCAATTAGATTTGCTGATCACAAGTGTTTGAAATCACAAGTAGATAGTATTATTTCAAAGTGAAATAAAAATACAGATTTCCTTTCTTGAAATAACTTAACTGTTTGAACACTTTTTGCCAGTCTTCAGAGGAAACATTTTTATGAAGTATGACCTATTTCAAGAATATTTTTATTTATAAGATATTGATTTGTCCCAAAAGAATACATGTGTGTAACAGAGCTGCTTTTTCTTTGGGGCACATGCATGTTTCTTCCTCAGACACCCCTGAGGATTCTTCACTGTTATGACTCAATAATATTTACAATCAAATCAGTGGGTGTATGTTATCAATGTTACCCACTAGATGGGAAGCTAACTATAAATTTTAAAATGCTACTCCTGTAAAACTATTCCTTTTATGAACAGTCTTCTTGTGTTAAAAACAAAAACAAAAACAAAAACAAAAACAAAAACAAAAACAAACAAACAAAACAAAACCTAAAAATTTACAGCAGAGGATCTCAAAGAAGCTGGAAGATTAGATGCCCTCTATTTCATTACTAAAGGCAAGAATTTTACATCAAAGAAAACATCTATTATATTTGGGAGCATATAGTTTGGATTCAGGGACTCTCAATTCTCCCCATTACCCACTTCATAGAAAGATATTCCTATCTCCCTTTGTAAGTTAATTAAATTATTATCTTCTAGTCAGCCCATTATAATTGCCCTATCTTTACAGAAGTTATAATCTCAGTTCCTAGCTATCAGGGAGGATTGCCTCTTCCAAAAAAGTAATACCAACTCACTTGTAGGGAATGGAAGGCAAATCTGTGCTTCATTCTTCTGCTGGACACTACAATGTCATGTTACTCACAGGCACCTTGAACTTCTCAGCTTAAGCAGAGACAGCTTAACTATGGCACTTGGCTATACAGAAGGATGAATAGAAGAAATAGTTATAATAAAAGCAGCAGACCATGGACTTTCTTCTTAATAAACGGTAGTAATTGCAGCTCTTGTGAGTAATAAAGGTCTATTTATAAGTACTGTGCTTTTCTTAGTGAGGAAATATATCCTCTGTTCTTCATTATAGTATATTATAGTAACTTACATAATATCTGTCTATGAGAAGGATAACATAAACATACTTTTTTACTTTTCTGGAACATAATCAGAATCTCATATAAATAAATTATTTCTGGTAGTTGCATTCACCTAATTCACACTAGTGTTTTTTTCACTGTTGTCAAATAATAAAGTATTCTTACTTAGTCATTTTCATAAAACATACTGTTCTCTAAAACTGAATGGCCTTCCAAATAAGCTATAAAGTGCTGGTAACTGAAAAATCCACTAGATTTTCAGAGATAATACAGTCCCTATTCCTGGTTGTTAACAAACATTTTGGGTATTTCACCTGTAGTGGAATTCTTTCAAATCAGTCTGATGAAACAACAATGTTCTGACATGTTCCAAAACCTTCCATGATATCTCACTGGTTTCCAAAACTTTAAATTTATGTTATGCCTAAAAAAGTTACTCAGCTTGAACAACCAAAGAAAAAATGGATGTGAGAACTTGAAGAATGTGGATTTGTTTTCATTATTTATTTCTAAAATCTTTAAAAATGTCATAATTTTACCCAGGACATTTTGATAGTAACTGGTTAGACAACCACTTATGAAACAACCTCTATCTCAGGGACCTCATAAATATATTTCAAAAAATAATAGATATAAAGTTAGCTTAAATGATTTTGAATGCATGTGCCTGTTGGAGTTTGCTAGCCAAAGCACTTATAAATTTTTTTTTCTGTCTCTTCAAAATGTTAAGCTCTATCTTCATAGGATAGAGCAGTCAAAATGTTGTGCAAACATTACCTGTTTCATAAAGTAAAACTACAATTTAAATACTTACTTTTTTGCAAAAGAGGTTTTAAATGTTGACTGTCATATAAACCACAGATGTAAATAACAGTATAGAAAATTCTTCCGCAACAGAATTTCATGTAAATGAAAATTATTTATAACTGTACTGGTGTTCTTTAAGTGTCTGGTTAGAACAAATGTAGTAGTAGAAGACAGAGGGCCATTAACTGGCCTTTTATTCTTCCAGTCATACTTTTCTGGATATTATGATCATATCTATGACAGAATTGAAATTTTGCATTTCCTAATATAATGTTTTCCTTCTAGGTTTTTGGAGACCAAAACCAAGGAGCAGTTTTTCTACGTGAATTTACATTAATTCGGAGAGAAAGTCTTCACGATGATTTCTTATCTGATTTGCTGAATAACCACAAAACAGAAGACCCGGTAGGAATCTTTTATTATTACAAAACATTTTATAAGAAATTATTGCAGGAATACAGATTTTTGTGATAGGTCTTTCATTCTGCTTCATTAACCTATATAAAGTAATGAAATTAGATTCTTTAACGTAAAAACGTTACCCTAAAAATATTGTACATTCCATGTGATAAAAACTTGTTCATATGGAGAGTTCATGGGTGTCAATGCATATGAGTTTTCATTAGTTAAAGACAAACTTTCTCAAAAGACACAGTGATTGGTCTTTTGCTTTCTAATGGTATTTTTTTTTATTCAGAATTTTGGCAGTCTAAATTGTTACCATTGTTTGCTTTGTACATGCAAAGGGAGATTATTTTTTATTAAATATGAATGAGTAAAGATAAATCTACAGATTATGTAAAAAATACAACACTTTATAAGGAATAATTCTATTAAATGTACCAAGAAACCTAATGAACAGGGAAAACAGTTTTATGAAAGATATATTTTCACTCTCTTCTGTATATTCTTGGCAAGGTATTTATTTCAGGTCGGAACAACTCCATGTTCCCTAGCAGCTGATGTTTTTGAAGAAAAGAATGTAGAAGTAAATAACTTTGGATTCATCCTTAATCAGGCTTTAATATGAAATGAAACAAGCCAACTGATTTAAAACTGCAGCAAATTTTCCCCACCAAGATGATTACGGGGCTAGACCATCTGTCTTACAAGGAAAGGCTCAGGGAGCTGAGCTTGTTCAGTCTTAGGAAGAGACAATGGAGAGGGGAACTCATTTATACATACAAGTATCTGAAGGGAGGGTGTCAGTGGATGGATCCAGGCTCAGTTGTGCCAAAGCAACAGCAAAAAAGGCAACAGGCACAAACTGACACACAGGAAGTTCCACTGAACATGATGAGGAACTTCTTTAGTGTGCAGTGACTAAGCACTGGAAAAGATTGTCCAGAGAGGTTGTAGAGTTTCCCTCCCTGGAGATATTCAAGAACCATCTGGAAACAATCCTGTGCAATGTGCTCTGGGATGACCTTGCTTGAGCAGGGAGGTAGGACCAGATGACTTTCGCTTTCAGTCTCACCTCTTCTGTAATTCTGTAAAATTCTAGGTCTGGTATTCAAGGGCTGATACAGCTTGATATCTAACAGATTGTGGTTTAACAGAAACAGTGACACATTAGCAACTGATATAACCAGGAATTGGTGATGTATTTTACGGATTAAATATTTTATAGGATTAGGTATTTATTTACTCTGTAGGATGGAGTGATTCTAGAAATTATTGTTTGCCCGGCCATGCTTAGCCCCTTTTTAATCAAGTTTTGCCTTTCTTAGGTTATCTTTCTTTATGCATGAGGGAATATTATCCAATTATCATTGGTGGGAGTGTGTAGAGCTAGGACTTCAGAAAAATGTGGATGTCTTTTGATAAGTCTTACTGCTCAGGTCAAAGAAACCAGTTAACAAACATAGTGAAGGTATTAAACAATCCACTTCATTTTGCTAACTCATCTGCTCTCAGACAAGTTGTCCTTTACTAATGCTAAAAGAAATTTCAGATCAAAATCAACACTTTAATCTACCATTTCAGGTAATTTTACAGCAGTTCTGTATTTTATCAAGCAACTGCTTTGCTGCTGAACTGCCTGTAATTGTTTCTCTTTAAAACCATTTATTTTCTGTAGTCCAGAGAGGAGAATGGCACTTCATTACAATTCTGTCAGTACTGGTACCAGTACTTGTGAACTTGTGATTTGTCATTTTTCTGAGTTGTATGCTGGTCACATGCAGGATTATAAGTGTTTTATGTTCACACGAGCAGAAAGTGCTCTGCAAAATATTAATAGATTTCACTTCAAGGCAGTGTTCTTTTTTCTTTAATTACTTTCACGTTCCTGTGACATTCCTGTGATCTTCCCTCTGTGCAGTTATGAGTGCTTGAGAACATACCTACACTGAATACTGCCCAGAAAATATGACTTTGCAATCTACGTTCACATATGGCTTAAATAACTTTACCAACCTCATTTCTCTGTGATACTATCTTCTACTACTGAAGCAATAATGTTTTCTCTGCATGACTGATTTGGTAGGCAAAAGGTAGTATAGAAGAACTTGAAATAAGTTTTTGGTATTTTACCTGAAATATTTTAAATGTATGCGACTAGTTCACCATAAGCTATGTAGTCTATTTCGAAGGCAAGGACTAGTTTCAGCTAGGGTTTTTCTTTGGCATTTTTTCCAAAGTTCTGCTTCATAAATACTGGTGAATTGATTTTCCAAAATCTCTGCAGCATATACAGGATATTGTTCCTATTTTATGGATGTAGATTCAAAGGTTCATAGATAGACATTAAGATCAAAAGCATCTACTTTTCTTGAGTGCCTTGAGGCACAAGGATCCATTTTATTTTTCAATTTACCTCACATGACACAACAGTAAGTTGAGGGGGAACCTAATGACCTCACGTGCAATCCTGACTGCTCAGCATCTTTGTCTATCCAGCTAAAGATAACAGGTAAAGCATCTGCAAATCAAAGTATGTGATTATTAAGGTATCCAACAAAATGCTACAAGTGACTCAACTGGAGTGATACAAAAAATTGTTATAGAAGCAGACATAGAGTGTAATTTTCCAGAAAAGAAAGTACAAACTGTATTTCAGGATCAATCATTCCCAATTCACAGGACCAAACCTTTCTTTCCTGTACTTTCAAGTGAGATAATGGTGTATCTAATGAGAAAATGTTAAACTGTTTTTTTAACAAACAAAGCACAAACAGCCTCTTTTATAATAGTTCCCCAATAAATCTCCCACTCTGGTTCTTTTTAGAAGTCCTGTGAATTACATAAGTTAGGGTTTTCTGTTTGCAACTTTTCAAAACTGGTGTGCACACAGAGCAACAGTGAATGCCGGACAGCTACTGTCTTAATTATTTTAAAAAGTCTTTTAAACTTTCTATCTTCTCTTGATGAAGATGTGAACTGACATGATGCTTTCTAAGAAAATTTGGCCTGACGATCTATATTTTTGGGATAATTTCTCTAGTTCATTTATCATTCAATTATCTGCATTCCTTTAAAAAAGACCACGTTACCACTATATTTGTGGGTATCTGAGAGCATCCAAAATGATTAATTAATTTCTGATGTTGAAAAGTAATATCCCTGTAACTCCACAGTTGTTTGGGCAAAGATATGTACTTTCAGAGGCACCAGATAAGTCTTTAATAGTATGACAGAATGGCTACAATCAGTGAACAGACTTATACAGCTTTCTGGGCCTATGCATTAAAAGCTGTTGAAAATGATGCCTTGCAATTCTCAGCAAAAGATGGGGTGATCAAAAGAGCTTATTTTTCTAAAAAAAAAACTTTTCTAAAAAAGTTACTAAAGATGCTTAGTGAGGAAATACACTACCTGCTTGTAAGACAGTTTTAAGCAATTGTTTGCAAGATTGTGTTAAAAACTACAGGTTAGCCAAAATATCTTTGATTGTGATATTCAGTCCAATGAAAAATAGGCTTCCTATGTAAAGAATAGCCATATTTTCTTACTTTCCCTTTCAATATAAGCACTAAACCCGAAGCTTATTGGTGTAGCTCCATCATCATTTTTGTCAGGGAGAAAATGGGTTGGAAATGGAAATAGGTTTTCCTATTTCTTCTGGGAAAAAAATACTGAAAATTATTTAAGAACCTGGGGAAAATAATTTAAAGTATAATGGTTTTAGACAGAAAACTTAAGGTTCAAGAAATTCCTAGTTTAAAGAATGGCTCAAAGATTACACACTTACATTTTGGGGGAAGTTCCTATTTATGTATTCCTGCAAGTCAGGGATGATACTTTTGGGTACTCAGGAATTCTAAGGTAACTCTATAAAAAGTATGTTTACTGAGCAATTGTTTAAAACCTCAGATTAAATCCAAAGTTTTCTGTGCTGAGGTCTGATTCTGAGATAAAGTTACTGACTAGAAATACTCTACATCATTATGAAGTAAGAAGAAAAGCAAGCCCGTAAAACATGAAGAAAACCTAGATGTATATCTAAACTTCTTTTCCAGTTGATTCTGGTATTTAGAATTTATTGCTTGTACATTTTAGTTGGAAGGGTTAACTTTCAGAATAAAAATATCCTGAAAATTTTATTTGCTCTATTTTTGAGCCATACTTTTTTCATTTTTGTACTCTGAATTATTTAGGTGTACATTGTACTATAAATATATTATGTGTAACAGTAGAAGATCCTCAGCTTATTGGTTAAGGAATTTCCAAGCTTCTCAGCTAAAAATCACGTAAGTCTAAATGGTTATAAAATTATGCTGCAGAATCCAGATTTGAGCTTGTAGTGGATGGAAAATCACCAGACTACAGGTATTACAGGCACTGCCTCCTGTGGCTGCTGACATGACAGATGAAGAAAAATCTTTGGATCATAGGGGTTCTCCTCTGACTATCCTTACCTTGTGTTTGCTTTTTGTAGATAAGAGATCTCAGGTGCAAGTTATGACAATCCTATATATGCTGCAGCTGATCCAATTACTTGAAAATCATTATTTTGTCCTGGCAAAACTATAATATTAACCTAAGTATTTTGGAGTATAAAGCAGAGCTGTCTGTATTTTTTCTTGCTCCCAGAGACCAGGAATTATTTAAGATTATTTAAGACTATTTGTTATTTTCTCTGGAAAATAATCCTCTCACCAGTGTTTTGGAATGTTTCTCAGTTTTATTAATTACTACTTTTTTCCTCCAGACAAAATTGCCTTAAAAGTTTTTCTCTCAAATGTTCACCTGCTTTTAAAAGAGAAAGTATTAATCATGTTCAGAGAACTATGGATCATCTAACACAAAAGTTAGGGTGGACCACTGGCATTTGCCACTTGCCTTATATCTAAAGGTCTACAAGTACTCAGATACCAAAAGATCTGAATACACTCCTGTCCATCTTTCTGACTGCCTCTTGATAATGATATTTACATCCATTTTAAAAAAAATATGACCATTGAGTTTTTGGATCTCTAACTCTTCCTATATTTTTTCTTTTAGAAAGCCAGTCAATGCACCAGTACTCATTAAAAAAAAAAAAAAAAAAAAAATTACATTCCAAACCTTTGAGTCCACATCCCACATCTGCCAAAACTGTCAATGACTGAATTGAGTGTTGGTGTTGAGACAGGAGAAAAGCCATTTTTAGAAAGACTGAGTTGTAAGCCTTTACCACATTAGGAAGATGAAAAATTGTAAAACAATCATGCCATTGTTTGCATAATGATATAGAACACTGTTTGATCTACCACAGTAATTACCGGAGTAAACTTTATGCATATCTCTTCCAGATAACTCTATTCTACAACTCAAAATTTTCCTTGAATCTATCAGATTAAATAGCTTTTCTGTTTGCCTCACTGAAGTACTTCAATCTCTTTTTTCATGACATTGTTTCCACTCTATGTGACTATAATTCAAAAAGCTAGTAGCCTTTTTTGCACTAGTACAATATGTGGATGTTCTCTATATGTTGAAATCTTGCTTTTGTGCATTTTAATAGAAGTCTTTTGAAACATAGTGTAAATAGTTCAAGAAGAAAATTAGTTTAGAATAGTTATTACAATCAAAATATGTGTAAGTCTAGCTTCTCAAAACAAACACTCAATGTCACTGTCTTATAACATTGATTCATCAAAATTAGGAATTCCTCTTTTTTATATAATTGGTAAAAATTATATAATAGGTTCTATAGAATTTGTTAATTAAAAGCAACAGGTGAAGGGTAAGCATCAATTAGATAACAGAGTAATACACAAGGCAGGAAAGACAGGATACTGACAAGATATTCCAAACTTCTTCTACCTGAGATCATGAATTTCACCTTGAATTGTTCTACAGAAGGCAAAACATGAGTGTAAAGAGCAATAATCTTTTAACGGCTGGTGATGATGAAATGAGTGGCTCATTTAAATGTAGTGGCTCATTTTGTAGGAAAGTACTCCTTTTTGTTGGACTTAGACTACATCCTTGAGTAAGAATACCTTCTTCTACTGCAGCACAAATGTTTACAATTTTCTGTTATAAATATTAACTGATCATGCTAGTAAAAATGTGATTTCATTGCTTTAGGTATTTGAAAATTTACCATTCCTCATGTTTTCATAATTCTGTGTTAGGGCTGGTATATCTTTAATGTTCTGTTAGTTTTCTTTCTTTGAGAATACACAATATATATGCCATATATGGAGATATGCAGACCCCTTTGTCATGTGAATATGCCTGTCTAGATGCCATGTTTGCAACACGAGTCTCAGCAGCCTAAAGTAATGTAGACTTCATAGCAAATGCTCACTAGTTAATTGTTTGAAACAGGCTAGAGGAACAATTTAGAGATTATTCTCCCAGATTTGCTTTCTCAGTAGTTACAAAGAATCTTATGTTCTACGGCCTGAGATATCTTTAGGATCACAGGCTTTTCAAGAGTGTTTCTCTTGCTTTCACAGTGTACAGAGCTTTCTTAGCTGCACTGCATACAGACATAGTTTGCAATCAGTTCTGCCTCTTGTAGTTCCAGAGACTCTGCCTGCTGTCCTCCACCCCTGGTTAATGCCTCTCAGCATCACTGTAAATGAAAGCACAGTGCTTATCCACTAGGGCCCAGACTGCCTCCTGAGAATGATGGTTGGACAATTCAGGCTAGGGAGCTGCAACTGTCTATGGGAGTTAACAAACAAACAAACAAAAAAAGAGATTAGAGAATGTTAGAAAGGCTTAAGCTTCTTCCTTTTGAGTCACACCAATTTGTGCAAGAGTATTATTCCTGGGAAAAGGAATATATACTACTGAAAAATCACTGTCTGTGTTCAGAGTCTAAATTAGTAGTTTTGGACCTAAAAGATTTTGGAAACTCCTGCCTCTGAACTGTGCAGTAATTACAGCACCAGCAAAATGCACTGATGATTATAGAATTTGCACGAATGATCAGAAGGCTTGGATTCTAACATTTTCATCACCAGTGTCAGAAAACATGTTTCTCTTTCTTAAGGTCTCCTTTCCGTTTTTTAAGAATTTGGTTTGTTTTATTATTTAATTACTTAAGATTTTATTCATTGATTCATTTATTAATGTGAATCTGTGATTCTTATGGTTGCCATAAAGTTTACAGTGATGATATTAAAGAACATATATCTTTATAAATGGCTTTTTACGAGCATACCTATAGATAAAGCTAATATATTTCCATGCTTATATAAAGAAATCAACAAGTGGGTTTGCAGACCTGAATAAACCCAGGTCAGAATCAAGTGCTTACTTGCAGAACTGTAGTCATGTTTACTCTGCTTCTAATATCTAGATTTAGAATTGTAAATACTTGAATACCTAAGAATGGATGGCCACAGAATCAGAATAAATCCTGAGTTGTGTGTCCTCCATTGCAGTATCAATAAGCACAACATGGAAAAGATCTGCTGACTATTTTCCATGCACTGACTTCAGTTTTCAGATGCTGTATACTTTGCCCACTTTGCAACTTCTGGGCTAGGACATGGGCCAAGAATTTTATTGATAATTCATGGGTAACAAAAGATGGATTTCATGTGTACTCAGAGTCAGTTTCTTTACTTGCTACTGAAAATTCTAGATGCAGTTTTCTACATGATGAGAATTTTTACTTCTTTCCCATCCTGTAGAAAAAAAAATCGTTGTATTTTTGTATGGCAAGAAAGGTGTGCTGTTATTCCTGTATGCATTGCGTCAATTCTCTATGATTTCAACTGGAATTGTGAAAAAATAGGTTGCAGATTCCATTGTATACAGGAGTCTAAACCAATCAAATATATTATTTTTAAATATATAAAGAAATGTGCCTAAGGACCTCTGAGGGATATTGGACAATATATGCTGATTTAGAAATCACATGATTGCTGTATAGTTAAGTGGAATTCACAGAATTTGGAATATGTGTGCATGATTTTTTTTTTCTCTCCTTTTGATTTTAATGTACAGAGAAGAAAATATGGGAGTGATTGATTTTGGAAGCAGTTCTACGACATTTTTATTGCTTGATTCTGCCCTCTTCCACACCTCCCCCCTTCCCAACCCCTCCAAAAAAAACCAAAAACAAAAACAACAAAACAAAAAGAAACAAACAAATAATCAATCAAATACAAGTCTATTTTATTCTTTGTATTAATCTGGTAAATTTGTTGGAAACTTCATATCCAAAATACAGCTTTGATGTAGTATTGTCAGTAATAGTGAGTGATTTTTCAATTATTAATTAAAAATCACTTGCTTGTCAAGGTTTAAAAATCCAACAAGATGAATTAGCTTTAATGAAATTGCTTAGAAAGGAGATAGGAAGGGAAATAAAAAGAACTGTAAAGGGGAAAAGTTGTCTATTGGGCAGATATTTGTTCTGTTCTCTTGTTTCAGAAATGGCTTTTTTGAAATTCAGAAAACACAGCTGCATTTTAATTTAAATTGCTACTATAACAAAAATTATACATTTATATTACAGCAATATATTTTCAGTGACTTAATACACCTATTTTAATTGTGTTAAAAATGTACTTGCAGCTGTATTTTATCACATCCACATTTCATCATGCTGCTGAAAATTCCCACTATTCTTATATGCAGACACAGATCAGTCATTTTGTTTCCTTCAGTATCTATGTGTTTGAATGTCCATGAGAAACTGCAAAATAATAGCCTTTTTTTTTAAATTATATCCTTTTTATCAGTCTTGGCATAAGAATGGAAGAAAAATCACTTCAACATGCCTCACAGCCTCTCCTCACAGGGCAAAGGATGTGAGGCATTTGACACCATCCCTACTGCCTTGGTGCTTCCTCTCACCTCCAGCCAGCTTGTGGATGTTTTCCCTGCGTGCAGGGTGATACTCACAGTGTGATCTGATGTACACAGTAGAGAGGGGCAAATCCCTTCCCAGACTGTGCTATTTTGTACCCACATGCCCAAACAATGCTGTCCCCCATTGCTGCCCATGTGCATGGGTGGCCACCTGCTGCTCTCTGGGGCCATCCATCTATGCCCCAGGCTGCACTCCACAGGGTTCTACCCTCCTGGGAAAGACAATGCTGTTGGAAAATTTCTGTCATGGTCCTTTTGGCTAGCTGGCATGCCCTTAAGTATAAATACTATTCAACAAGAATTGTCTTGAATGGAAATAACAATGTCCAAGATGGTCATGTGAACAAAACTTTACTGTCCACAGAAGATACAGTAGGAACAAATATGAAAATACAGGCAGGCGTGAAAGATAATTAGTGGTCTAGTTATAAATTTCTAAAAATCACAAGATTGTGTCAAGAATTTAGTTGGTCTTGCAGGCTGTCATATGTAGATGTTAACCAGTACCTAGAAACTGAAGGCTTCTGTGTATTTGCTCTTCAGGAGAGCTACAATACAAGCAAAAGGAATCACCAGCAGTAATTCTGTACTAATTTATCTGCAATGGAAAATGACCTCACATATCAGATCAACCATCTCTAATATTTTTCCCTCGTTAAGCAACTAAAAATCAGGAGATTTCCATTAACAATCATTAACAATTATAATTATTGGAAATTTTTTTCTTTCCTTTTTTTTTTTAGTTTCTGTAGAGGTAGTAAAGTGGCTTGTGGATCTTTGATACTATTTTAACTAAAAAACATTGCTTATGATAACAAGAAATGCTTTTGTCGCTGTCCTCAGTGGCCTTGAGGACTATGGTAAAATACATTGCTTGTTGTCTGGTAGTGGTTAAAGAGCATCATCAGGCTGACATCATTCCATTTAAGAGACATGTTTGAGGAAGAGCAATTTGTCCTTGACTTTTACCTGAGTTCTGCAGAAAACAAAAGCTCTCTTATTCAGCTGTGAAATTCTGTATAAATGTATGATTGTGAACATATTTTTTATAATCATTACATGAATAATACTACTAAAATATTGTGAATACACAAAGAAATTAGCTCATCTTCCCCTCTATATTTTATTTACATTAATATCAGTTAAAACCTGGTTGAAAGTAATAAAGAAACCACTCCCCTCCCCAAATTTTATTAATAACCTCTCTAGCAGTCATTTCTTCTTCCTCTTTCCATCTCCCTCCCCCCAGTTCTTAAGTCCTTAAAAATTTCAAAATATTGTATCCTTTTTTTTTTCCTCTGGATGAGCATGAATGCTCTTTGTCTGCTATTTCTTCTCTTTTCCTTCTTAAGAGGTCATCCAATTCTGTGGGATAGAAGTAAAGGGAGATCTGTGTTAACCAAGTCTTGCCATTTTCCACAGTTTCCACAATTATATATATATATTATAATTTTTTTCAATTATTAAGCTCTGTAGAAGACACAAGTAAAATTAAGGGCATTTGAGTATAATCTTCAATGAAGTATTTGCATGCCAAAAGTACCTTCCGTTTTCTTTTGAGCATACTATCTTCAAGTTTAGTGCATGAAGATAACAAAAGAGGAAAAACAAAAAGAAATAAATTAATGGAACTATGGCAGAAGACATCATCCTTTTATTCATATTATAAACCTCAGTACTCATCAAAATGTTTTTTTACATTTTTTTCTCTGTTGCTCTAAGTGTAAGGTTATTCCAAAGCCTCATTGCTGTGATAGTTAGAAACATTACTACATACTTTACTTATGTTATGTTTTGCATATATCTTAAAAAAGAAATCTAGTAAGACTACCCCACTAGTTGTTTTGTTTGGGTTTTTTTAATGTATTTTTAAACTTCTGGATGTTGTGAAATAGATGCATAACTTTCTGCCTTCTGACTTGAGTGTAACTTAAACAAGTGACTATCCTAGATCTGATGGATGGTTTGTCTTGTGATGAGGACTAAAATAGTGACCAACACTATGTATCAATCCTGCACAAAAATTCTTTCTTTACAGTAGAAATGTTTGGCTCAATGGAAGAAGCAGAAATCAACAAAAAAATACTAAAGACTTATTTCAAATTCATCCTATTACAAGAGTATGTTGATCCAATTCTGAGTAACTGGTTGTTTTCCCACATGACATTTTTAGAATAAACAAGTCAATAAAATGAACCTATTTCTGGTTGTTCACAATCTTTATTACAATAATTTGTCAGTTTCACACATTTTATTACTTTTAAGGTGATTTTATAAAGGTAAGGATAAATACAACCTTCACAATTGAAATAGCAATGCTAGTGCATAATTTCTTAAACAATAACAATCATTTCAATCTGAAATGTTCAATAGACTTTATCAGCATATACAAAACATGTCACAAGATCAAAAATAGTTTCTGTCGTCTAAAAGACATTGCTCTACAACTTTATCAGTAGTCCATATTTTTGATGAGAAGTGCTATGCATAAAAAGATGGAAGATATTTAACAGTAAGAATTTAAAGGAATAGCAAGCTGGAAGGTTGCAGAAATACACTTGAAAAATATTTGGGGGTAATGTTTAAAAGAATTGATTTTTTTCAAACTTTTAAAACTGTAAAATGAAAATTCCATTTAGTATCAAGTGTCCTTTAAAAACAGTACTTAATACTGGTTTTGTTTTCAAATGTAACGTTATTATCTTTGTTGGAGTCTTTTTTTCCTTTATATTAAAAAAAATACCTTTGTGAATACAGCCTGTACAAAGAAGTCTGACTCCCAGATGATGGATTTACTGTGTGCTGGTTGGTGTTGCATATTCAGAAAGGGATTCAAGTGAAAATCTCACTGCAGGAATCTTTTTCCCTTTCCTTCTCTCTTGAGAAATGCAATGTCATAACTGACTGTGTGAAATGATACATGGTGTGAATTGCCCTCTGAGCTGCTGAGGAGTTGAGTGCTTTAGAGACATATAACCAGATAGTAATGGAGATTAATGAAGCTAGATGCAGTAAAAGAAACAACTGCTGTTAACTTAAATATTTTAAAAATGTGCCATCATACTGAAAAATTAATAACCTAAATGTTAAAAAAAAAAAAGAAAAGAAAGAAGAAAAAGAAAGAAAAAATCCAGCGATGCTGAAAAGCAACTGTCTTAATTAATCATACTTTTAGAACCTTAATGATCATGAAACTATGAATGTTGGGCATGGAGAGGCTACATTACTTTACCTTATCACCTCCATTTACACAGCAGGAAATTAAATTCTTTAGTACTTTTCTTCAGCATAATGTCAAATGTTTTACCCACCTAGTTTTAAATGGCTTAAATAATGGATATCGGAAATTCAGTGATAGATTTCTGGCTGATTTATGTGGAACTTCAGCACAAACAATGAAATTTCAAAAGGTGGTCAATGACCTGAAGGAATACCTAGAAAAGGAGCAGTGAATATGCTGTAAATGTGCCTGGTGGTAAGGCCAGTGATTAAGGAGTGAGAACATGCTAATAATGCATGACCATTCAATAATGGATTTAAAAGCTGGTGGAGAATACTATTACATTTGCAATCTGCAGTTATGATCTGTTATCTATTGTAAGATATACCTTTGCCTGAATTAAGGTGCAAATGAGAATGGCAGAGCCAGCAGTACAGATTTTATCTAACAGTAAACGTCACGTAGAGAGATAGAAAGAAGTAGGAAGTGGGGGCAAGGAGGAGAAGGGAAAGAGATAGAGATTAAATAAAGATATCACCACTATGCAGATTCCTGCAGCAACCTGCTTGTCTTTCCTCACCTTGGACTTCTCAGAGGTGGGGGTGCCTGAGTCTTCCTTCTGGAGGTACCACTTCTACACAGTCCAAAGTCTCAGCTATCCACAGCGCCTAGATGCCATTCCCATAACTTGAGATGGCAAGTGTGGCAAGCACTTGCTTCCTTGCCCACAGAATTTTTGTCCAGGTGCTGGCCAAACCTTAACATCCATTAGGCCCAGAATTAGCTCCTTCCTGCTGTTGTGATGGCTTATTTTATGGGAAATTCCTTCTTTGACAGTATTTTGAGACAGTTATCTACATTTTTGTAAGGCCTTACAGCAGTTCGGAAGGCAGATCAAATAAACGAATATTGGTGGAACTTGAAACATGTCTTGGGGAGTACTTGTGCTTGTGAGATTGTGCCCTCAGCCTGCAGAATTGAGAATTACTCCCTGAATGTGCTATTGCTATCTACCTGATTTTATTAATTAGATTAATTGCAGGATAGGTGAAGAAAAGAGTGGTAGGTATTCTAGGTATCCAATTGTATTGGGTGAATGTGGCTAGATTTTGGTAGCAGGGGGGCTTCAGGAATGGCTTCTGTAAGAAGCTGCCAGACAATTCCACTTGTCTTATAATCAATGCCAGCTGGCTCCAAGACAGACCTTCTGCTCACCAAAGCTGAGCTCATCAGTAAGAGTGGAAGCACCTCTGTGGTAACAGATTAAATAAGGGGAAAAATACCCAACTGGGCAAAAGCAATTGCAGCCAGATGAGCAAGAATATGAGAGAACTGGCCCCTGCAGACACCAAGGTCCATGCAGGAGAGAGATGAGGTGTCCTATGGACCAGAGCTGACATTCTTCTGAAGCTTGTCATGGAGACCATGGGGGGAAGCTGTGCCCCTACAGCCCACAGAGGTCCACAGTGGAGAAGATATCCACCTGCAAACCATGGAGAACCCCACACCTGGTGGACCTGAAGGAGCAGGATGCCTGAAGGAAGCTGTGACTCATGGAGCAGGAGCTGTGACTTCATGAAAAGAGGGGCAGATGCTGAAACACCTTTTCTGGCAGGACGGGTGACCCCATGGAGTACCAACACTGGTTTTCCCAAAATATAGCACCCTATGGTAAAGACTCACACTGAAGAGGTACATGGTGAACTGCAGCCTGTGGAAGGAGTCATGTTGATGCAATTCATAGAGGACTGCTTCCTATGGAGAGACCTCATGCTGGAGTAGGGGAAGAGTATGAAAAGTCCAACCCCTGTGGAAGATGGAGTGGAAGAGGTAATGTGATGAACTGACCAAATCCTCATTCTTCATCCCCCTGAGTCTCTTGAGGGATGAGATAGAGAAAATCAGTAGTAAAGTTGAGCCTGGAAAGAAGACAGGGTGAAAGAAAGGATTTTTAAGATTTAATTTCTCATTGCCCTGCTCTGATGTGATTGGTAATAAATGAAATTCATTTTCCCAAGTCAAGTCTGTTTTGCCTGTGATGGCAATTACTTGATTTCTTCCTATTCCTTATCTAAACCCAAGAGGCTTTCATTATACTTTCTGTCCCCTGTCCACTTAAGGAAGGGGTGTGATGGAGTGACTCCAGTGGGTGCCTGGCATCCAATCAAGATCAACCACACTAATATATGATCCTCTATGGACTGACCATACCAAAAATGTTAATAGCAGTTGTCTTCGTGGTGTATCTCATTCTCCCAGGAAAGGACAAGGGGGATCTCTCCTGTGGGAGCTTTTTACGAGTAGGGAATTTTCCATTTTCAGAGCCTGAGAGAACAGTGGTTTTGTTGGAGCCAGCTGGCAAGATTACCCCTACCATAAATATGCAGGCCAACCATGATGGTACCAACCTATGGTACATGATTTAGGAAAAGATTTTCCAGAACAATTATTTGTAGATAACAGGAATGGATTAATCAATTCAAGATCTAGATGTTTCTCTCATTTATCAGACCAAAGTAGCTTGTCCCAGAACATTTACAATCTGCATCACCTATAATTTTGTAATTCTTGAAAAACACCATTCAGATGTGCACAGAAATTATCTGCTTAACTCTTGTAAAATAATACAGTGCCAGGAAAGTGTCATAACACTTGGAATGAGACATGACTTTACCTGCAGCAGAGGTTTTTACAGATTTAGATTATATTTTCACCCCCCGCTTGCCTGAAGATAATTGGATACCTTTTTTCTCCTACATTTGCCTTTGCAGTCTTTCTAGTACTGTTGGACTAGCTGGATTATGTTTAACTTGTACAAAACAATCAAGAAAAGGTGGTATGAAGTGTCTTAAGCATTTATCTTTTTTGCCTGTACATGCTTAGTAAGTGGGGGAGAAAGTAATTAAGATTATAAACAGTTGGGTCTTACTCCAGAAGTATCATATACTCTGACTGTGCATAGCTGCAAGGTGTTTTCCCAGGTTTTGTGTCAAATAGCTCACTGCTGTTTCATCTAGAGTACTAGATGCTTATTGAACCTTTTTGTTCTACTATCTTTCTCAATAAATACCTTTTGCATTTTCTTTAGTTCACAACATTGGAAAATAATTTTGCAACTTTGGATGACATCAGAAATAGCATTTTCCTCATAAGTATCTTTATCACCATCATTCAAATTCTAATTTTTTCTCCATAGTTATTTTGACTATTTTTCCATTGCACTTCCAAAAAGTCAGTTTGATTCAGCTGCGATGTAATCAGCTGGAATCTACACAGTAAACAGACATAGTTTGAATATTATCTTCATTCCTTAAAGACACCATATACCAAATTTCACAATATCAAAATTAGATTGGATTGTAGCACCTGTTGGTGCCATTGATTTAGATTGTTGGTGTATAAGTAAATTTTGGTTACTTATGATTTTGCCTAGGAATAAAACCCCACACTTTAAACAGGTTAAGTAGTCTTACAGTTTTTTTTATGAGGGTAAGTGCAAGAGCATGAAGCTGTGTCAGGGAAGGCTTAGGCTGGATATTTAGGAAAAGGATCTTCACCCAGAGGGTGTTGGGCAGTGGAACAGCTCCCCGGGGAAGTGGTCACAGCCTGACAGAGTACAAGAAGTGTTTGGACAATGCTCTCAGACTCATGGTGTGACTCTTGGAGTGTCTTGTGTAGGGCTAAGAGTTGAACTTTGATGATCCTTGTGGGTCCCTCCCCACTTGAGATAGTCTGTGATTCTCTTACAAATATTAAGTTTAACTGATATGAACCATTCAAGGATTTCTGCTTTGCAGCACTTGGAAGATACCTGATTTTAAGTGGATATCAAAGAGCAATTGCTCTTCTTCCAAGGTATCTCTTACAGTGGAACTTAATGATATAGAAAAGGAATTCTACCTCTAACTGAAATGAAATAAAAACTCAGGTTGAGTGTTGAAAGTGTTTCATTCTGCGTTTGGGTTTTGGTGGTTGTTTGTTTTGGCTTTTGTTTTTTCTTTTATTTTGGGGATTTGTTTTTGTTTTGTTTGTTTTTGTTTGCTTGTTTGGGGTATTTTTGTTAGAGATAAAATGGTGTTTCTTCCATGAATATTGTAAGATAAATCAATGTTTCTTAAAAGCACTCTCCTTTTTGTCAACTGGACTTACATCTGAGTCCCTGCTTTCATAAGTGCGCATTTGCTCAGACTCTTAATCTTGTTTACCCGTGTCTTCCAGTCGTTAAAGTTCTGGGCATCTGAAGCACATATTTCAGTTCATAAGGAACCCTCAGTTCCTACTTTTGTCCTTCAGATCAGTTTCTCTGAATTTCCTCACATATATACCTGAGCTGGGCTGAGCTCTAAGGTATACTGGGTTAAGAAGCCTGATAATTCTTTAAGGATTTGTATATGCTATGAGAAACAAAACAGATATTTTTCCAGTTTTTGTTCCCTAACTGACATAAGTTTAAGAATATTTCATATATTAATACAGGTATTAAATGCATCCTTCTCATTACTCTGACTAAAATTGTATTCTCTGCATATCAAGTGATTCCGAGACAGATAGTAATTTTTAAAGTGATTTGCCTAAAAAATCTCACAAGGGTTTTTTAGGCTCCTGGTGAATTTATGAGATTAGAGAGATTAGATACAATATCATTAGCCATTTATGTCATTTGTAACTCTCACAGCTGCTGCTAATTAATGAAAAATGTTTTCAAGGTAACTTTTCTTCTGTATCTGAATTTTCTCTTATGAATTTCAAACCATGTCCCTTTTCTGGGCTTTTAGAAAAAGTGTACTTAGATTGACAAGCTAAGTGTGCCTCTGCAGTGAATCCTTTGGGCCAAGATCCTTCAAGACTAAAGAAGAGGTCCCTGAGGTTTTGGATGGCATTTTTTCTTCTTGCATTCAACCACAGAAATCTATTTCTATGTTTCCTCATAATGTTCTGTTATTTTGACTTACTCAACAGTGGTAATAGCAATACTGTTTGTAGCAAGGTTAGTAAAAAATCCTTTAACTGACTTTAGACCCCTAACTCTTTGATAATGGCATGTGGCAATGTACTAGACTTGCTTATGATACAATGCTTGGGTAGAAGCCACCTTACCTCTATGGCCAAAAACCACACCTTTCTCTCTTCTTTCCTCCATTATTTATAATAATGAGAGATCTTTCTCACGTTTTTAAGGAGAATTCATGGAACAGGATTCTTCTGTTCGACTTTATAGAAGTATTGAAATTTCTCTGAAGAGCTGCTTTCCCCCCTCACTGCCCTCATGAGGGCCTCAGAGGTTCAGGGAAAAGGGAGTTTACTTGCCTCTGACACTAGATTCAGATCACTAAACATGCAAACCTGAGCAAAGTCAGAGAAGAAGTGGGGGAAAGTGTGAAAGCAAAAACATGATACTGATTTCACAGCACTGCCAAATTAATATTTTAAACCACCTTAATCTTTGAAGCCTTGCCATTTTATACTGTTCAAGAAAAAGAGCACTCCCATTGCAAGCAACAGTGTTTTGAGACTGTGCTTTTGTTCCAAAGCCACAGGTGTAGCAACACCAGATCACAGCCTGGCAATGATCTCTCCCCATATTACAAGGTTTCTAAAATTCCAGTGACAGGTTGAGTGATATGTTAATAGCAAAAAAAAAGATGTGATAATTGTAAGGCCCTCTGTTGTCCCTTCTATTTAAGCCCTTATAGATCTTTCCCCCTGGTTATAATTAGAAAATACTTAGTACAGTATTTAATTTGCACTTTTAATCAAGGATGTCTTGAACACAGGTACTACCATTTTCAGACATTTCAGTGTAGTCAATATGAACTGTGTTTGGCATTCCTGCTTAGCCCCCATTCTGTAATGTTTACCTAAGATTGGACTTTAGCCTTGACAACTTTTCCTCCAGACAATGTAGAATTTTTGAGATTTGTATCCAGCTGCAGATAGCATTTGAATTTTTGGATAAAGAGGGACAGTTTAATGACTGTATGTTTTCAGGGAGAATGTGGAAAGGGAGCTGGTAGTTTGCCTCTTATAAATTTCTAATCAAGATTTGGGAGTGCACCAACAAAATGACCAAAAACTTCTGGAAATTATGAGGATTTGTAATTTTGTGAAAATAATGTGACCTTATTAGTAATTGAAATAAGTTCTTGGTTACACACACACCTGTGAATACACAGCATAACCCTAAACACCTCAGCTGAGCCTGAAATTTCTCCGTGCTGTTTACATGCACAGAAAGCACAGATAGTCCTTGCCTTGGAGAGGTGAAAATTCAAAATACAACAGGAAGAGAAATGCTGGTGCAGTGAGTGAGTTGAAAGACACTTCTGGGTGACACAGAAGCAGAACAAAACTTACGTTTTCCAACTGCTCTTCTGAGCCCAAAAGGCTCAGAAGGAGCCTGAAGCCTAAGATGGTCTATATAAGTTGCCATAAATAGTATATAAATGTAATTATAAACATGGATACTTTAAAAGACTTGTTATACATTGTGTTTTTCATAATTTACAGCACTAGCATCCATCTACTGCTACCACAAGAGACAGTTTTCAGGCTTGTGAAGAGAAAACACATATATTTGTTAATCGTAGTGGTCATAAACTCCTTCAAATGCTCTCCCCATTACTTCCCAAATTATTACTCTATCATCTCTCAAAAAGTACATTTATTCAGAGTTGTTGGAATTAGTTTTCTTAGATATTCCTTTATTTGCATCATCTGACTTGTCTTGTGTCAAAAATCCTAAGAAAGTCTTTTCTCTACAGATAGGTCCCCACAGTCAACTGGAATATTTCAGGATAATATTAGATAAAGAAAGTGGTGGTATTCTCACCAGCAGAAATAAGTACTGCTTTTTTCCCTCTCTTTATGGACTTTTTAGCATTGTATTCAAAAACATACTCATATTAAAAACTGTATTTATTTTTTTATTATTCTGAAACGGAACTCCCCAAATTGTCACTCTTAATTCTAAGAATAGATTTTGTTTCATTTTACAACAAATTAAACTCTTTGTGCATTGCAGTATTCTAGACCAGCCAGATTTTAATTTGTGATTTCTACACCTTGTTTTCTATAAATGGATAGTGGCTATAACATGGAAATAATTCTTGGTTTCTCCAATCCATCTTAGAATTTCATTGTGGATTGAACTGAACTTGAGCAATCTGCTGAAAGTAAAATAAATCAGTGTTCCTTTCCAAGTCCCTTCTGTGTTTTTTGCATGGGAAAAAGAACTTTTCAATGTTTCTGTGCCATGTTGTTGTTTCACTCTGTAATTTAATCTTCCTTGGAGTTCAAGAAAACACAGATTTAATCTAACTGTAAAGCAAAACATTGTCTTAAAGGGACAATTAACTAGCAGGATTAACAAAGAATCATTATCCTGGTAGTTAACATAAGCTAAGGAAAGTTATGAAGTGATTACGAGAAAGATCATACAGAATTTCCAAAAGTTAGTGAGAAGAGTTCTAGCCATACTGTAAAAAGTGAAAATCCATTTGGTAAATCACAGAATCTTGGCTCTAGTAGTCTCTTCTAGGGCTAAATTATCTACAAATATCTTGCTCTGAAAACCTTATCCACATCTGATCCCAGCATTTATGAATACTGTGGATTATATAATGAATCATCCTAACTTCTTAATTAGAACATACTCTGACTTTTATTCGCTCTGGGGCAATGGGTATTTCTGCATATTCTTTGGTATGCTTTACCTGCAGGGAACCAAAATCAGATTAAAAATCATAGGACATGCAAACTAAAAGTAACTAAAACTGATTACGAGTTGAAGAATATGAAACAATTTTAGATTGATTAATCAGATGAAATAACTTACTCATTACAATCCTACAAAATGTTGCATCTTGATTCAGAGTCTGGAACAAGTTGAGACATAAATAACTCTTGGGCCCGGAAGCCTTTCCTTGTCCTTTCTTTAATTTTTTTTTCTATTCCTTCCCCCTGTAATTCTAGTGTAAGTATTTCGTACAATGTTTTAAAAACAGATGGATGTAGGAATAGGAAAATGAGATGTTAGATGTTGAAGAATACATGCATATCTCCTTTTGGTATTTAAGGCTACAATTATAACTACCTACCTACAAGCTGAAGCCTGGTGTAGAATAGTATAGGATCATGTTATTTCTCCTTCACTTGTGTACTTCTGTATCTTGGTCAGACTTTTCATTCCCATGAGAGTAGGGTGCTATTTGGAATTATTTTTGGTTTGAACTCCAGAAAATAGAGGCAATACTTTCTGGATTTTTCTTGAAATATCCTCATCTGTCTCAAATATAATAATTTAGAAAAGCTGTTCTGTACCTGAGAGAAGATATTTCTTTTGGTAGGACAGAGGTACAAAAAGGAAATTAGAACATCTGTCCTTTGTCTCAAAATATGCCTACAACTGATATTTTCACTGAAACTTTCTGTGTATTAGTTGCTGAAGGAGGACTCGGTCATTCAATATTTGCTTTTCTCCTTTTTTTTAATATGAATACAAAATTTAACATAAAATAAAACTTCTTTTAAGTTTTATGTCAAATAAAATAAGAATGTTTTAAGAGTGTTATTTTATTTAAGAAGTCTTTAAATTTAAAATTAGTTTGCTGACTGCTTTTTAAACATATATTCCTAATTTCTAGCTGAAAAGACTTTAAAAATTTAAATAATTTTCTACTCTTCAGGATTTTTCTGTTTTCTAATTTTATGAAAGTGCACCCTTTTTTTATGTGTGTCCACACTTATATTTTTTAACCCTTTAAAACAAAAATGTTTAGAAAGTATCTTCACCCCTGGATTTTGGACAGCAAAATCATTAAGAAAGCCAACTAATCTCTTTTAGAGGGATAGCCCCCCTATGTCTGCTTTGAGAAAGCAGTGAGAAAGAGTGACTCTTTCTTCAGCCTTAGCCTTTAAAATTTTTGAGTATTTGAACAAAAAGATTTAATTTAGTAATATTATATATTTTATGTTTTATAAGTGTTTTGTTCTTTTTCATCTGAATATTTTTCCATCTCAGAGGAAAGAAACTCAGAAACTCACCTTTGGTGAGTTTGGGTCACCTGTTCCAGCCATGTTCCCTCCCAGCCTCTGACTCTCACCCAGTTTTCCGGCCTCTGGGGATGCAAGTGTTTAGAGGGAAATCCTTGATGCTGTGCAAACATTCTCAGCCACAGAAAAAACACTGGTGTGTTATCAATGTCACTGCTTTATCCACAAATGCAAAGCACAGCACCATGCAATCTGCTGTGAAGAAAATTAGCTGCATCTCAGGCAGACTCAGTGCCATATGGAAACTGCTCAGCCAATTGACTGTTTTAATAAAATGTTGATGAAGATGTTAGAGGTGTACCTGCAGGATGAAAAGAAATAGGCACAAGGGGCACAATAGGCACATGTTCACAACCGGACTTTAATGAAATCTGAACTGTTCTCACTTATTTGGTTGGACAGTTAGCCAAGTAAGGGTGATTATGTCCTGCTTACCCAAATTGGTTCTCAGCTATGTGAAGCATTTATTTCTGCTTCCTGCCCTAGGCTCTTTCGTTAAAGTTCCATGTTGTATTAAGTGTGACCATGTGTCAGTGGAAACGTTTGGTATAGCAGGAAGTAGCTGTGTGTGGAAAATTAAATTACAGTATTCTGCTTAATTAAAAATTGTGCATCTGAAGGGAATTCTACAGTGCTTCATCTATTTTAATAGTTGTATTAATCCATTTAACCAGAAATGTTCATGCTAGATTGATGACCACCAATCAGGATTCCCAGCATGTTCCAAATAAATAAACTTTTCCTTTTGCACTGTATGAACATGCTTCCCCAGCTCTTTCAAAATGCATTATATGTCTTTGATGTAACATGTCTACCGTGTTACAAATTTAGTCTGTAATATGTGAATTTACCTGACTGGATTCTCTTTTTTGACAGTCCTCCTTCCCTGATGAGAGGCATGTCAGCATAAAGAAGGCCATCCTTTTGCTATTTCCTTTCTTTATTAGATTTTTCTAGTATTCAATAATAACTGAGACAACTTTGAATAGTTTGTGCCTGTGACAAAAGCCTTTTTTTTATGAGAATGGAGGAAAATACTTTTGTCCTTAAGAACAAACACTTTTTAGCTTTTCAGCAAGTTCTGCAAGAATCATTCAGGCTTGGCTATCTCACTGCAACAAAAGTAGTCTGGAACAGATTTTATTGCTCCTTTTTATTGCAACCAAAGTGGGCAAAACCCACTTTGGAGTAGGTGCCAGCAACATCTGACACTCATCCAACTCAACAAAACCTGCTAAAAAGACACTGAAAAGTAGAGAGGCCAGCACAAACCTTCATGTTTTTCCACAGTTAGACAGCTTCTGTGCTGAATGACAGAACTAAAATCTATTTTAAGTATCTCCTTCAAGTCTGCAGGGCAGTCAGTCTCTGAGAGGTCCCAAAAACACTGGACACAAATGGAAAGCTACTTTCTTTCACCTGAATCTACCTACCTGAAATATCTACATGTTCCTGCATTTCAGAAGACTGACTAATCAACAGGTTTTGCCATATCCCAGACTGAGTTTTTCACCACTTTTCCTAAACTAGTTTCACCTTGAATAAAAAGTGTATGCTCGCAGTAGCAGAGAAAAACTGCCTGACCTTTCCCTATTTTGCAGAGATATTTTAATGCAGAATCCAAGGAAATATTTATTTGCCTAATGTAGGAGGCAAATAAATTTGGCCAGACTTGGTCATATTAAGGACTCGATCATCCTTAAGTCATTGAGAAGTCTTTTCCAACCTAAACAATTCTAGGGGGAGCTTAAAAAGGAAGACACTGTAGCCCATTAAGTTAATTGAGAATTTTCTCAATTAACTTAATGGGCTACAGTATCTTGTTGGGATATGCCAACTAGAGTTCACATTCTTGCTGTTGACCAGGAAAAATGGAGATTCAATGGGTATCCAAAGTGGCTTTCCACAAAGCACCCTCTTGCCATGCTTGTTCTCCTCTCACCAAAAACCCCCCACCTTCTAGTAAAAAGTTTAGTCTTAAGAATGACACTATACTTAGCAGGGAGACCTGGGAATTTCACATTATTAGATTTACTTAAATTAGTATATTTTGATAAAGTTGGGGTTTTTTTTTAATATTGCCAATATTCTGGTAGTATAAAAAGCCAGAGAAATGAGGGGTGTAGTGAGCCAGAGTATTCATAAATCTCATTATAGGTTTTAAATACATCAAGGAACTGCACATAACAATATAAGAAAGCAGTGATTCACCTTGAGCTCAGCAGTGGGATGGATGATGAGTTTTACTCACCACCTGAGGCAGACAACTATCTTTTAATAACTTTTCATGAAGGTTAGAGATAGAACAGATAGAACATGTTATTAATTTAAACTGAACCACTATTAAACAATTTTTGGTTGTCAAATGTGTACCTTTTCTAGAGTACATTCTATCAGTAGATTGGGATAGAAAAGGAGTTGGAGTATATGTTTAATTATATGACTTCATTTAAAACCATTTGCAATTTAACTTTGGAAGAGGGTATTGCGTCCTGGATCCAAAAATCTCCAAAGTCAACTTCAGCCCAGCCACTGTGTCTGCACTTTGAAGCCTTTTGAAGTAACTTTGGATTGGACCAAAGCTGACAGATAAGTCAAAACTTGGCTGCAAGCAGAGGATTTTTTTCTCCTTCAAACCACTAGTTCCTCCCTCGAGTTGCTGAGGGCAGTATAAGTCCAATCTGTAGATACTTCAAAGGCTTCGAACAGCAGACACTGTGGTGGCTGTGTCTGAGGCTGAAACAGATGGTTCAACAGAACCAAAAGATTTGGGGGCCTCAAGTTCTTCTCACTGCGTTTTAAAGAAGATTAGAAATTACTACAAAATGGAAAGGAATGTGTATAAGTCTCTCTCCCTTTTTCTTTGCAAAAAAAAAAAAAAAATCTGGATTTTACAAGAACATCTGTCTACCTTCATGTCTAAGTAAAGCTCTTTCCAGTATAAAGTATGAATAAATCTTTAGACAATCAGATTTATAAAGCCAAACATCCAGTTCCAGAGCTCTCTTGGTTTTGCCAGTTTAATTGGTTCACTATTCAAGTTTCTGGTGAAGGCAGTATTCCCTTGAAGGACCAAAGATTTAAACATAAACAAGCGGAACTGAAAAACACTCTGCACATGGAAGAAAAAACATACAATAATTATGTTTATATCTTATACTTCATAACTTCCTCTCACAATAAATTAAAATATTATAAAATTATTTTCAGTGTTTATTTCTGTTTCCAGCTCAGACATGGGATGAGGTTGATGACAGCTGGAAATTAAACTAGGTCTTGAAAACACTGTGGATTTTAGTTATTGGGGTTTCTCTTCTGAGGATTTATTTCAAAGTATTACTCCTTGCTTACATGTTACAGATAAGGTATTCTGTTTACTTCCAGTTTAGGCTTTGCCTACACTTAACTCATATATACTAAAAACTTATTTACATGTTAATGGACAAGTTGCATGTTTATCATAATATAAAACTTGACTTTAAAATACCTAAGTGGATGTAAAAGGAAAATTAGAAAAAAATGAGGCTGATTTTCTAAGTATAAATAGTCTTTTAACTGACCTGTTTTCATAAGACACTACAGCATCTTTCAAAGACAGTAACTTTCCACCTCCATTAAACCAGTCTATAGTTACGTTGTTTCTAACTCATTTTCAATATCACAAATTATTTAGTTATGTGGTATTAGTGCAGCTAATTTGAAGACAAGGTTAGCTCTTTGTTTATTAATCTTGGGTTTTGCCTTTCTTAAACTTACTCCTTCAGGCCAGGTTGAGTCGTTCATGCAGTGGCTGCAGGTGTGCTTCACTCAAGTACTCTGTCCAAAATATTCCCACTAGAACAGGACATGCTGCAGACATTTACCAGTAAGAACCACCTCTATTTAAAATAAAGGTATGTGGGATCAAAGCAGGGAAGTTTGTCATGTCAGTCCCTGAGGGGTTTATATCCACATCCTTGAGCAATGACTTTCAGTCCAGGAAGACTGGAAGGTGAATCAGGGCATGGAACCCTTGTCTTAGCTGAGCAAGAATCCAGATCTGTCCTCTATGAGAGGATAGCTCCAAGAGGAAAACCCTCTATCCAGAAAACAGGTGTTTATGCCGCAGTGCCCAGCTCAGAAGGAACAGCATACCAGTCTCTGTCTGGTGCTGATGTGAACTCAGAAGGTAACAGTGACAGAAGGTAAGACACAGCAGTTCTTTGAGGACACCAGACAGCAGCAGCAGTGGTAGTTAGATCCCTCTATGTCTCGTAGCAGGAATGGAGCTGAGGGAGCCCATGGTCACCACCTGGGCAGCTTTACTTGCTTTACTGCTGTTCCAGTGGTGGTTCCTACAAGCTGCACCAGCTCATATTGTTAGGCATGGCAAGGTGTCATTCTGTGCTGATACTCTGGAGTGCAGGAAGTAGCACAAATTTGTGGGGAAAAAAATGAGAACTAAATCCATTAACCAGATCTTCAGTGCATTGAATTATAGTATTCTGATAACTCGATACCAAGGAAATTAAAAGTGTTATTAATTGTGTATATTTTCAGGCAAGCATGATAATAGGCCAAGTACAGTTGAAAGAATGAAAAGAAAGAGTTACATTCAGGATATAAGCTTAGATAAGGAGTAGTCTGATTCAGACATCTGCAAATGGTAATTTAGGTATTTTACTGTTCATTTTTTTGTATGTTTTGTAGCAAATTGTCAGCTGTACATAGTGACTTTCTGATTCTTGATAGTGAACAGCTTTTTGGAATGTCAGCTAAGTTGTGGCTTAGATGATAATGTAAAATTTGAACACTGAAAAGGTTTCCAGATGTATCTGGATGTCAGATGTACTGGCAAAGACTTTGCACCGGGGAGAAATGCATTGAAAGATATGACCAGAGGCAAAAATTCCACACTAAAGAGGCTTCTATCTACACTATATTCTCTCATTTTTCTCAGCTCCTGGGTTGAATCAGCACACACAAAAGAAATGTATTTTTGGGCAAGGGGAGGTATTTTCCTTTTTATCTCATAACAGATATGGGAAATAATTTCTTTATAGTCTGTCATGGCATGGATACTGGGTATGCATCACTATCTGCTAAGACGGTCTTATTGCCAGTCAGTGGACTTAAGCCTTTGCAACCAGTTGTTGCAATGTTGCAAGGGCTGTTGCAAACAGCACTGGTCAGAGCTGCTTGATACAAGGTTTGCTGCTTCTGCTTGTATGGCTTCTAAGCACAACGGACAAACAAAAATTAAGAATGGGAGAGTCTTCAGCATCATTTTACATTTGATAAAGGTAGATGTCCCCAATGCAGATGTGGTTCCTGTGTACTATGTTTTCTGAGGATAAGATAAATATAGTTTCTCCTTTTCCATCAATTCTTATTAATATTTTCCATACATAAAGCTATTAAGTGGATTAGGAAAATTACCTGACTCTAGCGACTGGTGTGGGGAAATGGTTTCAGTAAGTAGAGAGGGCGGTGCAGAATTATGCAGTGTAAAGACACAGAAATAAGGACACAGCGGGAATACTACCACTATGTGAGTGATGAGAGGTGAACTCTTCCCACCTACCTATTGCAAAAAATATAAATCTTTAAAAAAGTAAAGAAAAGAAATCATGCACTTCTAGTACTCAAGCAACTCTAGAAAAACAGATGAGGTTTGATGTCTCTGCGTTGCACTGCATTCAAGTTTATTTCACAGCAAACCCTGTAGTGAGCGGTGAGAGAAAATTTTAGAAGACAGAAACAGACAAAATAATAACTGTTTAACCCAAGTGTTCTGATTTTTCCTGTTCTTAGATTGGTTTTCTGAGGAACACATATGTAGCAGAAAAAGATCCAAATATTGTCCTTACTGAAGGAAACTCAACAGATTGGGCTGAAGTAGTCACCAAAGAAACCACAGGAAAATACTGCTATGAACTACCACTACCATGGGAAGAGGGCTTTCATTCACTTCCAGGGAATTCACAAAGACATGAAAGGATACTAGAAACCAAGCTGCAATTAACTACAAATAGAAGTAATAGGGTTATCCTTGGTCTTGAATTAAGATATCTGAATACAAGACCAGCATGACTTCTGGTAGTCTGTATTACTTTAGAAAACTGAAGGAGATGACAATGCTAAAAGGATTAGAACATATATGAATTATAGTGGCATACTTTCTGGTGTGGATGTGCACCATACAGATATTGATATGATTGCAACTTTAATAAGTACTTAACAAACCAAGTAACATCTAACAGTTCATCATGGGTGATGTGTTGGTACATGAAACACAACTGACAGCAAATCTGCTCATCTGTGTCCATCTAGAAAAAGGACAAACCTTTTCTTGTCTTGTCCCAGTGCTGTAGGCTGGATGGGAAGCATCAGTCCTCTGCTGACATGGGAGACACATTTTATCTTTCTCTTTATCAAGACCTTAGCCTCACTGAAACCAAAGCTGTAAAGACAGCAAAACATGATGTGGAGTTTTATTGAAACTGCATTTCTCAGCAGAATTAAGGTGAAAGTATAGCTAAACTCAGGGACCTCAGTATTTACAGCTATCAGATTAGAAGAATATTTCATGGAGTGTTACAGATATTATGGGAGAGCTCCATCAACAATAGATGACTTCTGGGGTTAGTAAATAATGACTTCATTTGAACATGAGTCTTAAATAACAGCAGTAAAATATTTGAGTCAGTTCGAGTTCCCTTATTTGGCCCTGTGGTTCTCTGCCTTCCTGACCAAACTGTCTGCTAGGCCTAATGCATGAGGTGTCTGTCTTTGCAGCAGACAGGCATGCTATGAGCTGCATTTGTGGCTGATGTTTTAGTTCTAGGCAGACATTCAGATGACTGGCACTTTCTGAATTCCTGAGAGAGGAATCCTTCCCTTTCCACCACACTAATGTGTGCTGCTCATGCTGCTCATCCATCCTGCCATTCGATGTCCATCATCATTGTGGCTAACAGTGGTTGCAAAGTGTAATTCTCAAAGTCTGTCCATATTAGTATGCCTGTTGGCAGAGGCGGTAAGAGCACTCCTTTGAAATGAGTACAATACTCCTTAGCTCACTGACTCATGTGCATCTGCTGGTGGGAGGAGGGTTGAAATCTATAAGAGAAGTTAATTTACAAGAGAAACTACTGATTACCATCAAGTACATTAGATATTTTCAGGCAACACAATTATCTTGATAAATCTTACACTACATATTTGCAGTGTGATACTATAGGCCTTCTGAATACCGTTGTCACATCCTGACAACTAAATTACCTCAAGTACAGTATTAATAGCAGTCATGGCATTCTGTAAAAGCCGCAAGTTGACAGTTCTTTCAGTTGTGCCTCAGTAATTTGCTATGTTAGAAATGAACAATCTGAGTATGCCTGGCTCCAGCCAGTAGCACATTGCTTAACCCCACTTGTTTGACCTTGTTTTAGTTTCAGTGCCTGCCACTATTGCTGTGGATCCTTGCATGGAGAAATAAAATGCAGTTAACCCTTTTCTGACTTGAAATCATGCTGCATTTTGGGGGTGGTTTTTTTGCCTTTATTTCGTTCACAATGAAGTAAGTTGTAAAGTCAATATTACTTTCTTTTTTTTCTCATTTACTGAGATATTCCTAATAACAGCATTCAGCTGTGAGCAGAAATTACCTCTTTTATGAAAAAAAAAAGATTTGATTTTCCCTGGTGATATTTACACTGTCCTGGCTGACAGCAGTAGGAATACTACCTAACCTCTTGGGCATGAACTCTGTCATGGAAACACTGACGTAAGCATAGATTCCTGAAATCCTACTGTCCATTCTACCCCGGCAGCTGATGACCCATGCATCCCTGGTCAGCACAGGGCTATCCTGAGTCAAGGGTAAATTGATTCAGACAGCTGTTCTGGACAGACAGTTGTCTTGTCTGGGGTATTATTTCAGTGTCAGAAAAGTGCCAGCAACCAGCACTAGGAAAGAAGCATGGTCTCATAAAATGTGGTAATTGAAGTTATTCATACTCCATTGAAGGTCCACTGGCCATTTTTTTGAGAAGTTTGATAAGTCAGTAAGACTTTGCAAGTTGTATTACTATGGAGTTATCTTAGATCTGCCTTTAAAGGAAAAAAGTTACAGATACTTAAACCTTAGAAGAAGGGATTAGCTTTCTGCTAAACAAAATTATTCTTTTATGTATATTAATTGTTTTCCCCATAGGTAACTTTTTGCTGCCTCTTATCACATAGGTCTAGATAAATTTGCATAAAGTGATGGCAAAGATCTAATCAAGAAATAACAGCCTATGGGGCACTTTCATTATTCTGTTCTGGCGACTAATGCAATAGAAATTGGGATAATGTTATTGGGTAGTGGCAAGAAAATTTCTTGTTCTTTGAGCAGTGAAGAACACAGTCATCACTTACTGCAATTTATCTACAAGATTTTGTCAAGTGTAATTGCTTACACTTGCAGGGATTTCTTCATGACAAAAGGAAAAGCACATAAAATGTGAAAGGATTTGACACAAATAGGAGTGCAGCTAATATACACTGGTTTTGATGTTAGCTACATCAATATATGCCTCTGACAAGTCAGGCCCTACAGCTAGTAGAAAGAAATCCTGACATTTCTGCAGTTGCAGATACCTCCTTTATAATTAATCCAGGCATAAGACAGCTACAGGTTGGGTTCATCTTGCTTTGACAGTAAAGCATGTCATTAGGTATTACTTTCTCTAAAAGGAAGCCTTTCAGTTTTTATTCTTCTGCATCCTTCTCCCCTATTTTTATGTCTTCAGACACTGAGTTATGTTGAACAACTTCCAAAACATTTTTCCCTCCCTCTTCTCCCATTAGATCTTGTTATAGCCAGGAGTGAGATTTCGATTTTCTAATACACAGAATTTTCTCATGACTGAGATTGTATATGTGCACATGAGAAAGGCCCAAAATTGCATTCCCCATCTATCAACAGTTCACTTGATTTGTGGCTGCATCACCATTTTAAGAGCTGAAAGCGCTGGATATTTAGACATCCTGTGTCACAGTGGTGATATGCTGCAGTGGGAAATATAATTCATAAAGTGTTGCATCCTGCTTTTTATTAGGTTTCTCTCCTAATGTTATGGGCATTCACTTGAATATTCCTTATTTTTAATCAAGACTCTAAGATAGAGTTTGCCATTGGATTCTGTACTTCTCTACTAGATTTGTCACTTTCTGCTGAGAGCAGCATGAATTACTGTTACTCCAAAAAGTAAGATTTGCACAGAGCTTCATGATTTTATTTCAGTGCTATATAGACTGTGGCTTTCGAATGCTAAAGAAAATTTTATTTCCTATCATAGGTTATGGGAACTGAAGTGTAGTCAGTGTGAGAACTGCCTCTACCTTTCAATATGTGCATTTCTGTTAGATTTTTGGAGATCTGGAGGCATCCACCAATTTTTAGTGCCAGTTCTTTCCAGGTAGACCTATAAACATACCTGCCTTGACTTTTGCACTTCTTGAGTAACATTTTCAGCATACACTGCTATCTGTTTGCAGAATATGTAAAAACAGAGGGGAGTATATGTCAGCTATATGTATTTACTTTTCTTAGTGTTTTAATGAGAAATGTGTATTGAAATGATACAAATCTCTTCTGGTGAGAACATCAGTAGGCATTTGACCCCAGCTAGGACCAGGACTGCCATCAAAATTCCCCATGGAAAACTTTTAAGTTTTCTTTAGTCATCTTAATAACTCTAGATTTAATTTATGTCAGTGAAAGGGATTTGGAATAGAAACCTACTCCTGCTGTTAACCAATTGTCAGAATATGGTGTTGTTATAGCATGACTCTGCTCCTGTCTTGGTACCTTCCATATATGATTAACAGAGTCCCTATATAATCTTTCAGATATTTGCACTGAGCATTAACACAAATGAGAAAGAATTAACATCTTACTGCTTACTTTTCCATTCTGTTAGCACACGGCCTTTACTATTCTCCATTGAAACTATTGCTTGGGAATTTATTTTTCTTTTGCTTTGATTGCTTGATTTCTGTTGGATATCAGCTGCTCATTTGGAAAAATTTACAGCTTGAGATACCAGAAAGAGATTTAAGTAAACATTTACTTCCTTACCTACCTGATATTTTTAGAATATCTTGAATATCATAGGGGAAATTCAGCACTTGACAAATATTGCAGGAAATTTCTCAAAATCCCTTCTGAATTCTCTGATGGAGGAAATGGGATGATGTGGATTGCCTTTCTGTATAGGAGCAGGGCCTCACTTTCACATCTGTAGATCATGTTTGTTGTTGGTCTGTACAGGATTACATAGTTCAGACCTCACTGAGACCTGTGTAGGTCACCTGCCAGGCAGTCCTTAATATGAGGTCTGGCCCAGCTGCCTACAGCCGTGCTCACAGAGTGATGAGTTCCCACAGTTTTGCTCAGTTGATGCCTGTCACATGGCACTCGCATTTTTTGTGTGCTGCCTGAGCACCACAGACATCACAGAGCCATTTCATATATTCTTGTGTAACTGAGTGCAGAACTGCAGCATTTTCTTCCCAAGTAGCAGTGAAAATAAGAGTCAGAAAAAATGTTGACAAGGACTTCTTAGACTACTGTTTTTTGCTGGCAGACAAAATATGAAAAAAAGTCCTGTGGAAGAGTTACAAAATAATGTAGAGAAAACAGTCTCTCCAAGAGTCCTGCTCTGCTCCCCATATACTTCATTTTATCTTCTTATCTAATCTTTCTCTGTTCTCTACTTTATCTGTAAAAAAGATGGAAATAGATTTTTCTTGACATGAATTCAAAGTTTCCTTCTGTCAGTTGACTCTCCTCCTTCCACTCCTTCCACTCACTGTAATTATGAAACAAAATGAAATTGTGGTTAGATTCAGACATGCACCAGCATTTGTCTAACTCAGTCAGCCATAAGCAACACCATATTTTCCACGTGAGAAAGTGGATTAACCATACAGCTCTACATCATTTAATTGAAATGGTAAAAATCCTGCCAATATAAAGGGTCCAATTAGTTGTAATTGTGGCAGGAGCTGAATGTGATGTTTTCTGGATCTGTGGGAAAATAAAAACACACAGAGATCCTTTTCTTGTTAAGAGACTGCTGTTTGTCATCTTTCCTATGTAATACTGGCATATTCATGGTATCTCTCCTCCAAGAGAGTAAAATTAACAGGACATATATATTGCCCTGGGTATCTTGTAACAGTATTAGGCAAGATGATTCAATCATAAGAGTTTCATAAATCCAGTGTAGTAGTTAAAATAGAAAATGTAGTAAGAAAGCTGAAATTTATTTATATTTTCAAAATAAAATGCTTAGAGATAGTAAACTAGTGGGAGTTCTGTGTGTCTGTAAAGAAAAATTATAGAGAAGACTGAGATATATTTTTATATTTTTTCGTAGTCAGGGTACTAAATTTCAATACCATTTTCTGCTTTTTTTTTTCAACCACTCTCTCAGTCCTGCTTATAGTACCAAGCTTAAAAAGTAAAAGGTGTCTATCCAGGGTATTTAAGTAACTATTCCAGTTATATTGAAGATACAATGTGTATTCTGATCAGGTTTTTGGCAGGCTACCCCAGACAAATGTCACCATAGAGCCATCTGGTGCATTTTTCCTGCAACTTCACTGAAAAGCTCTGATGCTACCCAAAAATCAAGATTACATTACAAAATAAAAGTAAAATAATTCTTCATACCAGTGAGTAACACAGAAAATAGTTATTTCATATTGTTGTGGTTTGACAATGAAAGGTTTGACCGTGAAAGGAAAAAAAGAATTATTTACTGCCCTTTGTATTTTAAGAAACAGAAATAATAAGAATCCTTGATTCAATCCGACCTGTGATTTTTCTGCTTCATTTCTCAGCTTTTGCACTTAGGGCTATTCTTAACTTCTAATTTGGCTAGTACTACATTTGTGAGAATTCATGACATGGGAAGAGCATAATTCAGGTGCTGGTGGTCTTGATTTCTGGGTTTTCTTTCTTTTGTAGTAGAGCACCTGGTGATGAGTGGGAGGGCTGATGTTTTGGGCAGGCTGGAGAAGACAATATGAGTTTACAGATTAATACAAAATAGTGGCATCAACATCAGCTATTCTTACTTCCTGTTTGTTTCTCTTTTGGATTGTGATTTGTTGTAAATAGGGTCGCCGTCCTGAGGAAAAGAGTAATGCACAGAAACAAACAAAACTGCAGGGGTGTGAGATTCACATAACATATAAATCACACAAATTGTGCAGGTGATCTACACAGTCATTGCAAACACAGTGTCATTTGTGCTGCTTCCCTAAATGCAGAGAGAACAACATCAGGAAAGACTAACAAAAATACATGCTAGAGGAGAAGGTCTGTCAGGTAGAAGCAGAAAGAAAGGTTTTTGTGTCATTAATGATGAAGTTTATTTAAGGGCCTGGTTTTAGTGTAAAAAATAGGGAGAAAGTATATTTCTTCTACTACTCTCAGATATCAGCTTGGGACAATTTTGTTACTGTTGCAAGAAAAGGGGATGTTTCCCTTTGGTCTAATTGAAATCAGCTGCTGCCATGCTCAGTATTAGGGAGTTCATGCCATTCAGTATAAACCTCTTTTGCCATCTGCTGAAAATACTAAAGATCAGTCATCTGCAGTTTATTTTTGGATAGGTCAGGTTAGGTAAATGGGCTGATGCTTCTTGTGTGCCAAGGATTGAATATTATGCAAAAATAGGATGGGGGAATGGGAAGAGTATACCAAAATAATGCAGCCAACATTTTTTGAGCACTGTGCAATGAAACAGAACAATGCCTTGCACTCAGCTACTTCCCTGGCAGCTCTGTGGCAGCTAGCATGATATATCTGGATTTCCAGTTTTTGTGTATTTGTTCTGACATTGCCTGAAGAATGCATGTGACCTCTGGAACAAAAATGATGTTACTGTACTTGAACAACATGGAATGGCAAATGATGTCACTTCATGCATCTTTTCTTTAATTTTTAACAAAGGCTGGAAAGATAATAATATGTTATTTTTTCCACTTACTGGGATTCCTAGCCTTTCAAATGTGAATATAAACACAATTCAGCTCAAGCTTACATTTTGTAACAATCACAGGGACAGGTGAAGAAATAGCAATATGGTATCTGAAACAGTGGCTGGCATATTTACCTATTTAAAATTCCAGGATTTTCAAAAATTGAAAACTAGTTCTGTATTAGTTCCTCAAACACTCTCAGTCTCAGAGCTTTCTGTATCTAAAATCACAATTTAGAAAAGTGAGTGGGAAAATCTGCGTGCCTACAATAGAAATTTTCAAATGCCAGGTTTTCAGAGGAAGATCAATTATCTGTATTGGTCAGGTCTTTTTGCATTGTATTTAAGTTTGGATGCTCAAAGTCACTGAATCCTTAGGGCTGGAAGATCTCTGGACTTTACTCAGACCAACCTCCTTGCCAAAGCAGGGTCATTTAGAGAAGGTGACACAGGATCATGTCTGAGTGAGACTCCCCAGCCTCCCCAGGCAGCTGTTCCAGTGCTCTGCCACCCTCAGCGTAAAGAAGTTCTTCCTCTTGTTGAAGTGAAACTTCTTGTGTTTTAGTTTAGGGTTATTACTCCACATTCTGGCTTTGGGTACCACTGAAAAGAGCCTGGCACCATCCTCCTGACACCACCTTTGAGATACTTGTATGTATTGATGAGATCTCCTCTCAGTCTTCTCCAGACCAAACAGGCCCAGCTCCCAGAGTCTCTCCTCATAAGAGAGAAGCTCCAGACCCCTGAACATCCCTCTCCAGCAGCTCCTTGTCTCTCTTGTGCTGAGGAGTCCAGAACTGCACACAGCACTCCAGGTGTGGCCTCACTGGGGCTGAGAGAGGGGAAGGGTCACCTCCCTCGACCTGCTGGCCACACTCTTCCCAGTGCACCCCAGGATTCCATTGCCCTCCTGGCCACAGGGGCACTGACAGCTCATGGACAACTTGTGATCCACCAGGAGTCCCGGGTCCTTTCCCACAGAGCTGCTCTATGCTGGCACTTGGAGCTGTTCCTCCCCAGGTGCAGGACCTGGCCCTTGCCCTTGTTGAGCCTCATTAGGTTTGTCTCTGCACAACCCTCCAGCTGATCAAGGCCCCATGGAATGGCAGCAGAGCCTTCAGGTGGATCAGCCACTGCCCCCAGTTTAGTGTCACCAGCAAACTTGCTGAGGGTGCATTTGATCCCTTCCTCCAGGTGACTGATAAACAAGTCCAGTAAGATTGGTCTCAGTATTGATCCTTTGGGAGTACCTCTGACTGCAGGCCTTCTGCTGGACTCTGCTGCACTGATCATGACTCTGAGCCCTGCCATTCAGCCAGTTCTTGATCTACCTCACTGTCCATTCCTCTAACCCACATTTCCTAAGCTAACTTATGAGAATGTTGTGGGAGACAACATCAAAACCCTTGCTGAAGCTCAGGTAGACAACATCCACTTGTTGTGGATATCTCCCCTCATTGACCCATCCCACCATGCCATCACAGCAGTCCATGAGATTGGCCCAGGCCTGATTTCCCATTGGTGAATCCATCCTGACTACTCTTGATGACCTTACGTGCTTGGTCATGGCCTCCAGAGTGATCTGTTCCATCACCTTCCCAGGGCTGGAGGTGAGGCTGACTGCCCAGTAGTTTCCTAGGCCCTTCTTGTTGCCCTTTTTTGAAGATGGGAGTGACACTGGCTTTCCTCCAGTCATCAGGCATCTCACCTGTTCTCTGTAATTTTTCAAGGATGGTGGAGAGTGGCTTAGCAGCAACATCTGCCAGCTCCCTCAGCACTGGTTTGTGCATCCCACCAGAGCCCATGGATTTATGGATGTCAAGTCTGCCTAGCCAAGTGATCTCTAACCAAGCCCTTGACAGCCAAGGGGAAGTCCTCCTTTCTCCAGCCTTCCTCTCCAAGGTTTGGAATTCCTAAAGGATGGCCTCAGCAGTAAAGCCTGAGGCAAAGCAGACATTCAGTAATTTCACCTTCTCCATGTCTTCCATCATCAGGATACCCATCTGATTCAATAGCAGCCCCACATTTTCCCAAATCTTTTTGCTGCTGATGTACTTGTTGTCCTTGACACCCCTTGCCAGTCTCAAATCCAAGTGGGCCTTGGTTTTCCTTTTCACATCCTTGAATACTCTGAGGATATTCCTACAGTCCTCCCACATGGCCTATCCCTTTTGCTACAACCTATACATTCCTTTCTTCTGTTCAAAATTACTAGAATCTCCCTGTTCACTCATCCAGGTCTCTGCCCCTTTCCCTGATTTCTTGATCATGGAGATACACTGGTCTTGAGTTAGGAGAAAGTGATGCCTGAATATTGACCAGGTCTCTTGGACCCCTTTGTCCTCTAGGGCCTTTTCCCAGGGCATACCTCTAGTAGGTCTTTGGGGAGGCCTAGGTTAGTTGTCAGGAAGTTCGTGGATGTAGTCCTGGTTACTGCTTTGCTTTCTCCATCCAGGATCACTACTGGCAAAGCTTCCACCCATGTTCATGTTCAGTTCCTCCTGGTTTGTTAGTACAAGGTCCAGCCGCACACCTTTCTTCATTGGCTTCTACCCCACTTGCATCAAAAAGCTATCATCAGTAATTCTCAGGAACTTCCTGGACTGTGTCTGCTGAGCCATGTTGTGCCTCTAACCAATATCAGGGTTGTTGAATTCTCAGAGGAGGACCAGGACCTGTGATCTCAAGGCTACTTCCAGCTGCCCATAGAAGGCCTCATCAACTTCCTTGTCCGAGTCAGGTGGCCTGTAGTAAGCACCCACAACAGTGTCACCCATTTTGGCCTCTCCCTTAATTTTTACCCATAAGCTCTCAACTCCTTGTCTGTCCCTGAGCAGAACTTGATGCTCTTTCACATAAAAGACCGACTCCACCACCTCACCTTGCTGACCTGTCCTTTCTAAAAAGTACACAGGAATCCATGACAATCCATACCAGTGGTGAGCTATCCCACCCTGTCTCTGAAATTACAGTGAGATCATGGCTCTGTGACCACACAAAGATTTCCAGTTCTTGTTTATTCCGCCTGCTCTGTGCATCTGTGAACAAGCACTTCAATGAGGCAATTGAGCATCCAGGTTCCCTAGGAGCAGTATAAGTTAGCAGTGTAAGAGGCTTCCCCACAGCCATACACACCCTTGATGTTAGGGCCTCTCATCTTGATGCAGCCAAACCTGCCCTGGTTGGCATGGCCCACTCCCAAGGAGGAAGCAATGCCCTGAGTATTGCCACTTTGGACCCCAGCCAAGTAATTCGGTTTAAAGCTCATCTCACCAAATTGGCTAGACAATAATTCCTTTTAAAAATCCTGTTTGTTGTATAGAAAAATATATTATATATAAATATAATATAAATATAATATAAATATATATAAATATAATATATTTCAAGCATAGTAGCTTGAAATAATCAGAAGGCTTTAAGTAACCTAGAAACTTAACTCACATTTCAAAATTAGTCCAGACACTTTAGGTAGAAGAATTCACTACTGGAGCTAAAGGTCTATGTGGGCAACTGTGGGCTACAGCCCCTAAATTGCTTTTCAGAGTTGGAACTTGCATCCCTAAGTCACCTACTTTTGAGTGGTTAACATAACTGAAAAAGTGGAGGTTTTGTTTCTTCCAGCTTTTAAGTATTTGTCTATATAAGTGCCATAAACATTGTTGTTATACCTCCTCAGTACCAGAGAGACATGAAACACTTGGAGCAGGTTGAGCAGAGGGTTACAAAGATGATTAGGGACTGGAGCATTTCTCATACAAGGAAAGGATGAGAGAGATGGATCTATACATCTTTCCACCTGGAAAAGGAACACTGAAAGAGGACCTCATCAATATCTGTAAGTATCTGAAGGGTGGGATCCTTACAATATCTGTAAGGATCTGAAGAAGGTGCCCAGGACACGAAGCAATGGGCAGAAACTGGTGCACAGAAGGTTCCACCTTAACGTGCAGAAAAAACTCTTTGTTGTGTGGATGACTGAGCAGCACAGGAACAGGCTGCCCTGTTCAAACAGAGAGTTTGAGAAATCTCCGTCACTGGAAATATTTAAAAGCCATGTAGACATATTTCTGCCTACCTTGCCCTAGGGGACCCTGCTTGAGCAGGGATGCTGGACTAGATGATGCCACTGGTCCCTTCTAACCTTACTCATTCTGTGATTCCATGACCATTATTGCTGCTGTTATTTTCTTTTGAAAATTCTCATATAGCTTAAAATCTCATTAGTTAAAAGACATTGAAGAACTCAGACTGCAGAAGAGGGTATAGCAACACATGGGTAAGGTTCAGCATGATTTATGTTGGCATTTATTTTTTAAACAAGTTTATTATTTGTGTCAGATTAGCAAACATAAAATGTGAAGTAGTCCTATTATCCATGAAACTGACACAGCATGAACAGCAGCAGATAAAGTACGCTCACAGCTGCTGCCAATGTCCCTCAGTACTGAGCTGGGCCCCTGCCAGGAGGGGAGCACAGGTGACCAATTCATTTATGATCGTTTGTGACATGGGCCATTCGTGTGAGCTGTGAAATCCCCTGCAGTAGTGCCATCTGACTGGCTAAGTAATGTGTGACAGATGTGGAATGCTATTCCTCATACCTAGTTCTGTTTGCATTCTGTAAAAGAGCAAGCAGATGAGTAGAGAAAATCCAGAGGAGAAGCATAGTTGGGACACTTGCTTATCTTCATATAGGCATACATTTTGCAATGGCTTTATTCAGTCTTCACAAAGGACAGGAAGACTGGAGTAATACCAATAAATCATTCTGATATTGAGCATTGAAAATTCTATAATAATTTTGCTCATTGATATGAAATAATTTTGATCACTACCATGCTGGACTAAATTTTAATTATCAACTACCTGAAGAAAGGCTAACTAATCTTAAGGTGTATGCAAGTAAAGACAGTATTCATGTACATAGCCAGATGGGCTTCCTTTCCCCCCAGCTCTTTTAAATTTGAGAGTTAACAGAATGATTACATTTCTTGTTCTTGTTGTATTTGTGGAAGCAGAAATGCAAACTGGAAGCATGCTGTAGCTTTTTCTAGATTAATCCCTCAGGGAGAAGAAGTGTAGGTACAGAAAGAAAGTTTAAGAAATGAATTCTTGATGCTGAGCTCCCGAACTAGAAAAATTGTTCCTACTTTGTCTTAGTAGAGACCTTAACTAATTAATTTGACTCTTCTACTTGCCCAACCTTACCCAAAATTATTTTAGGGTAAGGTCTTTCCCTTTCCCTTTCCCTTTCCCTTTCCCTTTCCCTTTCCCTTTCCCTTTCCCTTTCCCTTTCCCTTTCCCTCCCCTCCCCTCTCCTCTCCCTTTTATTTTTTCTCTTCTTTTTCCTTCTTTCTCTTTTCTCTTTTTTTCTGAGTTTGAACTCACAGCTCTTTGGAATTTCATTTTAATCAATTAAATAAGACTTGTCTCTGTGGACTGGTAATGTAGCAGATAAAGTACCAACCTACATGCTTTCAGATGGGAAATGAAAACCATACTTGGAGTCACAGCATTGCAAAGGAACATCTTCCAGTGGAAAAAACCCAACCATAAACCACAGTAAGAAGCGCTGAAAGTATTTTTTATCATGACAATTCCTTGGCAATCTCAGAGAAACTAAAAATTCTTCATATTTTATTTCTTCATCTTTCCTGATGAAGATTCATGTTGCTAGAAAATATTAATCACATTAATTAATTTTGGAGATTTGAACAGGTTTTTAAACTTGTCAAAAAGCACCTGAAGTACTAAAGACCTGACAGAAAAAGTAGGGAAGAGAAGGAGGCCTTGTAGAAGACAAGCGTTACTTGATCTTCTTATTTTATTGAGGGACTTGAAAGTGTAGGATTAGAGAAAATCTTCGTTTTTGCTGCAGGTTTATCATCCAAATGTATATATCCTACAGCCTCAAGAGGGCCCTGTAAATTATAAAACAGAACAATTTTTGAAGGAAAAATTTCCAGGACATTTAAAGGAAAAACTGCCCCAGATAATGGACACACTGTAAAAGAAGTGAATATGTGAGACTGTAAAAACATTCAGGCACAAAAAGACAATCTCACTTCCTCCCTATCCATCAAATGTCGCTTTCATCCTTTTGGCAACTCGAGTGTTTTTCAATCTGTTTTTAATTTGTATAGTGAGACCTGTTAGCAAAACAATACCTTTTTTTAGGATGATGAAAACATTTACTGAAGAATACATTTAAAAAAAAATGTTAAGTTATCCTTTTGTAAAAACAGGAATGTGATCCAAGTCACACATTCTGTTGTGATGGTTCTCTACACATATTGTAAAAATTACATGTTTTTTTAAATAACTGTGAAAAGAATACATCACTAGCTTAGCCTCTCAACTACACTCATGCTCATTCTCTGAAACCAATTTAGACCACTATTCCAAAAAGCCAAGAGATCCAATGAGCTGAGGCACACACTACTGTATTGATCCTGCACGCTTAAAGGAAGTTTGACTCCAGGTACAAATTTGGCATCATCCTGTCTCTTAGTGTATCTCAGTTTGGCAAGACCTAAGAAGTAGATTTTGTGTCACCTAATTATTAAGTGCTTGCTTGAAGTGTTCCCCTTCCCTCTGCCCCCCGAGATCAGCTGCTAGCTCAAATTTAGGGAGGTTAGGGTGAGGAGATATTCAGGATAGGGAAGTAAAACCAAAAGAGGCTCTTACTCTGAGATGTGTTCCAAGGGGTTACTCCAAGAAGGGGATCCCAGGGCGAAAGAGGCCCAACCCCAGAGGGAAAGGGGGTTTTATGCATTTCTGGGTAGGGGGCGGGGTTACCTATGGCCAAAGGCCATAGGTCAGAGTCAAGGGACAGGTAGGGTTTCACAGGGAGGAGATGCCAGAAGGAATAAAACATCTCACCGTTTTTTGTTTAACAAAGTTAAAGGAAAAACAAACATTTTTAAAACATGTTAAAAGTCTCTGCTTCTGCCGGAAGGAGTTTACACTTGGGAAGCTTCTCTTTCCTCCCTCCGACGGCGTCTTCTCTTGGAGGCAGTGGTTACTTGCTTTTCATCTTCTTCTGCTGGAGCTGAATTCTTGGGGACAAAAGGCTTCACCCACTTCTGGGGAATCCACCGAGGGCCTGAGGGAGTAGCTACGCACGCATAGCCACGACCCCAGGTCACGAGCTCATAGGGACCCTTGGTTTCCCAAGTTTCTGGATCCCTAATCAGGACTGGTGGACATTGAGATGGCTTGAACTGGTTGCCACTGTTAAAATCACAAACTACAGGTGGACTCATGTTTTCAAATGAACAGTTCAGAAAATTGATGGTAAAAATGGCTTTGCAGAGCTTCTGCTGTGGAGACATCCATGGAGTAGTGCTGCTCTGCTTAGCTAAGAGCTGTTTGAGCGTCTGATGTGCACGCTCAACCACAGCTTGGCCTGTGGGGGAGTGGGGGATGCCAGTTTTATGTTCCACTCCCCACTGCTGGACAAATTCTAGGAACTCCTTGGACACGTATGCTGGGCCATTATCAGTCTTAATTTCTTTTGGGATCCCCAACACTGAAAAAGCTTGCACTAGGTGTTGTTTGGCGTGCACAGCCTTCTCTCCTGCATGGGCAGAGGCATACACTGCACCTGAGTGTGTGTCAATACTTACATGAACACATTTGAGGCGACCAAAGCTAGGAATGTGTGTGATGTCTGTCTGCCATACCTCACAACTGCCAAGGCCTCGGGGATTAACCCCCATAGCCATGGATGGCATGGCCTGGAGCTGGCAATTGGGACAGGTGGCCACGATAGCTCGAGCCTGACTCCATGTTAGCTGGAACTGACGGATCAGACCTGGCATTTTGATGATACTGTTGGTGACTCGGTTTTGCCTGTTGGAAGATGTCAGGGAGACATGCCTTTTCTACTGGTGCAGCAAGGGAGTCTGCTTGACGATTCCCCTCTGCAATTTCACCTGGCAAATCGGTGTGTGACCTTACATGCATCACAAAGAATGGATGTTCCCGATTAGAAACCAAATAAATCAGCCTTGAAAGCAACCTAAACAGGTGTTCATTCTTGATCTCTTTGAGCACAGCCTGCTCCGCTCTGGACACCACCCCAGCTACATATGCAGAGTCAGTCACCAAGTTAATTGGCTCTGAGAACCTCTCAAAAGCTCTTACCACTGCAGCCAGTTCAGCTATCTGGGGAGATCCCTTCACAAACTCAACATCAGCTTCCCAATGCTGAGTCTGAGGATTTCTCCAAGTTATCACCGACTTGTGGGAAGCCCCAGATGCATCCGTGAACACTGTGAGAGCCTTGAGTGGTCTACGACTCCTTTTCTCACAAGGAATGAGGTGGAATTCCTCATTGAACAGCTTGTGGGATGGGGCATGGACTGATACTTGTCCCCTGTAGCTGTCCAGAGATAATTGGAGACTGGCATTGCTCTGGAGCAAATGCTCAAACATCTCTTTGGTCAGTCTCTTTGGAGAGTTCCTTCTCTCCTCTGACTGGGAGGTGAATACATGCAAAGTCACAACCAGCCAGTTCACATAACCTCAACCTGGCCTTCTGAATCAATTGAGCTATCAACTCTTGTGGCTCAGTGATGGTCTTGGATCTTTGGTGCGAGAGAAAGACCCACTCTATGATTAAGAGTGAATCTCTCTGCCCTTCGATCCATTGGTAAACCAACCCATGCAAGTGTGGCAGCTTTCCTAGCACAATGAATTGGAAAGGTAAATCACTCTGCCCCACTGCTGTCCGTGCCTCAGAAGAACGCCAGAGCCAGGCCGTGTGGGAGTCAGGCAGTTTTCTCAAAACAAACTGCACGCTGCTACTTTCTCCCCCTTCGCTCCCAGAACCATTTTAAAGGTACAGAATTCAATATACACCACAACCAGAACAGATGACTGGGGATACAAGCATCATAAAGTCACCCTATGACATCAGTATACAGTATTCCTACTGGAAGACTTTGACGGAAGTTTTTATGGTTGAACTATCTGATGAGTGAGAAAATTGCTTCAGAATAAATTAGAACCCTAACATTTTACACTAAATCTAATTTTCACATGAGAAAACCTCAACAGCAAACTTCAAAGCCTCAAAGCATCAGATTCAGGGGCATAACTTCTCTTTGTCTGAAGATGAATTCTGCAAACTTTGTGTCCTGGGTTGTGGAGCCATGGGTTGTATATTCTGTTTTCATCTGTTAAAAAGCAGTTGGGGAGATGTTTTTCTTTATCTCTGGTAACTCAAGGGGGAAGAGGCCTGAGGCCTTTGGATAATGGGCCATTAGCACCTCCCCAGGCTATACCCCCTCCCAGAGCGGTGCATCTGCATTTCCATCATCCTGTTGTGAGATACATCACATCCCCCTGGCGGGGGGTGGGGGGTGTGGGGGGGCAGGCAGTTTTGCTGTCTGGATAAACTGAGACACCGAGACAGGAAAGCTGCTAGCTTCACCCGATTCTCTGGGAGGAAGACTGGACCCCTTCTCATCCACTGGACCCTTCCCACCATCACTGGACCCTTTCCTACCACCACTGGATTCCTTTTACCACCATTGGACCCTTTCCCCCCCACCACTGGATCCCTTTTGCCATCACTGAACCCGTTCTTCTACAGGATCATCTCTACTCCAACAGAATCAGTCTGCCACTTCAGAAGGACTCACTTTTGGACTGCTTTCAACACCCTGACCCACAGGGTGTCAGGTTGTAACTCTGACTCTGTCAGGGTTTTCCAAAATTGTTGTTTGTTTGTTTGCTTGTTTGGTTGGTTGGTTTTGGTTCCTATTATATTTGTATTGTTAATATTCTTAGTAAAGAACTGTAATTCCTATCCCCAAAATCTTTGCCTGAGAGCTCTTAATTGCAAAATTATAATTTGGCGGGGGGTGAGGGGTTTACGTTTTCCGTTCTAAGAGAAACCCCAGTTTCCCTGGCAGAAATCTGTCTTTCCAAACCAAGACACTTTGTCTTTCTGCGAGTATACAATAGGATTGTATAATAGCTCTCATGATACATTTTAATGAGAGTTCTTTAACCTGCCTAGAGGCCAGTTACAAGATTATTGATGTTTGGGGTGAAAAAAATTAGCTAAGTATAGTAGAACATTGTTTTTAAAGCAGAGCTGCTATGTACCCACTGCTTAAGTATTTCCCTAGTTTTGCAGTTTTTTGATTTTGATTTTGAGAAAACATGATTTGTGTTTTATCTAGGTCAGGAAAAAAGAAATCACAGTTCATAGAGTAAACTGCATTTGGTACCTTACTTAGTTCTTGTATTTTAGTTAGTTGCATCCTTCTTTTCATATTTTTGTCAAGTTTAAATTAATAAATAAATAAAACAAAAGTTGATTTGTGTTATAAATGGAATCAGCCAATTTATCAATAAAAGAATTTACTGCGAAATTGCAAAGAACAATCAAGAAATGCCACAATCAAAGTCAGTGTTGAGCCTGGGGACTGCCACTGGGTGAACCTCAGATACGGCCTCTAGCACACCGTACCTCCCACAGTTCACGAAGTGTGCACTGAGAGCCCCACTTTTACAGTGTTTTACAGTACATGATCTCAGGCTGTTTATCTTCTTCGCTTGGGATACATATTCATGTATCCTTGATTTTCTGCTGCCTTCTGCTGAGTGGGTTTCCAAGAAGGGAGATGCCCATGATTGATTTACTGGAACTGGGCATTGGGATTCACCATCTTGATGATACTGGTAAGATTCATATCACTTGTTAATTGGTAGGCCCATCAGTGGTGAGCACCCATCTCTTTCCAGCTGCACCCTTCTTTCTCTTGTTAATATTGTTTTCTTGGGTGCCAGCAGCGGTGACACAATCCTGGAGGGTGGCTTCAGTCACTATTTGGAGGATGTGACTTCTGAGGCAATTGTGGAGTTTGATTTAAGGTTACAGTATGGATTATTACATTATTCCATAAAACATATTTACAATAAAACCGAATTATATACAACATTTATTACAATTTGTATAAGTGAAATATTGTTGATCATTTTTTTGAGCTTACATTTCAAGGCATACAGTTTAGAGATGGGAATGGTCACACATACCACAGGGTTTCCAGAAATATGAAACCTTGAGCCTGATCCCGTTTCTTCCCAGAACTGAAATCTTTTATGTTCTCTTTGTCTGTGTATTTTGTTTTGCATCCTGAATCAGATCAATATTCTTAGGAAATTGTCTTAGTTTGAAAGACAGGTGTCTGCTAGGGAGGGCAGGGCCTCCCTTGGAACGTGGAATTCAAACCCTCTCCCTCAAAATTACTATAATTTTGAAACGTAAGTGGGCTCTCAGGCACAGGTATGGGGATAGGAATAACAGTTCTTTACTACTACATATAACAAGGCAAAAACCCAACAACTACTACAGTACTACTAACAAACAGAACCAGGAACCTTGAGGGGCTTTGCTTCACAAAGCCCAGGGCAGTCTGATCTCTATGCCCCTGCAGGACTTAGAGAGCATCAAGCTGGAAGGGTGGAAAATCCCGGGCTGGTGCATGAGATCTATCAGAAGCTCCTTCAGTGGTAGCTGGAATGGCGGGGATGTCCCAGCAGGGCAGGGCAGTGCAGAGCTACAGCGTAGCAGAAAGCCTCCAAGCAGTGCCGAAGAAGCAGCGGCGGCGGCAGCAGCGGGACAGGGCCAGCCCAGCTCCAGCAGGGCAGGGGGAGGCGAGCTCAGAATTCCCGGGAACACGCGTAGATGACGATAGATTTCCCAGGACCGGAGTTGGTGGTGACAGTGAACTCCTCCTGCAGCAAGAACAGCCTGCCGTTCTCCCTCCGGTGCCAAGAGTAAGAGTTAGCCTAGCTGGCCCCAGCCCTGTCCTTTACCAGCCCCCAAACCTCGTGGTATCTTTTTCCTTCTGATATCTTTTCCCCTCCAAGAGAAAACTCCCAGAAACCAGAAGAGGTGTAGCCCGGTGCTACAGTCTCCTTTGGTCACTTCTTTGTTTTCCTCAAGCACCCATAAGTACTCAGTAGTTAGTTTCCTGGCAACTCATCGGAAAAATTCTGTAAGAGAAAAAAAAACAATTCTACTGTATTTCAAAAAGAAATACCTTTCTTGATAAGTTAAGCCTTACAGAATTTGATGAAAAAAAATAGTTCCGTCTAGCAATCTCAGCAATTATATTTTAAGGGATATTGAAATTCTGAATTCTGTATGGTTTTAAATCATCTGAAATAAGGAAAGGCTATTGTCAGCATCTTGAGATATGCACAGGTTACCTCTGTTACAAGTTGGTATTGCATTAACTTGCAAAGGCAATGCAGTGTGCTAGCTGGTGTTAAGCGAAAACCATGTTTTTCAGAAGTCACAGGTACTTATGACAAATAGTAGGGAGTGTGAAAAATGCCAATCACTCACTTTTAGAAATTTATGAAAATTTAATAAAGAATAAAAATTGGTTACAAAGAAATTAATACAAATAAAAGTTTAAAAGGTTTTCAGAGACAGGACAAATAAGGAGACAATAAAAGGCAAAATAGGCAGTCTAGACTACCGTCCTTCCTTCCTCCCAAACCTGCTGATTAGAAGAAAGGCGATCTTCAGTAGAAATCTCTCCCTTTTTGAGGACCAAAACTTCATAATTATGCCTGCTTTATCTAAGACAAACTTGTTTTCCAAGATTACTGCTAAGCTCCCCTGGCGACAGGGGAGCCCTGTTTTTCTGGATTCAGAACATTGGTTCCGCAGAGTCTTGCTTTTGTGGATTCAGATCATCTGGTTTCGTGTGGGTTCCGAGAGATATGCATCTGAAGAATCGAGGGGAGTTTTTCTTTTCTGTTGTAAATCTTATCTCTGTGAAACATTCTTTTCTTTCCTTTGAGCTAAAGAAAATACCTTACACACAAATTTTATTAGAACTTAATGTTAAAAACTACATTTATTATATTACTCAAATGTTAATATTGCATAACTTTTCCAACTAGTCTATTATAAATATGGTAAATATCGGCGCAGAGCTATACACACAATATGCCTTTTTTCACAGGGAGGAAATGCTAAGTGTAGAAAGAGAATGTAATTTCCCTGGTCTTCATTTAGAACTTCTGAGAACATTAAATGTAGTATTTTTATTAAAAAATAAATAGATAAATAAATAGATAAATAGATAAATAAATAAATAAACAAATAAAACACAAGAAATATCAGCCAAGTGGGACTGTTTCTGAGTTTGGCTATTATCCATTTTAGATTAAATTAACAGTAGAACAAATGTTAGTTCTTAGAATTCGAAGCTTGTAAAACCATTTTGTACATTGCAAGGTACCAACAATGCCTCCTGAACGTAATCATATGGGATAGCATTTAATGGGATATATTTTCTTCCTGACATGTTCTTCTAGCCCCGTGTTGCTCTGCCTAGCTGGTGCATTTTGTTCAGCTAGGACAAAGAGACAGACACTTACATGCACATCTATAGGCTGATGTCATGCTTGGGTTACAACAGTTTGCTGCTCTTCAGACTGGGACCAATCTTTTCTGATGGGAAAATCAGAACTTCTTTTTCAGGTTCACAATATCTATTAATTTCCCTTCATTTCCTCCTAGTTCTGTTTCTATTTTCTACTGCATAAACTAGGCCTCAGTGGCCTAAAGGTGCTGCAGAATTAAGTTTTATATTTTTAAGACTTAGATTAACAGTTAATGTTATTATATGGGCTTTTTATACATATATATTGATTTTAGCCTAAATTGTAAGAAAAGAACCCTCAATATGATCTGTTTTCAGAATCTTTTAAATTTTTGTTTGATACAATCCAATTATATTTTTTTTAACATTTTACGGACAATGACAGTATTCTTTGTGTGTTAAATCAGTCTTGTAGTACAGTTGCAACATTTTTGCTTTCCTACTGGTTTTTTTCTCGTTAGTTTTAAAGGAAATTTGTTTTCAAATCTTTGAATCTGCTAATTTTTACATGTCTCTGGGTTTTTTAAATGGCTGTAACTTATCAAACTGGACACTAAGGGGTGCTGTTTCATATTCTTTGCGTGCCTCTCCTGTTTGCACACACATACCTGCGCACGCATGCTGCTGCTCTTACACTAGCTTAGAACCTCTACAAGTTTATCACTAAGTTAAAAATGACAACATGAATTAAAATGTAAGCTTTTTCATCTTATACATAGCATCTGACTAGCAGAGAGTGAGGAAAATCACCGTTGCTTTCAGCTATGCTGCGTAGTCATGGTAGTGATGAAGATACTCAGCATATAAAAAATAGGCAAAATAGAGCTCCCTTATAATATGATGAAGGGGATGGGCTCACACTAGAAATCCAAAAATGCCTGTATATAGTGACATGGGAGATATTTGAAATGGGAATCTCCAACCTAAACTCACCTTAAACAATTAAACAGGCCATGGAAGAAAGCTTTGATCATCTGTAACAAAAACCTGTGCTGAATCAGGTCTGTGAAAATATGTGCCAGCTTCTGGGGGAAGAAGCGATTGGAGTGGTTGTACCTGTCATAAAAAAATTCAGCTAACTAAAAAATATATTACCCCTCATGTGCATTAAGTGTTTCTGTTAAATCGTGTGAGAAAAATATGTAGAGAAAAATATTGTCAGAATTATTATAGCTGTTTCTTGAAAAATAGTATGGCCAAGTTGTTCTGTTTTGCAAATCTCAAAGAGTGACTGAAATAAATGCAGAAACCTATGATTAACAGGATTAGTCAGGTGAGATAAACTACATTAAAGGAATCTAGTGTGAAACTATGAAACTTAGGTGTTGTATACATTTTTGTAGAAACAGCACAAATTTAGTGTTTCCTGTTTGTCTGCTAAAGCTCAAAAAGTCATGTTTTCCCTATTTGGTTGTTCCTTACCTTAATCATATTCTATAACTATACATCATGGAGTTTTGTTTTCATCCAGACTGAGTCAAAATCTTTTCTACAGAACTATTCTTGGTTCTGAACATACCACCTTCTAAAAAGGGAATGGTGTTGTATTCATATACATAGGAATTATCACTGAGCATTCTTATTGTCTCCTGCATTTTTACCCCTGCAGGAAGTCCTGGCCCTGATTCTAAAACTGATGATGAATCACACATAACGTATAGCTTTTCCAGCTTGCATGTGATTCGGAATTCTCTAACTAAAATAAATATGGCATGCCACTCTGAATTTAAGTAACCATTAATGTGATTAACTCAGAATTTCAAACTGACATCTACAATCTATGCCACTTTTAAATAGGAAAAATTATATATTTGCACCAAGGAGTGATTTAGTAAGACACCGAGGTCTACTCTGATGACCTTGCAACTCCAACCTTCTTCTGGTTTTGTATTTTAATCTCTCCCACAAAGTTTTGCAGTGATGAGCATGGGACTTCCATTCAAAGGAAATGAAGATTTTTAAAGCTTTCCACATTGCAGATATGCTTGTCCAGTTGCCACATATGACAAGCTGGAGAGTGAAGAAGAAAGTAGGCCTTGCCTGCCATTAACTGTGGCCAGAGGGAAGAATGGTTCATTGGCAGCTTCATAGGTGACTACTGTCTGCCTACATATTCAGGTTTTGTTTGCTCAACTTTTTGCTTTAGTCTTGTGTTTTCTCCTCAAGTAGTCTGGAGTTGCTATCTGAAAATGGAGTTTCTTCAAGTCATCTTAAGTAGTGACATCAAAAAAATGTGTGAAATTAGAAAAATTTTAGCAGAAAAGTGTGTATTCCAGTTCTGTTCATCTTTTAAAGTTAACAAAAGATCTATCTTTGAATAAGTTAATGGGATATGTGAAAGACAATAATGGCAGTGTGAAAGATGAAATGGAAAAATAAATAAGAAAAAATATAATTCAAGATAAGGGTTGTTCACAATGATATCACGTGGTTAAAGACTTGCCCAGTAAAGTAGAGACTGGAAATACGTATATAAGTACTACTGAAGGCAGAAATAAATAAATAAACTCTTCAGCTTGCAGAGTTTATTTGCCTACCTGTGGAATACACTGTAACTTTCTTTTGCAGCCCTGTTTATACTGATGTTTCAATTTTCTTTTAGAAAATATTTCAAATGCTTTATTCTGCAATCATCAGCATAAGGCAACATATCATATTCATCGGAATTTCATGCTTATTTAATGGAAGATGAAAGCTACATTGAACCTCTGTTAACAGATCTGTACCTGGATCCATTTAGATGCACATGCCATGGTGGTAAATGGAGGTAGCCAGAAAAGTGGGATCTAGTAGCAAATACGCATTGCACAGTTCTATCATTCAACATCACTCAGAAAAATTGTCAGTAGTATGTTTACTAATGGGTCTCCACCATGTTCACTCAGTAACAGAGCTGCACAGTGGCGGGATCTGGCAGGCACTTCTGGAGGTCACCCTTGATTACATCTGTTCAAGCAGCTGGTTTAGTATCTCCAAGGAGAGTTTGCCTGCTGCTTCCCTGGGCAACCTATGCCAATGTTGGATCACATTCACTGCAGAATTTGAGGATTTTTTTTCCCCTGTGTTTAAAAGGAATTTCCAGTATTTCCTTTCGTGTTCATTGGCCACTGTTCTGGAGCTGGTCACCAGCGAGAAGAATCTGTCTTTGTCTTCTTCTCACACACACCTTCATAATATTTACAAACACTGCTGAAGTCCCCCTGAGCTGCTCTTTTTGAGGCCAAAGGCTCCCAGGAGTTTCACCCTCTCCTTTTGTGACAGTCCAAGATCTTTGTTATCTTCATGGCTCTTTGCCTTTTGCTCAGTCATGCTATCCATTATGTTCATGTCTCTCCTGAACTGGAGAACCCAGTAGTAAAACAACAGTCAGGTGTGTCTCATCAGTGCCAAGTGGAGGTGAAGAATCACTTCACTTGACTTTCTGGCTAACATATTCCTGAAGGCTGTTGGTATTCTTTTCCGCTGGACCACTTTGTTCATGAACAGTTTGAATGCCCAGAACATTTTCTGACAAGCTGCTTTTCAGCCAGTCAGTCTGAGGCCTGTGTTGGTGCTTGTGCTTATTCCTCAAACAGGAGAATGGCTTGCCATTCAACCTTTCATTGAACTTCTAGAAGTTCCTGTTGGCCAATCACTCCATCTCAGGTCTCTCTGGACTGCAGCAAATCTACGTGGTCTATCAACCACTTTTCCCAAATCTGTATCACATGCAAAATTGTTGAGAGTGCACTCTGGCCCACCATCCAAGTCATTTAAGAAGACACTGAATACTGTTGGCACCAGTATCTACACCTGGGATACTACACTGCATACTGGCCTCCAGCTGGACCTGGTGGTGCTGATCACAACTCTGTGGGCCCACCAGTTTAGTAGTTTTCAGTCCACCTCAATGGCCACTTATCCAAACCCTAGTTCACCAGATTTTTTTAAGAGAACTTTCCAGGAAAACATGTAGTAGAATTAAGTGAAATTTCTTGTTGCTGGCAGTGATGTGTTTTACTTTAGGCTTGATAAGACTGTTCTATACACTGTCTCTTAGAACCATCTTCTGAAACACAGAGGCTAGAACCAATTACTTTGTTATTTAAACTTGTATCTTCTAATATACCAGTCTCATTCCTTTACTATCCAAGAAATTGTCATTCCTATGTACTTCAAGATAGAAAATATGAAAAAGAAGGTTGGATAAATTTTCAGTTTCCAACAAAGTTAAGATATGGAAGCTTTTCTTCTTTCTTTTATGGAAGGTTTTTCTTAACTATTTTTTCATCAGCAGTTGTTCCTTTTCTTTTCTTAAATTACTATATTGAAATGGCAAGCCAACAGACAAGTAAAAAAACTCACAGTGAAATAGAGAAAGCAGTATTTTGAAACAGATGCTTATAGAAGCCACAGTGTCTGTAGGTATCTGCAACAAAAGAAATGTGGCCTACAGCACAGTTTATCACATGACACAAGGGAAAATGCTTAAAATACGAGTTGTTTGGCAAACACTGAGATGAAAGGAAGATTCCATGTATGACAAAATAGCTATCGGGATGCAGACTGAACAGACATAAAAATCCATGATCTGTCTTACATTTCACATGCAACAATGTTTTGCACAGCTTAGTTTTCAATGAGCACTGTAAAAATATTATTTTCAATATGTAGAAATATGTGCACACTCTCCATCATGTTTGTTATAGTGGTTCTAGAGCAGGAGGTCATCCAAGTGCAAAATACTTCCCTCTGTTATCTGATGTCTACTTTACTTTATACCATCTGCTGGTTGCTGGGCCCATCTCAGCTGTGGACAGATGATCCATTTCAGATGCCTGCCTTCTCTTTGCCAAGGCCAAGCACTGGCATGATCTAATTGCCTGTCTGGTTGCTTTCTTGTTGCCTTTGGAAGGCTGTGCTCTCACTGCGGCTTTTGTGGTTGTTTCCATCAGGCAGTGTGGTCCCTCTCAGAGGCACGAGCATGCCAGACAAACCTTTTTGAATCTGTGCCAGACCTCTTCCTTGGGAGATGAAGCCAAATATCATATATTTAAAACTGTAATGCTTTACTTGTCCACCTAGCTCCTGTCTCCTGAAGTCATTACTTGTGGTTTCACTTCACTGCTAAAATACTCTTCAATTTTCTTGCCTTTCAGCTCTACCTATTTTCAACTCTCTGCTTAGCAAACTCTTTGTAGTTAAAATGGAGAGATTCTGCTGTTCTACTTAAGACTGCTTATTTTTTGTTCTTTTTGTGTAATAAGGAAGCAGAATGTGTTTCTTATTAAATGTGAAATGCTGTTCAAATAATATTTAGGAGCTGTCGTAAATCAACTAAAGCCAGGCTACTTAGAATTATTTTTAACATTCTGTGTCTAGCATAACTATAGTAACTATACAATATAGTGGACAATTAAACCTATATAGTGCTGCTATTAAAAATGCTATTAAAAAAACATTAAATTAATGGTCCTTTCAAGATTTTGATGCTCATCTGCATACAGTGTTTCCCTAGTAAGATACTTATCTCACCAATGATTGACCACATTTACACAGCTTGCTCTATCAAGAGACACTCTGACTCACTATTAAACAATAGTCAGTTAAAGATCTTACTCTTGCTTCTCAAGATTCACAGTCATTAAGGTTAAGTCATCTTCTCACAACAGATAAAATATACTCAAGGTAAGAACAGAGTCAGTCAGCTTTCTCTTCAGGCTTTCTGCTTAGCTTGAAATAAATTGTCACTCAGGCTTCAGTAGCACATTCCATTTAAACTACATCAATACACAACGAAATATATTCATCTCATATAAATCACTAGATATCCAGCACAAATAGTTTTGTTTGGTTAAATTCAAATATGTTTACTAAAATAGCCTTGATTTTCCAGACAAAGATATTCACACATCTACAGCAAAAGGAATGCCTGCATTCACAATCAACCAACACTCTTTCTTGTAATACTATGAAGCTATATTACTTCAGCAAGTCTGGTTGTAGGACAAGAAATGAAATCTCTTAAAATATTCTTAAATCTTCAGATTATTGTAGGAATTGAGCAAACAATTTAGCATATTTATATATGAATATATATGAACCAGAATAATTTACTTCTGCTTCTCTTTAGAATGACTGTTGCTTATTTTGGTTTGTTATTTGGGGTTTGGGTTTTGTTCTCACATATTCATGTGTTGAATAAAAGGGAATAGGCTTTTCTCATGCTATACTAAATGTGACACAGTTGGGTGTCATGACACACTATCTGACTTCATTGGTCTTAATGAACTCTAGCAGAAAAATCTGTGTACTGGCAGCACTCTTAGATGTTTCCTAACATTTGGGCCTGGTTTAATTTATTTCTATGTCATTATCAATGTCTTTCTTATTTTAAGAAGTTGAGTAGTCTATACTCACCTTCAGTATACTGTGTACTCTTGTAATACACTACCATGATAAATGAAAACTTACCAAGACACTCAGTACATGCAGAAGCAAAAACTATTGAAGGAGTCAAGAAAAAGTTGGCATGGTGTGTTGATAAAAAAAATTATCTGAGAACTATGTTTTAGGATTGAAGGATACACAGAGGTCCAATATCAAGATAGTTGGGGCACCAATCCTGCACTTTCACTGGGGATGAATATTCTAAAAGAAGACAAATGGATGAAGATCAGTCTGTAACTAGGACTGCTGTTAAACTAGCAGTGAATGAAGAAGGAAAAAAGGCAGCAAGAGGAGAGAGAGATACAGGGCTGGGATGCAATTTGCCTGTAACTCTAGAGACCAACCAGTGTGAATTGTCTAAGTCAGCTGGAAATTATCATCAAATTATTTTACATATATATATATATATATATATATAAAGCCGTTATTCATTTGGCATTTCCTTTTGAGCAAGGCACTGGCTGCTTTATTCTAAGCTAAATTCTTCTTCTGCACCAATGACCTGAGCTATCAAGTCTGTAAATGACATGGTTTAGGATTCATACTGCTGCTAACAGTAACAGTACTTTAAAAAATATTAAGATAAAAAGTTAAGAATGTTAAGATCAGATAAAAAATAATTATTCTACTGCAGCATAGTGCTATTTTATAGTGAAGAGTTAAAAATATATGAGAAAGAGTTCTCTGAACATATAGATCTCACTTTGATTCATAGTGTCACATATTTGCTTATTCTCAAAGAGAAAAGCACCTTGAACTGACAGACAGTAAGATAAAGGATTTACTGCTATATTTACTTTTATTAAGGAAATTCTCTTTCAAAGAGCTAAATGGCTTAGTTATATTGGTTGCATTCCTTTTGGAAGAAATTTATAACACTTCTCCTGTCAGTCTTATACACTGTTTGAGAAAATGGCTTGATTTACCAACTTACTCATCTTTTCCTATTTTCATACAGCTGAATTAGTGTTTTAAAAGAAAAAAAAATCTTTTCAGTTTTATGATCTGGAACAAAGCTAACATGAGTTTTCAACTTTATTAATTTTTGCCCTCCTGACATCTGTTTTGAAGGCCTTACATGCACTGAATGTTACATGCACTGTTGTCCCACCTTTTCTTCTTTCCCTTAGTATCACAACTATGTTCTACTGATGTCATACACAAGGAAAAGAGGAGAAGATAGGTGTGTAACTGTTTTACATAACTTTGAAAGCATTTTTTTCTAATAGTAGCTGTGGACTATCAGCATCTGCACAGTGTTAATAGCATACTGTTAGTCTGTATTACTTTGTTTTAAGCTTTTCATGTGGGCATGGGAAATATGTGAAAGCTGTGGTACATTACCATGCTTTGTTGATCAGGTGTACCTCTGGAAAGGCAAGTACTTTATTCTGTAACTCAATGCAGCCTTGTAACCAGTAGAGTAATTGTGTCCTTTGCAACACTAAGGAGTCCCCTTTGTTGTCTTACACTCTGAGAAAGTGTATTTTGCGCATAAAATCCTCAGTTTAAGGACACTTGCTTACACACAAAAAGTTACATAACTTTATATACTTACTGTAAGACAGTTGTACATCTGTCTAACCCATCTGGATGTTAGGAGTTTACATTGTGATATTTAATAAAATCTTTACTAAGGATTAGGAAAGTACTTCAATAATAAAAGTAGTATAAGCTTTATCAAAATCTAGGAATTTACCTCCTAATGAAGTGGTTAGCATCTTTGTGGCTAAGAGGTTTTTTTTTTTTTCCTGTGGCTACCATCTTTTTTAACATATTCTTAATTTTGTATATTCCAAGTGGCAGCCTTTTTTTAGATACATTACTTTAAAGAATATTGTTATCAAATGTGTTCTTTATTGCATTCAAGAAGGGCAACTACAGGTCTGAGGGGTCAGACCATCTGAACAACTCACAACAAATCACAACAATTTTGTGATTCCCTGTATAGTTTTTCAAATGCAGTTTGGATAAGAGAAATAAGATTCCAAGAAACAGAGGCACTGACACTGGGGAGTAATGTTTCAGTACTAATCAGGCATATTTAAGACTGTTGGACCATACAAGGTGTGGGAAGAAGATGGAAAACTACCGGAGGATACTCATGCTCCCCTGAGGCCAGTGTGTGGATCATAGTAGAGACTGTGTTAAAACCAGAGTAAGAGTTCCGGTCTATAAAGACAAAAGGATGCTTGAACATACATATACTTTGTTTATCAGATGGTTCCTTCGTGTTTCCAGTCCACCAGTATTCAGGGCCTGATGAGAACTTGCTTCATGATCAATTGTATTAAAGAAAAACTTCTATAGGTTTCAGATGCTTGATTAATCAGCTACAGGTTTTGTGCCCGTCCATGTGGCTGGGGAGAAGGAAGGCAAATACAACTCTCTGTAATGAAGGCTAGTCTTTTTTGTAAACAAAAAAACCTGTTTGATATTTTAATCAGTATCTTCCGAATTACTACTTCCATTTTTCCATGGCAAACATCATCCTCTGTATGATGGACACAGACACCTATCTATTTCCCAGTTTTTAGAAGATCTCTAATTTTAATGATCATACTTTTTCCTCCTTTGTTTTTTGTTTCCTTCTGTAGTTTACATCTTCCTTTAAGTGACTGGAAGCTCTGTCCTCTGCCTTCCAAGACTCACACTCATATGTTTTCCTGATTTTCTGTGCTTCTATATTGGGTAGTTTCAAGGACATACATAGGATAATGGGACTCTGATGAATCTTTGCCCTTAACATAGGGTTTGTAATTCAATTATGTATGTTTGCTTGTTTATATTTAATCTATGATGAGTGTTAATTAGACTCCCGAGTGCCCTAATCATATTAATATTTATTATGTTTTCTCATGAGAACGCTAAGGATGTCAGATTCCCATGGTCAAAGGTGCTATATAATATTTCAAAATGACCACAGAAATATTTGCTTCCTTTTTATTGTGATCTGAGATTTACCCTTGCAATTATAGTAATATGTGGATTGAGTCAACCTAAATTACTTCTAGAATTTCAAAATTTGCATATTAAAATATTATTTAAAGTTCTGTTAAGAAAGGCTTGGAATTCTTCTATGTCAATTTTATTGAGTAACATATTAAATTTGAAATTAGAAACAAAAAAATACACAGGATAACCTCACTCCTTCTTATTAGATCAATTCTAAACTATGCATGAATTATTTTCCTGTATAATATGTATTTTTAAGAACAGATGACAGCAACACATAAAGGTTTGATTGTTGCTTCTTTGGGATCACCTAACAATCAGCTCATGATTTGACATTTGGGAGTTCTTGTGGACTTTTCCGAATTGTGCTGTGGCATCATGTGCCTCTCTCTAATATTTATTATTGGTATGTTATATTCTTGCATAAGGAACCTGCCAAAGAAAATCTGACCCTCTGCTTTATGTGGTTGAGTAATTGCCATGAGTTATTGTCAATAGCTTCTCTAGGGAGAGCTATCTAACTCTGATGAACTAGAAACATTAGCTCAGAACGTGCTTCTGTTCTCATCCACTGTGAATTCATGATATCTGATGTCACAGCTGTTTCTCAGTCTCTTGCATGTTTTACTCAGATGAGCTGTAAGGATTTTGAGTGTAGCTGTCATGCAAGCTTTCCACCAGGCAGGTTTTCATCACCTTGGGGGTAATTCTAGATCTGAAGGATTCCTGTAGGACTTTGTCTATGGTATGCTGTAAACTGAACACATCCCTGAACAAAATTACAAGTGCCTCTTCTGGAAGGCAGCTCTTCACTGTCATTGATCCTTAGAGGCCTCAAATGCTTAGGTTTGTAAAGTGAGTTAATAAAAATCATCCTGCTGTATTACAGCATCTAACTAGAAATGCCATGCCATCAGTGAAAGGAAGGGGCACATAAGGGGATTTTAACACCAAGGTTTATCCATGCCTAAGTGAATCACTTGCTAAATCTCAATCTCTTTAATCCCAAAGAGGTTCCTGCTAAAAAACCAACTTTGCCCTCCAGTGCTAAAAACAAATGTTCAAGGTTGAAAATACTTTTCTCAAGGCATTGGAGTTCTCTAGCACATATGAATTAATATTTTGTTTAATTAAAAAAACAGTGGCAATTATAGCAGTGCATGGGGGAAATAGTATTACATAGACAGCATTTTTTTAGTGTAGATGTAATATAACCTACTTTTTTTTTTCTTTTTCAGAAGCCATTTCAAAATTTTGGTGGATTTTTTTCAGTCTTCTTTTTGCCTTAAAGGTGAGGAAGGCTGAGACAGATGGACAATTTTCTTTGAATAATGACAGCTCCTTGTTAATTTAGTATCTTTTCTTTCACCCTGCCTGGGAAACATCATGTTTGCAGCTTTGGTGCTATGATCTACTCATGCTCCTGGGAAGGCCAATTGGTGTACTGACATCTTGTGTGTGTTTCACAAAGCTGCTTACCTGGGTAGGTTGCACAAGCTTGTCGATCCTGGTGCCTTGAGACATGCCCTTTGAGCAGCAGTCTTCTAGGCAGTTCATGTGCAATGTGTCAAGTCAAGAACCAGTCAGGACACAAGGTGACCTGCCTTTCTCCAACATTTTATCCTCTTTTCTTGGCAAAGCCTTTTCTTACCTAGGAAGGTTCATTCTTGCATCTAGGCCAGGGTCCTGTCATCTGCAGAGTCAGATCGCTTGGAACAGGGTCACAGGGGCCTGTCAACAGCAGCTACATGCCAGACAAGATATCAACCAAAATCCTGTCTCATAGGTGCAGATGACAGGAGCATAATTGTGTTTGACAAGCTACTAAAAGAGGAGGGAGGCAAACCACAGAACTCTGCTTTCTCTTCTCTCAGTGCTTTATTCACATCCTCGCTGAATCTAACATGCTCTGTTAACTGATCATTTTAGGTTGCCGGCATAATGGGAGCCCTAGGGAATTAGTCTGCATGAGATGTAAGAGGCCACTTCTTGGTAATGTATTAGTCATTTCAAAACTTTACAGAGGAAGCAGAAAAAAATGACAAGCTAATTCTCTGATACATTTCAGAGGTATTCAGGCCCCTGTGAGAACAATACCTCTTTTCATGTCTTGGCACCAATTGAAATTCATTTTTCCTTCATTTGAGAGAGTGGCCTGAGCAGAAGCAGAGAGAAAAAGGCAACATGGTCTTCCCTAAGACAAGATCTCTGCAGTTATCAGAGTGAATGACTGCAGTGTGTTCATTGACTATATTAGGAGAGCGTCCAGGGATGCATTATCTTTACAGAGTAGTATGTGTTCAGTCTGTCTTTTGGAATTCTTCTCGCCTTGATGAACCTACACTTTAATAAGTAGGCAAGCAAGTTTATGAGGACTGTATAACATTTGATTTATTGGGAAAGTATGTGTAAAATAGGGTCATCTAGCTGCCCATTCTATGTAGGAAATGGTATTCAAATGAAAGAAGCTAAATAATATCATAGCATACTATGGGGATAGGGGCTGGATATTTTCCCAGCACCCTATTAGCTTGTTCAGCTCTGGTAGGTATGGGTAAAGGCAAACATTCCATGATGGAACAAGTAAAACTGAGAAGGCTGGCATTAGTTAATTAGAGCATAAGCCAGTTTCAAGATTAGGAGTTGTGATTAAAATTGTGATTATATTATAGTTGCTGACAGAAAATTTCAGTAAGTGTTACAATACTTTAAGTGTGCATAATTATTGAACAAACCTATTTCAGTGTAGAGCCAATCAGCTTTAAAGGATAATAAGCTGTATAAACACCATCTCAATGAGTAAGGTTATAGACAAGGCTTCGAAAACCTGAGTTGGGCTTCTTTCAAAGCTCAGGCCATTAAAACTTTTGCCAGAAATTGAAATAAGCTGAATTTTTACTATAAACCAAATTAGGAAACTCCACTGAGATAAGTTAATCTTTTCCTTAGCCTTTCAATGTTCAATCCAATTATATATTTACCTCATTCTATTTTCACATGCTCTTCAGAGAACTCCTCTGCAAGTGGCAGAGACATTTCTTAGACTCCTCTTCTGGATGCTACTTCTTGTCTTTGGAAACCAAGCGAATTAATGGAGTTATTAAAAGCTATATCTATGTCTTCCCCAGAATTTTGTCAAAGTAATTCAGCAAAGTATTTAAGCAGTTGATACCAAAAGTAAGTATTCAAATTGTAAATGTGAAAAAATTGCCCCTTCTTGAACTGAAACTTCTCCATGGTCAAGGTATTCAATGCCTTAATGCTCTTTCCTAAAGATCGATCTTACGTCGGCCTTCATGAATCCTCCAGGCCCTGATAGCCCATGAAATTCCAGAACAAGGGCTGTTTTCAGTCCTCATCACTGGAGGAAGTTCAGGTTAGGAAGTATTTAAACAAACTGGACACAAGCCAGGTCCACTGACCCTGATGCGGTGCACACTAAGTGCTGAGAAAGCGGGGCCACGTCACGGTGAAGCTACTCTCTGTAAACTGTGAATGGTCATAGCAATTAAGATAGTGAATGCCATTCCCATCTTGAAGAAAGACAAAATGTATGATTTAGAAACCTAGAGACAGGCCAGTGAAAATAGAGCACATAATCCTGGAACCGATTTCTTAAAACATTAAGAATTAGAAGATGACTGGGAGTAGACACAGATTTACATGGGGAGAGGTCAAGCTGGACCATATGATAGTCTACAAGAAACCAGCTGATTCAGTAGATAAAGGGAGAACAAAGATTCTGTTAGGTCAAGTTCTGTAAGGTTTTTCACACTGTCTGTCATTTACAAGCTGATTGAAAAACATCCTAGATAACTGATCAGTGAGGTGCACTGAGAACATGTTGAGCCATTGAGCTCAGCACCTGTGATCAGCACCTCCAGGTCCAGTTGGAGGCCAGTATGCTGTGTTGTACCCCAGGTGTGGATATTGGTGCCAACAGTATTCAGCATCATCCTAAATGACCTGGATGATGGGCCAGAGTGCACTTTCAGCAACTTTCCAGGTGATGTAGAGAGTACATCCTAATGTAGTTTAGGAGAAGTTGTTGATAAGACAGATGGACTTGCTGTCATCCAAAGAATCTTAGGATTGAAAAATGGGCAACAGGAACTTCTAGAATTTGTGGCAAGATAGTGGCAAGATTTTCTCCTTTTAAGGAATAAGCCCAAGCAACAGCAAAGTCTGGTGCTGGTCAGATAGAGAACAATATGTCAGAAAATCCCCCAGGGATCCTGGTGGATACAGTGTTGACCACAACCAGTCTTGTGGCCTTGTGGTAAAGAATTCAATCAGCCTTCTGGGCTGCATCAGACAGAATTCTTAACCTAGAGGAGGCTCAGAGGGATTTCACCAGTGATTTTTAATATCATATGAGAGGAGGAGTGTGAAAATAAGACAAGGGCAGTTTTTTGTCAGTGGTGCTCAGCTTGAGAAGAGCAGGCAATGGGCACAATTGGAAAGATTGGAAATTTGGAAAAACTGGAAATTTCATTTAAACATAAGGAGAAAAGAAGTCAAATCCAAACATTTCCACTGTGTATGTGATCAAGCACTGGGACAGGTTGCCCAGAGAGGTGTTGGAGTCTCACTCCCTCTCTCCCTCCCTCCTCCTTCCATACTGAAGCTGGTCATGGCCCTGACCAACCTGCTGCAGCTGATCCTGCTGAGAAGAGGTGGATGAGATGACCTCCTGAGATGCTGAAGATTTTCAGCCACTGTCTGGTTCTGTGATTCCATGATTGGCTGAAAATACTGATATATTTCATTCATTACACAAAATAAAAAAAACAATACCTGTGGGATATTTAATGCCTTTGGTGACTTTATTTAGACTGATGCTGTATTGCAGCATGGAGTAGTAAAACCTTCAGTTATATTTCTGTGTATGCAACGTTAGGGATTATTACTGCATAGAAATAATGGTAGAGCAAGCATTAAAATATTACATGATCCTTAAAAGCCAAAATACCTTTCTGGCAAGGCCTGCATATCCTTAATTAGTTGCATAGAACTATTTACTCCCACATTTCTACAAACGGTACAGAGTAGAGCACACATTTGTAGTGGCTTTGTTTCTGCAGTTTCAAGGTGTCTAAATGGTGATGTGTTGGTGGAAGCCACAGCAGAAGGAGAACTGGTGGAATCAACATCTTGTGATATCCCAGGGCTCCAAAACACGAAAATATAAAGGTTTTTTAACAAACAACGGAAAAACAGAGGTTCACAGGAGTAAGTATATTTCTATTTCAAATGGCATTTTCATGATGGAAAATCAGAATTGTGTTGCTAGTTTCCTCAGCTGTGCTTTCTGAGATGTGAAGCATCCAACCATCTTGTCTTGCAAATCGGTTCTTTCTTAGAGAATGTCTTTCACTGTTAGGGTATCATGCAAGACCCTGAACATTAACACTTAAATTGAACTCTCTGAATATTTATCACTACAAATTTAAAGCATTTTGGCTTCAGCTTATGTGACACCATTCTGCAGATATGTAAAAGACAGAGAGAGATTATAAACTAGATACAACAAATGACATGGGATTCTCTTACCTTTAATAGAACCTTAATTTGCAAAGCTGCACTGGCTCTCCTGTACAAGAAAGATCTGGGGTCCAGAAATATGACTTTACCAGGCATCTCCCCAGGCTAAAGGCTTAAAATTAACATATTTCAAGTATCTGTTACAAAGCACATACAATGACTAAAAGGTATGTCTTCAATCCTGCTTCCATGACAGGCTGCTATGAGCAACTCCAATACAATCAAGACACATTCCTGAAAACAACAGCCTATGGCATACTTTTAAGAAGCTGAGAAAAGTCCAAGATATTTTTTGTTCTTTTGAAACTGGGAAATTCAAAGGAATTTGAGTCTCTACTGCCTGTCACTTGAATCAACAGGTGACCTGAGACAAATACTGAAGTCACCCCATTTAGAGTGGAGACACTTTTAACAACTTCTGTGCTTCAGTGCAGAAAATAAGGATAAGACTCCTTAGCACTAACTTAGCACAGAGGACTGGGATCTTCCTCCAAGGAATGTTTTTGGTTTTTAATAAATACTCTATAATCTAAAAGTCTGTGTAGTTTGAGTCTCTGAAGTCCTCAGGCTTTTTTCAGGAGGGTATAACGAAGGAGTAAGCAAGGTAAGGGAGGAGTAAGAAGGGACAGAAGATCATCTAGGATTACAGGGCAATTTTAATTTAAGGGAAAGAAGAGAAACGTGGCACCATTTCAATTCCTTTTTAAAAAGCACCAAAGAGTTTAGCACCTGTGCCTGAAGAGATGAAATGCAGTTAATTTTGCCAATTACCTGACCCATGTGTCAAAATTTCATTTTCAGTCTTGTTTGATGAATTTATTTCCACAGTGGACAGATTTTTGAAGCACATATATAAAAACTAAAATCTGAGACATTTTCTCTCCCTCTCAACAGATATTTTTATTTAAAATACTGTAATAGAAAAGTTAAGAGTACTTAAAATCCTGAAGTTAGTAAGTAGTAATAACAAAAATATTCTATTTTAATTATGTCAGTGAGCAGATCCGCATAATGAACAAAAAATAAAATGCACCTGCCACTCAAAGTATTTTCTCGAGTAGGAATCTGTGCACAGAAATAAGGTGTGAGTGTGACTATGCTCATGTGGGATGGATGTACTATGAAGTAAACTGTCAAAAAAGTGATGTAAAATTAGTGCAAGAGAAACCAAGGTCAGGTCTTGTCCAATAATGAGAGAAGCTAAGTAACTAGTTTGATTGAACAGAAATAGGGGGTTGGACTGTACATCTGTATTGCTATTCCTTTCACGTTAGTACCAAGAAACTCTGGAAAGTGCATCTTAAAAATGGAAACTGGATTTTTAATAAGTGGAATAATTTCAAAGCAATGGAGCAAGATTGAAAGGAACTTACAGGGTTTTTTGCAGGTAATTTCTGCCAGCCAGAACAGTTTCTGTAACTGATCTGTCCAAACCCCACAAAATATTGGAGGAAGATTTTTTCAACAGAGAAATTGTATCATCAGGTGAATTTATTGAGATAATATTATTTTTAAATTTCATGTGCAATCAGCTGTTTGGTTTTTTCGTTGTTTTTTGAGTGGGTTTTTTTTGTTTGGGTTTTTTTTGGTTTTTTTTGGTTTTTTTTGTTTGGTTGGGGTTTTTTTGGGTTTGTTTTGTTGTGTTTTTTGGAACAAGGAGACTTATTATGTGAAGTTTGTTAATGAAAATAAATGTTGCCCATCCCAAGATCAGTGTTTGAAGAACTGTACGGATGTCTCTCAAACTTTGTTGCTTTCTTTTAGACCTGAACCATTGTATATCCTATACTACTACAGCATCACAGTGAAGTGGTTACTTTTTCCATTTATGTATAACAAGGAGGAATAATAATTTTTATGATATTACATAAATATATTTTTAGATACAGGCTAGAAATACTATGTTTGGACTAGAAAGTTAAATTCTCTCTCTTCAGAGAATAAATAAATGTCTCTATTGTATCTCACCGTGGTCCTGCCAACTTGTTAAATATTTTAGAAAAACTTTATTGTAAATTCTCTGCTATGTATGAGTCAAATTGTTGCACAAAGGCCTTCCTGTCAGTAGGAAGTTTGCCTTGCACTGCATGGAACTGCATTTGTTTATTGAAAAGAGAATAATTTATCACCACATTATTTGTTATTCTTTGGCCTTCCGTTTTATATTCAATAATGAATAATTAAATATATTTTATATTTAAATATAATACCCATTTGTATTTATGTGCTTTTTGCACATTTATCTGGCAGTAAATCAGTCATTACTTACCCACAGGAGGAAAATTTGAAGTTTTATCTTAGTGGAAGATGCTATCTGAAGAACTTTTAAACAGTTTTTTTGCAAAACTGAAAAAAATGAAAGCACATAAACACCATTATCCTGAGACTATTAGTGTCTTAACATTATTCTAGGAAATAATGTCTTCTAGTGATGTTGTCATTTAAAGACAGATAAAATACCTGTTTCTAAATAATAGAAAATATTGATTATTGTTAAATGTACACTTACCCTCTGAACTAACAAACTCACTTTCTGCTGAACTGTGAATATGGAAAGCATAGAAACCTCTCAAAAATTTAAAGCAGAGAATTTGCTGTTTGTTAAATAGACAAAATTCTAATTAAAATACTTCTGTTATTCAAGGAAAGTGGTGCCATTTTAAGAGCTGCGTGCCATCAATTTTATACAAGGTTCTGCATGCGCATGTAATTTTATTTGAAAATATTTATTTCTTGATAATGACTCAATGGAAAGAAAGAAGTAAAGAAAGTAAATTTTTAATCTTGATAAACTTCCCCACAGCACTGTGCATTAATTCAGAAATTAACAACAGTGAGTAGCGATATTACTCAGCACAGCTCTAAAGATAGGATCGTAAATAAATAAATGCATTTCAAGAATCATATTTTTGTTTGTTTTCATTATGCTGTTTATTTATAAACATGCCTGCAGAGCCATCTGTCTCAACTGCTCACTATGAGGTCTTCTTCTTAAAATCCCTACATTTGTTAGTACCATAAATGTCTGTACTAAGTCAGGTTGTATGAGGGATTTGGATTTTCCTTTTGAAGTTTCTGGAAGCTATTTCTAAGGTCTTTTAAAGGAGAACAGAGTGTTCTCATTAGAAAATGCAAATCTTAAGTCAAAAAAATAAGCTATATTTGGGGCTGGTTTATTTTATTGGGTTTCAGATGTTAACTTGAGTTTGCAGTCCTTTTATGTGTTTTGATTCAAGTAAGTGTAATGTCCAGTCAGATACAGTCTTTCTTGGTTTTTTAAACTACTTCTGCATATTCCTGGCACATCAATTTGCCTAAATTCTTTACAAAAGTTTTCTTCACTGACATTTTTATAGTATTGACTAACAAAGGATTTGCCACTTTGCAGTGCCATGTTCAAGAGAGAGTTCTGTGGTACTCAGTAAAGTGCTGTTGACTTTACATTAAGGTGAATACTGAGACAAAGTGAAATGAGTGATTTACCAAAGGCTGCATGCAGATGAAGATGGAAGGGAATTCCAGTGTGAAGCTTCTCAGCCCTGTGCTTTCAGAGCATATATACCCATGCTACTCCTATAAATAATCTATGCCTAAAGTACCAACAAGGAACCCTCTGTGTTTCCACCTAGCTGAAGGAGAAAAGATATGAATCTGCTTGAAAACAGAAGCTGGTGGTATCAAGAATTTGAAAAATGCAATTCTTTTTTGATTAGGGTGATGAAAAATGATCAATTCTTTTCTGAGTAAGAATGTATAAAATATGGGAAGGATATCCTCCTGTTTATGCCATCTTCTTAAACGAGATTTTTCAAAAAAAATTTTTTATGTTGCTCTTCAAAGTTAAATGTGCAATTAGTTATCAACAGTCTTCCCCACTTTTATACAGTTGTTCATACACGTGTTACTCTACTCTTTGTCATCCTAATTAAGAAACTAAAAGGCTTAGAACAACTCTTAGAAGTTAATAGCCTCTATTTTTGCAATTTACCATAGAATAGTATAAAAAAGAATCCTTTTGGAAACTTGGGAGTCAAGTAACAGCTAAGTATCAATATAATATAATTTTCTGATCTATTCCTTCCATGAAGCAGTCAATGTTAAATTTTGTGTAAATAAACTCAAAATAATATCAATATGCCTTCATATCTCAAAGTGATTGTGGAATAAGAGATCTAACACTACGTACAAAGAACTCTACAAGCCTGTGTATCTTTTTTGTTTAGGATTTTCATTTTGGCATAAGCTATTCTAAAAACACTTTGCAATTAAGCCTAAATTAGCACATATATCTGATTTACTAATAATTTGTTTATGAGACTTAGAAACCTAAACTGAGGCTGGAGTACTTGAACCTTAAAGCTGGCAATAGCAGGTTTGTACTCAGTTAGGTGTAAAATGGAACTGACACCCATATCAGCTTAGAAAACAAGAAAAAATTGTAAGATTTACCTACCAAGACATTGCAATAAGATGGCAACTAGGAGTTACTGTGGAGTTAATGATTAAAGGAAACAATTACAAATTAATGTAACTGGGGTTTTTTACAATTTTTTTGTTACTTCTAAGCCTAAAGCAGTAATCTCTGCCTAGACACCTATGTTATGTTTGTTATGTAAGGATATTTATTGCATAAGAAGTAATTGCTTGCTCATGCTGTGAGGCACTATTTGGTAAAGTACTCCCTACTATCACAGAAGAGGAGAGATTTAATATAGTAGATGTTTAGTTTTATGCTTATTCACAATGGCATAGCCTGTGCATTTTATTCATGAGACTCATTTTGCCATTAAATTTTATGGCAACTTTAAATTTCCTAACCCCATATTTTAATAGCCAAGTCCAACCCAACCATACAGTATAATGTGCTACATTTTTTTTCACATCAGTGGAGGAAGGAATCCAGGATGTCCTAACTCAGTTTTTCCTTTTGTGTATTTTTCTCTTATACTGTAGGTTATAGCATAAGACCAATGGCTTGACAATTTGTTCGAGCTCTTGATTTTGCTCACATTCTTTTCCTTATAATATTTATATTTTATATTTATTTCTTATTATATACCATTCTCTTGCTGAGAAAAGGACTAGCTCTAGCCCTGAAAGCATGAAGAAAAAGAAAGAATGGGAAATTCTTGCTTCTTGTAGGTATGTAGTAAATGTAGGGCTACAGTTATTATGGAAATTTAGAAGGGAACTACAATCTGGACAAGCTCTTTGGAAAATACTACTTGTTGTGTGCCTGGTGATATGGCACTTGTCAGGGGCACACACAACCTCTGGGGCCCCCAGACTCCCAAGCAGTCACCGCAGGATCAGCGTAGAAAGGAGCAAAGTGGCCTCGCATCCCATCCAAGAAATCCTTTATTAACATAACACGACTCGAACTCAGAGCAGGGGCAAGGACCAGAACAAAGGCAGGGCAGTAGGTTTTAAGAGACACAATCAGGGTGGCCTTGAAGGGCCAATAGGGAGAAGAACGGGGAGGGACACAAGGTGGGGTTTGCAGAGCACAAACCAATGGGGAGGCTAATGGGATAAGATTAATTTAAACAAACCAATGGTGCCTCCAATAATAGGGGATTCCCCAAGGGGCTGGTCCAGGCAGGGGCTGGTCCAAGGGAGGATTGACAAAGAACATTCAGGAATAAGGGGTAGATATCAGGGAAGATTGACAACTTAATGGGTCGGTGCAATTTAGGCTAAACCAACACTGGGGGGGGTGGGGGGGGGAAGGAACAAACCATCAGGGATTAAAACACAAAATTATACATCTGTACCTATACAATTGCTGTATCTTTGAAGAAAGTACTTTTTCCTGAGCCTCCAAAGTTTAGTTTTCTCTCCTTTTCCAATTGTTCTTAATTTCTAACCCCTGGACCCTTCCTGAGAAATTTCCAGAGCTGCCCAAGATTCTCCCCTCATGCTTGTGCTGTGCTAAGCCACTTACTGGCCATCACTGTGGTATTTGAATGCTTGATGGAGTTACAGGCTTCATAAATAATTGCCATCATCAAAATAGTTTCCTTTCCACACTTTGTCTGTTCAGTGTTTCCTCATCTTTTAGAGCCTGCACTCAGGGGAAGGAGTTGCTTTCCAGCAGCTCCTCAGCTGTTTCGGATGGCTGAGCAGGCCTGAAGAACTTTGTAATAAAATTTTAAGTCCAATAGCATTGAATACACCGTAAATTAGAAGGAAACTTTGCAAAACGGTTTATATCTGTCATTTCCTTAATTATTTCCATCTTTTCATCTTAAATTTACATGATTATCAGTAACTGTACTCTACTGTCCAGAACACTGCAATTTCTATGATAAATATACACCTTTCTTGCTTCCAAATTCATTAAGGTCTTTCACTTCCTTTCCATGAAAATCGTGAGCTTTCACTTATTACCTACAAATTGAAGCTATTGCCACTTTGCAAACAAATTATGATTTTGTTTTTTCCTAAATATTATGATTTTGTTCTCTGTTGAACAAATGCCACTGTGCTGAATATATGGCATGGAATTGCTTTTTCTGAGGTCAACCCTGAAGGAAGAACTATTGACTAGAAGGAAATAGGAGATTTCTAGCATTTCCTTCCACTGGAGGAAGCAATAGAAACACATATAAGCACAGTAGAAAATGGGAGGCCAAAGAAAATTTACTTCCTCATATATCCCTCCTTGCTGCTCCTTCTGTTGCCATATGGGAAGCTCAGGAAGAAAATCAGATTACACACATCATGAAGAGATCTATTAATATTTAAATCTGATAGTTTGAGCTTGAATTATCATGAAGAGCACAAACATAGATCAAGGATGAGAAATAAGAGTAGAATGCAATTGTTCAATAGGCATGGTTTGAAGATTCTTGGTAAGACTCCTGTTTGATCTTTCTTACCAACTGGTAAGAAAGTTTTGCTTCAAGAGAGAATTTCAGAATGGAGTTCTGAATTTCAGAATGGTTCATTCTCAGCTGATAACAACAGAGGGCTGTCAGGGCAGTGGTGGTATTAGATTAAAAAAAATGGCATGGAAAAGGGAATTTCTAGTCATGCTCAATCTATAAATTATGTTTTAGTCTGCATTGCCAAGTTTATTACACAGTTAAATTATTCCAGGCTTCTGGAACTCAGGAGGGCTTTGTAACTGTGAAACTGAAAAAATATCGTTTTCATCCATCTAATATTGATGCTGGAAGACTTAAAAATCTTCTAATACAAGTATGACTATCATCAGCTTTAGATGTGAAGCAAGAAAAGTTGTGTATTTGATTTCAACACAGATGTATTCTAACATACATGAAATAATAGCACAGTAACTGTGGTGCGGTTGTGGACTAATGTCAGATACCCAGGTCTGGCAGGAAATTAGTGAGACATCTCAGCCATAATAATGAAAATATAGTGCTATTGACATCCATTCTCTCTTTATTGTGTTTTAAGTAGAATAAAGAGATGTGTACATTTGCAAATATTGAATATAGGGAAAAATATTTGCTCTACACAGTATTTCAAGATTAACAGTAATATAATTGTTTTGACTATCTGCTTCATGCCTGCAAAGAAAGTCCGTGAAAAATACTGTAGGATTTTTTGACTATTAGAATTATGATTCTTTATAGTGTTTGGCAGCTAAAAGAAAGTAAGTTTGTTTTTCTTAGAACAAGATATTTTGTCACTAGCCTTGGAGTAACCATGGGACCTGCTTTCAGTCATACTTCTCTCCTCTATAGTTCATATTTCATAGCCCCATACCCTTCCAGCTGCAAGAATTGGATCTTTACACATGGTTGCACGTGAAACAATTTTGCCAGTGCTATAGTGGGACAAAAAATATAGTTAAATCACAGTAGCCTCCATGTGTGTTCTTAATATTAATAGGAGTGGTTAATAGGAGTATTGGACTATCTACATGTCTCATAGAAAAAGTCAATAGGCTACCAAAACGCATCAAGTGCTAATACCCCTTTCTGTATACATAATCTAGAAAATACATCATATAAAGCATGAGGAGCACAATGTATCTCTTCTTATATGAGATTCATGCAATGCTACAGGCTTATTGACAGAGTGACTGGAAAACTGCTTAAAGAGACAGGGGTTGCTTGTTGACAGCAGCTGAACATGAGCCAGGGTGTGCCCAAGTGGCCAAGAAGGCCAGTGACATTTTGGCCTGTATCAGCAATAGTGTGGCCAGCAGGATCAGGACAGTGATTGTCCCCCCGTACTGCTGAGGCCATACCTTAAATCCTGAGCTCACTCATGACGGGAACAACTTTGAGGTGCTGAAGCATATCCAGAGAAGGGCAACACAGCTGGTGAAGGGGTCTGGAGCACAAAACCCTTCTCTCTCTAAAACTCCCTGACAGGAGTTTGGAGTGAGGTCTGTTCTCCTGTTTAACAAGTGGCACGAGAAAATGGCTTTAAGATGTGCCGGGGAGGTTTAGACTGAGTATTACGGAAAATTTCTTCACTGAAAGGGTTGTGAAGTGTTGGAACAGGCTGCCCATGCAAGTTGTTGAGTCACTCTATTGGAGGTATTTGAAAGTCATGTAGCCGTGGAACATAGTTTAGTGATGGATTTGGCAGTGTTACATTAAAGGTTGGACTCGATCATTTTAAAGTTCTTTTTCAACCTAAATGATTTGAAGATTACTATGAGGAATGGCTGAGAGAGCCAAGACTGTTCAGCCTGGAGGAAAATAGGCTCAAGAGGATTTTATCAATGTATATAAATACCTGAACAAAGAATGATACAAAGAGGATACCACCCCTTCCAGTGGTGCCAACTGACAGGACCAGAGGCAGTGACACAAGCTGAAATGAAGGAGCCTCTGTCTGAGCATCAGGAAATACCTTTTCATTGTGAGGGTGGCTGAGCACTGTCAGAGGTTGCTTAGGGAGGGCATAGCAGCATCTGCATCCTTGGAGGAACCAGCTCTAGATGACTCTATTTGAGCAGGAACATTGGAAAAGATGACTTCCAGAGGTCCCTTGCAGTACTAATCATGCTGTGAAATTGTTTATTATCAATTACAGATTTAACAGAAATAGAAATAAGATCTTATTACAGGCACATTTTGAATTGATCACTGCAGGGCCTTGCAACAAAAATAGATGGAGGAGTAAGGAAATGCAAAGGCAAAATTAACTGCAGAGCCTCTGTATCTGTTCTGCTTAACATGTTTGTGACTAAGCCAGCTTCATTTAAATGACATTTCGGTTCACTAGCTGTACAAAATATGCTACTAAATAGTAGTAAACCTCATGGCTTTGTACTAAAGCAGCTGAGTGTCCATAACCCATGTATCAACCAGAGCCTTCAGCTCTTCACCAGTTGAACTAAAATGAAAATAATATAAAATATTTCATATTTTATAACAGTTTTATTATATTAGTTGCCTAAACAGAAGGAGAGGGTATAGTAGCATCAAATTGCAATAGTCTCACCTCTTACTATATTTTTATAAGGCATTGGCAAACAGCCCAAAATTATATTGATGTGAAGTCTGATTTGCCAGTATTGTGGAATTTCTTCAGTGTTGGACTACAGCTGGAAGGTTTGAAAGTGTTAGGCAAAGTTAGGCAAAGTTAGGCAAATTTAGTGCTGTGAATTCAAGAGCTGAAGGCAACACTTCCTCTAGAGCAACCCAGAAGTTAATATTTTATATCCTTAGACAGACTATGCTCTCTTCTGCATATGCATGTATGTATGACCAGTATCAAACAGTTCCTCACTGTTTCAGACACAAAATAATTGAATTTCATCTAAAGTCAGTAAAACGAATGCCTTAAGTTAAAAAAATTCACCTTTATTATGTTATTTTTAATGAGACTTTGCAGTGACACCACTTAATATTCTAAAATAAAATCATCCAGTAAGAAAAAAATGGTACTCCTAAATCCCATTATTCACTACTTAATCCAAAGAAGTCATGAATTTAAATCTTAAAGCAGTATTTACTATGTCTTGTAGTTATCTGCAGCTTCAGTCACTAGCAAATCACTGGAAGATACAGCAAACAAAGCATGGAATATATGTCTGCTGATAGGCTCCTTTTAGTGAAAGGAACAATTGATACGGACTGATGGCAATCCACAGCTGATGTGGATCATCTGATCTCAGTTGTGGTGTTGTCATGTGGAAGAATAATTTCTCAGTCAAAAGGTACGAGGTCTGAAGTTGTAAAACTTGTATCCTGATTGGAGTGCTTAACCTTCAGAAGTGTATAGGGTGGGATCTGCAAGGGCCACTTCATGAGACACGAGTTGCAAGAGCATTTCTTTAAAAGGATCATAAATGAAAGATTTTACACAGAAGAATCACAGAATCATCAAGGCTGGAAGAGACCTTTGAGATCATCAAGTCCAGCCATCATCACAGCATCACCATAATAACCCTTAAACTATACCCCCACGTGCCACACCCAGACATGCCTAACCACTCTTTCAGTGAAAGAAAATTCTAATATCTGACCTGAACCTCTCCTGGTGCAATTTAAGGTCATTTCCTGTTGTCCTTTCACTTGAAACAGTCAGAAAAGACTGATCACCTTTCAGATAGTTGTAGAGAGCTGTAGAGTAATAGGGTCCCTCCTAAGCCTCTTCATTGATTCAAGCATTTGCTCTGGGGTGATGAGCTGCCTGTTTAGAGCTACAATATATTATCACAGTGATTTTACTCACAAAGAAACTTGCTGCACAAGTTGACAAAGTTAGCAAACACGGAAATGCAGGAAAGTTGTCACTGCTGCCATGACATAAGATTTTCACTGTTTGCTTTCAACTTTGTGCATAGATGTAATGTCCAGTATTGAATAGCTCTGCCAACCCTCCTCTGCAGGGCCATTGCAGTCAACCAAAAATTTGGTCTGAGATAAAACTATCCTTGGCTAAATATGTCCGTCAGTCTACAATAACAGCAGCTGTAGAGAAGAAATCTTAGAAATTTTGTTGCTGAAAGGAACATTATGAGACTGTTTATTTTTGTTGCACTGTTGGGATTGATTGACAGTTGTAAATGACTGAAGTTTTATTTTTCAGAAATTTAACCAAGATTTTTTCAGAAAAACATCCAGAAACTAAACAATTGAATTAAAAGTATCTCCACAGGTTTTAATCTGACAGCTAAACCCATCAAAAAAACTAATAACTTAGCCTACTCTGCTTCTGACTGATTTCAAAGCATCAGGGAAGAAAAGCTTTTAGTTTTAGCAGGATGACCAAGTAACAAAATTTAAGGCAACTTTTATTTTGAGAAGTCATTTAATGTTACAGTAAAAGAATTGTTTGGTTTTTTCTACATTTTTAATCAAGCTATGCATTCTTGCAGCAGAAAAAACCAACAGCCTTCTGGTCAGCGTAAGGTGGAATGTTGCTAGCAGGGCAATGGAGATGATACTTGTAATCTGCGCTGGTGAGACACGTCAGTGTGCTGGATCTGTTTCTGCAGCTGTCTGTACAAAAAAGATATGTAACTACTTTGTTGGATCCAGTCCAACAAAGGGCAGGATGGTAGCACATGGGCACAAACTGAAAAATGTGAAACTCCATCTGAACAGAGAAAAACATTTCTTTCCCATGAGGATAGTTGAACACTGGCTCAATCTGCCCAGACAGGCTGTGAAGTCTCCATCCATGGAGATTCTCAAACAGACATGATCCTGGTAAACCTGCTGTTGACCCTATTGCTCAGAGGCTGCAAGGCTACACTAAATCATCTTAGGAAGTCACTCCCAACTTCAACTTTTCTTTAATTCTGCCTCTGTTGATAGTCTCTTGTGATGAACAGACTATGAATGTTTTGTTGTTGGGTGTAGCTTGGTTAAGCAGCCAAATTCTCAGACACTTATCTCCAAAGTTTTATCCAGGCAATCAACTAACTTTTGATTAAACAAGTATGTGATGGCAACTATACTTTTCACAGACCTGGCTCTACATGTAGCACCAGAGATTTTCAGGAGTCTAGTAGAGTTTAAACACATTTGTAATATCTGTCTGGACAGTCTGCACAGCAGTGCTTCAAGTCCTATCTCATACATATGTCAGCATATTTTGGCATAGGGATATCTCTAAATGGGATAGGCATAGGCATATCACTTTTTCCATAGCTGTTCTGTAATATCAGGGAGTTTGCCTCTAACTGTAAACAAAACTAGGAACTGCAGAAGAGTGTCAAAGTAATGAACCATGAATGAAGTGTTTATCATTTTTGAAACTTGTTTGGCTTGATCTTTGAACAAAATTTTAGGTATTATTTCCCTTTACCCAAGGTAGTTGTGAATAGTAAAGCATGTTTCATAGGAAACCACCAAAACTTTCTGTATGTCTAGCACAGCTAGTTGTGTAGGAATATTTATTTGTGTGATCTGTAGTTTCTTAAGGCAAGCATCTTATAGCTCAACTTTACAACTTCATGCATCACAGCCCAAAGCAACTGGGATTAAGCTTAAATACCTTAATTATGTACCTTTTATCATGAATCAAGAACAAGCCAAAAATTTCTATACATCTCTCACTTCAACTCCATCTTTTCATCTTTTTGCTATCTACATTTAAATCCTGTAGCTAAGTTTATGGCGCTTATCACATAAGATAACATATACTAAAGCACTGAATTACAGGTTCATTTGTTGCTCGATAGGTGTAAGACAACAGAAACCATCCATGGTTCCCTGTTCTGTGGGATAGCCCGAGTACAGGCAATTCAGGCACTCACAGAGTATAAATTTGTGCTTTACTTTCCTTCGCACATCAAATGGGGCAGGATTTTTCTCCCTTCTGATTCGCAACAATTTTAATTACATTTGTTTACAAAACCTCGAAACATGCATATGAGAAGTGTGTGTATAGAAAATTAGTGTTACTACTAATGAGTAAATGTATCAGTGATTTTTGAATGTACATATATATTTGAATCTATCTGTAAACTGAATTTTCTTTTTTTACTACTAAGATAAAATTTGCATTGTATATTACAAAAATTGTTCAGTACTCATTCAGTTTCACATATAATTGGCTTTAATGACATGAGTATAACTTCCACTATGCCTGTATTCAAGTATTTTCATGTAGGATGTGGTCATAATAAGAATATTTTAAACTTTTTCCATTTTATATTCAGTTTTGATTGTTTTGAAGTATTTCACTGGATTGGTTCTATCATCAAATTTCTCACTGTGTCTGAGAATTGAGGAAAAACTAGAAATATGAAAGAGAATCTGGTCTTTTTAATAAGAGTGCTAATTCTTAATTCTCAAGATTTTCAAACAAGAAGGAGTGAAATAAAAGCAATGTTGAACATGATCTTAAAAAAAAAAACTTAAAAAGAAACAAAAAACCCTATGAAAAAACTTCTTTCTAAATGGAATATCCACAGGAATTTGCACTCATATTGGAAGCTATTTGAGCTGTTTAATCAGGATGAGAAAATAATACTATTAAAGGAATTTGTGTCTTCATGAGTTAGTGATAGTCACAATGATGTGTAGGAGGCAGGGCAGTGACATACGCAAAGATCATGCACCAACAGCCCACTTTATTAAGACCTCTTTTCCTTACACAGATGAGAAGGCACGTGCAGTCAATCCTCACTGGCTGAGCCAGTTAGCAGTCAGTGAGCAGCCTGAACCCCCAACAGCCTGGGCCTGCTCTCCAATGGGCCTTACTGGCTGAATTACATAATTAAGGTAATTGTGTAAGCAATCATATTTCAGTTATTAAGTTTGGAATTAGTTGTAACTGTGAGGCCTACAGGCCAGCTGTAGGCCACCACAATTCCTCCTTTTTGTTCTTAAATACAAAGGCACCGTTTGTCCTCCTCTGCAGGGCTTTCGCAGACAAGACAGACACAGTGTTGTGTAAAAACCTAGGCTTGGAAAGACCAAATGAGAACTTCAGCTCAATTTGACAGGCCAAGCCCCTTTTCAGTTATCCCATATACTTTTGAAGTTGTAACATTCACTCTTGGGAACTGTCAGGCAGGACTGCTAACAATACAAGTTATCAATTTGGCATGCCAGCAGGCTTACAGCTCAACGCTTACAAACTTACAACTTAACTCTAAAAACAGGAAACATTTCAACTCTCAAAACTGTGGGGAAAAACAACCCCAGTTGTTGCACACAGAACAATTGCTCTCAAACAATCATTGAGAAAAATGATCTGTCTCAAAATCTTCCAGTCAAGTCTTCACATTTAAATATGTACAAAATTTCCATGAAATTCCAGTTCTTGGTGTGGCAGTTGTGCAAGTTGTTTAAGTAACTGCTCCTCAACATCTGCTGGAGCATCGTCATGAGGATATTGTCTCTGGTTCTGAGCACAATGTAGGGCCGGACCGACACACCTGGCAGTTATCTGCTCTGTTCCGGTGTCCACAGAAACAATTGTTTTTTCCACATTGGCCATAGGTTGTGTTCCTTTTTCTGAGAATTGTCTCTGGTAGTGTAGATTTACAGGGACAGTTAGCTTTTAGATGGCCTGGTGTCACGACCCGCTAATGCAGGCGGGAATCGTGATGGTTTGAGTTTGATCTCAAGGCGCAAAAGATATAACAAGGGACAATAATAATTTGCTCAAAAGCAGTACACTTTATTAAGTGCACTTTTGCACAGTACGCGATAGAAAAGAGAGAAAGGGAGAGAGGGGAGAGGGATAAAGTAAAAGAGAGAGAAAGAAATGGGTATAGCTACCAACGGAGAGACGATATCCTCGTGGTCCTGCCAATAGATCCGTCTTCTTCCATGGGGAGATCTCAAAATTTGGGCGATCTTGAGGTATCTCTTATAGTCCTTTCTGAAGCGACAGGCAGTTGGCCAGAAGGTGGGCTCAGCATCAGGTGAATCAGGTGCAGCACTCCAGCGCTTAGAGCAAATAACCACCTCAGGAACAGGTACAGGTACAGGGCAAGCACAGGACAGGCCGGCCCAAGACCAGTCTGCCGTGAAGTCCTATTGTCCAAGCTGGTTCCTAGGGGGATGTATCGGTCCAACGAGCGCACCTGTGGACAATGGCTGGCAGTCTTCCCACCTTAGTCAGGCCAGAACTGCTGCATTGGGGGGGAGGTTTTAGTCCCAGTCCCTTTTGGGGTCTTCAGTCCTTGGCGATGATCGTGAGGCAGATGAGGAACTTAGGGACCGTCCCTTACACCTGGTTGTCCACATCTGTAGCAGAGGGGTGTCACTTTCACAGCTGCTGCAATGGAGTCTGCTAACAAGGGCACGTTGTAGGCATTGGATTCAACTTTGGTGCATGCATTCATCGTCTCATCCAAGGATGCGTTCTCATTTGGCAACAATTCTAAGACTTTTTGACAGTCCTCATAAGCATGTCCTTGGCCAATTGTACAATTATTTGGTTTCTGACCTCAGTGTTTATAATTTGTTTCTCCCACTGCATCTTGCAGTCTTTCTATGAATTGCAAGATATGGCTTATTAATTCCCTATCTGATCTTTGAGTAGGTCTGGGTTGGATTTGCCATGTTACCTTAAACAATACTTGCACCCCCAAATCCTTTACTTGTCCCTGCACTAATGGAGCTGAGGGCAAGCTAAGGGTGGTAGTCCTGAAAGCTGAGACACCCCTACTTCATAATTTGGGTCTTCTTGGGGGACTTTTAAGTTTCTTTGCTCCTGTTTTTCTGCACCACGTTGCCATATTGATTCAAAAAACATATATTGGGCTGTGGTAAGCATTAGTTTGGTAAGCTGTTTAATATTAAAGGGAGTATGACCTCCTCTGTTGTTAAAAATCACAGCATATTGCCAACAGCAGATGATCCCAGACTGTACTTGGCTACAAGCTGATGCAGTTTGGAAAGAACTGGCCACTAAAAAGTGTGTAATTATCTGGTGTTTTTCCACTACCCCTTATTACCAGGCATGCTTCAGTTGTGCCATACGCAGGTTCCTGACTTCTCGATAATGGCACATCAATGACTTCTGCAGCTTCATAATCCCCTTTGATATTGCTGCTAGCTTTACCTGGTGCCAGGCGCTGACTGCGTAAGGCATGGCTGTTGGTAGCGTACTGGTGATTTGTCTGGCTTTGTCTCAGAGGTCTGCAGAAAAATGGTGGCCTTGGCTTTCGATGCCTCTAGCTGGAGGGTGTTCCATGGGTGACTCTAGCTCCAGTAGAAGCAGAGCACACACGGTGGCAACAACAACTTTTGGACCCTGCAGTCCACTGCTGCTTCCAAGTACAACGTTTGCTGGGTACCCGGGCACCCGTGGTGACGTATTTCTGGGATCTGTACCCAAATCAGCTCTGGCACTAGGCATGGCTCTTCCACTGTCAGGTTCTGCTTTGGGGCAGCTAGGCTCAGCTGGGAGGCATCCTGCTGTCTTTATATCCTGGCATGGGATGACAAGGCAGTCTCTAGTGGCTGCAGGGTGCTCTACAGGCGAGGTGCATCCCAGCACGGCACAGCGGCTCTGTCCCGCGCAGCCATAGGGTGCTCAACCGGCAAAGCGTCCCAGCATGGCACGGCGGCTCAGTCTCGTGTGACTGTTTTACTCCCCCACATGCCTGGAGTGGCAGCCACGCCTCCTGCCAACTCTCCCGATGCCCAGTTCTCCTCACCTGTGTCGGACGGCGTCTTTGGTGCCCCCTCCATTGCCCTTGTGTTCCGATCTCTCTGCAGCTGCTTCAGCAGGTCCATTATGAGTCTCCATGACTTGATGCAGCCTCGTCTCCAATGGACAATGCTTGAAGTATGTGCCTGCCAGCCCAGTCCCATGTTTTAAAATCTAAAGCATCCCCTTCAATAATCTCCAGGTTGTGCTTTTTGAACCATATTAGCAGGGCAATTAGAGCCTGGTTGTCATACTTTAAACCTTGTTTCTTTAACATAAATGTCCGTACCTGGAGGATAGGTTCCTTTGGTGTAGAGCCCCATGTTCCCATCTTGGTGGCATCTTCTTAAAACCCTCTAAGAAGGAGGGGGGATTCTGAACTGAGACACAGCTCTCCTTGCCATCTTCTGCAGTTCTACATGCTGCAAGTAGCAGCTCTACACACTGCTTTCCTGCCTCCTCCGCTGTACTGGCGGGGGCTTGTTGAGATCACTTTGGAGGTCAGCAGATGTCGCAATGATGTGTAGGAGGCATGGCAGCGACATACACACACAAAGATCATGTACCAACAGGCCGCTTTATTAAGACTTCTTTTCCTTACACAGATGAGAGGGCATGTGCAGTCAATCCTCACTGGTGAGCCAGTTGCCATCTGGCCAGCCAGCCAATAGCAGCCTGAGCACCCAACAGCCTGGGCCTGCTCTCAAATGGGCCTCGCTGGTCGAGTTACATAATTAAGGTACACTTCAGTTATAAGGTTGGCATTATTTATAATTGTGAGGCCTACAGACCAGCTGTAGGCCACCACAAGTGATAATCTCAGAGTTTAGCAGTCAAGGTATCTGAATGGTAGATGCTAGAAAGCACTGTAGAATGTTAAGAGTTGGAAGGGATTTTGAATCATCTAGTCAGAGCCACTCTGCCACAGGCAGGGATACATCTCCCACTAGACCAGGTTGCTCAAGGCCTTACCTAGCCTGGACTTGAATGCTGCCAGGGATGGGTCATCCATAATCTCCCTGGATATATTGTTCCAGTGTCTATCCACCCTCACATTAAAGATTGTGAATGACTGAGGCATAGATTCAGACCAGCAGGGAATCTGAATTGTTTTTCAAAGAAACAAGCTGGTTTTCTCACCTCTTCCCACAACTCCCTCTTTTTTTTTTTTTTTTACAAACAAGAATATGAAACAGATTACTTCCCATGAATGGAGACAGCAATTAAACAGATGAAACCTTGAGCAACTACTTTAAATTGCTTAAAACCTTTACTATCACCCAAAGTCTGCAGTTGCTGACTGCAACTTTGAGTTTGAAACTGCAGTTTCACCATTTCACCGTGAAAACTTGGAGAGCCTTTCCCTGGAAAGACTTGCAAGTTTACCTTGAAAAGGAGCCCAAGCCTTTGTAAGATCAGATTGGCAAGTTAAAGTCACTTGATTATACTTTAAGTGCAGACATACCTGGATCTGATGGTATAATCCCCAGTCAGCCAGGGCTTAGGCTTGGCCAAAGCGCCAAGGCTTGACTGAGAGGGTTTCCCTAAAATACCTATGAAATTGCTTTAAAACTTTGTTAATATCAGTTAGGAGCATGGGTTTATCTTCCCCACAAGCTGACTATTAATCTGTAGTATCCAAGGCTGGTAGGACCACTCTTGCAGGTACCCATCTTAGACTGGAATCTGTAGAAACACAAACATACCTTCACCTCCAGCTTATCAACGTAAAGAGACCTTCCAATTTTCAATTTTCGAGATTCCTAGTAAGTATCTTAGCTTTATCTAAGTGAGCCTGTGATTCACCAAAATGTCTTTGGATGGGGGTTTGGTTGTTCTGAATGCGATGTAAAAAATTGGGAATATATTTCTGCAGTTTTTTGTGGGAGGTATATCCCATTCCTGCAATCCTTCTTTTTTGGTTTAACAACATGAACTTAAGAGTGCTATGCCTGTTCAATGGGCAATGGCTTGACCTGTAGGGAAATATGGAATACCTGTGACATGATGCACCCCCACAAATGAAAAAAACCAGCCATCTGTTTGGATGTATAGGCCAGCCCATTTCCATGTCTTTATGGATACAAGCACTCCGAGGGCTACAATAGTGGACAAAAAATGACTGGTCATTTTTTGTGCATTCACCTGTATGAGCGGAGGCAAAAATATGTGAAAAAGTATCAATCAGGGATATGCATTACACCAGTCTGCCAGATTTTTGGGGCTTGAAGTCCCTGGGGATTAACTCCAAGTGCAGGCAAGGGTGCTACGTGTTGACAGTTGGCACAGGCTTGCACAATTTGCTGTGCTTGCTTGTGTCTAAGCTGAAATTGTTTCCAAGAAGCTGCTGCTGTCTGGTGAAAAAACCCATGTGACAGATGTGCCTGAGAAAAACATCTGGCATGACAATGGCCCCAGCTATCTGGTGTGCATGGGCATTACCTTCAGAGACAGAGCCAGGAAGACTAGTATGGGAATATACATGTAGGATATAATACCTTTTCGTACTCAACTACACTACAAAATGCAAACACAGTAATTAAGAGAAGAGCAATGCGTTAGTTACTTCTTTGATATAAGCTTCTATTTTTGTCACTATACCTGCAAGACAAGCAGAGTCAGTAATAATTTTAAGTTCCATCTTGAAATTTCTCAAAAGCCCTAACCACAGCTGCTAATTCTACCAGTTGAGAAGGACCATGAACTACTTCTATATCTTGTAGCTACTGCCTGTTACTTTCCTCACTATCACAGACCTACCAGTCTTTCCAGAGCCATCTGTAAACACCATACAGGAATTGGAAGCTGTAACTGGGGAACACAGTTTTCAACAAAATTAAGATAAAAAATGACCATCAACTTTTCTGCAAGCCTGTGGAGCACCTAACACCTGTGTGATCTGTTGCTCTGGCTGTCAGGGTGCAAGGGGAATTAAGATCAGATTTCCTGTTCAATAAGTGGAAAAGGCGGTAGAGTTGTTCAGTTGTGACACCCAAGAAAGGACATACCCACTTAATTGTACCCAAGAGCTTTTGTAAGTCATTGAGTGTGGACACCTGAGATAATGGAAGGCACAGAAAATTGCCATGTTTTGATTTCAGGAGATTCTGTTCCCCGGAACAGAACTGGTAAACAAGATCGTGTTATTGTAAACTAATATATTTTTCTACATGCTTTCCCAAAGGAGGGACTTTGCTTAATGATCCCTGCATGTGACCAATGGGTCAAAGGGGTCCCACCTCTGAGGTGGGTGCATTGTAGAAAAGTAGAAAATAGGTTTAGAGAATAAACCAACACTCCTGCTAGAAGTCACAGTCTTCTGAATGGACTTTGCATCATTCTTTCGAGTCCAACAGCAACATGAGGATTCCACGGGTTAGTTGCAGGAACGATATGGCCAGATTGCAGCTGTTTTTGTACAAGCTGGTGAAATTGTTGCAGCTTTTCCCAAGAGAAGGGCCACTGGTCCACCCACTCAGGGCAATCTGTCATGGAATTTCTTTAATATGCTATTTCAGGAAATCAAACCAAATGTATCAAAAAAGCTCAAAGTTAATTTTGGTAGTTAATTGTGGGGTGAGTTCTGCAGTGATGCAATGTCCCCAGGCAGGCGCAGAGGAGAGCCACTTTTTTGCAAAAATACAGCCTGTTCAAGCAGTCAGCTGGATATCAGCTACACAGTTTTAAAGCATAACAAACATAATTCAGCCAAGCACCATACACCATGATGTGAACACGAGATGGTTATATAACCTGTTTTTCTACCCCTAATCCAGCTGAGTCTCTTTCCCATTGTTCTTTTCTGCTTAGCCTCAGTAACACGCCTAAGCCATGGTTTTACGGGGCCTCTCTTTTATAAAGCTTTATTGTTAACTGTTAGTAACCTCCATTGTTCCCAGTAGTTCATCTTAACACTAGAAGGTTTAATCTGATAGTGAAATTATACATTTATTTTATGAAAAAGGATGTAATAGCCAGAAATAACCTCCTGATTGTTTTCCCTTTACTCAAAAATTATCTCAGTGTTGATGAAGACAAGTGCACGAGCAAGACCATTTTATTTAATTGGAGAGTAAATCATAAATTGGTATAAGACAGAAATAAGCACGGGGACAAGACTAATATTCAAATTAAAGGATACAAAACAAAGACTGTAGTTTGAAGTTCCTCAAATAGTCTTTCGCATACTGAGCAAGCAACATGTTGGAACTACAAACTCCTCTAGAGTGCTTAGGGTCAGCTTAATATCCAGCATGAATGCATCTTTCTGAGACTTATTCCACTCTAAATTTCTTTTGTTACATTTAAGAACCATTCTTTTCTTACTGTTCTTAATTTGCTCTGTCCCCCACCCCCAATTACATTACTTGAAATGATACTTCCCTTTCTTACATCCTTGTCTGAGCAGTGATAAATGACTTCATTTGAACATTAATTGAGGGTTGTAGCTCAACAGCAGCCAGTTTGGCTTCAAGTCAACCTTCCTTGGCAAACCAGGGAAATATATAATGCTGACTGGTTACTCCCAGAGAATATTTTTGCAATTTTCAATGCATATATTTGAAATTCAGCAGTTCATTTTCCCCTAAGGTTCTCTCCTTTTATATTACAAAAGGAAGAGGAAAAAGAGCTAGAGATGAAATCTTGGACTGTAGGTGTGCAGCACTAGGAAAATACCATGCAGGCTGTGGACAGAGGAGCCTAGAAATCATAATTATTTTATGTGGAATAATAGGATGTGATGGATGTTATATGGCAACTTGGCTCAAACCATTTATGCTTTCTATGTACCAGTTGTTTTGGTCTTTGGGAAGATGCTGACATTTACAAAACAACCAATGTGAAAATGCTTCATGTGTTGACAAGACTAATGTTCATCAGGGTCACTGTTCTCTCAGCAAGGAAGAGTGAATTCTCATTTTGAAAATCCTTGTATATAAATTCCGTTACTTAATATAATCCTATAAAATAATTATATTTCTATTATATTATATATAATCCCATATATTAATATAATTCTATGTAGCTAATAATACAATGAGATACATTGATATAATATAATATAATTAATACAGTACAATATAATGATAGCTATTAATTAGTATATTTCTATCCAAAAGGCTAGACTCCACCACAGCACAAACGTGTCTCAAGCAAACGTGGTGCCACTTGCCAAGACTTTAGCCCTTGAACTTGACACAATGATGCTGAAATCAGGTACTTAGGTAAAGAACTGTGTTAAAAGAGCCCTTTCCAATGCTTCAGTTACAGCAAGAGCAAAAAATGTAGACAAAAAACACACACAATCTTCCTCAAAACTGAGGACTACACTGCAGAGTTCAGGTGTAGCCAGTCCCTGTGCAATTTTGAAGTGCTGTTAGTCAGCATTTTTGCTGGTCCCACAATAAGAAGTTAGAAAACACAGAGCATGATGGTAAGCAGAATTAGCCTATGTCTCTTCATGAAATTGAGAAACCCCTGTGCCTTCGTACTTCCAAGTATGGGTAAACATTATTGAAATTACGCAGAAGAAGATTAATCCAGAACTTGGAAATGTTGGTGTCTTTGTATACTTTTCCACAAAATCTTACTTTTTTGTTTGTCACTAGATGACTTGAAGAAATCTTTCAAGATCTGAATATTTTCCTTAAGTAGCAATTGTCTTTTTTATATATTTTTTTTCTTTTACACAGTTCTATGATAAAATGCTTTAGAAAAATAAATACTACAAAACTGAGAAGTTAAATCAGATTTTAAAAACGGAGCAAAAAGAAAGGAGTATTTACAATTATTGTTGATTTATGTGGCAAGAAAGAAGCAAAGAATACAGGAGTACTCCAGAATGCCCATTTTTTAAAATGAAAGTCACTTTTTTACTGTTGTCCTGTGCAATATGAATTTTATGCAGGAAGCAAGTGGCCATCATTAGTCTGTCCTGAGGTTAATGACATACTTCAGAAGTCTTCCACAGTTCTTGTCAACAAGAAGAGTTGACAAGAGTTAATAATTTGGGTATTTTTTAAGTTCTATCAAAAAGCCCATAGGACTGAACAGTAAATTAATCATCAGTTGAAAATATCTTACGCTACTACATGTGTTTAAAAGCCTGAAAAAAGGAAAACCAAGTATTCTTTTTTTTAATTTTTGTCTATTTAGACATTATGACTGAACGTTAATAAGATACTTAACAAATCAATGCTTTCTGACATTCTAAATAAAGATTTTTTGGACATTTGATTCTCTCTAGTCTGTTAAGTGCTTTATTTTGAGGGGAAAAAGGAGAAATGTGAATTAAAATATAGTAAAAAACCTTTGTACTTCTGACTGTAAATTGCAGTTTAAATAAGAAATTTTTTTTTTATTATTTTTATTGAAAACATACTTTTAGGATGTGCTTGAAATTGTACCATGCTATTCTGTTTTCGTGGAATGTTTTGAGTATTTTTATACACCTTTCTTTTATGTCTTTGGGGAGTTTTCCGTATGTTTTTGGCTTTCCATGTGTTTCCTTGACAACAGACATTTCAGGAGTTTTGTTTCCACTTTGTTTTGTTTTGTTTTGCTTTGTTTTGGTTTGTTTTTTCTGTCTGCCAAGTGTACTCTATGTGGTTTTATTTAGTAGTCATATTACTCATCCCTATAACTGAACATGAGTTCTTCTCTCTACTGATGGGCATGTGAGCTCCAGACTGTCCATTAATTTTTCTTATAGAAAGGGAAAACTGCTATCTGTATTAAAAATCTAATTCCTAACCCTCTTACTGAAGTAACAGTACTGTTCTATTTCTGAAGACTGGCGGGTCCTAGGTAAAAGGCTTTCTCTGCTTCCACCCTTCTCTTAAAATGGCTAAACAAGTTTGGTGGTGAGAAGCTTACGCCATCTATATTCACATTATGCTTAGCTACCTAGTTAAATCATCTTGCAAGCAAATCCAGAGCTGCTGGTGGCAGAATGACTTACTGTGTGAGAAAGTTGTGCATTATCGCTCTATCATGTGACTGTAGCAAGTGAAAGCTTTATCTGTCTTCAGTGGAGTAATTGCTTGAATCAGCTTTTGTTCCCCGCCCCCCTTCTTTTTTTTTTTTTTCTGTACAGAGAAATTATGCATTTCATAATGCTTTGGAAAAAGGGTCAAGGTGTGCTGACATCCTCCTAAATGTGTATATTGTTGGACTTCACAGTCCTGCTGTGAAGAGAAGAGTGTATGATTCTTAGTGTTTCAAGGATAGCTGTTAATAGAAAATACCTCTGTTCAGGTGTGGATGGACTTCCCTGGACTCTCCTACAGGGTTCCTCTGGCACTGTCTCCTGTCACATAATGTTAATTGCAGACATTTTCATCTTTGTTTTAACAAGAGTTGTAAAATTGAGGAAGTTTATAGGATATAGAGGAACACATCCTACATTCTTGCTGAGCACCAGACTCAGGAGCAAAACTCTGACCTGCTGGAAGTTGCTGGGAAAATTCTTACTTCATTGCATTGTCAAAGTGTAGACTTTATCCCTTGAGAGCTGTGGTAGCTTTACATGAGAGGGTTGGGTTTTGCCTTCGCAATTTAGCAGAAAGCCTAGGCAACATTATAAAATATTTTCCTTCTGCAGATCACAAAGCACTTCCCAAAATGAGTAATTATTTAGGCATCAACCAGTAAAATGATTACAGCATGCACACAAATCAGGTAACCTAAACAAACAGAAAAAATGTATTTGATTAACATTGCTGTATGCAAAAAACCAAACCAAAACAAATGGCATCAAAATACCCCACTCCAAGAAACTCAAACTTCCTGATTGAATCTCTGTTTCTGCTGACTCATTCTGTTTTATAGTTGCCAAATTTTCTCCATTCTTAGCTAGTCTTAATAGGTATGCTTGGGAGGATGGGCGCACAAAATAAAAAGACATATTAAAAAAAAAAAAAAACCTGAAATGAAGGACCTAGATTAACATTAGAATTCTTAATTGTAACCGATTTTGAGACTCCCCTGAGACATGATCATAGGAGCAGCCTTACAGAGTTCAAGAAACGTTTGAACAATACTCTCAGGCACATGGTGTAACCATGGGGCTTTGAAGGGCCAGAAGTTGGGCTTGATGCTCATTGTTGGTGCCTTCTAACTCACCATATTCTGTGATTCTGTGATACTTGGCATGACTAATTCTCTGGATATTATTAAACAATTCACAAATTACTTCTGACTACAAGAAAACACAGTCATTGATATATCACTATTTGTATTCGTCTCATATACTCCTTGGACTTCAAGACAGATGCATTATAGAAATAATGACACTGTATTTGGAAGCAGTACCTGAAGTGACTTAAGAATAAGGTTTGTCAGTATCTTCTTTATGGGTTAGCAAGGGGATGGGAGATGGACAGGTGGTAGGCAAAGTTCCCAGCCTTTTGCTGTCCTCGGGACAATTCTGTACTTTCCTATATAAAAGTACTCTTTTGTCTTTGCAATTTTCAGTTGACCATACTTGCAATTTTCAGTTGTTTTTGCTGCTGAATAGGCTTGCTGGCCCAGGAAGCCAGCATAGAAGTTCATATAAATATGTAATTATGAATTGTCACTATAAATTCCATAGTAAATACTGCAAACATAACATATATTATTCAAGGTATTAGCAGGTTACACAGCAGGTTACACTGGAGTTAACTGTATGGTTCCTGAAATAAGTTGCGTGGTGTTTTTTTGTGGGTTTTTTTTGTTTGTTTGTTTGGTTTTTTGTTTTTGTTTTTGTTTTTTGTTGTTTTGTTTTGTTTTTTTTAATTCTGCTTTTTGTCTCCTTTAATTCTTTTAATCCACAAGAAGAACATAAGTATCTTCAGTTTGTCAAAATCTCCTGGTTTGCATTTTGAAAATCATAATATTTCTTTGCTTTTATTTTGGTTTTGTTTTGCAGTTTTTGGTTTTTAAGCAGCCCGGTGGTGGTTCATTTACAGGTTATTTTCAGGTGATCAGCTGCTGTCATCGTCAATTGTCTGTGGGGCTCAGAGTGTAAATGCTTGTCAAGATCAGACACTTGAGTACTGTTCTCTGCAAAGTAAACTTTGCATTCGGATTTAGTCTTTTCTGCACTGAGAGGTATCAGCCATCTTCTTTTTTTCTTTAAAAATAAGAACTAGATTATGAAGATGGATAGTGTTTGAAGTTCCAGTTTTCATCTTCAGAATTAGGGAAAAAAAGATGTGTTAGGAGGAAAGGTTTACAGAATTGCCTCTGATTTATCACTATTCCTACCACTAACATGGACAAAGACTAGTACGTGCCCCAGAGTTTATGCAGGTTAAGGGTCCAGTTTTAGAGTTGGTTTAAGTATTATGCTGAGACAATCTATGAGTGGGCGCTTTGTGCCCTTGCCAAGTGACGAAAGGCATGGGACTTGTGCAAGAACTGGGTAGAATGCTGACCAGGCACTCTCCCAGTAAAATTTAAAAAGCACTGCTATTTTTCTCCCAGGGCTGAGGTACAGGTGCTGGAGGAAGTACAAAGTGCTTGCCTGTATTCCACAGAGCCTCAGACATGTCTCTCATTCCTAATGGACCTGAGCTTCCAGGTCCATTGCTTCTGTAATCTGTAGTGCCATGGTCTGTGCATATTTCTGGGGCAAATGGAGTGAGAAGGAAACAGCTGGTGCCTGGCAGAGAGGGAGCCCTTTTATTTGGCTTTGCCATCAGACCACAGCAAGTATGGGATCATGGTACTGAAACATTAGTCCATAGCAAAGCAGTGCAAATTCTTTCAGTAGCTAGAGTAAGACTCAAGAGGTCTGGGAAAATTCTGCGTTAATCTATGTATTTTACATGTCTACACCAGTGATAACCTCTCCTACCTTGTCATTACTGATCAGTCCCTCAAAGCAGAGGATGTCTTAGTCCTTTCTTACATAGATTTATATTTCCATTACAGATCTAACTATCATTTTCTCACCCAGTCTTGTACTCCTTGCTGTCTTTTTCATAGCCTCACTCTTTTTGTGATACTTGATAATTTTTTTGGCATGATCTCAGTTAGAGCTAGGCACCCCTAGATAATCTGATTATTGTATCAAATAGCTTCCCAGAAACTTACTAACACTGCTAGTTTTCCAGAATATAAATGTGGCAGTGGTATGACACAGAGTCAAAAGTAGTAACTAACCATGCAGACTTGGGCAACTACCCCAGAAAATAGAGGAGACAAAGAGAAACCATCAGAAGGCCAAATGGGTACTGGAAAATAACATTTTACATATGAACAACCTTTTACCTGAAGCTTTGCTCTTTAGGATCTTTTTGTTTTTCTGCCAGTAACATAGTTGAATAATCGTGTAGTTCTATTTTCTATTATATAGTTTTCATCATAAGTGAAGCAAATATACAATGAAAATTAAAAATAAGATTGAATTTTTTTTTTCAGGACTCTCCTATTTAAAAATACTGTTGTCATGAAGATAATGCGAAAAAGAAACACAGTATTGTAGTTATTATTAGGTGATGGGTCATTTTGGTTTTCCTTTTTCTTCCAGAGAATTTTAGAGGCTTGTAACAATGTTAGCTAGATAGGTGATAGTGTGATTTTACAGCATATCACAAAATCTTCTCCCACTAAATGTCCTAAATGGGAGGGACAAAGCAAGAAGCACAAACTGATTCTATGTGTTGTGTGGAAGGTTCTTGTTTGGGATTCAAATATTTTGAAAGTGGGGAAAAAATGCTCCAAAGCATTTGTAGTTTTGTAAGAAAAGTACTGAACACAAGCCAGCACAAACTTGTGGTCTCAGCTGAGTTTCTAGAAAACTCTAGTCTTCACTGCAAACTCATCAGGAACCATATATGTAATTTGGTAAAATTGTCAGCTCATAGTAGGAGCCCCTTTATACTGAGCTACAGAAGAGACTGTATTACTTCCTATACCTAATGGGTGCATTAATCCTTGTTCAAGGTCTTATCATAAATACAGGCACTGCTATCAAATCCTCACTGAGCAAATACAACCCTCATGGTGAACTTTGGGGAGAAAGTCTGTGCTGATATTCAAGAATCAGAGCAGGTTCCTTACAGCAGGCATATTTTTTTGACTGATGTCTGGCTGTAATGCCCAGATGTAGTTCTAAGAGTTTATGTTTAAGATGTATGCATATATGTATACTGCCTTGAAACCTTTAGCATTTCTGGACTGCAAAAATTTTCAGGGGAGTAAAGGGCAATTAGATATTAAAATGCTATGAAAATCCATTAGTGTCTTAGCCTTAATGTATGAAACCACCTATGTGGCAACCACATACACTGAGGTTAAAGTTGTGATTGGTTGGTATTCCCCAGGAAGACCAGGACTGGAACTTAAAGTCTTTGGAAAGACACAAGTATATAATCTCTGTGATATTATTGAAGGAATTTGGGTGTACTCAGTAGAAACAGAAATTCAGCTTCTTTGAATATTAGGTTTTTATTTTAAGAGTGGAGGGTGTCTTATGTACTCTGTTCTTTGAGGTCCTTCAGTGCTATATAAGTGGAACAAGTTTTAAGAGATAACACAATTGACCAAGTTTCTGAGTGAAATAGCTTCACTGAATTTTGAGTAAACCTTTTAGAGAAGCTGGATTGCTATTCCATGCAGATTTACTGCATTTTTTTCAACCCTTACATTCCTTGAAATCCAGGATGGTCTCCTCTGGTTAGCTTCAGAGCTGCAGATAGCAGCAAGATTGAAAAACTGTAGCCACATTTACTTACATCCCCAAATAGAGAAGATAGTAAACTTGCCATCAGATCTTCAAGATACTTTATGTTTAAAGAAGTAGCAGTGTCATGTAGATATGCAAAACATGAAAATAAATATTGACAAGTTACTTGATAAATAATTATTGAAAAAATTAAAATTTATGGTATACATGTAGATGTGAGAAAAATATTATGAACCAGGAATACATTTATTTATTTACAAAATCACTAAAAAGTCTTCATACTTTGAGAGGCAGACTGCCTTATTCATCCTGTTTCTACTTTGCCTTTTTATTGGAATTTCTCTAAGGATGAAAAAGATTTGTACTGAGAGAGACAAAATGCATCTTTCGGGTGCTCTGAGCTGTTAACCCAAACACATTATCACATCCTGGGTAACAAAGTTCCTCTGTAAGGTCCCCATGTATCTTTCCTGGTGCCAATTAAAACTGTCTTCATATAATGAAATAACAGGCCAGATCACTGTACTAAGATTTTCTTTATATCCTGCCTATTTCTTTTCTAAGACTTTTTTGTATGCCTCAATAAGTTAGGTTATTCTCTTCTAAAGGAATTTGTGTCCTATTAGATGTGGTCATCAAAAGAACTGTGTATTCCTATGTGACAAAATGTCAGTATCATAGACTCATATATACAGTCTATAGCATGGATTGGGTTGGAAAGGACCTTAAAGATCATCTAGTCCCAGTTCTCATGCTGTGAGCAGGGACACCTTCCAGTAGATCAGCTTGCTCAGAGCCCCGTCCAACCGAGCCTTAAAAAACGCTGCCAGGGATGGGGCATCCACAACTTACCTGGGCAGCCTATGCTGGTGCCTCACCACCCTCACAGTAAACACTTTCTTCCAAATATCTAATTGAAGCTTCATCTCCTTCACTTTGAAGCCATTCTTCCCTGTCTTGTCACTATATTCTCTTATAAATAGTGTGTCTCCTTTCTTGTAGGCTCCTTTCGGATACTGGAAGGCTCCAGTTACGTCATTCTGAAGCTTTCTCTTTTCCAGGCTGAACAACTCCAGTTCTCTCAGCCTCCCTCCCAGCAGAGCTGCTCCATCCATCTAATAATTTTGGTGGCCTCATCTGGACTCACTCCAACAGGTCCATGTCCTCCCTGTGTTAGGGACTCCAGAGCTGGATGCAGCACTGCAGGTGGGGTCTCACCAGAGCAGAGCAGAGCATAGCAGAGCAGAGGAGGAGAATCCCCTCTCTTGCAGTGGCCAGGCTACTTTGGATCCAGCCCAGAACACTACTGGTTTTCTGGGCTCCAAGCACCATTGCTGGGTTATATCCAGCATCTTCTCTATCAGTATCCTCAAGTCCTTCTCAGCAGCTCCCTCTGGAAGGACATGTCAGAATTTTATGTTTTTCTGTCCTTGAGCAGGCATTTTGCTTTTTCTTTCTTCTGAAATTCCTTTGTTTCATCCTGTGCTTTTTCTCACTTGACTTGTACTTCTCTGCCTTCTGTGTGTACATGCATTCCTTTCCCTTGAAAACATTAGGTCTGCTTAGTAGCGTATCAGTGCACTGATATGCCCTGAAGATTTAGAAGGTCTGAAAGCAGATAAATATAAGACCATCAGAAACACATGATGGTAAATCACAGAAAAATAGTCAGACTTTTATAATTAGACCGAAGAAAATTTTAATGTTTAAAGCTGTAGCAGAAAAATTACAGAGGATGTGTAATTAACTACACAAGTTTGGTGTACTGAGACATAAATATGCATTGACACTGTCAGAAAGCAGCAAGCAGTGCCCCCATGAGGGAATCTGAGATGGGGCCTGATGGTGACTCTAACACAGACCTTGCTTGCCATGACAGGCACAGTTCTTCAGGGTTGGACCACAGTAGGCTGCTAGATACTGATGACGGGGTCTATCAACAGCCCAGGCATGGCAAGGAGATGAACAAAGGCCCAAGAATAATCAGTGGCTCCTAGATGTAGCACAGCACAAATTTTAAATAGAAGCTTTGATCTTGCTGTACTGCTAACTTCAACTCCTGATGGGTAGTGAGACCTTGTGATAGCTTATGATAAGCTTACAAGTGTTGGTAGATGAGGGATTTGTCATGTGAATATTTCTGAGGCCTGTAAAGATGGATGTAGCACATCTACACTGTAGTCCCTTCTGCTTTGCAATTTTGTAGTTTGAGAAACCCAAGCACACTCATCTTATTGTTCCACTCAAGGTTCCTAAAACTTGTTGTCATATCAGATGTAAAGGTTGAGCAACTGTAACAATCTATATGGAGGGATTATGGGAAAATATTTGTTAGATTAGAACGGCCCACAACATGCCTGATCTAGGAGAAAACAGGTTAGAGAGGCTTCAAATATCAAGCCAACAAAAGGCAGGAGGAGGCATTGTACATCAGTTTGTGATGCAAAAAGATCAATATGAGATGACCTTAAGAACAGCTAAGAAAAACAATGAAAGCTGTGCCAGGACTCTGGCAGGTAAGGCTCCAGTCTCCTAGCACTCCAATGGCTTGCAGAGAAGCTACAAAATTATAATTGGTCAGCTGGAAATATCAGGTCAGTACAGGGTTTGGCAGCATCCTCCTGCAGCTCCTTTGCAAGGAAGAATCAAAACTAAGCCTCTGTCAACTGCTTTCCTCTAACTCATTGCAAAAAAAAAAATCTCTTATTTTTGTGGGCTGTGTTTAAATTTTATTTTAAATCACTATGCTAATTATTTGATAAAAGATGAATTAAATAAAGTTTTAAAATGTACATTTATTATTCTATCTAGCAAATGCTTTATATCTTCCCATTCAATCATTTTACAGCCTTTTCTTATTATGCAGATTTAATATTCTTTTCTTTGGATAGACGATGTGCTTGTAATCTAAACTTAGCAATTAATTTCCTATTATTTGCAAAAGATAAGTTTAGCCAGGCACAGCGCATCTGCCTGACAAGGCTTTTGGTAAAATCTCTGAGAAATGTGGCCTGCAATAAGATGAAGTTTCTCCTTTTAATACATAAAGAACATTAAAAGCAGGATGAGAACTGACAGGCCATACACAATTCAAGGAACCTTGAATTGTCCAAAGAAAACCACCAAATTTCAGTCATCGTAAGAGACAGACAAAGAGACAGACAAGATTTATGGCAGCATCCTTTACTTCAGGTTTGTAAAAGCCAGGGAGTTTGAATAATCATGGGGTAACAGAAGTTTGTGTAGTAACCAGCAAAATGAATGTGAGCAAATATTTTGTGAGTTTATTTGCTGCTTGCTGTTCCTTGGGCTGAGCTGTAAAGACACCCTTTGGCCAAGTTTTTGGAGACAGCAAAACACACCAGTATCCTATTAAAAGAAATTGCCTTATCAGATCTTTTTCTAGGGTTTTTCTTTTATTTTAATTTTGAGTGTGCAGTTACTACTATGCTATGCATAGCTTTTCTGTTCTCTCTTGCTTTCTACTGAAGATTAAACACAGAGCCAAGACTCTCAAAAGCCTCAACCAGGTTCCAATGCCTAATGAGGCTTTTAAACTACTGAGTCAGATCCTTAGATTCTGTTTGGGTTTTTTTCACTTCGATGTTCATATTGTATTTATATTCATGGCTCAGGCTTATATCATATTCTAATAAGGAAAGATGCAAGATCTGGTGTTGAAGTATTGTAGCCAGTGCCATGCCCCCATACAGTCTTGTTATTGGTTATTTATGCAGCCATTATGATTTGAGTTGGTGTTCTTCTGTCAAATGGAAGGTGTCTTCTGAACTGCTGAAACATGGAACTCTTGGCCCAGTGACAGGGAAAGAAAGGATGAATTTCACAGTTTTGTGCCTCCTGATTCTGGCTCATGTGTGAAGAAATGATAACTTTGTTAGCTTTGTGTACCCTGCAGTCTGTCTCGCTGAATGATCTCTACTAATTTATGTGGTACACTCCTTGTGAAATAATTCATGAAAAAGAATGAAAAACTTGTAGGTTATTCCTTATGTTTAAAGTGGAAGTAATCTATCCTGACCAAACAAAGAGCTTTTAGATGCCCTTTTTCTGGCATTATTTTATGTGAAAAACTGGTAAAAAAGGAAAACTTCATGGGTACACATAATATGTTATCTTCTAAAACTGTTTTGTAATCAGCACATTGAACATCATTATTTCCAGTTTGGGAATTGCAGCCTTCCACAGTAGCACTTATCCTCTGCTTTTTTCTTATTTCATGGAGTTGTGGTTTGTGGTTGCTTTGCATCTGAGCTCATACTTTTGTGGTATATCCAGCTCAGGAAAAAAAAGGTAGGGTTTCTGCTTTTGTATGTTGTTTTTATACTAAAAGCAATTTTATTTTCTTTTTTTGTTATTCAGGCAAGTTTTGATTTGACTGATAAACTTGGGCCCTACCTTAATAAAAACACGTTAATGTATAAAAATAAGCTCTTTGTTTATGTAGTATGGTTTATTGTTGACTTAGGCATATTTTAGGAGGTGTTTGCATTTTGGGGATGAGTACTGTTATTTCTTTGATCCATTTCCTGGATTAAGGTACAGCTACCTTAAACCATGATGTGAAACTGCTTTGCTTTCCCCCTTTGCTGCATTTTAGGGAGAAAGAAAAGACTGTTCTTCTAGTACTTCATTTTTTTCCCATTTAAATTTTGGAGCCAAATTTAGTGTTGGTTTCAGAATTTAAGTAAAACCTTTTACATATTGGTTCCGAAAGGAACTCTTTCAGTTTGAAGGCACAGAGTTTGAAAGTGAACAGAGAAACATTGCAGATCAAGGCCAAGGGGTTTTAACAAAAAGAATCCATGTCTTCAAAACTTCACTTACATTTTGCGTCATATTTGTCTCAGTGAAGATTCTGTCTTCATGTCCTGGTTACTTCACAGGAAATTCAGTCTGAACAGATTGAGCTTTGGAAACTGCCCAAAGTCTACTGAAATATCACAAATCAGTTAAGTCTCTGTTAGAGCACAAATGCCCTTTTTTGCATTAGAAGTTAAATATATTGCCCTTAAAATGCACATTCTATATGTAGATAATACACACCATTCTATATCAAAAGTAACTTTCTCCTGCAGGGCTAATGGGTAATCTCAGTTTTATTCTAAGTTTGAAAAGAGCTGTGCTTTTTACAAGAGTGAAAAGGATTTCATAATTCATCATTTTTGACCATAGCAGAAAAAGAGATTTTTAAGGTAAGAAATATGTCAAGCTATAGACTTGCACAAGATTTCACACAGCTGTGACTTGGTCGCATTTATACTGTTTTCAGCTGTGGATTCTTAGAGCTGAGGCAGCTGTAGCAAGTACCACACTTTTTCTTTATTTGAAATCTGTATACCAGAGTTGTGCCGTGTCTAAGAGATGAAGGGAACAGACACTGGACGTTGCAGCTGGGGTTGCAAGGAGAGAGGCAACCAGAAGAGTGGAGAAAGTTCTGGAGAGCATATGAGTGGTTATCTCTCCTCACCAAGCATTTCACTGTCATTGATGCTTGAGGAGTGGGATACCTATGTCTTGTTTTCTCCTGATAGTCTCCTATCAGGTTAAGGTTCAGCACATTTTCCCTGTTTGCTGAATAGTTGCTAATGGCTTCAACTATTGCTTCAATAGTTGCTGATTTTTAGACCTCCCATGCCTGAGCTTACACGTGGAAAATACATTTTAGAATATTAGCTTTGCACTTCATTTTGTACAGGAAATTCCAAGCATCTAAAGCATTATCTTTTTCATGTGAGTATAGGCTGGAAAAATTGTAGGGAAAATGTCAGATGAGAACTTACTGTTCAACCAATTTCCCAAGCCAGAAATATAATGAAGGTTTATTTTAGTCAAAGCATGTGCAATCTCCTATGCAGGGAATCACAGTAATTACAGTTGTGTTCTACCAGGGGTTGCACAGCAGAAATTACAATTCTTTTAGTATTTATTATAGAACTGCTGCTTTTCTGAGTAAAATTGATTGAGAAATAAGTTCTCGGTCTCTTCCTGTTTTGTCCTTTGCTCCATAAAAGAAGGAAAATAAGTGAAACCAAGGATGAAACATCAAATCAGTTATAAGAAATATATGATATCAGGGTGGAAATTAAAAATCATTTCTTACCCAAGGTCTATGTGTCCGTAGTCAAAGAGAGTCTTCTGCATGCTGCTAAAGGATGTATAAAAATTTCCTATTTTAACTAGCTTTTAATGCATTGACAAATTCTGCTACATCATCCTTTGTGATTAATGGAAGTTGCCTGATCAAATTTTTACTGGAGTGGGGATTTATCTGTAGAAGGTTGAATCTTATGGGATACAGCAGAGAAGACAAAATTAAATATTTACAATTTTTCTAGTATCAGTTGATTAAACCTGCATTTAGTATTTTCCATGTATTTTAAAGCTGAGCATTTGTTGAAGGTCCTGTATGATGATCATATAAGCAAAAACCTATATAGGGCACTTTGTAGGGTGCATTTTTAGTTTTGAATATCTCTGAGGATAAACCAGAACATCTTTCTGAGGTGATAACTCAATCTCTCTCTCCCTCTCTACTTTGACGTTACTACTTTGCTGTCAAGACACCAATGGTGTTTATGAACTAATTCTTTAGTATTGCTTTCCACTGGTCTTTTGTGGAATACATTGGGCTAAAATCACATTGTATATGCAGCCTGAGCATTTGTTATCTACATGTATGATTGTGGTCTGAGTACCTCCAGCTTGTTAGGTTGATTACCCCAGAGAAGATTTATGGAGCTGTTTTAATGGGAGTTTGCAACAGAGATAGAATGGGTGGGGTCTCAACAGGGGGAGAGAACTGTAGTGATTTTTCACTCCTCTTCTATAAATTTGGTAGTGATTGAAATAGAGCGAATGTTTTGTCTCACTCTAACAAGCAGATACTCATCTGTGTATTCTTCTATCCTGTGAAGCATATTTCCTTTTCAAACCAATAAACAAATAAGATTTCTGGCTGATTTCAAGTCATAGTTTTCTCTTTGGAGCTGAGACTCTTTCAGCTTCTTGATAATTGGAATGCCTTTGAAAATTAGAAAGGTGCTGTCATTGTGGGCTCTCTCCCACACCTATTAGTTATATGTTGTATTGTTAACTTGGTTTTTTTGGTAGCATGTACACTTCCTTTCTCCACCCTTCTTTTCTTTAAATCCTTATAAGGATAATTGCTGAAAGTGAGCTTCTAGTTTTCATTGTTGGCAGGTGTTAATTCTTCACTACAGGCGAAAGTGGACATTATTGAAAAGTCCAGAATTTAGCAACTCTCTCTGCTGCCAGAATTCAAGAGCTATTAAAAGCCACAGGATTGGCTATGGGAACCTTTTCTGTATTATTGTGGGCATAAAGAAGGGATAGTGATCAGAGGCATGTGAGTGCATAAAGGATGAATAAAAGAAACCCTATTTCCTTGATCTGTGAGTTATTAACATTGTATTTGCCAAACCCATTGCTACACAGAGCATAGAACACATTGGCTTCTTTACCCTTCCCCCGCCGACTCCTAATTCTTTTCAAGACTAGTATTTGTAAATCTAAATTCCAGTGTGGGGTGGGTCTGGAATGAGATCTGCACCCAAAATTCACACCCAAGATAATTCTCAACTATTCTATTTTCTCTTACCTATGAACACATACAGCTGCACTCCTCTTCAACATACATACATCTACTTGTGCTTTATTTCAAAAAGTCAACACAAACAAATTAGGCAGGTGGGCCTACATTTTGTTGGGTTCTTTTCTGGAGGAGGAGAATTTATAACTGCATTTATAACTGCAAATCTGACTCTTTGATTCCACTCACACAGAAAAACAATAATCAGAATATGTATCAAATTAAGAGAAAATCTAGAGCACATGTGGAGCCTTTGCAGTACTGTAATGAATGACAACTGTTTTACTGATTTGAAAAATGGATGAAAAATGAATTCCCAGGGCAAATAATCATTTACATCAGAGCACATAAAAGAGAATTTTTTTTACTTACCTTTTTGTTTTGGTATGGATAACATAGTATCTCTTAAAACAATCAGTCTGTGACAATATCTTGGTAGCAGTTTTGGAAAGGAGTATTTAAACCAATACTCAGAAGAAAGGACATTATGGTGTCACATAGCACAAAGTGTTCTGTGGTACTTATTATTCAAAAACAGTATTGTGTTATGTCAGGCAAAAGCATAATTTTCTTGATTGAATGGGATTGTTTTAAGTAATTTTTTAAAAATAAATATCATAGAAATTAGTTTTCAGGTTTGTTTGGATTGCAATTTCAATTAATGTTTTGAAGTGGCATTTTTAGTAACTTTCATGCTGACCTCTATCTGTAAAGCATAGTACATTTCTGCATCTATTCTGTGTATTTGTAATTATTATGATTATACCATGTGCTTTTCAAGGTACAATATCATTTTTAACTTAGACAATTTTTTTTGCCACCCACCTAATAATCTAATCATAGATTATTTCTCATAATCTATTTCATGCATACTATAACAGGTTATAAATATTGCAGAAAATAGCAGATGCACTTCCTAGAGGTATTTAAGCTCATTTGAAGAGTTTGACTTTGTAGTATGTTAAGAACATGATATTTCCTCTGCTAAAGTTTTAACAGTATGAAGTCATTCAGTTATCTAACCCCAATATCAGACTCCTAGTTGTCTTAACAAAATTAATGGTGTTAAACAAGCCAGACAAGCTCTTGGAGTCGAAGGAGAAGTTTTGCCTGAGTTTTTAAAAGCCAGAAAATTATCCCTTATATACTTTGGTCCATTTTACTTATAATAAGAGAGAAATATAGTACCATTCTGTGCATGTAACAACTTCTTTACTGAAGAACCTCAGGGTACCTCAGAAACTAAAGTGAATTGCTACAAAATTATTGTGATTAGAATTGATCTAGGACTATCAGTCCTTTTAAAGAATTATAACTTCTTTAATCACTGGCTGCAATTCTTGGATAAGCAGAAAACTATTAATTACATTATAAACAAACAAATAACAAAAAAACAGTTCCTAGCTTCTAAGAATGCCAGTTTCATTTTTGTTTTGACTTTACCACTAAGCAGAATTTGGCTGACATTCTGCTTTTTCTAATGCTTGCTACAATCAGAGCTGCTAACTAGCAACACATGGCATGAGAGAGAAGCCCTAGGAAAACAGTGGCAGGGTTTTTGCTTCAATGATTTGGGAATGTCTTCACTTTGCATACTTTTGATCTTAACATTTTCTGTTAGTTGTCACACATTCTTCTTTCTCTCCTACAAGCATGTGCACCCCCAAGTTGAAATAAATGCACTCATATTCTCAGATAAGTTGCCAATCATGTACTTGCATAAAACAACAGACCACTAATATAGTGCCCAATTCTTAATGAGATAATCTGCTTGCTTACTAGTCCAGGGGAGAACAGATACTGCTGTGAAGCCAAACTTCATATGGACATAGAGAACTTACAAGAACCTGACTGCAGTGCAAATAGAATGAACCCAGAATGAAGGAGTGCAGTATCAACTTGAAGATCATTGCTCCTATCCTAAATATTTGGATATTTTGTATGTGTCTTTTCTTGGGAAAGAAAAGATATCATAATTTCAGTATTTCTGCCACCTCCTTGGTGTTATTTCAGTCTCTTCTAAGTTTTAACAGGGCATACTGGAATTTATACTATAGAGCTTTTCTTAGATATCATTTTTTCTTAGCTGTGCTAGAGGCACAACACAGAACTTTGATATGACTAAATGTTAGACAGATGAGTGTGTAATTAGTGTGGTACTTTGACAAAAAAAAAGCATTCACCAAGTTCTTGTCCTCCAGACTCCTTTTGAAAAAGTAAATGTATTTCTTGAATATGTCAGTCTTTCAGTGTCTATGAAAATACTCTGAATACAGCAGTAAATCTTCTAAAGCAGTCTAGTGTATATCTCCTAGAAATGTGTTGAACTGCAGTTGTTCCCAGGAGCCTTGATGGGGTGATAGTATCAGTTAAGTCAGGAGAGCTGACCCTACTGTGACTGGGTTATAAAATTGCATTTTCTTAAGACACTACATGTTTTCTTAGATATGGGCTTAATTCCTCTAGGATTGGTTGCTACTAAATATTAGTTCCTTCTTCTACAATTTGGAAGCAAAGAAATAACTTGAAGAGGTCAAAATATATAATATAAAATATATTAATTACTCCTACTTGCTTAATCCATTTTTAAAAACAGACACTGAATCAGATAAACCATGAGAATGAAGCACACAGGCTCACTTTTAAGTTATGTTCTCAGTGGCACTAATGATTCTCAAACTTTCGCCCCCTTAATTTATTCACACAAAGTTGGTGTTTTGGAAATATAATACAATAATACAATATATTACTTTAAAAAGTTATTACTTACTTATTACTTAAAGTTCACATTCTCAAAATTAGAATACCTTATCCCCTGTTCTGAACGTGGTAGAAGTTAAGGGAAAACAGCACCTGCATACTAATTATATAACTTTCTGACTTCATGATCAAACTGTTCTTCCCTTCTGCCACTCAGAAATTAACCACTCTATCTTCTTTGATTCCAAAACCAGTAAAATTCTGTGTAAAAGTTGGTTCAGTGAATGTGCAGATTACATGGAAGTAAGAAAACAACTGAGCCTTGCAGGATTTCCAGTTTGTTGAATCAATCAGAGAAGGGGAGGTCAGTAATTATTACTTCATATAAGATGCTGCAGGGCACTGCATTGCATTGTGTGTTAGGGCAAAATTTATAGCAGTTTTTGTAGCATAGGATGAGGAAGAGGCAGGATAATCCACGGAGGGGTGGGGGGGGTGCATGTGTGTGGTTACTATGTGATAAATGCAGATGATGGTAATGAAACAGGGAAATATTTCTGATTTACTTGTGCATTCACCACTCTCATTTCAGTAAGCAATTTACTATGCTATTGTGAATTAATATAGAAAACTGAAAAAATCATCTCCAACTAATTCAAGTTAATGAGATGTTCTGTTGTCTTACCCTGGAGAGAAGAAGGAACTGAAGTGGGAATATGAGAAGGAAGACTTCCCAAAAAGGACAAAAAAATTGAGATTTTTGAGCCTGAACCAAGTTTCAATCAAATAATTGTATTCTTTTTACTAGTAAAAGGTTCTGAAATTTGGATAAACGTGGAATTGACCATCTGCTGCTTCTTCTGCTCTAACATGAGATTGTTCTTTTACCTTGAACAGTTGTGAACTTTTTTATTTTTCAGTGGTCAGTGAAAATATAGGGGCATTTTTAAAATGCTATGCTGTTCCCAGTGTTAGAATGTGGAATGTAGAGTTTTGGCCTGTCTGTTTTCTTCACCTTGGTACTGCTGAGCATTCCTTGAAGGATAAATAGTGGCCTATTAGCAATTCTCAGTTGCTGGACTGATGCCAAAGTACAGGCTTTTTGTGTTTTTATTCTGCAAATACAGCTACCTTGCTGTGCTAAAGCTCAGCCTTTTTACATTGGCTCAGAAATCCCTCTTTTTTGTCCAGTGCCCAAGTTTAAATGTTGCTGAGCCAATGTCTATGTCTGGTTTGTTTGACATCAAGGCACAGACTCTTTACAAAGTTTTGGCTAAGTAGTTACTGACTGGGATGATGTCACAACCCTTTTCACTCACTGGATCATCAGAGCCTCTTTTTTTAGTACTTGACATCAAGAGACATGTGATTTAAACATGGAAACTGTTTTGCACTGGTTAGCCGGTTTGCCATCTACAGCCAGACTGCTTATACAGGTTCCCATAAAAAAAAAAAAAAAAAAAAAAAAAAAAAAAAAAAAAAAAAAAAAAAAAAAAAGCGCTCCTTCCAGAGAATTTCTGTATTTTTTTTTGTGTTACTGGCTCAACATTTCCCACGTTACTTTGATTTCTGTGGTTAGGCCTCTCCTTGTAGGATTACTACTATAATTTCATTCAACTAATTTTATTCAACTAGTATCAAGATCTAGTGAACAAGAAAACTCAGTTTCCCCCAGTACGACAGTGCTGGCCTCAAGGCACAGGTTTCACAGTACATTGTTTGATGTGCTTGCTATATTAGCACACTTGGACACAGACATCTTCAGCTGCACAGGACAAGAATTCTTCAACTATTCTATGGTTGAAGTGTTACAGAGAGCTTTGTCAGATCCTGAGGCTGATTAGACCACTGCTTTTAAGACTTCATACCACCACTGACCAGCCAACTCTTTTGCCACACTCTGACAGAAAACTGTGCCTTTGGAATAAATCTAATATTTCAAGTTTAAATACCAACAGATGGATCCTGTTCCTAGAGTCAGATCTTTGTTCTGTATTTTTTGGATTTCACGTTTTTGCAATTCTGCAACATAAATTTCAGTGTTCAAATAGATCTAGATGCTCTGATATTAGCTGTACCCATTGTGCATCATATGAGGATGAGTATATGCATCACATATGAAATTTGATCTGTGGAAACAAACAAAGGTTTTTAAAGAACTCTAATTTAAAACAGTGTGGTTACTGTGGCAGTGGTGTCTGGGAAATAACAGATGATAAAGCTGGAAGAAGGCAGCAGATAAGATGTTTGGCTCTTATAGCATTAGTGAGCAAAAAGCTTACCTCAGTGTATTAATTTCATTATTCCCTTTGATTCAGTACAGGTTGTACATGTACAAACAAAAGAGCTGACAGAATTCCATTTGGTCAGAAAAGCAACAGGGGCCTTGTTTGAAGAAAGCATTTTTTGCATCATGTTATTGAATTGAACACTTAATCAGCTTCTTTGCCAAAAGAAAGCTTCCCATTATACTTATTATATATAAACTATATTAGAAGAAAAACACAGAAGAAAGCTGAAGTGTTGTAATGCTGAATATACTATCCATGGTTCACCTATATGCTTGTCTAATGTACAAAGAGCAGACTGAACCTTGAGTTTAGGGCTATGTATTCTGGTAGGTTTGAGTTTCAGCTTTTGTAAACAACTCAAGCAATTCTCTGAGTGGTTTTGTCAGTTAGATTTCTCCTTTGTACTTTTTCTGAGCTTTTTCCAGGTTTAGTATTATTTCATCCAAAACAAATTACATCATGGAAAATAAGTCTTGTCCTGTGAAGCAGGTTTCAAAACATAGTTCACATTAAGTGTGTATGAAATTACAGACGATTAATATAAATCTGTTCTAGATCTTACCATCTAAGTATGTTTGGATCTTTCCAAGTCTGCTTTGCTCAAAGGAGGTAGAAAGACTGGGAAAATTGTATACCATTCTAGTCAGAGCCAACTAAACTCTGGTTTGCCTTCAGAGACACACAAAAAACAACGTGCCACATGCTATCATTTGTTTTACCTAAGAGCGCTTCTACAGTTGTATTATTTCTATACACTAATTCTAAGCAGAGCATCTACCTAATTTTCTATGTCAATCAAATAATAGTAAGACAGTCTTCAGAAGTATTAACTAACTTTTTGTAAGTCAGTGGAACGTACTACTGATTTACCCTAGCCAAGGATCTGACCTTTGCCAGCTTGCTTCACCAAAGAGAAAACATCCAGGCTGGGAGAAGCTGGGACCAAGATACCTCAAAACAAAATGGATAATGCTGTTAAGACTAAACTCCTTCTGACTTCTGTGACATGCATCTCTTTGTGTAGCCTCTCTGTGTTGGGTAAATCATTTCTAAGAGAATCATCTCCCTAACAACAAATCTGTGAAGTTTTCTCTAGGCTTGGAGTAGAAATGCAAAAGAATTTGGACTTAAATTGCTGAAATAATCTATGTTTCTAAATAAATCAGAGAATATATGGTCATAATAGGGTGGCTAAATGATGTAACAGAGATGAGAGGAATCATAAATACACACTTTGAAATAGATGAAGAAATTGTTTTTGCTGTAGCAATGGTAGTATGCCTTTTGGGTATAAAGAAAGTATACAGCTTTAGTATTTATGTTTAACCTTTCAAATAAAGTCATTTTTTTGTATTCTAAAGTTTTCAGTTGCTACCTTTTAGTCAATCCATAAGCACAACTCTATTAACATTTGGCACCAAAGGAAATGGTACAGGAATAGCCTACATATGTAAAATACCATCTTCCCCTCCCTTTCTCGGAGGAATTAGAGACCAATGTAATTCCTCACACATGCAAGCTATATATTATAGTGCATTTATTAATGCAAGCTGTATATAATATTAGTGTATTTATGACTACCCTGTGGGCATACATACCTTTGCCAGTATAAAATCAATCCCAGTGCTGTCACATATGAGATATACAGTTTTTGTCATTTCAGGGGGCGTCTCATAGGCCTGCTGGAGGTTCAGAATGTTTTGGTTCTTAGCATATGATAGGATTGTTCAGTTTGACTGCAGAGAAAGGAACAGAACAAACAGAAAGTAAGCGTCTTGCATTTAAAATCAGCAATAACCATTTATGTCTATTAAGACAGATATTTTGATGTAGAAGGAAAAGGACATTTGCCAAAAAGCAGAAAAAACTTCTTCAGCAGTAGCTTGCTAAAAACTGCATAGTGTGCATAAATCTGCATATAAAGGTGCTATTAAGGTACCTAAACTCACATATCATGCAGAACATACCCACCCACCACCCTTTCTGTAGTTTGGAAAGCTCTTAAAGGACCCCAGTCATAATGGGACTTTGTTCACATGCTTCAAATAAGTGCAATCACACTTGAAATCAAGCACTCAAGGGCATGTAAAGAACTATTCATGCTGTGTTGTTGAAACAGGTAACAACAAAGGTTTCTTTTATTTCCTGATTATTCATTTTCCTACAACAAGTGAGCAACATATGTACATTTTAAATGAGTATACATAAAAAAAGGAAGTCAGGAATAACTGAAATTTGTGAACAAGGAAGTATCTGCTAGAGATTATCTGATTCAATAGAAATAATCTTTCCAGTTCTTACAGTGCCTATGTTACGGTTGAATGCTTTCCTTAAGGTCAGTTAGTGTGCATTCTGACTAAAATTATTTTTTCTGATCTTGGATATTCAAAGTATAGAGTTAGCACACATTTGGAAGCAGGGTCTAGAAAATTCACTTGATTTGTCAATCTCATTCCATGTAATTTTTGGCAACAGAACAAAAGATATTTAATGAAAAAAGATGCACAGAACAGTCGTGCTATAAGACATCAGGTTGATGCCCCCTCCCAACAGACAGTGTCAGCTTCATTGCCTCTGCCCTAACTTCTTTTGATCCTAAGTAACTACACCTCTAGTTCTTTACATGCTTACCATTTCACCCTACCTCATATTTCTTTTGATAGATTCTTTGTGTTCTGTATGAGAATTCTACCCCCTCTGCTTCTACTGCTCAGGAGTCTTGAATTGATAGACAATTATTTTAACTTTCCTCAAAAGAAGATGGGAAAATTTATTACTTTTTGTAAAAACAAAAACTGAAGATTATTTGATGGAAAGACTAGATTGATGTAATACATCATTTGAAAAATAAGAAATGCTACTCTGTTTTCCAGCATAGAGGCTTAGTGCCTTTCTCATGTTGTACAATATGCGTGCTATATTTTATGTAATATTAAACTTGGCCTATGTTTCTGTTGATCCTCTTGGAAAAAACCTTTTCATATCTGGAGAAATGTCAAAGAACATAACAAGGCAAACAAGATTACTTCTGTCCTCTGTTTCTGAGATTTTGTGGATGATTATGTGTTCAAGATTGTTTTGTTTGGGATTAAGAAGACAAGACTTGATCCATTCTCTCTTCAGGCAAAAGCTATATGGCAGAGAATATCTTTATACTTGTGACACAGCTGATTTGGGGTGCTTTTTTGTTCCCTGTGTCCTGAGTGTGTTACTGTTCAGTAATACTAAATTATTCAATTATTCTTAGAAATTAGGAAAAAAATTTGTAATACACAGATTTCAAGACACAAGCAATGATACTTTAAGAGTAGCAAATCTAACTATTGAGAAGTACATTTGCTAATGAACTTTTAATTGAAAAAAATGCCCTAGCAGAAGCCCTCCTACCTTCTATCTAGTTTTGAAACTTGTTGCTACTCATTTTTTAAACACTCTTTTTCATGCTTGGAAAATGCAATTTGTACTTGAAAATAGGAGAATCTCTACAGCTGCTGCTTGCGCTCTGAATTTTGAAGGTGACTCTCAGTGTTTATTCTCAGCATATAATTTGGTATTCATATGGACATCTCAAGAGACTAATCCTCAAGCGTTTCATTGGTAGGTAGGATTCATTGGTCACCTACAATATTGAAGCACATTGCCATAAAAAAAGCAGTAAAGGAGGTCAGAAAATGGAACATGAGGTAGCCGCCACTATAAATTGAACAATCCTACTGCATACCCTCAGATGCCCAAAAGTCTCAGGTTACTTTGGCATTTAGCACTGTATCCCACTCAGAGCTGGTAGACATCAGGTGGATTTATCCGCTGCGGTAAGCGGGATTTAATGTTAGTATGGAGTAACTTGGTGAAGTGCTAAACTTCCTGCTTGCACTCTAATAATGTGTGCATTTCAGTGTAAGCAAAGACCAGTTAAGAGTCATAGAATGACAGAATCAATGAATAAACTGAGTTGGAAGGGACATACAGAAATCAAGTCCAATTCCTGGCCCTGCGCAGGATGCCCCAAGAGTCACACCAAGTGCCTGAGAACACTGTCCAAATTCTTCTTGAATTCAGACAGGCCAATGCTGTGACCACTTCCCTGGGTAGCCTGCTCCAGTGCCCAACCACCCTCTGGGTGAAGAACCTTTTCCTATTAACTAACATAAACCTCTTCTGATTAATGAGAATGTTATCCATTGTCTCCTAACAAGCCAGCTTCACATGTAGCTCTTTGTTTTTGGAGCAGGCAGTAATTAAGGATCAGGAATAAGATCCACTGTTCATCTGATTTAATCTTGTGTGTATGTGTAGACTGATGTACGTGATTTGATAGTTCAGTCTTGAAGTTTTCTTTGTTCTTTGAGACTCAGGCCGCTTAAAACCCAGTCTATTTGTTTTCCCCTAAAACTTAGAAAAAACTCAGCTCTTACACAGATAGGTTTGAAGCAGTCACTTAATAACTGCTTCCCTTTATGTGTAAAGATGTTCAATGACTGGAAGCTTTCAACTCTTTGCTTTATGCTGAGAAACAAGATCTGTAGTTCTTTCACAAGACATATCCATAGGAACTATATTAAAATGAAACACGGTCAAACATCTAATGTCTAATATAAACCGTGCAAGTTATTATTTTTGGTTTTATTTCAAATTTTGTATTTGTAAATTATTATTGGCATTTACACAGGCACTTCAAGAAGCCTTCTTGGTTGTAACATGAAGGAATAAATTAAAAATATAAAGAAGCAGAGAGCTGAATATCAGATGCAAGTATAAGGAACCTCTGATCTGCAACCAATATAAATTAGATGGTCATGTCCATACTAGATGTATTCAAGCTGGAAAATACTCTATTTTCTGCTGTTTCTTAAAAAAATCCTAAATTTGAGTTATCAACAATGCTCTGTGTCAGATTTTTAGCTCAGATATGGTCTGTAAAAAAGACTGCTTGAACACATTTTTATTGTGTTTTAATTTTGTGTTGATGAGGAAAACAAGGAAAGTTACATTATAATGTAAAATTGAAACATTCATAATCCGTATTGATTATGAATACTAATTGTATTTATTAATAATAATGTGGTGTGCTTGGGTAAGGAACACATACGTGTATACTTACATTTGTTCCTGTATTTATCTTCTCTTCTGGACAGCCACTACTGGCGATTTTTGGAGGCAGGTTAGTGAAGAAGACCTTGGGTTTTGCCCAGATAATTTTTGATATATTCCTACAGGAACAAATCTGCTAAGAAATACTGTATGTCTGGGTAGACTTTAAAATAAAATTGACAATCATATTATGAAGATAAAGATAGGCAAAAAAAATGCACATGCATGTGTGTGCATTATTGTATTGCAAATGGACTGATGACTTGATAGTCTGCATGATTAAAAGTACATTCAGAAAAAACACCCTTTTGAGGTCTGTACTGTTTTAGAAGAAAAATGTGACTAATAAACAGGAGCTTATAATATGTAACTGCCAGTTTCATTTCTAAGATACTGTAAGTGGTGTTTTGTTATTACAGCCAAACCAAGACAACTCCACTCAGGTAGTTTTTTATTCATTACAAGGATCTGTTTTGACTTTTGATTTAAAAATTATCTTAAATAAGTCACATTTGAAAGCAAAATTTTTAATAGTTGTTAGTGAATAACTAAAAGAGTATAATAATTTCCTGATATTAAATAGGGAAAAAAAAGATATCCCAAAAACTAATCAGTGAAGTAAAGGGACCATCCACTTTGATACATGTAACATATACCCATGGCTAGTGGGATACATTTCTGTGTATATACTTCGAAAAAGGAAAAACATGACTGGCAGATAAATAAATATTCTGTAAACTTTTGTCCTTTTCTACCAAGACGAAATGCCCTGTAACTCAATACTTTACCCGTAATTATTGATTAGCCTGCTCAAATATTCTGAGCTTCTAATCACTTTACTCAGTGCATTCTCATATTTCAGTAAGTAGAGTAAGACTATTCCTTACTTAAAATAAACCATTGTAGAAAATGAATAATATTATCATATGGAATTTTTACAGATAAAATGTACATATAAGCCCCAGTCTGAAATAAGTGGCTTGATTTTTTTAAATTTAATTTTTTTAGTTGTTACTAAAGTAATGTTAATATTTCCTTTGAGAAAAGATAGGAAATGTTTAATGGGAAGAAAACTGTGCTACAGGATGAATACCAGCTATCTGTTACTGGTTACACTACAGCTTGCATGGTATAAGGGTTAATGAACCAACCAGCATTTGTGCAAGTCTTAAGCATCTCATATCTCTAAGATCATTATATAAGGGAACTCTATATCTTTTATTTCATGGTTGGCTACCTGTACCAGCTTCCCGGTTCTTCCTGGAACCCCGTTTTACCAGTTTCTCCAAGGTATTTCAGTTACATCCTAAAAGTCCCCAGACATTTTGCATTGTAGAAAAATGTCTGTCTACATGTCCAGTTTTCATGGTGTTTTTATTTCCTCACAGAGATAAATTGCTTTCTGTTTAATTTAAACAGGAATCCACATTTCTGCTTTGATTCTGGAAAAGCAAAATAATATCGAAGAAAAAAGTTTTAAAATAACAACTGAAGTGAACTCAGAGATATCTTTCTCTGTCTTGTCCTCCTTTTCAGTCTAATCCTTTTCTTTAGAAAGTCAGTCTCCAACTCTGGAGATGTTTTTCCTGTCTTTTGTAGAAGGGCAATCAGGATGTCAAGGGAAGACTAAAGGTGATATCAAAAGACAAATTAATATGTAATTGAATATTAATGAATTGAAAATGAATATTAATATTAATTTTGTACTGTCTTGACCCTTATCAGGTAATTTTGGTGCATCTTTCTTCACATGCTGATCCATCATTTGATGAGCTGTGTTGGTGAGACATCAGAAAAATGCAGGGTTTTGCTTCCTTTTCCCAATGCTCTCTCTCTGTCAATCTCTTTCTGTCCTCCTCTATTATCTGATCATCTTTTACCTGCATCTGAATAACCAGTATTTTTTCCAGTAAGATGTGGATTTTAGTCTCCCTGTATAACCAGTGTCCACTTAATGGGTCCGTGTTCATGTCAAGAGCCCTATATTTCCACTTCCTCTAGCATTATGACAGTAATAATCCACAAGTGAAGAGTTTTCTTAAAATAGCATCTATTAAAAGCAGAAAGCAGTTACAAAAGGAGTCATAGCCAAAAGACCAAACACACTAATGAACAAAATGCTATAGTGCTTGTGGAGTCAGCCAAGCTGAAGCAACTCTAATCCTAAGGCTGTGGGAAACCCCTTTCTGTTTGTGGTGAATAGTAAAGGTTCATGGGAGTTTGCATGTTAATGAAGTTGCTCCATATAAGGTTATATTTTTTATGATTGGTCAGTTATGTTGTACAAATATGGTCATGTTCCCAGTCCAAGTTTCTGATTGGACCCTTATGCTCAGACCTACCCTATATACTGTCGTGTTTTCCTCAATTCTAGGTCTTTGGTTTGTTACCACACAGAGTTCTCCTGGGTACTGTGCACGGTTCTGGGGCACCGTCCCTATTTTCTTTTATCTGTTATTAAAGTGTTCTAGTGCCAACTATCGTTCCTGCTCCTAATTGTTTTCTCACCCCCCTCTGCCCTGAAATCAGGGAACCTAAAGGTTTGTCACAGTTATCCTCACTGCGACAAGTGCTATGTTTGCATGCCTGACTTCCAGGAGAAAACTACTTATTTCACAAGCAGCCTGAATATAGGTCCAGAAGATCTTCAGGCACAGTAAAGTTGATCCAGTGATGGGAGTATGCTGCCTCCTGGTTGGGGTGAGGAAGTCAGCAAAATGTTTTTTAATTAACCTGAAGACTGGTCACAGACTGTAGGCAAGGTCAACCTGTCAGGGTGACCCAGGATGACCCGGGAACACAGCTAAAAATGTGGAAGGATGTGATGGGGCTTTGGTCGCAGCAGACATGAGGGAGTAGACCCCACTATGGGTAAGGAAAACAAATATGGATCCTTAACTCAAAAGGAGCAGATTAGTATGAATGAATCTTGATTCATACTTTGGAAGCAAGTTGGATTTCCATAGAAAGGAGCTCAGGAAAGCTTGCAGGACAGCCTCCTGCAAGCATAAGAACATTCTGCCCCAGTATGCAGGTGCATCAAGAGATCAGTTTGTCTAAGCAGAACAGTTGTGACACAGCTTACAGTAACAAAATACAAAGCACAGACAGGGTGTGGACAGGGAAAAGCTATGGAAGGGAAGCCTCTTTAGGAGAAGTAAAAGCATTACCTAGGCATGCAGCTTAGCAGTTGGCTTTGGCTTTACTGAGGCAAAAACCAGCTCCATAGGAAAAGGCTTCACAGCCTTAAGTGAAAGGACAAGACGTAGGATCTCTGAAGCCACTCAGTGCACCATTGTATTGTTCTATCTATGTATCTATTTGTCATGGGTTAACACAGTTTGGTTTTTAGTTAAAGTGGAAAGAGTTCCCTGTCATGACCTTGGAATTGCTTTGGAAAAGACAGGGATGTATCAGAAGCTAATTCTTAGATATGGACATATTGTTTGACTGCTGAGAAAGCTGGACGTGACCTTGTGAATACACATGTAAAGATGAGACTGTGTCTAAGTGAGACACACCTCCTTCCGGCCAGAGGAGGAAAGCCACTACACGGTTGCATGACAGTACAGTCATATTTTTTGAGACTTTTTTTTTAGCAGTTTAATAAGATTGTTAAAATACGGGGTTTAAGGGCATTCCTATAGTATCTTGTTGGGGAAGAGTGTCAGGAAAGATGCTCGGCAGTAAAGGACCAGGGGGTGCTGGTCAAGAGCTGGTCAAACATGAACCAGTGTGTGCCCAGGTGGCCAAAAAGGCCAATGGCATCCTGGCCACTGGTCTGACCAGAAATCATGCGGCCATCAGGATCAGGGCAGAGATTGTCCCTCCGTATTCACCATTCATGGGCTGCACCTTGAATACTGTGTTTACTTTTGGGCCTCTTACTCCAAGGAAGACACTGAGGTGTTGGAACATGTCCAGAGAAGCACAGTGGAGCTGGTCTGGAGCACATATCTTCTAAAAAGGGGCTAAGGGAGCTGCAGAGGTTTAATCTGGTGAAAAGGAGACAGACGCAAGGGAGACTTTATTGGTCTCTACTGATATCTGACAGAAGGTCGTAGCATGGTGATGGTTAGTCTTTTCTACCAAGTAAAAAGTGATGGGACAGAGGAAACAGCATCAAATTGTGCCAGATGAGGTTTAGATTGAGTATTGGGAAAAGTATTTTGACTTTGGTGGGGGTCAGACATTGAAACAGGCTTCCCATTTAAATGACATATAGATGTGATGTGGTGTCATGGTTTAATGGTGGACTTGGCACTGCTGGTCTAATGGTTGGGCTTAATCTTGATAATCTTAAACATCTTTTCCTATCAAAATGATTCTATGATTATATGAGTCTCTTCTCTTGCAGATAAATATTTCGTTAAAATGTAATTTTGCTAAAACCTGTGGATCCCCTGGCTGACAAGGTCTAATCCTTTTTGCCCTGTGTTATTAATTCCCCCTTACACTACCTGCAACATTTGAGTCTCCTCTGAGTATGTAATTGTTTTTTTCCTAGCTTTTTCTTCAAGAATTGGTGAGAAATATAGGGTAAAAAGAAGTCTACATCAGCCTAGCTGTTTCAGAAATGTTGGGCACAGTTCAGAAATTTTCAGGAGGATCATGTTTAACTGATGACAAGTGAAGTTCAGAATCACACAATACTTCTCTGTGAGTTGCGTTTTAGAATTTGGGGCTGTGGAAACTGTATGCCTTTATAATATGTGAGCACAAACCTACCGTGCTTCTCAGGTACAGTATGCTCATTTAAAAGTTGTTTTTCTTATGCAGCTGAATGAACTTATCTTTTTAAAAAGTGTTTGAGTACATAGCACTGACATTTTTAAACAAACATTGTAACTGCTGCAGTTATATGGGTAGTATTTATGATTCAGGGAACACAGAAAGATGAAAGGAATGCTAACATTTCAATGCTGAGAAATTATGTGAATTTAATTTCTTCAAAAATGAATGAAAAACAGTCTTTTGTCAGGACAATGTTTGCTGCTTTTTCTCATATAGGTAAATTATTAGATACATGATACCAAGCTCTGATGTGGTTTCTGAACATCCTGCATCTCAATCATTTTTGACATTCTTATCAGTGGAGCTTGATGTCAGAATAAACAACAATCACTAAAGTAGATTCGACCAGTATGGAAGAAAGCACATCAAATCTATTATAATATTTTCAAGAAAAAACGTAATCTCAAATAGTGACTGAACTAACATAAATGTGAAAAAATAACCTGAATTAATGAGCATATGTGTGTATAAGATACTGTTGTTTGTCCTTTTAAATGTGTAAGCTGAAAGAGGGGAGCAAACATAAAACATTGCCTACAGAAGAATTATCTGGATTTGTGACACTCCTTAGAGAACTTTAGACCTGTGAATGTGAATGGATTATCTGAAGAAATAAATATAATATTTCCCTATGTGAAAGATATAAGTTGTACATAATATGTCAGAGAAAACCATATTCATCTTCTTCAAAAGACAAACACTTCTATATCTCAAGTGATAAAAGGCACTTCAAAGCAGACATAAACTTAGAAATATTCATGATATTCATGACTTAATCTGTCATAATCTTTTAAGGCTGTATGTAAGAGCAGAGTGCATGCTGTTTTATATTTATGACTTTACAGCACCATGTGTGGGCAAAAAAATGCAGGATTTTACTTATTCAAAGTCATAGATTAATTTCCCAAATATTACAGCATGCCTTGCATGTAGCATTCATATTAGAAATGATGTATCACAATGAGGTAAGTGGCATCCACAAAATAGTATATCAATGGAGAACAATTTGCCAAAATTATGAGACAATAGTCTTTTCCCTCAGCACCACGTCTGAGTTCACTGCTATTCAGAGTTGCATAGTGAGGTAATTAGAACATGCTCAGGAAGCTCTAAATCTTTTTTGCCTATCTCTTTTGTTACCTTGGTCTGCAAGGGCAGCTGTTAACAGAAACCTGTGGGTCACTCTTAGGCAAGTGAGAAGTCCCCGTTTGAGGCCAGTGCCTGTGCTGGGACTATCTGGAGTCAGGCTTTACCAAACCTACAATCTTCAATGCTCAGGTGTGGATGGCAGAAATTTCCCTAAGGCAAAATTTTAGCAGTCCAAGCTGCTGTCTGTGGGATAAGCTAGCAGAACCAAAGTTTCAGCTGGCCATTACTGGTACATGACTGCATACAGCATATCTGGTGAAGGTATTTTTAGTTGATATATTCCTGTGTTTTCTTACTGATAATTTCCAGCTATCAGTGTACACATTTCTCCCTGCCCCAGCATTATCATAGCATTTATAAAAAGATGTTATTTTATGCTACGCTTTGCTGAATTATATTTAGATTTGTTTGCTTGGACTTACTAGTTGCATATTATATGTGAAACCTCATGGTGCCTCCTGTTAGTCCTCCAAGCACACCTGAAAGCATTAGTTCAAAGATTTCATCATTCACATACTGTTTTTCTGTGCTAGATCTGTAATTGCAGATAATGCATTTCTTTGAGCCTCAAAACTGTCAAAATAAATCAGAAGCAGTATAGTGAATTTAGGTGTTGGCCAATATTTTTTCCTTAGTATGTATTGCACATCAAGTTCTAATCTCATAAAATTGTAAACAAGTGTACTGGAAGAATTTTTTCATTTTCCTATACGTACATAAATTTTGTGTCCATTGCTGCTAGGCAGAACTATTTTGGGCAATATTATACAACTATGCTTTGAATTCTCTTTCTAAATTTGACTTATTGGGTTTTACAGTTTCCACCACATATTATATTACTTTTTGCACAAATTTTGTTTTCCTTGTTTAATAAATGACCACATTATGGTATAATAGAAATCTCTACCATCTTCAAAAAAACAGTTTACATTCTCCCTTTGGAGGAATTTTTATGTGGCAATGGTAGGAAAAGGGGATGTTGAAATGAGCAGGGAGGGGGGGAGGGTGGAGCACAGGTGATGGATTTAAATTAAACTACATATCTGGCTTCCTAGTTCTCTGGCCACTGTTTTGATTAAAGTTGAATCACACTTACAGAAGCTTTTAGGGTAGCTCTCTATTCCGTGAAGTAAGCTAAATGCTTCAGGTTTCATGTGAAAAAAATCTACTGCTTTTAGATGTCCTTTTGGATTTGCTTCTGTGAGTCTTTCATATACTGAACTCCAGCTGATGTGGAGTGGAAATTCCACATATGGAGGGCCTAGAGAGTCAAACCTCTTTCTTTTCACGTGTTTTTCCCTCTCTTTCAAATATGCAGGAGTGCAGGCATTGTACTGGTGTTTTATGAATTTTATGACTATTTCCAGAGTTAACTCCAGACTTCCCAGCAGCAAGCACAAAACCCTATCTTCCCACCTCCCATCCTTCAGGGATAAAGGCAGACTGACTATTTTCTCAGCCTTAGGTTAGAAAAATTTGATTATCTCATGAGAGATAATCAGCTGAGTGGTTTCTGGAAGAGAGCCAAGAGGAGGCAGAGAACCAGCCTGCATCACTTAGGGGGCAAAGGGCAGTGAGAGGTCAGTGGGTCCCTGCCTTACTGTCTCCCTTTTTTTTTTTCTCCTCTTCGCATTCTCTCTCAGCTGCCACTCTGTTACTTTCTCAAACCCCTTAGCTTTACTATATCTGTAAAAGAGTTGTTATGAAATCTCCATGACTTGAGACACAGTAAAAGGTGTAAGGAAAGTAGTCATAATGAAAGCCTTCTAATGATAAAACATACATTTAATTTTTTTTTTTTTTAGAAGACCAGTGAGACAGTCTGCATAACAGTGTCAAAAGGAAGAAATAATACAGAGAGTCTAGTTTTGGGCTTCTGTTTTGAATGAGCATAAGAGGGTAAAACCTGTAGGCATTGAGAAAGGATGTTCATCTTAAATCTGTATTCAAAAAAAAATTTTGAAGTTCTGATTTATAGTGCTGTATGTAGCAGTCATAAATCAATACAGTTGATGAGTTGCATATCACTGAAGACAGGGACATCCTTTAATTTTAAAATTTTTGTCTGGATGATATTTTCACTTTTTTTTTTCTCATATTGTTCAATGTCAAATTGTTTAGGCAGTCAGTATACATGTCCCCTGTTTGTTTTTTTAAGATAAATGTTTTGTAATACTGTCTATGTAACCGACATTTTGAGAAATTTCAAACAAAACCTGACCAGTGTAATTTTTGTTTACAGTTAATGCCTGGAATCTGTAAACTTTCAATCTGTATGCTTGGCAGTGCCAGCAAAGAATACAAAGCATTTGACATGCAGTGCCTCAGCTCTCCAGTGAATTGCAGTATGTAAGCCATCAGAACTCACAAAATGTCTGTGAGGAAGGATTTCCTGATACTGCAAGCATTTCCAAACTCCTCTGTCTTTCACAAAGGAGGGCATCTAAGCAGGAAAATTCCTTTTCTGATGTGCCTGCAGGTCTTGTCCTGCTAGGGGGACTTCAACCACCCCATCATCAGCTGGAAAAGTACCAGAGGAAATGCAATACCAGATATGATAATTGCCAACATAAGTGAGCTAATCAGGAATGTCAATATTGGAGGTAGCCTGGGCTGCAGTGATCACACACTGTTGGAGTTTGCAGTCTTGAGGACTATAGGTCAGGTAAGGAGTCAAGGCTGGGCCCTGAACTTTAGGAAGGCAGACTTCCAGGTCTCCAGGGGGATTGGCTGTGGGACCCTGGGAAACTGCCCTTAGGGACAAGGGAACAGAACAGAGGTGACAAATTTTAAGGGAAGTCTCCAATAGAGAGCACAAGAGCTGGCAGTCCTCAGGAACAAAAAGATGGGCAAGAAAGGTGAGAGACAGCATGACTGAGTGAGTAGGAAACTGCTGGTCAAACCAAAGGAAGAGAAGCAAATGCACAGACCGTGGTAAAAAGGACAGATGGCTGGGGAGGGTGTAGACATGAACCGCAATTGTGCAGCGACGGGGAGAGGAAGGCCAAAGCAAAATTGGACCTGAACATGACAAGGGACGCAAAGAATCACAAGGGCTTCTACAAGTATGTCAATCAGAAAAGGAAGATCAAAAAGAGGGTGTACTCTCTCTGATAAGAAACACTATGAACAAATAATAACTGATCAGGAGAAGGCTGAAGTACTCACAAACTTTTTGCCTGTTTTCAATGACAGCTCCTTTTTCACATCTCTCGAGGGGATGGACAGCAGGATGGGACTGGGGGCTCAAAGTGCTCCCAATTTTAAGTAAATATCAGGTTCTTGACCACCTGAGGAACCTGAATTTGCACAAGTCTAAGGGACCTGATAAGTTGCATCCCAGAGTTCTGAGGAAATTCACCTGTGTAGTTGCCAAGCCACTCTCCATGATATTTGAAACATCATGGCAGTCAGGCAAAATCTCAGGGGCCTGGAAAAAGGAAAACATTGTACCCATCTTTACAAAGGGAGGAAAAGAGGACCCTGGGAACTATTGCTTTCCCTCTGTGCCTGGGAAGATCATGGAACAGAAAGTCTGCTAAGGCACATGGAGGACAAGGAGGTGATTCAAGACAGCCAGAATGACCTCAGTAAGGTCAGGTCCTGCCTGACCAACCCATTGGTTTTCTGTCATGGAGTGATTACATCAATAGGCAAGGGAAGAACTGCAGATGCCAGTTACCTGGACTTCTGTAAAACCTTTGACACACTCCCCCACAACATCCTTCTCTCTAAATTGGAGAGGAATTCAATAGGTTAGTAGATTAGGAATTGGTTGGATAATTGCATCCAGAGGGCAGTGATAATGTCTCAGAGTCCCAGTGGGCATCAGTGACTTGTGGTGTCTCAGGGTCCATATTTGACCAATGTTATTTAATATCTTCATTAATGACATAGAGAGATTGAGTGTGAATTTGAACCCTCAGCAAATTTGCTGATGACACTGAGCTGAGTGGTGCTGCTGCCACACCTGAAGGACAGGTTGCCATCCAGGGAGATCTGAACAAGCTCAAGAAGCAGGCCCACAGGAATCTCAGGAGGCTTACCAAGACCAAGTATAAGGTGCTGCACCTGGGTCAGGGCAAGCCCCAGTACCAACACAGGCTGGGGGATGAACAGATGGAGAGCAGCCTGGCCCAGAAGGACTTGGGGGTCCCGGGAGATGAGAGGCTGGACATGAGCCAGCAATGACCACTCACATTTTTCTATTGGTATGACTTCATGTGAGCACCTTGCTTATTTAGTTTTTAAAAGCAAATCGAATTCAAGTACCACTCAGTTAAAGACATGTAATTAGTAGTGCTATACTGACATTCTGACACAGTTATTTTTTCCTTGAATACTGAGAAGTTTCATGAACAAAAGTGAATAGCCTATGTTGAAAGGTTAGTAAAGTGGCACATAGCACTTCTTCTCATTGTTATTCTCAGAAGTAATCTTTTAATTAGAAACACAGCTGTTGACCTAACAATGCAATGAGAGGCATGTTAATAAATACCAGAGGACCATGTGACATTTGTGTTGCTCAGTGCTGCTTAGAAAGCAGCATTCATGTGAAACACATGCTACTCTGAGCACTGTAAATTGCTATTGAAACCTGCATGCCCTCAGTGTTCTCTCAGAGAAGGGGACATATGTCATTTTCAGGGTGCTTTTCCACCTTCCCTGGATTCTTGAATTCTTTGAGAAAGGACAAAGATGAGAGAAGAGAGCTTATTAAAGAGCCCATTTTATCAGTTTTACTGTCCATTTTTTAACTTGAACAACTTTGCTGTTTTCACCTGGAGAAACAAATATGCTACCCTTATAGAGAAAGCCACCCCAGCTAGCACAGCAGCTTGCTACTCATTTCAAACAGCTAGGAGTAAATATCCCAGTTCAGTAAAATTAAATTAATATAGCTATTTTCACATTCCTGTGGTGGGGATACTTTCTTCTACTACTTGTTGTCTTTCAGCTCTCTAATCTGGAGAAGATCTAATTTTCACTGTGTGACAACCCTTGGCCCTTCCTGGGGTGCCTAGGGAACATTTCAGAAGGGTGATGGACCTTAACTGCCAACATACCTGGGGGTGCTCCTTTTTGGAGGGGCAAATTTTTCTTTCTGTACAATAGAATTTTAGGCATTCATTCTTGGCTGGTTTGTTAGTTTTTCTCCCTTACATCCACTCCAAGTTGTTTCTGATATGGCTGCTATGCTCTGTCTGAACTTTCAGGCATAGTTTAAAGGGGGCTTCTGCACTACTGGCCTCTCCACAGCTGTCAGCTGCTAATCTGAATACTAAGCCAATCTCTCACCATCATCAAATTCATGCCCTTTCCTCTGGCATACACTTCATATACCTGCACTTATATGCTGGCATGCAGAGGTGCAGGATTAATCCCGGATGGCTTCCAGCGGCATGTCTTGAGACCCTTTTGGGAATGAGTGAGTATAAGAAAAACCGTAGTGACTTCATCATTCAAAATTAATACAAATAAACTACTCCTTAAAAACCAGTGATCATGCCTAAAAGCGTGAGCAACGTGTATGGCAGAGGGCTTGCAATAACATTTTAGGGAGTTAGTTTCAACAGTAATTTCTACATAACACTACAACAAATACTGTAAAAACTATGAAAGTAATCACTGTAATGACTGCTTGCCACAACTCTGCCCCATTCTCTGGGCCCCTCACTGTCAGCAAGGAACGTGGTTTCTTACAGGCATACATTAAATATTCTGTCTGGGATTAAACTCTTATGCCCACAGAGTTTCATATGCAGGCCTGATGGCACTAAAAATACTGATGATTTGGTTTGCAGATTACTAGTTGCTGTGGTTGTAAGTCTTCTGTTATGCAAATGCCTAGATGGTCCTCTTTATGAAGGCAGCTCCTTTTTCATTTTCTCTGGGGCTGTATTTAAAAAATGAGACAATTCTTCCCAAAGAAGCTTATTACTGGAAATGCTTACCAGGAGTATAGAAAGCATATAAAGTCTGATCCTAATGCTGTTTGGTGGGCTTTCAGAAGAGTTATCTCCTCTACAGGCTTTTGGGCAGACAGGTCAGGTCAATGTGAAAAATAAACTCTGCAAACACACGCCACCACCCCTTTACAAATCCACTTTTTGCAAAAGTGCTCCAATGAGTATATATTTGTAAATTCTCTGAGTCAGAAAAAACATGTTCTTAACTACCTATGTGCCTTATATATTTGGATTAGGACCTTTGTCCTAATATTGTCCATATTTCTTGGGAAATATGTCTTGCTGTGTTGTTCCCTGAAGCAGTATGAATTGTTCCAGTCATGATACAGGAAGGAACAGGATAAATCACAGCCAGCGATCACGCACACACATTGAGGGAGCATGCATTCGTTTTCAAAAAAAAAAAAATCATGAGAAGTTTTTAGTTACACAAGTTAAAAAATATTGTGATGTAGAAGCCAGTAACTGTGTGTCTAGTGCTGGAAAATCTGGCATAATTTATTCCAAGATGCATTTTTCTCTGGTTGCCAGCTACATGCAACTGAATCCTCTCTGTAGTTCTCTACGTCCTCTCTTGTCTTCATGAGATCAAGAACAGGTCAGTCAAAATTACCCAAACTGCTGTTTTCAGTTGATTATCCTTGACATACACTTATGTTTTGTTCATACTTAGGATCAAAAAATGATTCCCTCAAATGCTATCAACTAGTGTTCCTGAACCACAGAATCATTTAGAACCACTGCTTGAAAAATGCTCATTGTAATGGAAACAGAATGAAATTATTAAGAGATGGGAAATAAAGTATTAAAACTTTGTACAAAATATTATTAGGAATCCAAATACATACTGTTTATATAAACTCATAATTATTTCTCCCCTAGTGAATCTTCATTTAAGTTGCCAGTCGCCTTGGACAACGTGTAAGAATTTTTTGACGTGGAGTGCAGTAGTATATAAACTGGAGAAATGGCAAGCTCTCTGCTGTGCAGCGCAGCCCAGTGTTTTGTGGAACAGTGGCAGTACAGTCCACATGTTACATGGTGATGCTGTAGTAAAACATTCATACACAGTGTTCCCCAGAAGAATAAATGAAAACACACAATGAGCGGAAGAAAAATATAGCTGGAAAAGGATGTCTTTTTCCTCAAGTACTGAAACTCAGCTGCAGAGTTTGACTCTGCCCTAACACCCACTCCCTTCTTACTGGAATAACTGGGCTGTTTGTCAGGCCAGAGTGAACTACTATTTTTTTTTTATGTGGTAAAAAGTTCCTTTTAAACTCTTTTTAAACCATTAAAGTGCATAAGGGAGCCTGAAGTCAGCCCTGTCTCTCACAATTTAAGTGGTAGGGCTACTGCTATGTTCATAATTCAGGAGAGGGATATAAAAGCCAAGGCTGAGAAAATTCAAACCAGTAGTGTAACTAGTGTTTTAAAAAAGCTAAAGTGCTATCCTTGGATTTCCTAAAGGAAGCTCTGGGTGCCCCTTTACAAGATGAGGGAAGAGGGCTTAAAACATCTTCATGTTACACACACATAAAACTAACTAGTTTTATTTTATGTCACCACATCCAATCACTTTAGAAGATGGAATAGCAGATTTTACCTTCTTGGGTATCAAATAATAAGTAATAAAAGCTTTTTCGTTAAATTAGCCCTGCACAACATTTCTTCAAACACCAAGCTCATGACATGTGGGCATATGCTTAGAAGAATTTTCTTTATTTACCAAGAAGACAGTAGCAAAGAGTGGTTTGGTGATCACTGGTCAAGATTCAATAAACTAGAGAATTTTCATGTAAATGTCTATAACATGCCCCTCACTTGTCTGTATCTCATATTCTCACATCTGAATATGGAAAATAAAAGATACTTTTGAATCATGTGGTGGTAACTATGCTAGTGGATAGACATAAATTGCAAAACCTCTGTTTAATCTCACTTACTCTGAAGAAAATGGCTAATTTTGTAATTAGGGCATAGTGATCCTGACACATGCACTGTATTCACCAGGCACGCCTTATTTGTCTGTGGCAACTTTGTCACAGGGTGGATGTCTCCTTTGAAGGACTGCCCTACTGTGAACATTACTGGGGGAACAAAGGCTTTCAACAAGTAGCCTTCTTATAGTTTCACTTCACAAAGACACAGTACAGCACAAAAATATTTCATGTCATCTTCAATGATGTTGTGCAGGCGAATAGAATTACAAACCAAAGTGGTCAGAAAAACTGTTAATGCTGAAGACATATAGAAGCAAATTTTATAAATTAGGATTCAAATAAGTGAAAGAAGGTAAACCCAAAACTGCATTAAGTTAGCCCCATGAAAGTCTGTAAGTTAAATATAGGAGAGATTATGGATTGTATCACAAAGGAATAGCTTTTGATAATAAGGATGCATGAAGCACAATACCAATTTCAGTAGATAAAGTGCTAAATAAAACAAATGGCGTCTGGTTACAAACTATAATGATTGCTCCAAGAGTTTTTTTTTAAAGATATATATGAAGATACCTTTGCTATAGCTATGACTTCAGGAAAGATAGAAGATGTTACAAAAATAAAGGCCAGTCTGTCATAGACTGTCAAGTAAGGTAGTTAAAAAGACACTGTAAAAAGATCTCAGAGAATTTGTGACATACAAAGATTATTGGACTTTAAGCTTCTCTTGTACAGATAAAGGAAGTCCTTTCATTGCCTTACATTTCTCATGATTATTTTGATTAAAACATGCATGATGCAGTAAGATACCTGTAAAGAGTAGGTCCTCATGAGAATTCATCTGGTAAATGGCCTTTGTGGTTAAAGCTCTGTGGTAGGGTGACTTTTGCTGCTCGTATCCCCAATCGTCTGCTCTGTTTGTGCTGTATATTCAGTTCTGTACCTTTAAAACTTGTTCTGGGAGCGAAGGGGGAGAAAGCAGCAGCGCGCAGTTCGTTTTGAGAAACGGCCTGACTCCCCCACGGCTGCTCTCCGGCGTTCGTCTGAGACACGGACAGCGGTGGGACAGAGATCTCCTGTGCTTTTAGTTAGTTTAGCTAGCTAGGGCAGAGAAGTTCCCTGGACTGTTTTTTTCCTTTTCCTTGGGACTGTTTAAATCTGCTCTGGACCGACAAACCCAGAGGAGCAGCGAGGGCTGGCACCTGCGGCCGCCGGGCCTGGAGCTGCGGAGGGAGTGGGGCTGGTGAGAGACCGAGTGAGCTGAGCTGCACCCACGGCAAGGACTGCCTCAGTTTGCCAGCTCTCTGCAGAGCAGCCAGAGGCTTTATTGTTTCCTACTATTAATTCTTTGCATTTGTGGGCATTTTGTTTGTTAAATAAATAGTTTTTTCCACTTTTCTCTGAGGAAGTTCTTTTCCTGGACCAGCTGGGGGGAGGGGCCGTTTGGGCTTGCTTTCCAGAGGAACCTCTTCGGAGGTTCCCTCTCAATTTTGCCCTAAACCAAAACATATATTTAATTACAGAATATTCAGAACTCAGTTGTACCTGCTTTTCCCATGTAAAAATGTTGGCACAGCTGGCTTTGACACACTGTGTAAATCAGTGATGGTTCTTAATAATCTAGTCTGAAGTTCAGTTGGAGATGCATTGTTCCCTTATATGCTGAAGAAGTTATTATAGATCAAAGTGCTACGGAACTAGAGCATTTGACTTCTGACTTTGGACTTTGAATAACCCCCACCACAAGAGTCACGTTTGCTGATCCATGCAGCATTATCTGCTGTCCTCTCAGCGTGTCCTTTAATACATTTTGACAATATATATTGATCAGTTTGAGGAAAATTGACAGAAAGTTCTTGTATAACTAAAGGATTTAGTCTTCCATGACTAAAACTAGTGATGTTTATTTGCAAATACTCCTTCCATTGCTCAGAAATTTGTGTCTACAGCAGTAATAGATTTGACTGAAATTCACATCTTTCTCAGAGGGAAGGTTCAATTCTCTTAGCCTAGATGGTTTTCTTCAGTTCCTTGGTATTTGCATACTTAGTGCCATGATCATTTTATTCTTCATCATGAAAGGCTTTTATTTTTGAAATTCAGATTCTATGAGCACACATTACACAATAAAACAAATTAAAATGCAGACTAAATATCATAAAACTTAGGATTTTACTTCAATTTTCACTTGTTTTGGTTTGTAAAAGACCCTACTGAGTTCCTTTCCATTATTCCTGATTTCCTCCTTGAATAAGAGAAGCATTAAGTGCCTTAAGATTCTATCATCTACTCATGTGCCTGGCTCAGTACAAGCTACTCGGATAAATCTACCAGACACAATCATTCTTTAAATGTTTTTTAAAAGTTTTTCTGTGATGATTCAGTCCACATATGTATTTGAATTTTGAGTTGCCAACTGTCATGAATTCAGATTAGAAGGTCACCAAATCCTACCAGTTTTAAAATAAAAATGATTTCATTTTTTCACCTGATAGTTTCTCTGAATATTTGCTGCCTCACTTGAAAGGAAAATACTATCTGTCTTGTTTCACTATTTCCTGTATTTCTGCCATTTTGCAACTGTTTAATCCATCAAGTAGAAACTGCTGTTCTTTGCAAGTGAGCTGCAGTGCTGAGAAATTTAATATGGAACACAATAGTCTCCTAGTTATTAACATTATAATCTCTTCCAGTATTTTATGGGTTGCTTAAAAAGACATTTTTTGTTACAACATAATAGTGCATTCATGGCACAATTGTATACAGGTAGGAGTTGTTCTCTTTTCTCAAATATTTGCAAGAAACATAAACAAAAAACATATGTTTCAAATATTTCACTGAATACCTTTTTTCCACTCATATGTGTATGTTGCAGCCATTTGAGTACTCTGCTGTTTCAAAATCCTACCATTTACTTTCTTGATTTATAACATTCTTTATCTTTCTATATTTAAATTGTGTTTTGTGCCCTAACCTGAAGATTTTTTTTCCTCAACACTGACCCTCATATCTGCTCCATCTCTGTAATTGTCACAAGAACAATTCCAGCTTTCAAATATGTCATTAAGTGACTTTGTCTTATAATCCTTGGTGTTTGTCTGCATTGCTAATCTCTATTAATTTAGCCAACTTGAGGGTAAGCAGTCTGTGCCTTTAGCTTACAAAAACACATTGTGACTGAGTGTTCCCTCCATAGGGTGTCTTCAGTATTGTTTTGATATTCAAAACCATCTCACTAAGAAAGAAAGATTTCTCCAATACTCAAAAATCTTGCTGGCTCAACATTTCAAAGTATGGTTTTGCTGTCCTGGCATTTTCATTAATTGCTAGCACAAGAGAGGGGCCAAAACCCAAAGACTTTGAATCCAACTCCTCTCCTTCCTCCACACCCCCTTTTGTTGAAACTTTGTAAAGCTGAATCCAGACACAGAGCTGAGTACTGCAAGTTGGCCAGATCTCACCTTTACCTTAGGGGTTTTCTGAATCCTGATCCAAAATGTACTTCCTGGTCCTATTTTTTTGTCTCATTTATTTGTAAGATTCTTAAAACTTGCATATTCTTTCTTTCATTATATTTTGGCACTTTCACGTGATTGTTTTGAGTTCACTCATGATGGTCTATGCCTGTTTATAAAACCTCAGTCTTGATAAGAAGAAAATGGAAACATAATTGAATCCAATTCGCATTTACAAAAAGCCATATAAATAATTACCTGTGCTTTACTTCCATAGAAGGAAAAATGAGACAAGACAAAACCCTTCTGAATTAGAAATCCAAAGATGTTGAAAAGCCTATGAGGTTTGTTTTTTTTTATTTGATTTGGGTTTGGTTTTATCGATAAAGAAATTTATAACTCATACATCCTCAACTGATTTTCAGATACAAAAATATAAGTTCTGCTTCTTCAGTATTCAAAAGCAATATCATCTGCTCTAAGTAATCTCTCTAAAATTACAGGCTTGATTGTTTGACTAATGAGACTTCTCATTAATCACATGCGATCTGTTTGTATCTTCTGTCAGTACCTATTTTCTGGTTAATTTTTGCTAACAGCATGCCTAGAATCTTTCATGAAAAACAAAACTCACATATTGACTTGACATCTGAAGTCAGACCTATGATTTAAAAACACAACAATGACTATAAAACTGTTCATGGATTTTCAAGAGCTGTAGACATAGAACAAGTCTCTTGCTTAAAGTTCATTGCAAGATCTGGATGTTCTGTAAGGCAATGGAAATGCTCTGCAATTAATGTCACTTTGCCATACATATTTAAATGAGATTTACTTTCATGTGATTTCTCATGGAACTTAAACACCATATGGGTCCTTATAGCTAAGGCTGATAGTTTGCAACTTCAGAAATGTACAATTCCGTCCTCTATTAGTGCCTTCATGTAAAATCATGGGTAAATTACTTAATCTCATTTAATCTTACTATACTTATGGTGCCCCATTTGTAAAACAGAAACTGATTATTTTCTGTGTTTTGTGGGCTGCTTGAGGAGCAGGGCAAGTTAAGTTTTAGAGCAAGCTGAGATACCGCACTGGCTGGGAGGCAACAATCATGGAAAGAGTTGAAATAAATAAGGCTTCTTGAAAAAGCTTCTTAAAGTAGACTTCAAAAGGAGCATACAGCAGAACAACAATACAGAAAACTGCCTTGTATGAAGAAATAAGCCTGAGAGAGAAGTTATGTTGGAAGAATGATATATAAGTGGTTGTCTTTTTCACCTGGAATTCTCCATCAAAACAGGAGGAGGAAGTAATTTTTCATCCATCTCCGGTTGCAGAATTTCCCTTTTTTGTTGTTGTAATTTAGATACTCAGGCATGTCAGTTCAAGATGTTTGGCTTATCCACTAAACTGCCACACCCTTACAATGAAAAACTGTGAACATGATGTTAAATTGTAGTGAAATACCCTGCAGGACTCTATAATCATTTAGGCATTTTGGCAAACTTTTGGTTTAGATTTTACTGTTCATGAAGGTCTAGGTCTATTATTGAAATACAACAGATATCATTACTCCTAAGGTAAAAGATAACAAACTAGCAAGGAAGGGAGGAGTTCTCTACAGCTCATGCTTCAATAAGCACAGTTAAATTTCAAGAAAGTAGCATTGCCTGCATAGGAATTCACTCCAACTTTTTCCATAATTCCCATGGAGGAAGTAACTGTTCAGCTTCAATATTGAAGGCTCAAAATGTTTCATGTTGAAGCATCTCATTGGTCTGATTTCTGTTCAGCCAGAAAAAATGGATTAAGCAATGTTACATACCATCCCTTCCTGGAGACCTCACATCTGTGGGTGTTGAACACAGAGAGATCACAGTACACCTGTTCCAAAGTGACATCATTTCGCCCCAGTGCTTATGGCAATGAATGAAGTTTGTAAAATCTTGCAAAGAGCAAAGACCTGATGAGTCTGAAGGCTGAACTATGTATCTATTTCCCTGCTAGGTGTGAATAAGAAATTTCCTACTTCTCAGAGCTGTATTGTTTCTCCTATCATACAAGATCAGACAAGATTTGAGTCTTATCTCAAGCTGGAGGTCTAGGTAAAGGTTTGTATGCATCAGTACCTTAACCTTCGAGAAAATACATTCATAATCTCACATCATGTATATCTAAATGAGCTGTACTTAGACACTCGAGAATATTACAGTCCTTATAACTTTCATTCTAGTTTCTTTCACAGCCTTGGAAGGCACACAGTGACGCACACAGGTAAATGCAAATCCTGTCTATATCTCCTTATAAAGTGCTGGCTCCCTCCCACTTCTCACTTTCCATATTTGCACAAGCTTCCAGGTTCCCAGAAATCAATCTGGGATTGATTTACAAGAGAAAAAAAAAATCTAAGAACAACTGCTAACTGAAAAAGTAGAGAAAAAAAAATCTGGTTGCTACTGATTGTATGGCAAAAAAAGAAGTCTAGCTACCAGGGAGAGACAGGTATCTTCTGAGTGATGGTGGTAACATATTCTCACAAGGCAGAATTTTCTTTATCAATTTTCTTCTGCCTGCACGTTTGTTTTTCAAATTTAGTATTGTTAAATCTGTAAAGCTTAAAATACTGCTTCAGACACCCACCTTGGCTTCTACTTCAATTTCATATAAGATTTAATAGGTAAAGTGTTGATAACCAATTCTGTTTCTCTCAAAGAGATGCAAACAGATTTAACATCTGTCAGAGGTGAAGGAAAACTGGAAAGAATGACCACTTCAGAAAGTGGAAGGAGTAATTTTCAGAACATGTATTTGTGTTTGCATATATTTGTGCACTCTCCCTTGAGATGGTGAAGGGCATATGTTCGTAAATTCAGGGCTTGGAGGTAACATATTTGCATATGTATACTAAGAAACTGATGCTGAATTCAATCCTAGGGTCACCAATCTCTGGTACCATTTTTTGCAAATGATTTTGAGTGTCTTGGGATTTTATCTGTAACATTAGGATTTTGCTAAAAACAAACCTCTGTCTTACTGGGAAAACAGCTGTGCAGGGCACATCAGGCACCATCCACATTGGCTAACATATCCCTTAAAGTTTCAGCTATTACTTCTGCTGCAGATAGCAGTCTTTTATTGCTCTGAATTCTTGTATTCATTTGGGGTATATGACAGAGAAAATCTGGATGTGAACAGGGCCTGAGTTTTTGCACTCTTCAGGAAATGTTACTTTGTTTAGAGCTTTTTTTCCTTTATAGTGTAGGCTTTATTTTTTTATATATATGCATCCAAAGAAGGAATACCACACTCCATACCCCTAAACTAGTGTTGTCCATATATAGAATGAAATTTCAGCAAGACAAATAAATTAACTCCATACAAATGAATATATGCAATATAATAAAGTCCTGGACCTAAACAAGAGTATATGGAGATGTTTAGCTCCAGAACACTTTCAGGTATTTGATGACTTCAGGTAATTTTCAGTAAATACATGCTCCTTTCTAAGTTTTGGGAGTTTCTTTTTTTCTTTCTTTCTTTCTTTCTTTCTTTCTTTCTTTCTTTCTTTCTTTCTTTTTTTTTTTTTTTTTTCCTTTTTTTTTCAGATAGGAATAATTCAAACAAGTCTTTAGGTAGATGCAATACTGCTCTGTGGAAATTGGCAAATATTGGGCATGACTGCTCATTAAAGCTATATGCAAGAATTTGAGTAGACTTTTCCCTTGGACTTGATTCATGTGAGTTTCCATTCCCTGAATTTCACTTTAGTTTCTAGGTTCAACTATGTGCAGAAAACTGAAAGCCAAACTGTTGGAAGAATGATATTTATGTGGTTTCATGAAAAAATTACACAGTTTTCATGAGTTCGTTGTGAAAACAAAATTAAAGCTGCATTTTAGACTCTGGTCTAAATTTTAAATGTGCAACAATTAAATTTAACAATTTAAATCCAGTCCTGGTGAATTTCATACGTATTGCAATGCTATTATGAGTATCGTGCTGCTGTGACGGTGATTAAACACATATCTATAAACAAAGCTCTTTAAAGCTAAGTCACCTTTTTGACATGTCTGAACATTGCAGACTACATAACTTTGTGGCATTACTGTAAGGCATTCAACTCACTACAAGAAAGAAGTTGAAGTTCTGGAGCACATCCAAGAAAGAGCAAGGGAGCTGGTGAAGAGTCTGGAGCACAAGTCCTGTGACGAGTGGCTGAGGGAGCTGGATTCTTTAGCCTGGAGAAAAGGAGACTGAGGGGAGACCTTATCACTCTCTAAAACTTTTGAGTGGATGATTGGTCATTTCTCCCAAGAAACAAGTAGTAGGAGAAGAAGAAACAACCTCAAGCTGAAACAGCAGATGTTTATATTGATATTGGGAACTGAGGTGGTTGTCAGGCTGTCCAGGCAAGTGATTGAGTCACCATCCCTGGAGACATTTAAAAGATATGTAGATGTGGTGCTTAGGGACATGATTTATTGGTGGACTTGGCAGTGTTAAAGTAACATTTGGACTTGGTGATCTTAAAGGTTTTATCCAACCTAATGATTCTGTGATTTTGTTGTATAATAAACTCCTGTCTTCCACCATCATTTTTCATGCAACATTCCCATCAGATGTAATGGAGTTTCATGATCAGAGCACTGACAGAAGACAATGAATACAAATATAATTCCAAAAATATTACTCCATCTTAGATGATACAGTTGTCTATTGAGCCTTCTGTACTGATAAAAAGAATATCCTATACTTCCTTTTAAAAAAGCCACATTTTCCAGAGTTGAACAAGAAATACCCCAAATGAGGCATTTAGAAATGGATTTATGTAATGTTAGTGCAACATCTCCAGTTTAAAGTCAGACTAAGAGAAAGGAAAAAAAATAAATACAAAAACTACACAACAAAAACCCTCAAATAGATGGTTATGAAAACATCTTTGTCAGTTGTTCCATCCATTGTAAGTCATAAACATAATTGCAGCAGTTTTTTTCTTAAAAATAAAGCAGTCATGATTCATCTATTCAATATTACAAATCTTGCTGTTTACATTTAAAAGTTTGTCTTGAGAATTTCACTTACAGGAATTCCAGAAACTGGTGTAAGTACTTCTCCAATGATGTTAGTCTTGTAGAAAAAGAAAACAGTATGATGGAAAATGTACAACAGTAGCTAGGAGCTGTATGGACAAAATTCATTTGTGCAGCTCTTGGTGTGTGTGTTGACACTGCTGCTGAAGCAAAAGAAATGAGAGCTTTACTTTGTGGTGATAGTGGTGTTATTTGTAAAAGATACACTAGATTTTTAGTAGATTTATATGTTAAGTTTCCTGAGTTTTCAAGGGCAATAAGAGAAGTAATAATTTCTCCATTGATGTCATCCTATGGTCACTTCTCACTTCTGATGGTGCAAAGTGGTCCATTCCTCTCCTTTCCTCTATGAAGAAGTCACTGAAGTTGCTATAGAGATACATAAAGATGTACTGGAGGTATCTTAGAACCTGTTTCAGACCTTTTCTCATCCCTTCTATGTTCAGTCCAGCTAGTGCATTTTCCATCATAGCCTCTTCCAACTGAGCCTTTTCAGTGTTTCTGCTCCTTCTTCCTTGCCTGCCAAGTCCAAAGGTACCCAACCAAACGACTGCTGGGCAGTGAAGGCTGGCATCTGTTTCTCCTACTCTTCCTAAATTACTCTCATTTCTTATTTTAAATTTCTTCTTCAGCCTTATTTCCTAAAGCTCATCTCCATCTAGTTGGTATCTTTTCTATTTTGGCCTTCAGATGTCTTCTGTGTTTGTGTTTATGTTTCTGTTTCTGATCCTGTTATGCAAAGCCAGACTCTTCTGTCCTCCTATCTGACTTCTCAACGTCTGTGGCTCTTTTTTATTTTTATTTTTATTTTTATTTTTATTTTTATTTTTATTTTTATTTTTATTTTTATTTTTTCCTTTTCTCTTACAAAGTCTGTATCACTCTCCATCTGTTCAGTCAGGTTTTCCTCCAGGCTGGTTTTAATTTCTACTGATGTGCAGCTCTCTTAAATGTTCTGTGGTCTACCCTTGCTCCTTTTCCCTTTCTGTCCCCAGTCCTAGTCCTGGCAGAGTTTCCTTTTCCTTTGCTAGCTTCTGACTTCAGTCACTTTTAAGACTCATGGCTAGCATACTATGCTCCACCCCTAACACACAAGTACCTTACTTTTCTCCATTGTCTGAGCTTGCTGACATACCAGAATCATGACTTTACTGGGCTTTCTGTGTGCCCACTGGACATGTAGATGTGCCCTGCAGCACCAAAATCTTGCTTCTGCAAGGCATCCAGATCAGTCCCATGTGGGAGAATGCCTACTGCTTTTAGAAGGTTCTTGGATCCGGTTTGCAATTTCTCCTTCAGAAAATAAAATAAACAAACGGTAAGGAAAAAAAAAAAAAAAAGCTAGAGAATTCAGACGATGCAGGAGTGCAGGAGCATAGGCAGGCAAACTAAATGAACTGTGAAAAGAGTGAGAGCAGTTATTTGAAACTCCTGTCTGTCAAATTAATACTTAAAAGGCAGAATTCCCACCTTTCCTGAGATGTGTGAGTCTTTGCCTTTCTGTGCGAAATTCTTCCTCCAGTAATCTCACTTTCCTTCCAATGCAGAATAAGTTAGGTTTTAAATTTCCCCAAAGAAGAAAAATGTAGTTACAGAAAGACTGTCACTCAGTCCTGTTAAAAACTTTTTGCTTTACAATTTTGAAGCGGAGTCATACCCCTTTGTTGCTGAGCAAACGGTGTAAAAGAGAGCACTTTTCTGTGAAGAATACAAGACTTTAGCAAACTGTGCATTCTCCCTGGAGAATGCACATTTTCCGATTGGTGCTTTTTATAGCATACGTTAAGTATTGACACAGATTAAGTTTCCCTCCTGTCTGGAACAATGCACGCTCAGGAGAGCTACTGACCTAGCAGTAAGCGTTAACAGCTCACGGCAAGTGGGGAAGCAGAGCTGCGGGAGCTGCAGGCAGAGCACTCCGTTCAGCTCTGATATTCTGCCTCTCTCCTCCTACTACTCCTCCTCTCCCGCTCTCTTTTTCCTTCCCCTCTGTCTTCAGCTGCTACGTTTTCCCCGGACCTCTTGGCTTTGTTGTGCTGCACATCTGAATAGCAGGAGGGGGATTGGCTAAACGCCGGCTCAGGGAGCGCTTCCCCGCAGCTCACGCCAACCCACCCACCCACGCCTGGGTCAGGAAATGTGAGCAGGGCTGATGGAGGCGGAGAAGCGGGGCTGAAGGTTTGCACCAGCGCTGGATGTGACAGCAGGCAGCCGGGCGCTTCGCAGCTTGAGCGTGTCCGACCCCAGGTCCGGCACCGGCCCGACAATGGAGTGCTGCCTCTGGACAACCGCTGGCACCCTGCTTCTAGCTTCCCTCGTCCTGGTAAATGCCATTTCTTTCCTAAAATATGTACCGCCTGTAGCTGATACTGTATCTGTGTGCATAAATGCGGGTGGGTATGGTTTTAATCTCTCAGGACCGCAGCGGGAGAGCGTTTGTTTTGAACAAGTCGTGGAAGTCTTATCCTCTCTACAACACTGCAGACTTGGAGCCTTGATATTGTGGACTGCCGCAGGTAGAACCAAGAGGTTGGCATCAGCTTTCTAAACTTGGAGAGCAATGACCTGTGAATGGTGATTTAACTGTTTGGGATTTAGAGAGGAGCTGTTTCTCTGCTCTTTAAATCAAACTAGATCACGCTGTAATGTTCCTAGAATTTTCTTCCTTATAAAAAGGAAAATAAAAATATGTTTCAGTTTTGCATATGCAGAGAAAAGCATGCACTGAGCTTTTTCTTGAAACCAGCTTAAATGAGCTCTCATTATTTCTATACCTCATTACAGAGTAAAGTTTATATCAACCTTTGAAAGATATATTCTGTGATATCTGATATACTTCAGGGCAGTAAACTTGAACATTGCTATATTATTTTCTTCCATACTTCCCTTGTTTATCTTGATAGGATGTTATAGGTGAGAGATATACCTGTGCTGTTTAATTGACATTATGTGTTCCATTTTGAGTCATACTTAATTTTATGAGTAGTATGTTGGCAATCAGAAAATATGCAGAAAAGATATTAATATATATACACCTTTGATACCAGAGTCATCTTGGCATACATATGTTGCCCTTTTCTTAGAATTTGATTGAATATAGGAGTTCAAATAGCAGAACATCATTAAGAAATACGTTAATTTTGTAGCAGCTTCCATCTCCTTATTTATCTGTGTTAACCAATCTATAGCAACCACTGTAAACTAAACTAAAAAAAACTAAAAAAAACAAAACAAAACAAAACAAAAAAAAAAGGAACAGTTTTTGCAAATAGAGTCATAAAGTACTATTTGAGTACTAGAAATAAGACTGTTATCTGGATTGATCTAAAAGTCTATTTTCCATTTAAAATACTGGATTCACACAAAATGGCATAAAGTCAGCATAGATTCTCTTTCATTTATGAAAATGAGATGTTTTTAACCTGGTGACTGTAATAAGTCAGTAATGACTGAGACAATCCTGCAGGACTAATTTAACGAAGATCAACAGGAGATATGACTCAACAAGAGTGTGTAAAGACTGTAGGATTTGGCCCCATGTTAAGCTCATACTCATAATATTTGTACATCACTCTGCTGCTTGTGAATTAAGTTCTCAGTCCTTGATTCATGAAAATAAATAGTGCATTGCTGCCAACTATTATGCATTATATTCCACATTATACTAGCTTTTATTTGTACAACTTACCCTGCCTCAAGAGATTTCCCACCACCTCCAACCAACTCTCTTTGTACCTTAAGTATAGTGATGTGAAGCAAGCTTAACTTTCTTTTTTGAATCAGACCATTCTTTTGCTCCTTCATAGTCAGGAAAATCTCTCACTTGCTTTCAGCGGGAGATTAGGTAAACATTCCATTATTTGACTTCCAGCTTGGCTGGAGATAGGGATACCTTGATATATTCGTTCCTACTGTAGTTTATTGCAGCATGAGCTGTAATCACCAAAGGCGTGGTAGAAAGCTCATAGATTTTTTTTGCGAATCAAACAATAAGTCAGTTAATCAGGCTGTGACCTGGCTGTTAGCACCCTAGATGTTATCCTTTAGCCAAGCAGACAGAATGAGTTTGAAATCTTCAGCAATCAACATTTGGATTTATGTGTATCACCTTGTATCTCTTCTAAAGGCCCCATCTTTCCCACAATAACCAGTACCAGCAGCTTCTTGTCATGTGGCACTCTAGTAACATCAGCAAAAGTTTACTGTTGTAATCACTAAAGTTATTCAATAAATGCTTGCAAGATTGGTCTTAGAATAATTTATCTCAGGATTCTACATTTTGAATAACACACAGTAGAGCAAAGTAGCGCCTAAATTCTTTGTTCAGCATCCTCACCTCAGGAAGGAGGTTGTGCGGCCCAGGCACATGTACAGCCTAACATGTGATGCTGAGGCAGTCGAGCCTCAGCAGCCTCACAGGCTGTGACATGTTCACAGGCAACAAGAGCAATAACCCCTCCTCTTTCTCTTGCTAGCAGCTGCCTGGAGTAGTGTAGTAGTAAGTGCAACTCACTACTTCATTGAGGTTCTTAACTTTCTTCAGAAGAAATTGTATTCTTTTTCACTTGAGTAGTGCTTGAGAAAGGTCACTGGGGGTCCCTAGTGTATTTTGTTAACTGTCATAAAACTTGCTTCATACACAAAGAACCGGTTTCTCTAGCATTCATGTGGACTAAGTATTTTCACGGCTACCCTTGAGAAGCTGAGCCATAACACTAAGATGCTTGTCTTGAAAAAGTAGTATGTAAAAGTAGTTTCTCTTTCCAAAAAAGACCAGATATTTGTAGAATTTTGCTTTGGACAATTGCTCTATGAACTTAGGCATGCTAGGGAAATACTATTTTTAAGAGCAACAAAAGGAAGCAGGTATTTTTTTTCCAGAAATTTTCCTTTCTGTTAGTTTAAAAATAAAAGCCTAGCACAAGCAAATCACAGTTGTCTAACTCAAAGGAATGTGGCCAAAACCATAACCAGCCATGAGCTCAGCTGAACTAGGAGTCAAATCACGTCACGTCAGAAGGATATTTAAATACATTTGCATTTGTTATTTGCATCTCTTTTCAGCAGCATTTTAGCTCTCTTTGTTGCTGTTGTGATACTTACAGAAGTAACACTGGGGACTGTAATAAAGTACATGTGTTTTTCTGCAGGATTTCTTTCTTTTGCTGTGCTAATTTGTACATGGAAAATAGTCAAATACAATAGTCCATTCCTTCCAGGCTCTTTGGCATTACACTCTGCTATTATCTAACTGGGTCTCTCTTGGATGACCACAAACACAATTAGCCAGTGAAATGAATATGTTTCTTGTTTATATCTGAATGTATAAAGCTTGGTTTTTCCTTTCATGTGTAGATAGGTCTACCTACTGCTGTGTCTGCTCATCTGTCTCTACAACTGTAGGTATATTAAAGGGGTTTTTTTCCAGTATGAGATCCAAAGAACACAAATATATTTTCATTCAGGATCACGTATACATACAGACTAGTATTTGCTTGCATCAGTTGGGTGAGGGTGAACTGAAATGGAGTTCAGTTATACAAAGCTGAGATTTATTCATGTTACAAAATAAAAATATCTCACCACTGTGGTTTGTGACCCATGCTGCTGTACTTCAGATATCTCATGTCTATAAAACAAAACCTTTTCTTATAGGAAGGGCTAGATGCTACTAAGTATGTATGATTATAATTTCTTCCTATATTACTCTAGAATTCTGTATTGGGACATATTTTACTAACCTTTTCCTTCAGATTCTTGAAGTATAAGCTTTTTTCTTTTTCTACCAAATGCAGAAGCTTGTATGAGCTAAACTAAGGTTGTGTGATGAAAGTTTTTTGGGTTTGGATTTTAATGAAAGTAAGTCAGCAGTAAATTAGATGTTGAGCTACTGGTCTGCTTCACCAGTGTCACTGAAGTTTAGCGTGTTCTTCTCATGACTTTGCTAGATTCGTAGGGCTGCAAAAGAATAATAAAAGAATGACATAGAACACTGTGGAGAATCTGAAGATTGTAGTGTGGTCTCCTGTGGTCATAGATGGACAACCTTCAATGCTCAGAAAGTTCATGAGTCAATGTAAAGTCTGAGAAGGCCACATGACCAAACAAATAATTTTTCAGAAGAGAACTATCAATCTATGGATGAATAAATTTTTTACTGAAGTAAATAAAACCTTAATCCCTTATAGCTGTGTCATTAGGTGTCTAAATAAAACCTCATGGTTTCTGTTGTATTATCAAATCTGCAGACAGCAGTTTTGCTTCTATTGCTTTTCTGTAGCTATTTTCTTAACCTTATAAGAAAACTCAGAATTGTATGGGAAACAATTACATGAGGGAAAAATGGGGAATTGTAGTCTGAGGAGGGAAAAATAATGGTAAGATCATCCTTATGGAAACAATTAAAAAGCTAAAGGTATTGAAAAAAAAAGTGAAAACATACCAATCACCAGGTGTTATAATATCATGATGGGGAGCAGGAAAAAGAAAAATAAATTGTCTCAGCCCAAGCAAAAAACAGTTCTAAAATAAGTCTTCTCATCTGGTGGACAACAGCTAATCCAAAAATTGGCATGAAATGTTTATTTCATCAGAATATCATACTTGGGTATGAAGCACAACTTCTTCCTAACACTGTACAAGAATGGCTAGTTTTTACTGTTGGCTTCTCCATCTTTTTGCATCACCTTATGGACAGCAAGCTTGTCTTAGTAGATGGCTGACCAGTTTTGCACGCTCAAGGTGTTACAACATGTTCTAGCTCTTAGACATATGTTTAGGCAAAATGGGGGAAGTAAGCAAGGGATATACATTTCATGGAGTGAGAAGATCTTCTCTTAGGTCCTTAAGCCTGCATTGTGTTGAACACAGATCAATAATAGTCAAAGCCTAGTAAAATCTGATCACTTAGATGTCCCTCTATCTCAGGGAACGTAAATCATTTCATCATATGTCAAATCATATGAGTACCTTTTAAGTACCCTGTTTGGAATTTCATGCCATGTATGACCAGCTTTTTTTCTTTTTTCCTGTAATAACTGAATTTTTCCAAACTTCTTACAAAAGTAGCTAAAGTTGGGTCAAATTAGAAAGGGAGGGAAAGCAGTGTGAGTATTTGTGAGATCCAATTTTCTTACAAAGCCACCATATGTAGAAGTCTTAGTAGTTTTTCCACCTGTAGATTTTTTGGTCACTGCCTGTGGGGGCAGTCCTTCTAGCTGTGCAGAGAAATAAGGGGTATGTTCATTGATTCTACTGCATGTTAATTTTCCAATTGTTTCCACTATAATCTTCATGGCCTTTATGAAATCTCTTCCAAAGCTTCAACCTTTAAATATCAGGACTTCTCCCTGAAAACAGAGGAAGTTCAGCAGAGAGGGTGTAAGGATAGGGGGAAAGGTTGTGTGATAATGTAAGACATCCTGAAATAAATTCCAAGAGTCGTCAAGAAATGAGACAGGAAATTATATGCAACTTATAATAAATTCAAACTGTCACATAAAATAAATATATTCTTTTTGTTTCCATATGAATATACAGTGTGGGTGTCGAATTTCCCCTTCTAGCTTTGTTGGATATAATCTCAGTCCCTGTTTGAAGTTTGCTAATGTGTTATTCACGTTCTGTGCTGTATCAACAGAGCCACATATGAAAGGAATAGAGGAAGTAATAAGGTCTCCTACTGTTTAGATGCCGGTATCAGATGGGTGAAATGTATGTTTGTTTGTTTGTTTGTTTACTTGCTTACTGGTTTATTGAAATCCTGTATTTCTTTCAGTCTGAATTGTTAAAAGCATGTGTTGCTCAGGGCAAACATAACGGCCCTTACCAAGCCCAAGACTGTCTTCTTGTATTGTAAATGTCTTTTGGACAGGAAAACAAACTATAGCAAAAGGAAAACATACTATAACATTTTCATACTTCCTGTAACTTTTAAAAAGACAGAGGATTTTCAAGTTCCTGTGGTATGTCCAATATGTCCCTTAAAGGTCCAGACATGTTTTAAAAAGGAAAGATCTGAATTAGCTGAAGGGGAGAGAGAAGTATTGTAACAGAAATATGTGAAAAAAAAAAAAAAACAACTTGAGTTGCTATGGCTTTAATCTTGAAATTCTACCACTCCAGACTTTAGCAGTCTTGTCATTCTCCAAGGCTCATCCCCTCATTAGTGCTGGTAAGCACCAGGTCAAGACGGTGTGTCTTATCACTTCCAACTTACTAGAGCTGAAGACTGACTTAGAGAGAAATGCATATCCTTTTCATGTAACAAACTGGTTCGAAATGTGGGTGTGTCATTTCTGTTATTTGGGTGTAACAAGAAAAAAAATATTTTCATCCCATGGGATTAGAGAGCAATATGAGAAGAGTAGCAGCAGCTTCTTTCCTGACAGTGTTTAGCCACTTCCATGTTGGCAGTTCAATGTAAATTCAGGGAAAAAAAAAAAAAAAATCTGGTCCTTCCCTCCTTCCTGTCTTCTTGCCTTTCTTGCTGCCTTCTGCCTGCATGCCTTCCTGCCTCCCTCCCTATTTTTTACATAAATATTTCCCTTTTAGTTTTCATGCCTCCACCAAGGCTTAATGTTTCAACTCTTTGTATGGCCCCTTGTTGTTAAAATAAGCACACACACATCTCCATGAGGTAACTGAGGGAGATGGCAGACCATCAGAAGAACAGGAGGCTTCATTTGTTTTGAATAAAGCTCATAATTGCGGATGTTGTCTGAAATTGCACAAGTCTTTGGAAAGTTCTCTTCCCTTGTCTGAAATGCCTCCTGACCAGAGTGTCATCTGCAACCTTGCCTTAGTGCGGTGATCTGCTTCAGAGGAGGCTGTGCTGTCCTAGGTCTGAGTAAAATCTATGCTGAACAAAACCTGTGCTGATACAACAATGTCTTCTAGCTCAGACTTTCAGATCCAGGATTTAGAAACCAGGGTTTCTAAACCCAAATGACATGATGTTTTGTGAGCGGACTCATTGTGGAACATTGTGATCTCTACAGAGGGTTGGGTTTGAAGACTGAATATATGAAGATTAAGGTCAGTTTACTGAAAAGGAAAATGGCCAGTAAAATTTTCTTCAGTGTAAATACCTTCCTCCTTGGGAGATATGGTGGAGCTTTCAGTGTCAGGTGTAAATCGGCCATTTTTTCTTAAAGCTGATGAGCACAACACAGCCAGCACTTACTTTCATTTCTCACCACTTAGAAAACACTTGGCATGCAAAAGGCCTCATCGCAGGTTACAATTTTACTTTTTCTCGTCTCGTTTCTGTGTGCCTTGTGGGCTTTCTCCCTTCCACATAGCTCTTGCGACATGGAAGACAAACCCGAAGTCCTAGAGAGCAAGATGCACATTTGAACCTGTGCTGTTGGGTGGGTTCCAAATTCTGAAAAGTGATTTCACCTATCCTGCATCTGAACCAGTCCTACCCTTAAAAACCCTGAGTCAATAAGGCGACAAGTCTGAGGCAGAGCCAGCTTGGACTTGCTCTGTATTGGATCACCCATGCCTGGTGTTTACAACAGCAAGGCAGGATTTAAATACAATAAAATGTTGTAATGTCAGTCTGTGAGAGCAAGAAAGAAAACTCTTGGACTCACATTGCTCTCCTGGTGTGTTTTTTCATGTGGGTAAGAGGGGTGAGAGATAGGACTGATCTGAGGTTTATAAGGCACTGTTATAAAATATTACACAGAGCTCAGTGTGTACATGTTGAAGTGATATGGTGTCAGCTCCATCCTTTGCCAGCAGCCCCCTTCCTCGCCCCTCCAGCTGGCTGCTGCCCTTCTATGAAAAGAAATGAGCTCACATTTGGCACATTTCTCCTGGGATACAACTTCCAGTCCAGGTTTAGGAATGGCTGTTTAGCTCTTAATGTCCTGAGATGGCTGTTAATCGATTCCTCCCTGTGTTGCACACTGGGAGCTGTGTCCTCCCATATACAGAGCACAGCTATATGGTTTGCTTCAGGGCGTTAGGAATCCCTTGGGACTTTGAGGACAGCATTGGCAATATTCTTATCCTTCTGAGATGAATGGATGTGTGGAGATATTGATGTAAGAGGGTGCAACTGTGTACAACACTGAGACTACAGACAATGTTTTCAGTTCAGTTTGACGCTTCATCCTATTACTTGTGCAATAACCATATCAGGTCATGTTTAGGAAGGAAGGTGAGGTTTTGCCTCTCAATAAACCTGTACTTTCCTTTGCAAGAGGAAAACATACTATAACTTATCTTTTTCTGTACCCTTAGTAACAAGTCTGTCTTGCTGTTAAGAATAAGAGAAAACAAAAAGAAACACAGCACTGAAAAGGACTAATGCAGCAATTTTTTACTAATGTCCCTGAGCTCACTGTATGTGTATCAGGTGTTTTCCTTTAGGGTAAAGAAAAATCCACCTATTGCTCTTCCCCTTTGTTCACAGGAGCAGAATAAGTACTGGGAAACTACAAGAGTATCTTGGCAAGATTTCCTCTTCAATGCTCATCAAGGTGTCTTCCCCTGTTTCTTCTAAGTGATGGATGATTTGGGGCAAAAAGAAAGAGTGAATTAAAAACTATTCAGAGAGAGATTTGGGGGGTTTTGTTTATTTGTTTTTAAAGATTGAAATAATAAATCCTGGTCCATTTATCTGCACTAGTGAAATCTAAGCATAATTATCCAAAGTTCAGAATACATGCTCACATGCCTGTGCTCCTGTGCCAGTGCCTTCTTTGAGGTTGGAAACACTCAGATCAAGGGTTCCTGTGCCAGGGGTTTTCCATAGGAAATACTCTCTTGATCCCCTCAGAAGCCTTTTGCTTTGACTTGCAAGTGAAAAGGAGGCAAAAATTCCTAAGTTAATTTCTAACACTGTAAAGCCCGGGGCAAGTGGGATGGTAATGTTCAGCTCACAGTTGCACTCCCAGTAGAAGGAAGCTGCTAGCCTCTAGGGAACTGGGGAGACAGTGTTCAAGGAATAGCCACTTTCACCTCAAGATGTCTGATGCTTATTGCATCAGACTTTTCTTTCCAGGTTGTTTGCCAGGGAAAACAGTTTGTAGGAGTATTTTGAAGAGCTCCATAGGCATCCTTTTGATCTGGCCGTATGGAACAGCATGCAGTTGTTCATGGCAGCAGTGGCACTTGCAGTCACTCAGTATCTCAGTTGCAGTAAACAGCTCAGGTAGATTGGGTACAAGGGCATTTTCTCTTTTCATCTTTTAACTTCCATTACTTTGGTAATCATGACAGGTAGGCGGTTTGTGTGGTCCTTCTGGAGGCTGGCTGGCTGGCTGGGTGGCAGATCTGGTGGAAGAAGACCCTTTTGTGTTTTTACATGGGATACAGACAAGAAGGGAAGCTAAGCTATTTACCATACCAGCTAAACAGTGTTCATCTGTCCTGACCCTGATTCTGACCTCTGGGAAAAGAAAATAGGTTGAAGTGATTGGTTGTTAAGGCTGTCTTGGGGACCTCTGGTATAGTGAGGTGCATGAAATGGAAAGATTGGAGCTGAAGAACTATTGTCATGGGAAATCCTAGTTCTTCCAGGGAATCACGCTCCTCAGAAGAATGAGGCTTATTTTCATAAGCCCTTTCTTCAGTATGGTGCAGTTATTCTGGAACAGTAGATGCGCTTTGGTCATACAGTACCATTTAAAATTACGTGAAACTCTTTGCCTAGAGAGGTTAAACATTTTCTTTCTGTGCATTGCAATCTTGATATCTCAGAATATTTTACATATGAAGTTTTCAAGATATTCACTTAGAAAAGTTGCAATAATTAGTCACAAATGTCTTGCAAGTTAACATTTTTTATGGCAATTACCAATATTAATTCAACTGGCTATGAATTTTTCTGCCTTGCCTTTTTTCAAAAGCCAGATATTTCCAAACAGTTTCCCACGTGGGCTTTAACCCAGCTGTTAACTTGGATGGAGTGCAATAAAGATATGTGACATTGTGCAAGTGAAATCTTATAAACCATACATTTACATTGGTTGAAGCTTTGAAATACATGGTTTTTATAAAGAGTTGAGGTCACTGGCCTTGTCCCTTGCCATTACACACCTAGGGAAGTGATGATAGCAGTTTCTTCCTGGTTCACTGCAGACAGCATTTCAATACTGTGTGAAGTATATATTTAATCTCAGTGACAAACTAACATCAAAGGATGCTCAAAGATTATTCAAAGAAGAATGTGTGGCTTGGCAAAAATTCATATAGGTATACATTTTAACTTATCTGAAAGTCTGGGAAGAAAGACCATTATACAAGAAAAAATACTCATTTTCTGTCCATGACATAATTTTTACAGTAGCTAAAGGCAAGTTTAGGCAGTGGCCTCAGAGGAGGCTTGCATATTGCCACTGACATTTCATCATACCCTGAAACACTGGAGATATGATAAGAACCAGATGATATAACTTTATTAACCAAACTCAGTGGTTCGTATTTTCTGGGAAATAACTGGCCTAAATTCTGTCGCAATGCTGTAGTCCAACAAGAGTTTAACTACATTTTTCACTATCTGTATTGCTGTTTAATCTAGGAAGCACACTGGCCACTTGAAAAAAAGGACTTCAGCAGTATTTTACTGAGTGAGGACAAAAACTGGATGCCTCAGAACCAGAGGAGTAATTATACAACATGATCTGCATTTATACACACACTCTTCTGTGTGACACTGACAAATAGTTGGATACTGTTCCAAACAAAATTTTAAATTCAATTCCAATATGCAACTTTGATTTATTTTCTTAAGGTTGAACTTCTTTTATAGACTTCAGGACATGAACAGAGATATTGTTGTTCATCATTTTTCTCCCTCTATGCACCTCCACACGTGTACACATATGCTTTTAAAAGAAACTTGGTTATCAGGGATGTGGCTCATAGATGTTCAGGTAGCTGTTGTGATTTAAAGATGTGTGACAGTTGTATTCCAGATAATCTAAATGGTTTCTGTGTACTGTAAGCAGAAACAGTAGGAAACACCACTGAATATAACATGAATACATGATAACTCTTGAGTAAATTCAGATATTACTATTAAACACTGAAGCTGGATTTTTTTAAGTATCAGGTTGGATACCTAGCTCTATTAGTCTTATTTGATTATGTCAGATTACTTTTGTTCATATTATGAAAAGTCCTTTGTTTGACTTGTTACTTAAAGCCTTTTTTTTACTTCTGTAAGCATCTGCAGCTGAGTACCCTATCTACTGACAGTGATTTTATTTTTTACACATGATCCTTTATGCTTTCTGGTCCAATAGCACAAGCTGTTCTTCATGTTTCTCATTAGACAATCCTTTGGGAGTCCTCCTGCCCATTCCCACAGAAGCTGAGGTATGGGATGGTAGATGCAGGATCACCATCAGATTAAGATGTGTATATTAAGATGGTAAAGGATTAAGGAAGATCTTGTTTTGATTAGTGTTAGCAGGTTTATTTGTTCATATAGGTCATCGATAAGCAAACTTCTTAAGGGTGGCATTTCAGACTTCATATTTTTGATGTCCAGGACATCTTGGACAAAGCAATGGGTTTTTCCTATGAAGCGCAGGCTGACATCTACCTAGAATGGACAAAAGGGATAATGAAAGACTTCTGGTACCAGCAAGAGGGCAGAATGGGCCTTGATGACTGCATTTTGCTTCTTTGACATACACCGGCATTTTGAGAATCATCAATCTGGTGTAGGTCTGGCAGAGTAAAAGCCCTTTTCTGTGATTGAACTGTTACTTAAAGAAAGACTTAAGTGGTGCCAGCTTCACTCTTTTCAACTTTAAGGGCATATACTTCCCTCTACTTTTTTGTCCCATTTTTTTGTTCCTTCTCTTTACTCTTTATGACAGGAACTTCAGGGCTTTTAAGAAGTATTGTAGGAGTTCTTGTACGACAGAACTCTTGACTGCTACTTTAATGTAAGATCTTAAATTCAGTTCATTTTGTCAAAAGTGGGTAGAAATTATCAACTACCAGTAAAAGCTACTTTTGAAAAATCTATGCAGGACACAGACAATGAATTCATAGCTAATAATTGTATATGTATCTTTTGAAGCTGGAATAAATCTGTAATGGACAGTTGTCTTCTGATTTGAAATTACTTTTTGGGTATTGCTTGAATTTCAAGTTCTTAACCATGTAGATCACAGGAAGGAAAACACTCTACTTTTTTTAACATTAAACATGGATGATGTTGAAATGAATTATGTTTATTCCACTTGTTAAAAGGAAACTTGGACCCTGTTCCAGGTTGAGATCACATGTTTTTTGGGAATGCATAGGTCTTAAAGCAAATTTTGGAACTCAAGTAATAAGTTCACAGATCTCCTTTGGGTGGGATTACAATTTATGTCAGAAAAACTTGGACCCATAGGATATCTAGTTGTGCTGATGCTTAAAATTTCTGGTGGGGTAAGAGTACTTGGTTCGCATGAGTTTACCTTGCAATGCTTTTAAATTATGTCTTTGGGCTTTCAACCAGGGGTGAATGATCAGATCATGCACCCATCTGCATTTTGAAGGTATTTGTTTTCCTATAAACTGGAAGCACACACATATAATTTAATTTTAAGAGAATAAAATTGAAAATATTCATTTTCATTTTATAAAAAAATCACTCTTCAAAAAGCAGTCAGCATAAATAACTTCAGTAAGTTGTCACGTCTTCTCCTATCTCAAATGTAAATCTGGAGACTGAGTCACATGTAGTCATAACCAGAATCTGATCACTTAACAAAACTTCAATTTTTACATTTACCCTTGCAATTGTTGTGAGGGTTTTTTGTGTTTTAATAAAGGCAAGATAAAATGAGTATGTCAAATAGTTGTTGCACACTCATTAGACAGGCCCTGTATTATCTCTCACCAACTGAATTACTTTTCTTTTTTACTCATGAATAATAAGATTCAATGCTGGAATATTTCACTGTATTTCATTACTACTACTCAGCTTCTTCACTGAAGGCAAAATTTTTTCAGTGTTCAGTTATCTTTGTGCCTCAGATAATCCCTTAGTGTTGCCAACAACCAGGAGGTCCTGGTTGATGGCACAGCATCACCACCCAGGCAAGGGAGGGGGTTGTCCTGCTCTGCTTTGAGCTGGAGTGGTCTCACCTCGAGCCTTAAGGGCAGTTTTTGGGTGCCATAATATGAGAAAGACATTAAACTGCTAGAGAGTTCCAAAACAGGACAACAAAGACAGTGAAGAGCCTTGAACAGAAGCCATATGAGGAGTAGCTGAGGTCACTTGGTTTGTTCTGCCTGGAAAAGAGGAGACTGAGGGGAGTCTCCTCATTGCAGTTACAAATTCCTCATGAGCAGAAGAGGAGGGGCAGGCACTGATCTCTTCTCTGGTGGTGACCAGTGACAGGACCTGAGGGAATGGCCTGAAGTTGTGCCAGGAGGAGGTTTAGGCTGGATATCAGGAAGAGGTTTTCACTGAGAGGATAGCTGAACACTCTAACAAGCTTCCTAGGGAAGCGGTCACAGCACCAGCCTGACAGAGTGCAAGTATTTGGACAATGCTCTCAGGCAAGTGACTCTTGGGGTGTCCTGTGCAGAGCCAAGAGTTGGACTTCATGATTCTGATGGGTACCTTCCAATTCAGTATCTTGTATGATGCTGTGAAAGCTAAAGCTGCCTGCTGTAACATGGGCAGCAGTGATGCTTGCCAATGTTTCTCTGTTTAAGGTGTACCTTAAAGTCTCCCTCATATTGTTGTTTTGCCTCCTTATTAATTTCAAGTGCACTTAGAATTGCTATTCACCAGGTGCTGACCCACAGCACAAGTCAGCCTTTGAATGAGAACACTGCCTATCTCCATCAGACACAGGGAGTTTTGGTGCAACTTTGCAAGGTTAGTCAGTTTTTCCAGCAACACATTGCCCACAGGGGACAATATCTAGATGGTTAAATAATTTGTGTCCTTATGAATCTGTGTCTCTGAAGTGCATTTGCATGAATGAAAATGAAATGCTGAATACAGGTATGACTGCTTTATTTGAGGCAGGTACTGCTGTATGTTTATGACTTAATCCTTGAAGAGCTGAGAATCCTTCAGTGCTGCTTCTCTATGAAGTTGTTTGAGCACAGCCACTGGCATTAACAGTAGCACTGTCTGTGTCTGCACCCGATGTTGGTAACTCCTGCTCTTCAGGGAATATCCATTTCCTTTTTAAAACTAGCAAACACTAGGGATGAAACAGTTAGGGAAACGTTGTCCAGCAAGTTTCTTAGACCTTTAGACAGAGAAACAATGATTGTTCCAATTCCTTATGGTAAGTGCGTGAAAGAGATTACATTGAATGCCTTTTTAGCACATTGATTCACTATGCTGTATTTCAGTTTTTCCTTAGGACCATTTTGGAAGGCACCTTTCAATATGCCATTTCATAGCTTCTAACGCAGCAGCAAAACTTCAGAGCACAATGTCTAATGTCTATAATACTCCATTTCTTAATCAGAAAAAATCCTTTGTCTCACTGTTGTTCAAAGAGCTCTCTTAGAGCAGCTTCACAAGCCTCAAACTGAGACAGAGTAGGATATTCAAAAAATGAAAGTTAATTCATACACCATTCACTATGAAGGAACTGGTTCTCAACCAGTAAGATTGGAGGAACAGATTTCAGTTTATTCAGTGCTTTCAATAACCAGGATGGTATCCAGTAAAAAGAGAGGGTAAACTCACAACAGTAATCATGATGCCTAAATATTTTTTGCCAATTATTTTCCCTTTTCCCTCTCCTCAGAGCTCCAGAACGGCTCGCTCAGAGGAAGACCGAGACTCCCTGTGGGATGCCTGGGGCTCATGGAGTGAATGCTCACGCACCTGTGGAGGAGGGGCTTCATATTCACTGAGACGCTGCCTGAGCAGCAAGTAAGTAGCTGAATGGTTTTTACTTTAATGATGGAAAAATTCAACTTATTTGTATGTGTCAGACCATAAGAAGTAACCAATAAAAGTCTTGACCTATATTGAAATTTTCATCTCGGTGTCAAAAAAATTATGGTGGTGGTGGGTTTTTTTTCTAATTTGGGCAAGCAGCCAACATGCTTGATAATGCAACACCCTTTAAATTATAGCAAGAACCCATGGAGATAAAAAAGTGGTCTGGACAGCTTGAAAGGCTGACAGCTCCTGAAGTTGAATCTTCCCTTCACTTTCACCATTTAAGCGGGAGGGGTTGTCATACATTCTTGTATCAGAATACAGATAATTCACCACATTTAGTACCCCACAATCTCAACCACACTGACTATAAAAGCAACACATTAATCAAATACGGCATCCCGAGCTATGTAAGAAAGAGTAACAATTCTACAAAGGCTATCTTACAAATTGAATTTCAGGTAGGAAGCCTTCAATACCAGAAAGGCCCCTCCCAACAAATAGAAATAAAATGGTCTGGTACAAAGGTGAATTCTGGGTACCCAGTCAGGCATCTGAGATTTTATTTCTACCCAGTTACTAGCTTGCAATGGAAAATGAACAATGAACTTGTTTGACATCTTTTCCACTCTGTACTTTATGTAAGTTTTACCTGCAAAATACTTCTACCAAATATTATTTCTATGTACTTTAGGAGAAAATTTACCTGCACGGTGATAAATATTAACAGATTTCTGATAAAGGATATGAAGGGAAACTCCAGACCCAAACTTTACGGCTTATTGACGTCTCTGATACCTTATATATTGTAGGATAAAAAAAATCTAATACAATTTTCCATCCTGCATACTTTCCTTCATATTTTTATTCCTGTGCTTATAAAACTTATGTTATTATAACAAACAGTGGCCATACAGTCCAAATAATTTCCTCTGTCTGGCATTTTAATATGTGATGTTGTTTAATGAAGACCGGAAACAGCATAAGGCATTGAACCATAACACCATAACAGGTTGATGTGTATTTTAGCTTTATCTGTGAACAGTCTCCTACTAGCCCCATTTATTGAGTTGACTGTGTGCAAAAGTCTTCTGGAAGAAAAGATAGGCAAAGGCATCTGTTGAGATAAGTGGAAAACCAGTGCTTTGTTATTCCATTCCTATGGATAAAAAAAACATTTTGGTTTTAAACAGGGAACCAGATTGTAATACCTTGTTCGTTTTGTGGCTGCTTGTGATTCTGTATTTACATCAAAATCAGAAATTTTGGAGACAGGAACTTAATTTTAGTCACAGTATATCACTTTCCATACTTAAAAAAATAAATGACCTTCAATATGCAGTTTTAATATAAACATGAACACATGTATCAGGAGATCTGAGGAATCTGAGCAATAGGTACTTTCCCTCCTCCCTCATGAGAACTGTCTCTGTAGGATCTAGATGGTAAATCTTGGAGTTCCAAATGGTAGTAGTAGTTGTCATGTGAGGAAAAGACATTTCTTCTCGGCTGTTTGATTCTTGTGCTATTCAGGACGACCCTGAAGCTTCACCAGTGGAACAGGGAATAACCTCATAAATCATATGGAACTGGCTTTCATACATTATCTTACTACTGTTCCTTCAGGACACAAACAATGCTTCCTGCCTTAAGAAACCCACCACAAACTATGACCCGTTCAGACATGGAAACCTCTGATTCCAGGGATAGGAAGCAGAGGGTTAATTAGGTTTCTGGTTTTTGATAGCCAGTAGCAATAAATCATAAATAGTAACATTTGTCCTGGAATTAGCACTCTATCAAATGTCTGATAGATTTTCATTTGCCCTGGTCTATGTGCAATTGTTAATTAAATAACGGGTTTAAATTATTAATTTTTCTGCAAAGCAAGCATTTTAAGCTGCTAAGTCAGAGAGGGAGCAGTATAAAGGAATTCATCAAAGGTTTCCAAATAAGCCTGTTCACATGAGTACTTCAAAGCTGGCAGGGCTTGACCAAAATGTCCATATCTGAGGGACAATTTCTTGACTGGTACAGTTTATCTCATATATTTGTTGTGTGTCATTTCACTGCAGCTTGATGGAAGATACTAGATTCTTCTGGCAAATGAAAACTGGCAGCACAATTTAGAACAAATTGTAACAAATTAATCCTCAATATTTCTCATCCTGGGAGGAATGTTTATAATGCCTTGTATCTTTTATTTCTGTATGAGGTGACATGAACATCACATGAACAGAGAGAGTCTAGTTCATATGCCTTGAAGAAATGCAAAAGCTAATTACCCAGTCTTTAAAAGCATTAGTATATATAGCTAAATAAAGGAAACAGCTTTCCTTCCAGCTTTTATTTATCAAAGTTATGTTTGTGCTTGTGTTGTTTGTTTTGGGAACATGTTTTCTGTTAGGCCTTCACAGCTGCGATGAAGGAATGGAAAGTGTTAGTGAAAATTCTGTGTTCTTGTGTTTTAAATAGCAAAATGTCAGGATAGTGGCTGTTAAACAGTACATTTCATTGGAACAACTGGTTCTGATTATGCTAAGAACATTATGATAGTGATATAAATACATACGCCAGTCACATAAGCAGCCAGGGGTTGTCAGCCCAAGTCAATTGTATGTCCTGGTATCCCATGCTGAGTGACCCATGCTGGGTCACTGCAAGGGCAGAATAAACCCCATGAAAATGAAGCTGTATTGACTTCTAAAGACTACCAAAACTCAAAGGATGACACTCTTCTTGCTCTTTATTTGCATTAATTCTTTGTAACTTCTGATGCTGGTATTATTTACACAAGAGGACAACCCCCCTTTAAATGTTACTGGGCTTTGCCTTAAACTCACTTGGCTACACTCTCTGCTTCACAACTGAATTTAGAATCTAGTCCCAGCAAGTGGTTGTGACCCTTATTTTCAGGCTGCATTCCCAGAATCATCTGTCTCTGATTCCCAGAGATTCTGATTTTTTTCACATGATAAAAGGTCTTTTAAACTTTCTGAGTGAAAATTACAATGGTGTAGTTATGTAGGTTGGGGGTTGCTTCTTTACAGAGAGAAGCAAACATAGATTACTTGTAATTATTGTGTAATGATGTAAATGTGGTCTGCTCTATCCTGGCATGACTAAATAAGCCAGATTAGGCTTTTAAACATTTATGAAATGTTCCTGTATTGGTCAAAATGATCAGTTTAAATACTGTGGGATTCTAGGATTTTGAGAATAAGCCACTTTGTAGTTTAAGGTCTGCAGAATAAAGAGCGAAATATTTGGGCACAAATGCTATCAAAGTTGTTGAATACATCCCCAAAAATAAATGGCATTGTGTTGAAGCATACCATATCATTCATGAAGAGTACAGTGAATGTCACAAAATTCTTAGGTGACCTGCACTATGAAATTATTTAGGAGAATGTTTCTCATAACCTTGTTCAAAACTTTATCTGTATACAAGTGTAGTATATTGCTTCCTTCAAAGATCTTCAGGATATCTGAATTGCTGGGTTTTTTCTCCTTAAGTTTATACTTCTAGATGGTTTACTCTGTAAAGGACATCTTCCATGATATAGTAGTATTTGATTCCAAATAGCTGGAAGAAGTTTTTAGTTTCTTTAGTTTGTAGATGCTTCTAGTTAAGTCTGTTCCACCTAGCAACATTTTTTAAAGGAATTTATTATTCTATTTACTCTGCAATTAGTGAAATCTGTAATTATGAGAATTTTGAAACTGTTTTCTGGTTTCATTTGGTGAAGAAACTTTTCCAAATTTTTGAGAGAGATTACAGCTCTAACTCTTTCTCATGGCAGAAGCAGCAAGCAGCATTTCCCATATCTGAGTCAACATGTCAGCAGTATAAGAAGCTGCAAATTTCACACAATGTAAATCAGCATTGTAATCTGTGGGGTGACTGCTGGTGGCCTTCAGAAAACCAGTTAGACACGCTGGGCTGTCTGTCCTAATTTCTGACTTCAGTGCCTCACTGAAATATTTAAAATTACAGAAAATTCTTTCCTAGTGTTGTGTTCCTATGGAATCCCTCACTAGACTTGACACAGAGATGTTATGTATTGGTGTTTTGGGTGAAAAACTGGTGTGTAGTAGAATGAGCAGTACTCAGCTTTGTACTTACAGGTGAGTGATGGATATGCTCTCCATAAATGCATCTCTCTGTTGAGTGGTAGCCTACCAAACAAAAACATCTGTGAAACCCTCACTCAGATGTGACTCATACTGTTCATATGTCCAGGTTCACTGGAAGAGCTCTTGGCTATTTATAAGTCTTTCAATAAAACTGTTCCTGGACTTAAATTAAAAAGAATTAAATCAGTCAGGCCTTTGCATGATGTACAGTTTTTGTAAACCTTACTTTCTGTAATAAACTTAAGATATGATTCTCTGAAGACTCAAGCACTAGATTGTACATGAGAAATTTCAGTGGAGGTGGGCTAATACACATGATTTAAATGTTGGTGCAAACATCCTCAGAGAATGGAGAACTTGCCATCCTGTTCAGCACGTTTGTTTTATAAAGGCTAACTGCAAAACCTGGGTCCTCCTCTAATATCTAGAATGTTCAGACTTGGGGTGTTAGTACTTTTGGGCCTGCATTATATTCTATAGGGCATATTTATGATACAGCACAAGAGGTGAGATTTTATATTGTAGTTCTTTTCACTTGGATTGTGAAGAGACTTCTCATCCTTGTTTTGCTGAAAGGCATTTTTAAAAAATATTTCTGCTTTTCTGCCTCTCTTGCATAGTGAAAAACTTTCACAACTGTAGTTGCTTTCTGTATATCTGCAGTACATTTTATATGTGCAAATCTAAAGACACTTCTTAAAATATTCTTAAGAAAAAAAATAATGAAGTGATGAAAATATATGTGAGACTAACTGCCGAAAGTAAACAGTATCCTGAAAGAAGCACTCTGACAGGTTTGTGATTTTTGTTGTTGTTGTTGTATTTTCCATTTTTTTCTTACATTAGATTTACATTATTTTAAGTGGACTAGCCAGTCATATTTTTCTGAGTTTAGGGAGTGTTATTTAATGCCAGCTGTTACTTAGAAAACAAAAATCAGTGAATTGGAATGAGACAAAGAAAAACTTAGAAATAAAAATTTACCAGATGGATACTGTGCAAACTGTATCAAAAGCTTTGCTAAATTATAATAATAATATATCTACTAGTCAGTTGAGATGGCTGACCTTGTTATATATGGAAATTTACTTAAACACAACTTTCCTCTTGAGAACCCATCTGTAACCTTCACATTCCCAGTCTTTCTTTGTAGGAGAGGTGTTTCACCCTGCTAATTATTTTTGTGACCTGGATCTGGTTGTACAACTCAGGTTCTGTGTGTTGCTGGGGAGGTAGAGCTGAGCACAACACTCCAGATGGGGTCTCATCAGAGCATACTGAAGGGAGAGAATCATATCCCTTGACCTGCTCGCGCTTCCCTTTACGCAGCCCAGGATAAAACTGGCTTTCTGGACTGCAAGTACACATTGTAAGCTCATATTTAATTTTTCATCCATCACTTATCCCCAAGTCCTTCTCTGCTCTTGGCCAATGCATCACTCAGTCTTGTATTTATAGTGGATACTGCTGCCATGCAGGATCTTGCACTTTGCAAGGCTTGTTGAGCCTCATGAGGTGTACATGGTATTGTTGATGCTAAATATATGTCTTGGTTTGGAAAGACAGATAGCTGCTGGGGAAAGCTGGAGTTTCCCTTTAGAATGGAAAACGTAAACCCCTCACCCCCTTCAAATTATAATTTTGCAATTAAGGGCTTTCAGGCAAAGATTTGGGAATAGGAATAACAGTTCTTTACTAGGAATATTAACAATACAAATGTAGTAGAAAACAAAAACACCCAACCAAACCAGCAAACAAACAACAATTTTGGAGAACCCTGACAGAGTCAGAGCTAGAACCTGACACCCTGTTGGTCAGGGTGTTGGAAGCAGTCCAAAAGTGAGTCCTCCTGGAGTGGCAGAGGTGGTTCTGTTGGAGTAGAGATGGTCCTGTAAAAAGGGGTCCAATGATGGTGAGAAGGGTCCAGTCTTCCGTTGGGAATCTGGTGAAAATCCAGTACCTTGTGTTCCTACGTCTCAGGTTTTATCCAGGTAGGAATGGTTGGCTCCCCCCACTGGGTGGAGCATCTCACAATAGGATGATGGAATGTGGATGTACTGCTTTGTAGGTGTACTGCTTTGAGGAGGAGAACAGCTTGGAGAGTCTTGATGGCCCATTGTGAGAACAGATAAGAAACACTGCCCCACCTGGTTTTAACAGCTGGCCCATTATCAAAAGGCACCCGCCCCCCTCCTCCCAGAGTTACAAGAGATAAAGAAGAATATCTCCCCAGCTGCTTTCAGCAAATGAAATAGAATACACATTTTTGTTTCCATAACCCAAGACAATATAATAACATTATTTACATCAGAATTATTGCTTGTCTAATACCAAGGTTGTGAAAAACATTATTTATGAAAAAAGTTGGACTTTCATGGCCCCAAATCAGTACTCACGTTTTTATTTGCCTTGCTGGTTTTCTGGATGTACTGACCCAAGTTGGTATTTTGCTTCTTGGTTGTTTATTTTTTTGACTGCAGAAGAAAGAATATTCATATGATCTGTAACTAAACTTACCAGGGAAATTTGGCTTGGTACATCCATGTCCACTTTTCTTGTCTCAAAGTTAACTATCTAACTCTTCTGGCATTTCACATTTGAACACCCAGAAACTTGTATAAGACAGCTTTTTAAACACAGAGAATGAAAGATTTCTACAGATGCATGGCAAGACATACCAGTGCATCTCAACAACCCACAGTGGCAGGCAAAGTGCTTGTGAACAAAAGGATATGTAAAAATGTTTTTAAATCTTTGCAAATTATTGTCAATTGAATGATTTAGACATGAGTTTAACAGACCCAGTCAAATAGTTTAAAAAAGTGAACTCCTTAAAATCAATGCAGTCCTGATGTGTCTTTCTTGTTCATAACAATTTGGTATTCAGGGCCTTCCTTCTCATTTCCTTTACAGGAAAGGGGGTATGTGGAAAAGGACTATTCCTCAGAGAAACACAAACACAGAAATTGTATTGAGGATGACAGGGGGTCGTAACTGTGCCACGTTTGGGAAAGAGGTGAGAGCAACAGGGTGAGGAAAGGGAGATGCAAGATGGTGTTATCTCTGCATGTGTAGCCTGGCTTCATGCCATAGCCTGCCTAAGATCTCATGGGAGACGACAGACCCACAGCATACTTATCTCACAAATAAAATGGAGAAACCAGAATCTGTCCCAGGAAGTGGCTATTAAGGGCTGTGAAAATAAAGGAGGGGAGATTATTCAACATTGCATCAACTTCCAAACCCTGTAGTGAACAGCTGCATCAAAATTCATATGCACAAAAATAACCCACCCATGGCTCATAGTTGCTTGTTTATGTGCAGACTTGTTTCTTAAGAAAAGCAATTCAAACTCTGATGACTGCTGAGAGTGGCAGGAGTTGATGAGGTCTCCTGTGAAAATCTCTTTCATAGGCTTTGGTAATTACAGATAAAGGCCACTTTGGCAGGGGTTTGCTATTCTTTGTGTCATGGATTTTGCAAGGCTTTTGACTCTAGCAGAGCACAAATACTCATCTACTTGAGACCTTTGAGGCGGGGGACTTGAACTAAGTCCCTCTACAAAGTGGAGCCTGGAGAAATAAATACCAGGGGTTTGGGTTGTTCACATTTAGAGAAGTGAATATTTTAATATATTAAAAGTTGTTAACCTCTTTCACTGGAAAACTTTACTGGAAACAAGTGACTAAGTTTAAGGAATTACACATGATTCACAACAGCTTGCTTTTCTTTCATATTCACATGATAATAATTCCCTGTCAAGCCAAACCTTCAGCTACCTTTTCCCACTGAAATTCCTCTGCAGTGTAGATAACAGAGGCTAGAAGTACTGCTTACTTCTCCCACTCTTTCTGTGCTCTTCAAGATGAACTTGGCATTTTGGTTGACTTCTGAGTTTTCCTACTGGTTGTGTGTACTCCTTGTTGGTAGGAGTTGTCATTTATATCCTGCAGAGATCAGAGGATAAATGATAACTGTATCTCACTACATGGGCTCACTAATCTGCCATGATCCTTCCATGCATCTTAAAGGCTCAGTGCTGTGGAATTCAGCAAAGTGTCCATGCTGAGATACATGTGCAAATCCCATGAGTTTGAATTCCAAAATAGTTACTTGGGTTTTAGGGAATCTGAAATACTGTCCTGAGGCAGGGTAGATCTGAAATACAGACTACTATGTATGTGAATGTATTGTGAAAATATATCATCTAAGGCTGAAAGCTGTTTACCTGCTTTTGGCTGATGGGTGATAACTGAGAAACTAATGAGTTTAAACAACTGACCACCAAAGTATGGTCCTGCTGAGGAAACAAGGGGAATTTTCCAAGAGTGTTTCCTAGTCTTTCATGAATCATAAGAGCACTAGCTGCATCCAGAATTGAAAATTTTATCTTCCTGGCCATTAGGCACAAGAAGAGAAATAGAAGAAAATAATGGAATAGTTGTTTTGTCATATTGTCTAATGAAAGAACCTATTATTTTCCATAATGCAGAGACTAACTGAAAAGTAAGTGTGTGTTTTATATTTCAAAACAGATAATTTGAAGAAACCTTGAAAAAAGGAAGAAACTAAAAGGCAGCTGATAGAAAGGAAGCTAAAGTTTTTCTGGAAGTTCAGTGGTTCTAAGATTAACCATTTACAGTAATTAAAATTGTGTTAATAGCAAGTCTGTGTGAAGCAAAATAATGTCCGATGGGTTGTGTGGCACTTCTGAGAGACATATGGGGCAGGTTATCAAGCTTGATGAACAAGCTATTCAGTGTGGTAACTGAGGCATGCACTAAGGCTGCCTGCTTTCTGCATAATACATATTTTTATCTGCTATCTATCATTAGCAAAGTACCTTTAATGAATGCAATATCAACAGGTTTCCACACTGTTTTTCCAAGCTTGCCTATATTGCTCAGGAATGACTGGAATAGTGTGTGTGGGAGGTGATGTTGATTGGGTGTTTTGTTGTTGTTATTGGGTCTTTTAGTTGGGTTTTTTCATTCATAGTCTCTTATAAATATAATTTTTATTACTGTACTGCCAAAGCCAATGTTTTTTCTAGTGCTAGATACTCTGTGCACATTTTTCACTTCTGTGCATGGTTGTAAAGATCAGAATTCACTGGAATTAAATATATAATGATACAAAATAATTGAATTAGTGATAGTGATTAGTGATATTTCTGTTATGCTTTTAATATCATTTTTATATGTCAAATGCTGCACAACAGAATATGCTATCTTTCCACTTAGATTTATTCTGAAAATATTATTACATTTGTTTTCTTGTTTGTTTCCTTTTGTGATTGTTTAGACAACTGTGATATGTAAATGACTACTGAGTCATGACTACTGAATGAGTTTCACAGTTAAGTCTTGTGGATAATGGAGACAGAGAGGGTGGCTTTAGTAACTTAAAGGAACCTTGTTCCATTTATTTTAGAGTTATCTCAGTATGGGAAAAGTTTTTCTGCTTTAAAAAAAAATCAATGCAGATGCTGTGTCCTTTCCCTTGGACTGTTAAAAATGGTTTGGAATTTAAAAATCAAGCTTGGCAGACATTTATTCCTGAAGGAATGTGTGCTTGTTAAGTCCTGGCCAAAAAAAAGGGGGGGAGGGGGGAAGGTTGTGAAATTAAGAAATTAAAAATGTTAGGAATTCTATTCTTTTGAAGGATACATTTTAAAAGCCAAACCCTGCATTCTGATTTGCATGAAGACCTCAGCAGAGTGTACTGTCTGAACTCATAAAATGTGTGAAGCTTCACCTAAGGTCAAATGCTCAGAGTACATGCTGCTGAGTGCTAAAAAGGTATGGCTGTTGGCCCTTCTTTTGGGAGCCCTGCCACATGTCAGGGTATGTGCTCTCCTTGACCTCACTGGGCCCAGCTGCTCTTTGAATGTTTTTTTGCAGCAGTGAATTGAGGGGAAGGTTTATGCTCTCCTTCTTCCCTCATATCAAATTGGGAAAAAGCTATGTCACACTAGCCTGAAAGAGGGTAAATGCAAACTGAAAGAGAGTAGGTTTAAGTTAAATATTATGAAGAAATTTTTTACTGTGAGAGTGGTGAGGCACTGAAACGAGTTGCCAAGAGAAGTTTTGGATGTCCCATCCCCAAAAGTGTTCAAGGCCAGGTTAAATGGGGCTCTGAGCAATTTGGTCTAGCAGAAGATGTCCCTGTCAGTGGCAGTGGGATTGTTCCCTTCCAACCCAAACTATACAATGAGTTCATGCAGCTGCAGGCATAGTTCCTTCATCCCAGTGCCCAGTCGTTCCCCAGAAGACAAAGCCTGCCAGCTCAGACTGTGTCAGTGCTAGAGTGTCTGCCCAGGTAGACATAGAGCTATGCCCTTGTAAAATCATAAGGAATTGCTTGGAGAAATGAGACATGATTCATGTCATTTAGATGCAATTTTTCGGCGAAGTTCTGTATTCTCATTTCTAATCTCATTCACAAGCTGATGCTGCCTTCTAGAAAGTAATTTTTAAAGCAAAGTTAGGAAACTAATTTTTAGGAGTTGTAGATTTCATACCTCAATAGGGATGGCTAACGCTTTACTTTAGGGAAGAGGGTTGGTGGGGGAGTAGGTGATTAGAGATGTATATAGGGAGGTAAACATTATACGTTGGCTTTTTATTTTCAGCTATTAACGTTTTTGGGTTTGTTTTTAATTTTTGGATACAGGACCTGTGAAGGGCGAAACATCCGTTACAGGACATGCAGCAATGTGGTAAGTGAAGTATAGCTTTGATGTGATACAGATCATCACATATGATAATCATGTCCATAGTTCTGCAAATAATCTGGTAAAGTGATAATAAGACTATTGTAGCTGTCTAAACTACTTTCATAGCACAGGACCACAGAACCAAAGGCAAACCTTTGTCAGTTTCTTGAAAAGCAGAGAGATTATGGAGTAGCCTGATGCTAAAACTGTCTAGAAGGGATTGCAGTCACAGCCACCATAAACAGAGAGGCAATGAAACTTCAGAATTGCTCTTTACAACCTCCCTTGCAGAATCAAGACATCTTGTGTTCCCAGTAGTACTTTGATAACCAGCTGGTTCATGTTGAGTAGTCTGTCAAGCTGGAGGATTAAGCTGTTAAGAATTGATGACAAGTTAGTAGAAGATAGGTGATCCTATGATTCTATATATTTCTGTTCACTTGTGCCCTCACAGCATTTTAGTTCTGTTGTGTTTCTTAGAAAAGCTGTTTTACATAGTCTGTACCAGTGTTTTGGCATTTCTGAAGGCTCTTGCTGTTTTTCTTTATATGTGGCAAATATAGTTTTCAATACAATAAAGTAAGAAACTTCAACTTCTGTCTCAACAAAGTGAAAGTGTGTTTTCACTGGTGAAAATTGAAATTGAGGCTTTCATATGGAAAGTTTTATTGAGTGCCAAGAATAGTAAAGGCTCTCAAGTTACATGGAGAAATGTCAGTTTTACCAGTAAAGATGGAAAATGAAATCAAACGTACACCGAGCCAAGCTTTCTCATGCCTGATAGGGACATATTCAGGAGCCCTTCAATGCATGCTTTGTTTAAAAAGTTTAAAAGTTTAACTTATAAGAAAGGAGTATATTTGCTCATATTTAGCTTATCTTTTCTTCAATACACCACAGTTCATAATGAAAGAAACGGCTTCTATCTGAGTTGTAGTCTCCTTTGCAGCAAGATTTCTCTCTGTTCTTTAGAAGCTGGGCTTTGATAATGCCTGTGAACCCCTTCCAATTCAGGGGTTCCAATTCTGTGATTCCTCTGAAATTTGTTCTGATTGTATCGTTTGAGTTCCTGAAATATCTCATCAGTCTAGCCTTGACCTTCGCTAGCTGGCAGAAATTGGTGTAGTTAATAAATAGATTTGGTGGCAGATCAGCAGTCCAGTTTTCCTCTGAGGAACTTAGGCTTACAGACACCACATCTGTGTAAGGAATGGGAAGTTGATTTGTGCTACTCAAGTTGTAGGCCATAGTTCTGCTATATGATTAAAAAAAAAAAAAAAAAAAAGAAGAAGAAGAAAGAAACAGATAGTCTTCTTAAAGGCTAATTGGATTATGGTTAAACCCATTTGTTTTGTTTTGGTTGGGCATTGAGTGCACATTTTGACAGTCCCTTTCTGTGTCTGATTGCCCTTGTGTACGTCAAGAGCAATGAGAGTACATCCTGCTCTGCTGCCACTAGATGCTCCTGGATCACTCTGGTGAAAAGTTGGACCTTTAGCTGGGTTGCAACCCTTATTTTGGAATCATTGAGTTTCCAAGATAAGGAATATTTCTTCAGATGTTTTTTTTAGCTTAAATTCTACTTTGCAAATGCGTACCTGAACAGTTTTCCTTCAAAATAAAACCTTGCATAGTTTTGTCAGGCAATTCTTTTACATATCTTGTATTTGTCAATACCAGCTCCAGCAGTGAGGCATACAGCTGCAGAATTCAATTGTTTCATACCAAATAATTCAGAAGGAAGCCTTCAAGCTTTCAGCTTCACTATGCTGAAATCAGTGAGAGTTTTTCCACTGAAATATGAAGACCCACGGCTGCTTTTATGATTTCAAACCATTTTTAGGGGAACTGTAGAGAATGGCTTGTGCAGTGTAAATCTAAAACTATTTAGAAACCCCAGACTTGCATCTCTAAAACCCATTCTGTTACTGAATTGTGCAGCTGTAACACTAAAATACTCTTTGTCTCTTTCAGAATAGTAAAAAAAATTAACAAATCATGTACTTCATCATAAATGAAGTCTACTCTTTCATCTCCACAATCTAAGCCTGCATACACACAAATTGGATCTTGAAAACAACTCATTAAGCTCATATCTTGTTGTGAAATTCTGCACTAGAAAAGGTCCACAATATTCTGTGTATTTTTGTTAACTCAGATTTTGCCTTTAAAGACTTCATCCAAAAAGACACTGAAAATCCAGAGGATGGAAACTCCAGGCTCATGGGACATATGTTTTCATGTCTTACATGACAGTCTCCGAAGGCAAAAAAGATCAAATCCCCTCGTTCCAAGTTTTCCTACCACTATCTTGTGCATGGCTTGAGGAATGATGTTCATAAAATAACCAGGGTTTTTTTTGTTTTTTGCAAGCTGTCTTTCTGTGAACTTACCTCTTGCAGGAATGGATGGGTAGTCATATATACTAAAAGCAAATTATTTGAAATGTAAATCTGGAGAATTGGAAGAATAGTTTTGGAGTCTGGGAGTGAACACGTTTTAAAGGCACTATCATTTGCAAGATTTTGCTAGATCTGGTTTTAATTCATCCTGAAATTAAATTACAAGGGGAAAAAAAGGAGATAAAGAAAAAGAGAGGGAAGGGGAAAAAATGGCGTGCCTATTTTCCCAGTTACCTATATTAATTATTCCAGAGGTGCTGAATAATTTTGCATAATAAAGACTGTAGGAAAGACAGTTTCTGCTATCTATAAAGCTTCTGAACAGTCCTTAAAAGAATAAATCCATTCCAGTATATTTGCAACTTGCATTGCCTGTTGTTGATCAAAACCTGGAAAGATTATGGGTATGAAGCCACATGTGTAAATAGTAAAAGAAGGAATGAGAGAATCTGAAGATGATTTAGGGTTGAATTGCATCTGTTTTTTTCCTTCTTACTATTCACATTGATTTAAGCATATTTCCAGCCATTTCAGAATATAATCCTGGGAGGAAGAGAGGGAGTAATTTGTTTTCCTTTAGAAGATCAGTCTGAATGCAATGAAAACATATTTTTGCAACTATCTGAGTTGTAATACTAAACATTATGCAAAATAAACAAATATAATTCCAAATTCTAAGTAGGATTTTTTACTTGTTTTCTTTCCTTTTTTTTTTATTTTTCCAAGCTAGCACATTCTTTTTTCCTTCTTCTACGTGCATTCTTCGTTGCCAGCTGCTTTCCAGCTTTTGTACTAGGCTGTCGTGCCACCTCATATACCCTTTCTCTTTTTCAGTCCTTCTGCCACTCTGCAATGTTTTGCTTTCTCTTCCCTTAATTTGCATGAAAATGAGTCTGAGGTTTGTTAAATTGGAATATGTACTCGCTTTATGCCTTTCTTCTCAATTATCAGGAAAAAAAAGAGGGAGAAAGAAAAAAAAAAAGATGAGACTGACACTGAAGCTGCACAACATTACTAGCTCTTTCAACAAGGTTCCTATTAAGCCTAACAGGAAAATTTGTAGATTTTAGATCCCATTAATCAGGCAATCAAAGCTTGTAAACACCACCTGCAACTCTTTATATATATACCTCAGTTTCTTTGCTTGGCTTAAGTACCAGCTGTAATGTCATCCCCCCTTTTTTGGCTTGCATTCAGACAAGCTACTTCCATCCCTGTTTCTTATCAGCTCATACTGCATTTTGTATATACCAGCACCAATGTTGTTCATCTTACTTTCTACAAAATAACACTATCTTCTTTCCCTGCTCAAACACCATCCTGGAAAGTGTCAAACCTAAACTTCCATATAAGTACATAATTCTCAGAAGCACTGGCTTATGTGTGTGAGAAGTATCATCACCAAGTAGATATTTTCAGACCTACAAGAATGATTAGCAGAGTTTAATTTTCCTTCCCAGTGGTGATTAGAAATCCCAATTTGCAATCAAACCTCCCACTTTATATTTTCCGGTAAAATATTTTTAAAAATTAAACAAATTATAGGCATTACACATATCTCCCTACTAATACACAATTTATTTAATGTCAATTTACTTTTTAAGTGCAAATTGTTTCAAACTCAGAATATTTATTGTGACTACAGTCTGATCTTCAAACTACTGAATTTTAATAACTTCCATCTTATTTCTGATTAGCTGCATTTTAAAACCTCAGATTGTCATCTAGAAATAATTTCTTCTTACTTAGAAACAAATGCTTTTAGTATCTAGCAAATGACAGAAGCTTGGACTTGCTTCTTCTCAGCAAGCAGAACTGTGAATCTGTGACAATTGAAAAATGGAACAAAAAAACCCCCTACATTCTGTCCAGTTAATGTAAATGTATAAAGAAACTTTGTAGCCCAAATAACCTGAATTGCTTCCCTTACAGTAATATTTCATGACTTGTCGAGACGCTAGGCAAATCACAGTTTTAAATTCAGTATTTCGGACAATTATTTTTTCTATTTGAACAGCTCATTTTTGAGCTGTTTGGTAATACGACACCTTCCATACCTTTTAAAAAGTATGCTTTAATATTATGTACTTATATTAGTTTTTGACTGAAGTTCTTGGAAGTTTTCATGTTGAAATTAATCTTACTGTATCTAATATAAACAGTTTAATATTTAAAAGAGATGGACAAAAAAAAAAGAAATTTAAATTACATAGAAGGCTGCATATTGAAGTATTTGCCAAAATGTGAACATACTTCCAAAAAAAGGCATTTTTTGTGAAAAAAAGTTTAAATATTTATAATGATAAATGTGACTGGAAGTTTGCATTTATAGTTCACTGACAGTTTTAGCTCTCATCTCCATGCTGTGTTTATTTAACACAGAGAATGTTTGCTGATATTTCCCTATTTTCTGTTCCTGTTACTTCTCCCAAGATTCTCTCTGTCAGATATTGCAATGTCTTGGAGTTCTTAGAGAAAGCTTAGTATGAGCCCCTCTCCATCTAACCAATTAAATATGATCCTAAGTTATTTCTAAGTTCATGAGAGTAGATTTTTGAAAAATCTGGCTGCAAGAAAGGTAATTCAAGCAGGGTGCTCAACAAGGCTTCAAGGCTGAGTGAAGTTTCTGTTAAATCACTATATCTCCTAAGTCTGTGTTTTTAACTGCAGTTCTTATTTGGTCTTAGACAAGCCCCTGTTGAGGACTTCAGATTTTCTTTCTCAGTAGGGAAATTGGTGCAGCTGAAACACCGTGAGTACTTCATGGAACTGGTTCAATAAGATGTTCTGTCAGATGCTGCACAGAGTAGTTGAGTTGTTAGTCATTTTTTTACTCAGAGGAAAAGCTCCAGGTACAGTAAATCATTCTTGGCCTCTGCAAATATACAAGCACATATATTGTAAACTGTTGTAAAGTTCCTCAACGGTTTCCACCTATTGCTGCTTAGATAGGATCTTCTACATTTCACCCACTAAGTAAACTTTAAAGAAGCTGACCCTTTTTTGTCCTATGAAATCTGATCTACCTATCACCATCATGGGACATCTGGGATTCATCTTATCTTTTCCACTGGATTGTTGATTAATGGAAATTGTCTTGAATGGGATTCAAACATGGCAAAACTCCATGGACCTTAAGAATACAATAGGGTAAAATAGAAGGTCAAGTTAAAAAAAGAAAAAAAGAAAATGGATGTGAGCATGAAAATGAAGCCATAATAATATGGGCCGCATTACATGTCTAAGAAGTGAGGATGAAACTCCTGTGTACATTTTTAAATGGGTTTCATAGATCAAGGGTGTTTCTGACCACCTTTAAAATTATATATATTTTCATTGCAGTAGAGGAAATCTTGACCTGGCAGGATGAATAGAGATTGTAGCTATCCAGCACAGGCTCAGTGTGTCAGTAATATCTCATGAGCCTTTGTGAGCTAAAGGTCATGAAAGACCCACTTAGGACTCACAGAGTTAAAGGAGGAACAGTTGTTTCCTATTCACTGGATTTTTTTTTTTTTTTTTTGTCCCTAAAAAGTCTTAATGAATAGGAAGTTTGAAGATAAATGGACTTAGAAGAAACTTTCAAGTTTTTTAGTTCTTTCTGATTCTTCAAGGAGTGCAGTGGCAGCAGTTCCTCATATCTGCAGGGGCTCATAGATAATTTCCAAAAGAAAACAAAACAGGTAAACTTGAGTACCAAAATTGGAATAACCTGGAGCAGGACTGTAGTAGTATTGTGGCCAGATACCAAGGCTGCCACATGCTCCGAGCCAAACACAGGCCATGCAGATGTGGTTAGCAAAGTTCCCCACAGAACTACATGGAGATGCACTACCTTGTCTTCACTACTACACTGACTTGGCTCATGATTTCTGGCTGCCTCAAAGTGTCTGTCAATCTGTTGTGCAGGTAGACAAGCTGCATACTTTTACATAGCTCCCAGAATCAGACCTTTACCTGGAAAAACACATAACTTCACTCAGGCCAATGGAGCAGTGCTAGCTGGCAGCCATAGTGGGTCCCCTTCCCCTAAACCACCATACAAGTACCAAAAGCAGGCTGATTTTTTTCAAGAGTTTTTTGAATTAGTGTATAGTTTCTCTTGTCCAGGAGCCAGCAGTGCAGAAATAAGGCACAGCAAGACTTCTTCAAAACAGCAAGTGGCCTTATCTAAAGGTGTATAAAGTGTTTAGAAGAAAATAGCAATTTACTGCTTGAAAATACATGCAAAAAGCCACTGATTTTGTCTTATCTTCTGTTTCAGCAATTGGAATACTTATTTATAGGCTGAAAACTTTTATCTGGATTTAATCATGTGTTTGCACAAATGTCAGCATAAGAGGCTCAGCATAAGGTCCCCACTGACATATAGCAAACAAAAAATATTAAATTTAAGATTAAAAAAAATAGATGTGCAAAAGTTTTGTACAGTTCCTATATTTTTGATCTCAGTGACCTGCTTCTAAAAATGAGTAATATTTAGAATTCAGGCCACAAGTTTTCTCAACACTGTACATTTAGGCAAAAAAAAAAAAATTGTTATACACGTACATGTAAGTACTTGTGCTTTCTTAAGCAGAAGGAAAGATCCTTCCTGAGGGAAAGACATCTCCAACACCTTTTGGTAAATTTAGGATTCAGAATTTCAGAAGGAGAAAAGTTACTGTACCAGGTTGGGACCCTTTTCACATCTGCGTGCCAAGATAAGTATGTGTGTCTGTGTTTCTGACTGCCTGCATGTATCGCTTCAAGTTTCACGTGAAACCTTTTTTAAACACAAGCTCTGCTATTTAAATCCATTGTTTTATTTTGACCACAATATCAAAGACTGGAACTATTTAACATCAGTCCTGGTCACCTGCCGTGTCCAGAAGACTTGTTATGTTGAAGAAGGTTTTTTATTTCTTTGATTTAGAAGTATCCAACACAAAAACCAAACACAAAATCCTGGACAAAGCAGGATTATGAATTCTGTGTATCATGTGCTTTATTGGGCCTTTTTCTCTTAGTAAAAATAAAGCTGTTACAAGCCAGAAAGTTCTGAAGGTAGAGCCAAGCTTGAACCAAACAAGAGAGTTGGCTGGATTTCTGCAACCGAGCCTTGGCTTGGGTATCTGCCAAGCCAATAGACCTGACTGTATTAATTTACAGACAGAAAAATTCAGAGAAGGGTAGGCACCAGAAGATTTTGTGGTAGGAAACAAGGCCACTGTGTTCTTCCTTTCTTGTTTGAAAATAGAACTAAACCAGATCTTGGGTCAAGCTGTAACTGTCTTGTTGTTCATCTTTTGTATAAGAGCAGAACATAAAGACCACTTTTACTCTAATTACACAGTTGTAGAGGAATAATGAATTTCCCACATATTTTTCTGCTACTTCAGTATCCGAACTTTTGTCCTGTATCAAAAGTTTGCCCAAATCATAAAAAAGAGCCTGATTGACCCTCAGTTGTTCTTCATATTTTAGAATCAAACTGAAATACTTGCAGCATTTTACTTTTTTTCAATCTTCTGTAATATATTAATAGAAAAACTGTCTTCTGAGCTCTCCAGCAGTAAAATACCAGTAACGGGCTTGGACTTTCAAACTCCATTTTCAAAAAGGAAGAATGAATACTGGTTTATTGCTCTTTGATACGTATTTTTCTAGAGCTAGATTTAACCCACATCTTTTTTTTTCTCATGCATTAATCCATTGAACCTTTTGTAACAGGAAGACTACTGCCTTCTACTTGGATCACAGAACTTTTGACTGGAGTTTGACCCTTTACTTTAGGGGTGCATCAGTCTCAAATACAAGGTTAATTAATTGAAAATTTGCTCACATAGTACAAAGAAAATTAGATGATAATCTGTGACTAAGACCATAGCTGGTATGTGTGGATAGTTCACAACAAGAAAGGTTTGGAGTGTTTTGGTCCAAGACTATTCAGCATTCAAATAAAATAGTCATAATTACATTCCAACAGTAAATGAGGGCCCAGAATGGCTAACCTGGGTTTAAGCCAAGGGAACATGCACAAGACTGTGCCATGTTCCTTTGAGAGGAGATTTGAAAGCTTAGTGTTTAACACAGATTTTATTTTAGATTTTAATAATAAAAAATGATCCATTAAGGTCACAAATGACATACAGCCTCCATTACAGCTTTCCAAAGCTGTAACAGTTTGCCCTTCTAAAAGCATGTAGAAAACTGTTAGTGAATGAAGAGGTAAAAAAAAGATCTGAGAAACATAAGTGATTATTTAAATCTAAGAAGAATTTTTCCTCAACAACAATAAGACTTTCCTGGCTCCGAGCATAAGAACTCTGTGAATAAAGTTGTCATTAATGATTGTCTAATAGGAAGAAGTAATTTGAGGGCAAACAGAGAATATAAATATCCTATAAATATATTGTCTAGTTATGTGGTTGTGTGTACATCAAAAATTTTTCTTACCAAGTCTATAATCAACATTTAGGATTGTCTATGATTTAGGATTAAAAAAAATGTTATAGTCCTCAAGCAGAGGGTGTAACAACTATTCATTTCATCTGGTATTTTACCAGATGTCATCCAGGAGCAGACCTCCTTATGGCAGTATGGTGGAGAACTCTGCAATCTTTTTAATCTGAGGTAGTCATATTGCCAACATTTTTGCTTTTTTTATCTCAGTTCTTATGATGTTTAATGTTTTTCATAAAGCTTATCTCCTATATTCCTCTAATTGTGTGAGAAATTCAAGTTACTTCTAAGAAAACCCTAGTGAATCCCTACCCTTGTGGTTGCTTGCATAAGAAGACTTGAAATATCATTCTTCAAGGATCAAATACTGGAAAGAAAATAAAAATAATTCATGTTTACTTTTGCCTGAAGACTTATGATTTTAAGGCTCTTCTTACTCTCTTGAAAACCTGTCTAATGTTCTTCAGTGCTTAATGGCAGCAAGAAAGTATATATACATGAGTAAGAAAAGCCTAAAATTCTTGTCAACAAGGTACTTTATGCAGTATGAGTGCACTTTGGTTTTTATATGAGGTAGACTGAGTTCAGATTTAGATTTATTTGTCTCTCAAATCTCCTGAAGAATTAAAAAAGGGGTTTTTTTAGGCTGTTCTCAGCTGCAAGTCTCTAATTATGTGAGCTATGAAATCTTAGATTAAAGAAATGCAAATATGTATCAAGGATGCTTCTCATCCTTGTTGCCACGTCAACTGATTTATGTCACTGAGGCAAAAAAAGCTAGTGGCAAGAGCTTAAATAAAGAAACAATTAAATCACATAATTATTTTTTTCTTTCTTCTCAAACAAAGGGGAAAATCTGTCTGAAAGAGAGTGGCTGTGCACACACGCTTCTCCGCATATGTGCACAAGTAGAATGAGATCCAGCAAGAGCATTGTGACCTCTTTTTCCTAACCACAAGGCTGTGGTTAAGACATGTACAGTGCGTTTCTTATTTCCCATTTACATATGGTCTTGCTGTTATTTCAATAGTTTCATGGAAAGAAGAAAGAAAGGTATAATTATCTGTTGAATTATGTATAGCTGTAGCTATTTCAATCACTCTTTTTTGTCAAAACAGAAACTCTCTCCATCCGGCAGCTGTGGAAACCAGCCAGCTGCATGATACTGCAACTGGCTGAATAGACCTGCTGATATTCTCCTCTTTCTTTTCTGCAGGACTGCCCACCAGAAGCAGGTGATTTTCGTGCCCAGCAGTGCTCTGCTCACAACGACGTCAAGTACCAGGGGCAGTTGTATGAGTGGCTTCCCATCTCTAATGACCCTGACAACCCGTGTTCACTGAAGTGCCAGGCCAGAGGAACAGCTCTGGTTGTGGAGCTGGCACCAAAAGTTCTGGATGGGACACGGTGCTACACTGAATCCCTGGACATGTGCATCAGTGGCTTGTGCCAAGTAAGGAGAGAAGCCCTGCCTCAACCCCTCTCCTCATGACTCCTCGCCTCAGATCTCTCTCACATGCTCACTCTCTCTCCTCCTCCATACTCATGTCATTTTAGGATCTTTATTTTAATCATCTGTTTCCATTCACTTAAATTAATTTCTTTTACTTTTTTGGAGGGGAGGAGGGGATGGAGGGGCTGAAAGGGGGAGACGTATAATCTCAAAGATTATTTTCTCAATTTATGCTGCTTCCTTGGGGTTCTTTTGAAGGATTTTATTATGTTTTTGAACTGTTCTCTATAGTTAGTTGCAGTAGCATATCTGATTTGAAGCACCAGTAGAAAATAATGTGGTAGCTTTAAATTTGAATAAATCAAGGTTTTCCAGGTCTATCAAATTACATTATCTTTGAGAATTATTACTTCCTGTAAATCAGAAAGCCACATGGCAGGAGATAAGGCACTAAAGTGAAAAATCTGCCATTTCTTCAGTAGGACTAAGCAAGTTGTTGCATCTCCTTGGACCTTAGCATCCTTATTTGTTACCAATAAAAAATGGGGACTTTTCCCCACAGTGTGTGGGGATCTCTTGGTCATTCAACCCATTTATTTGCATCCTAATTTAGTTTTTTTATTACCTCTTTGCTTTTATTTATACACTAGTGCTCTATCATTGCTCCTGTTAAGTTACTTACTCTATCTACCTCAGACTTTATTCTTCTAAACAACATGTTGGCTACTGGTTGATGAAGGGAAGGACTTTTTCACCATCTCTGTTAGGTTCTGAGCACATTTAAGTGTCAAAGATGGTTGAGTGTGGATTCATCTTTAATTGCATGATGACCTTAAAATCTATGTAGGCTTGATGTGTTGTTGGCTTTCTAGTATTTTCAACGGCCCTTTTTTTTCCTTTTTTTTTTTTTTCTTTGCAGAAGTTTTCCTGCCTGTTTCTTTTCTCTTTGATTTTCTGTTTTTAGCCAGAAGCAGTCCTGAAATAAACGAAATAGAGTAGATAGTTCCTGGGGTAATCTCATTTATGATCTGAAGAAGTCAACCATCTAGACGTCTTGACATAAACCAAGGTCATGTATCTCAAAATTCTAAATTGCCTAATGAGCCAGACTATTTTTTTATCTTGTTTTCTGTTTTCAAATCTTTTTAAAAGATTTTGGCTGGAAGGAGAAAAATCTGGATAGGAAAAAGATTCAAGGTTTTTGCATATAGTGGCCCAGGATTTAGGAGCAGGTTGTTTTCTGGCTTAGTCCAAAAATGAAGCATACTTTTTCTCAAGAAAACTTTTCCTTAGAAAGAGTTCCTAAGCATCTAGGACTAAAACAAAGTAATTTGCATTCTCATGACAATTCTTACTTGGAAGTCTGAAGGTAGCTGCACTGCTAAAATTGTAAAGACTGACGTTATTTCTCTGTGGCTTGAGAACAGACAAATATACAAGCACTAGTGTCCCTGAGTAATTTTAGTTAAACTAACCCTTTTTTTGTATAACATAAAATGGTAGAAAAGTTTTTAATGTATAAATGACTTTATATTTTCCATGTTCTTGAGAATTCAGTTTCTTCAACAAATTTGCCATATATTTACAAATACTGCATTTTTGAGGATGACCAAAATAAATTAAAATATAAGTTATCATGCTGTATTTCTCACAGTGAAAAATGGTAAATTTAAAGCAACTCAAAGTATTTTTTGAGTTCAGTGTATCCCAGTTTCAGTGTATCCCTGTTAGCCAGTCATATCGTTGTGACAGTAGAGGTACTGCATTAAAAAATCCATAATTAGATTTGCCCTAACTATATGCTATTGCAATTAGAGCAATTGCTTTACTATCTAGCTAGTTCTACATAAGTAGTCCAGAATGGTGGAGTATGGAATTTGCCATAATAAATTGTGAGCTTTCTTTAAAAGCAATGATCTTTCATTGCTTCTGTAAAGATTATTGAAAAGATTGGGAAACCACAGTGTTATAGAAGAGCAAGTGAGACATTCTTCATAACATTTGTGTGAATAAACTTATTTCTGTAAGTATAGGGAATGCATGTAAACTTCCAAGAAGACAAAATATGATTTTAGATATTATTTATATTCATTTTCAGTAGAAGCTGCAGGCTACCACTTACCTGAAGTGGTTGACATACTGTAAACATAATAATCATGGGTCCCAGTAGTTTGTGAGGGTTCATAATGATTCTGGAAGAAAAGCAAGATTTTCATGAGATGTCTCCGGAACTGCATGATTTGGGGCAGTGCAGCAGAAAACTCTAATACACATATGGTTTGTCAGAACTGCAAAAAACCAACACCTAATAAGGTGTACATTCCTTATAAGATCCTGAAGATTAAAAAGTGAAGAAGGTTTCTTAAGTAGTTTAACAGCAGCAAGAGCCAGATTCTGCACCTGGTTTTGTATGCAGATTGGAGAATGAGATGCTGCAGAGCAGCCCTGCAGAAAGGGACCTGGAGTTTCTGGTCAGTGGCAAGCTGAACATGAGCCAGCAGTGCCCAGGCAGCCAGGAGGGCCAAGCCTGTCCTGGGGTGCATCAGGCACAGCATCACCAGCCAGGCAAGGGAGGGGATTGTCCTGCTCTGCTCTGAGCTGGGGCAGCCTCACCTCCAGTGCTGGGGGTTGGTTTGGGCACTGCAATATAAGACATGAAACTGTTAGAGAGTGTACAAGGGAAGATAACAACAATGGCAAAGGGCCTTGAAGAGGTGTATGAGGAGTGGCTGAGGTCACTTTTTCTGTTCAGCCTGGAGAAGAAGAGACTGAGAGGAAACCTCTTTGTGGCCTTCCACATTCTCACAAGGGGACAAGGAGAGGCAAGTACCCATCTCTTCACTCACATGACCAGTGACAGGACTTCAGGAAATTAAATGAAGCCAAGTAGGAGAAAGTTAAAATTGGAGATCAGGAAAGAGGTTCTTTACCCAGAGGGTAGGCACTGGAACAGCTCCCCAGGAAAGTGGTCACAGCATCAGCTTGTTTGACTTCAAGAAGTGTTTGTACAATGCTCTCAGGCACATGTTCTGATACTTGGAGTGTCCTGCACAGGCACAGCAATTGGACTAGATGATCCTGATGGGTCCTTTCCAACTCAGCATATTCTGTGATTCTATAATAACAGGTCCTTTGCAACAATTGCACTATATTGAAGGCAAAGAGGTATGTTTTCTGGATTGCTTGGAGCAAAACTACTGAAAGCAATTTTATCCTCCTATTGGCTTGCATTGATCCAAGTGTTATGGAAACCAAGAAGGAATTAAATGTTCTTGAGATACAATATTATACATAAAACATATCTTTATTTATGTGCATGCAAGGATCCTGAATTAGTAAAAGTGATGTTAAGAGCAGTGTATGTTTACATAGACATAGAGCATTTTCCCAGTAGGTCAAACAGCAATTAATTTTCTTAACTAACTGTAGGAATATATCCCTTTGTTTGCAAGACTTGGGTCAACCCATAGCCTATTGTGTGCTCACAAACTGTTCTTCAGATTACAGAAATTAAAGGTTATTTGTATTATTTCTGTGTGCCTCAGTACTCACTCCTGATTTAAAGGTGATGGATTTCACTCATTGACAAGAATGCATTTGTAAAAAAGTGCAGTATTTGGGAATTATAAGATCCTTCTCCCATATTTATCCTTTATTTTTCATATTGTTTGGAGGTTTAAAACTACCAATACTTTAGTGGCATATTTATGAGTCTTTGTTTAATTAAGAGATTTTGAGCTGAAGCCTTTGTTTTGCCTGCTGGCCACTTAGCAGTTAAAGTCAGAAAAGATATCTGATTCTGTTCAGGGCAACCAAAGACAATTTTGTGTATACAACCAGCTGTATCTCTGAATCTTTGATTCAAGAAGGAGTATGGTTAGAGATTCTTAAAAATATTTTTAATTTTATTTACAGAGATAGAGTTTTGAAGAAGTTTTGCAATAGCTGACTCAAATATACTTCGAGGTGTAGGCCAGTACCCATGACTGTGATAGTTCAGAAATTGTGCTTCAGAAGCTGCGGGCACTTTGCCTCTCTCTATATTATATAAGCATAAATGTATTTTTCCCATGAAGAGATGTATAACTTGCCTTTGTTCTTTGTGTGAAACACCTAAGAAATTAATAGGAATTAATTATTGAACAAATTTTTTCCCTGCAGTTTTATTCTTAAATGCATAGTGACCCAGACCAAACAACAGCATTTTTCAAACAAAATTCTCAGTATGTTATATGTTCTATTTCTTCCTAATCGTCTTGTTCCTCCTGAACATTTTAAATTCCCTTCACTATGGATATCGGTGTAATTTGGGTGTCGTATTCTTTCTCCTTTTGTTAAAGAAGTATAGATTACTTCTCAGATTTTTCTGTTTCTTTTTGAGTTTAGCTCAGCTTATAATATGTCCCATTGGTATATTACAACTAGCTTGAACCTCAATGCTGAAGTCGATAGCATGGTCTTTAAGGAAATAGGGATTTGAAGTTCCACATTATGAACTGTCTTTATAGATAGAATTAATGGGTATGCTGAGGGCAACACACTTAAAACTTCCAGTTTCTAGTTTAATTTTCCCTTTTTGCAAAATAAATTCCTCTATTTCAAATCTTGTTTTAGGGTTTTGAGAGTATGAGTAATTTCTGCATACAACAGTTGGAGCTGCAAAGTTGCAGAGTGGTGGGTTGATCCTGGCTGGATGCCAGGTACCCACTAAAGCTGCTCTTTGCAACCAGATGGGGAGAGAAATTATAACAAAAGGCACATGGATTGAGATAAGGAATGGGAGAGGTCACACTGATTACCATCATGGGCAAAACAGACTACGGGAAATGAGTTAAATTTATTGCCAATTAAAAAAAACAGAGGAAGATAAAGAGAAGTAAAACAAATCTCAAAACTTCTTCCCCCCTACCCCTCCCTCCTTTCCTCTTCCTCCTTCCTGTAAGCAGCAAAGTGAGATGGGGAGCAGAGGTTAAAATCAGTTCATCACACATTGTTCCTGCTGCAGCTCAGGGAGAGGAGTCGTTCCCCCACTCCAGTGTAGAACCCCTCCCAGGGGAGATAGTCCTCCATGAACTTCTTCGACACGAATCCTTCTCATGAGCTCCAGCTCTTCATGAACTGCTCCAATGTGAGTCGCTTTCCACAGGGTGCAGTCTGTCTAGAACAGCCTGCTCCTGCTTTTATTTGAAGTCAAGCTTATTCTTTGTCATCACACTTCAGATTATTACAGCAACAAAACCACTTACCACGTGTGTTAGAATACTGATTTTTACACTCTGTTTCATGCAGCTCGCACCTCATGTTTACCCTCTCTGAAAAGGAAGCAACATGGGTATTTTCCTTCCTTCCTTCCTTCCTTCCTTCCTTCCTTCCTTCCTTCCTTCCTTCTTCCTTTCTTTTAGTAATGTAGACAAAATCTCCTTCGTGTTATCAGGTTTCCCTGTCACAATCTTGTAGTATTTCTGCAGCAGGGGAAATATTCCATTTTAATTTTTTGGGTATTTTTCTGTTTTCCTCAACCACTTCTTCCTGTTGTCATAGTCATCATAGTTAGTTCTCTCTCAATATAATTTTTGCCTGTACTTGTATGAATTCTGAAAATGTTCTTTTTCTTAATTCTGGTAAGGAAGAACAAGAAAGTCTTTGCTTCCTCAAATGGGTGATCAAGGATTATTCAAGGTTTCTTCTATCTCCAGTATGGATGTCAGAATCTGTGTGTTGATATATAACACCACGTCGGGGCGGGGGGCTGGGGGTGTTAAAATAATTTTTATGGTTTTCATTAAGTATGGCCAAGTAGTAAATTGCTGGGTAGTTTCCCAAAAGTGTGACCCATCAATATAATAGCCAAAAATGAGTACTGCTTCCCTGAAGTCAAAATCATGAATAAGATGCTTTCAGTCTGGGCAGTCTCTTTTATTTACACAGCCAGAGTGACACTAGTCCTCTGCTATCCTTTCAGTCTCTCCAGCCCAGGGATCCCAGGGGACCACATGTCCTACAAGGTGCTGTGAAGTGTATGGTTTGTGAGTTTGCTTTAAACATTTCAGCTATAAGACAACAGCAGTCCTTCTCTGTGAAAAATCATGACAGCTGCACCATTTTCATGTTGAAAGTTTAAACACTGAAAATGCCCATAGTTGGGCTATCTGCTGAAAGGATGAAACAATGTTAGGCTTCCCATCAAAGGCAAAAAGTGTGGCCATGGTCTATGAAAAATAGAGCAAACTTTAGCAGAAAATTCTGAAAAAAAATAATGATGCTACAATTAACCACACCATTTGGCTGAAAAGTCAAAAATTGTCATACTAGTCCAAGAAATTGATGAGAAATGTATTTAGGAAGAGTTATATACAAAATGACTTCTTGTACATGTAGAAGTATAAGATCTATTGATTCTTTAAATTTCTCTGAAAAAGCAAGATAAAAGAGTTCTACTTTTGTTTTCTGCTTTCTACATAAAACTTGAAAAGCTATTCTTCTATTGATAAACCAAACCTAATCCTATTTGTATGAATATTATTACTATTACTATTACTATTACTATTATTATTACTATTATTGTTGGGTTGTTATTAAAGACCATAAAATTGCTTCATCTATATGATAGAATAACACAATCATATTATAGCTCTAATTGTAGGATCAGATCCAGTGGTTATAAAACTGGAGATTTTTAAGAAGGCTGTTAACTGAACTTGTTATTACAAAAAAAAAAAAAAAAGTTGTTTAGGACCAAAACCAGCCTTTTGTTTCTTCTCACAAAATTGCCCAACTTTCTCCTTTACATTCTCTTAAATTTACAGGTTATTTGTTAAAGAAAGCTGAATCCCAGAAATACCTATATTAATGTCTATTGTTATTACATTTCTCTTTAAAGATCTACTTCCATGATACTGGAGGTAGTTTTAAAAAAATTCTGATACTTTTTTTTTTTTCTGAGCTGTATAGTGAGTTCAAGTCAGCTAACAAGCTTAGTTACCTTTAGCTAACTGACCTGTAGCTGGTCAGAAGTCAGACTTGGTGATTTTGGAGACCTTTTTTTTCTGTGTCCAGCCTGTGATTGTGGGGTTGACCTAGATGACCTTTAGAGGTCCCTTACAACCCAAACTAGTCCATGGTTCTATTTCGGGGTTCTATATACACCAGTACTGAAATGGCTCTGTGTGTGTGACTATGTTGTACTTCCTGTGTATCACAGCTTCAGGATGGAGAGTTTCTCCTTCTCCCTTCTATGTACAAAGTGTTGCTGCACACATCCTCTCCTGTTTCTACTTCAGCCCAAAATGCAGAGCTAATCAGGATAACAATGTCACATGTTTGGAGTTTAGTGCATGGATATTTTACACATTGGTACCGTAAACCTGCATGAGACAGGTAGAAATAAGATTAGGTGGTCACCTCAGCAGGCTCTTGAAGGCTTACAAACCTGCCTTGGGCCCTGACTCTCCATGTGGGATACACTTGGGGCATAGCTGCAGGAACTTGCAGCTGGGCCAGTGGCTGCTCCTAGTCATTCCTTAGTTTGGGATCTGATTTCTTCGCATGCCTCCTTTTCAAGTCAGCTCCAATTCTGGGGAATGAGAACACCAGGAGTCCATCCTGCCCCATGTGAACCCCTGACCTGCATTTTTTCACCCTACAATATTAATTGGTCTAATTTAGAGGCTGTTCTCCTCCTCCTTTAGTACCGGTAACAAGGAGGATTGTGTGCTGATTTTTGCAAGATTCCTTTTTTCTACACTTTATTTAGACATGTTATCTGTGAAAACTCTGAGACAGCAACTTCCGGTATGATATTTTTACCTGTTTGCCTGTTTTTGCTCAGACAAGAGGACTGAAAGTGCTGTTATATGCCTGTTTGATGACAAGGTAGAGAAATTAATGGCCTTTGCTTTATTAATTCTATACAAACAAGAATAATTTGTGTTTCCACCAAACTGTATTATTTTTGAAGTGGTTTGTCCCCCATGACAACTTCCAGTAATAAGCTTTTTATTCTGCCAAGACTATGACAGAAATCAGGTTTAAAAACAGGAAATTATTTGGAGAAAAATATGTCAAGGTATTTACATAGTGCTGAGATTTCAGTCTTGTGTAGTTCAGCTATTTCTGCCTCCTGTTTGTAAACCTTTTTTTTTTTAATAGTCCATTGAAACCTAGATGTCTTCTTCAGAGATAGCATTTCAGAAAGTACTGAATTCTTGATTTCTGTTGGTCATGTGTTTTTGAACCTGTGTCAGGCTGAACGACTGAACTGCTTGCTATTTGAATATTTTGTCTTACACTGTCCTCACCTACCTCATGTTCTGAAGGTAGCATGTCATAATTTTGTTCTCTTGTTAATGAACTTTAGTTTAGTTTTTCTGAGACAAAAAAGGTAGCTTTTCCCCTCAGTATGACATCTTTCCAGCACATAGAAAGGAATGGGGAAGAGAACCATGATTCATAAGAGTAATAGCCAAATGCTTAAATTGCTATCATCATGCCAGGTAGCAACATTTTTGTGGTGGAGAATGCAAGGGAAATGAAATTATTTTTTGTGTGAAAGAATCTTCAGTTGCATTATTAGAACTCCCCTGCCCTGAGTTGTCAGATTTTACTTTCTGGACTAACAGAGTTTAGCACTTCTGCAGAGATACTTTGTTCTAGTCTTTTAGCAGAAACAATACATGCTGTTCTCCAATGCTGACCAACTTGTCTACTGTGCATATGTCTTTGACAGCAGCACTCAGAGCAGTTCTCTGTGCTGGTGGCAGAGGCAGGGAAGAACATTGTAATTTGGAGGCTTGGCAATAATAAGAATTTTTTAAATGCAGCTTGGAGACTCCTAAGGGTCCTCTTTTAGTTATCAGGAAGTAATCTCTGTTCGTGTATTTCCTTAGCACACCTAAAGGCCTGAGTTGTGTAGAGTTGTGCAATGGCTTTATTGCTGCATGAGGATGGCAAGGAGTCTGCAATGGCTGGGCAGTTTTGAAAGTCCTCAGCAAAACAGGTGTGTGGTTCTCATTGAAGACCTTGGCAAGTGGTCCAATTACTGTGAAGGCCCAGGACAGGTCTTTTGCAGGCATTTGAGACAGTTTTCTCTGTCATCCTAAATGTCTTCTCCTAGGGCCTGCATGCACTCCTTTTACACTCTGAGCAGTGTGTATATACCATATATATATATATATATATATATATATATATATACCATATAGACTAGCTAACCTGTTTCAGCAGTAGCCTGGGGACATGTAGCCTCTCTCAAGTATTTAACTGTGAGAGATGTCTGTTCCTTGATAACACAGATTATATGACTGCCTGAAGCAGCAGAAAATCTTTGCTGGCACTGGTATAACGAAGCTCTGCAGCTGGATCCCCATTGATCCAGCCGACAGAGTACTGACTCCTGCTAACAAAAGAAGCCTGTATACCCAACAGAAGAGAGCTCTGAATAGCAATTTCAAGCATGTCATGAAGTCACCAGAGCTTACAAAGAATCACAGTCAAATGTAATATGTCACAAGTGTCAATTAAATGCTTTTACAATTAGTGTTTCATGTCCTAGGAGAAAAGAATAGGTCCGGCAGGCAGAATTTACTCTTGGTTTCTCAAGTGCATTGCTACCAGGAAGCTGAGGGAGAGCTGCCTTGATGAATTTTGTGTTAGAATGGCCTTTACAATTATTTCTGATGTAGAGTTCTAATATTCTGCAAAAACTGACAAATCTTTCCCCTGGAACTGCTAAGATATCCATACAATAGACATGATTCTTCTGGAGAAAAGCAAGTATTTCAGTAATGGTCTGCTAAAGAGCACTAGCTAAAAAAACCCAAAAAAGTTAGGGTTTTTTTTTTTTCCTCTTTCTTCAAGAAATACACAAACGTGTAAGGACAAAGGAGAAACTAATTTTTATTCCAACTCAATATGGATATGTAAACCTAGATGCAGTGAAAACCAAAGAAAAGTGTAAATGAAATGGTAAGTGCATAGGAATAATTATAGAAGCTTCTTTTCTTCCTGTTATTGTCTGTTTATAAACTCTTGGAAGTTAGTTCTGTTCAAATGTTTTCTCTTACACTGGCAGCAGACTCTGGATTTCTGTATCATCTGAGAATGAACTAGAAAGAACTTTATTCATACATCTGTGGACTCTGCTATGGTGGCCCACACAACGAATTGGTTGGTGTAAATGACTAAATCTGAAAAATTCAATCTTCTTTTTTTTATCTTGGAAGGTTCCTCCTAATTAAACTTGCATGTAAGGAGTTACCTTTTCCCCACATCCAAGATTTTAGTGTGTCTGTAATCCTCATTTAGAAGTGGCAGATTTTAAATTAGTTGAATTGCTGTTTGTAAAGTCAAGGGTAGCTTCAGAATTAATTTACATTTATTTTTCCCTGAGAGAAAATTAAGAAATAGGAATTTCTCTTCAGTTCCTTCTGCTGCTGGGTGTTTGCTGTTTGCTTCTAGAGCTTTGGCTGAACCATGGATTCCCAATGTGTTGTGTCTGTTGTGCCGGCTGAGTGAGGCTACATAAGGGTCTTTGTTTAAATATATTAATAGCAGAGAGCCCTGGCTAGCTCAGAATGATGGGAAGATACCAAGCAGGATCTGCAGATTGGTTGCAGTGGATTAGTGGTAGATAAGGCAATCAGCAGCAGCAAACCAACAAGTTGGCCAGCCATGTTTCATATGTTGGAAGTTGTATCGTAGCCACTCCAGTGGCTGTATTTAATGATTGGGGTACTCATCTGTAACTGGAGTTTGTTTCACAGTGCCTGAAGAGGTGCAAGATATATTTCTCTTGAATACCAAGCAAGTACACTGATTGCACATGTCACTGGGCCTGCTATTACCAGCATAGTTACTAATTGCCTTGCCATTGTGAAAATCATCGTACGGTCTTCAATTATATATATAGTTCGATTGTGGTGTACCTCCACCTGAATTCCTGGGGACCTGGGGGAGTCCTGCCTAGTGCATGAAGCTGTGTCAGATAAGTGTTGGGGCTGTAAAATGTCATCTCAAGGATGTCAGTGCACTGCAAGTCAGACACCTCATCAGCAGAAGCTGCAAGTCCCCACGCCACAGACACCAACGCAGATCCAATTTGCTGTACAGGCTCAAGCTTGTTCTCTCTCCAGTAATTTCAAGAGTAGAGCAGCTCTTCACACTGATTCTGTAAAACAGGATTTTGAACCCAGTTGAAATAATGGCTCTGATCCAAAACCTTTTTCAATTGAGCAGTGACAATCCACACAAGTCCCACACTGAGCCCCACATTAGTATCTGTGTGAAAAGGACAAGTTTGTTTTTTTCAGATTTTAAGAACTTCTTGTGTTTGAACTACAGACATGCCCTTTGAAAAACAGAGAGACTTATTTATAATTGGCTAGATTTGCAAGCTTGCTTTATTGCATTATTTCCTGTCCAGGATTTCTTAATACTGAATAGAAATTATTATGAAAACTTCTTACTTCAGGGCATTTCCAGACTAGTAGGGCTGAAGCAGAACCTGTCATTGCTTGTCCAGTTTTATTTCTGGAAAAATCTGCTAAACTGAGCCAGAGTTCAAGTCCACAAGAGGACCACATGCACTTATAACACTCATGCACGCACTCAGTGAGTCAGTTCCAACTCCTATTGTGGGAGTTTAGCCCAATGTGTTTAATCTACACAAAAGCAGTTCATCTGCTAACTTGATAGCCATCTCTTTTCTTGCAGCATCCTGTAAAAATTACTTTGCAATATGTCTTAGAGTCAGGAATATCCTTATTTTTCTCTTTTGTCAACCCATGGGCTGTCAAGTGGAGTAAGGGCGGGGGGCGGGGGTGGGGGGGCAGGGGTGAGGGTGGGGGACGGGGGAGAGAGTCAAACTCAGCACGAAATCTGGGATCTCAGCCTAAAATGTAATAGGAAATCCTTACCTCTGAGTAGAACTGTGGTACCTTATGCCAGAAAACAATACAGGCTTGGCCAACTAGGGATTAGCTGTTATTATTCTTGCTTTTTGTTGTTAGACTTTCTATGCTAAACCTATAAGAATAAAAAATCAGCTTACTTTAGAGGTGGTGAAGAAGATCTGGGCAGGTAGTTGGTACTCACCTGTGATTTTCTTACTCTTTTCTTACTCTGGTAGTTCATGTCTGACATTTTCCATATACTGAGAAACCTCCAGAGCACTGCCTTTACTGCTTTAAGGGCATTTAACCACAATAATAATGAGCTTCATAAAAGCACCTTTAGAAACTCACAAGAGCTTAATCCAAAACTTATCAAACTTACAAGTACATGTTCTTGATTTTAATGGAGTTTGGATTAGATTGTTAGGGAACTTAACGGAGCTGCTTCTTACATTTTGTGTGGTAACAAACCATTACTCTGAGCTGTATATAGGAGGTACAGTATCCTTACTGTTTCCTTTGCTTACCATGCTGATGAAACAGTGCCTTCCACGGTGCTTATTTTCATGACAAGGTCCTCAAGCACCTCTTGTCGGGTGAGTATGCCCATAGGGATCTTGACAGACTTTTCTAGTTCTGCAGACCAAGTGAGTCTACGCTAGTGTCTTGCATCTTTGCATCTTTGATATCGCTGATAACAGCCATTTTAAAACCTTCCCTCTGTGTTTTGTTCATGCTATGGAGGATGCTGAAAGAAAAAGTCTGCCTTCCTGTTCCTTGTTAACTCTTTGCAGATTTCTGGGAGAGTGGTGACATATTTTCATTCATTCCATAATCTTTGTCAATAAGTTCCCTTCAGCCTTGATGGACAGTGAAAATAATGTTATGGAAATTGCATGTTCTTAACACAGCCAAACTTCTGTTTCTTCTGCTCAGAGACAAAAGATACTGTTCTCTCTAATTGTGTATTTTTTGAGGAGCACTTTAGTATTTTCTTGTCTGATCTTTTGCTGTCATAAGAGTCCAGCAAAATGTTTTCATGTAAGAGCATTAAAAACTAATATAAGAGATCTGGAGTAGTGTTTTGTATTTTAAAATATCAGTGACTCAATTTCAAATACTGGCAACCTTTCTAGTGCCTGTAATTACCTTCAAAAGGAAGAATTTCCCTAGGTAGTGAAAAAAAAGAAAAGAAAAAGAAAAAGAAAAAAGTGAACTTGGGAACATTTTTTATTTCAGGCATTAGTTAATCATTCATAAGCTTTTTTAAATGAAAATTTCATACATTTTCCCAGAGCGCTGCATATCTATTTAGACAGATAATCTAACAGAGCAAAGAAAAAATCTCTGTAGAGACCTTGAGGAGAAATAGGAAATTCATTTAATTTCATCAAAAATTTTAATTGCATAAAATTATCTGAGACACTGCCAAATCCAGTAAGGTTAATAGACATTTTGTACATACCACAGAAATGTTAGTAATCACAAAGGTCTCCATACTCCCACTTTGCATGCTTCCATTTGAAACACAGCATTTCAACAGAAGAAATATTTTTATGCTCTACACTGGTAATGGCTGTCCAACTCAAAAAAAAAGAAGCAAACCACAATATAACTTCCTTTCACACCTGAGATTTTCCTGGTGGTTTCCTCCACAAGTTGTGGAGACCTAGCTCCAAACTGCTCTGTTTATATATTAACTTTAATCAGGGTATAGCCCATGGCAACACGTAAGCTGATGATTCATAAAGTTAAAAATGCTTTAAAGTAGTAAATGCTGTTTTTTGAAATTGGTTACCTCATATCTGGATTTAAGATCCAGTCTATTTCCTATCCAGGCAGTTCACATAATCATTTCAAAATAGGCAAAGGCATAAAGATTTGTGTACTACCCTAAACTGAATTATTGAGCAAATATGAAAACCTTTCTTCTGTTATCTGGGCTCCCCAGCAGGACCCTTCTTACTTTGCATGCTAGTGATCTCTAATGCACTAGAAGTAAATCTGATTTGTAGTCATTGTCATATAGTTTTCAGATCATGCAAGTGATTCTTTTTACCATCTTGTCTACACAGTGGCATTCGTGGAAGTTAAAGCATACCAGTCTGTGTATATCAAAGGTCATTCAGCTCCTGTTGGGATATTCTTATTCAAAAAAAAAAATAGACATGAATCTCACAGAGTACTGTGGATACAATTTGTATATCTGTACTTGGAAGTTTTGTATTGAGTAGTCACAGTCAAGATAACGCTTATTTTGCTTCAGTTTTCTATTCATTATTTTTCATGGTGTTTCTAATGGGTTAAAATATCTCTTTCAGTCTTGATATGACTAGCTTTTCAAGGAAATGTATCATTTTTGTGACTGTTACTTCTTCAGGCTTCATTAATTCCTCTTAGAGGGATTATAGTATAATGTGCAAGCATAGGAGGCGTCACTCAGTTCTGATCTGGAAGAAGTAGGTAAAATAAAAAATAAAAAAAATTGATGATAGCTTTTATCAACCTTGAATCTATAACGATTTAAATTAAATTAATTATACTGTCAATATGGCAGATAATCAAGGAAACAGCTATTCTGCAGCTAGTAAAATATTGATGTTAGAAATGAGAATTTAATTGCTAAAAGAAAATACTGGTTATTAAAGCCTGCATTTTCACAGACAAATGAAGAGAAAGTGTCGAATCAAGAAGTGTATCTCACCCTAGAGCAGATGTGTAATTCTGCACACTCAGATTTGCACAAATGAGAAGTATTAGTCTGAATGTTTAAGTGAGCAAGTTACACACATGCAGTTTTTTTGAGTCTTGATGGTAAGTGCCCTATTTGCTTCCATCATTTACTAGGACCTAATTCTCTGATTTAATTAAAGCTCAGAAATGCAGGAAAATTTAAAGCTGAAAAAACACTTAATTTAAAATTCCCTGTGTTTATATATACACTCTCTGTTTGGCTAAGAGCCTTAGCATAAACTCATTAGAAGTTATAGACAAATATTTGTTCATTGCTTACTCTGCATGCCAGAATGCTAGAAGGCCTTTAATTTTATAATACTTACAGAGGTAACTATAATACTTCAAGGACTTTCTTCATTTCTTTGATTTCAATTATTTATGTGCAAAATTCATAACTTGGATGCAGAACTTAAAGCAGAAGGCCTACATTAACACTGTGTTAAACAAATAGTCCATTAATTAATTTTAAATGTACTTAATTATGAATTTGACTCTCCTCAGAATAGCAGGGGTTTTGCAAACTGAGAAACCAAGTTTATCTATTCAACCCTTAAAATTTGAACCAACATTTTTATGTAGGAATAAAGCCAGTTTCAGAGCAGGTAATTGCATTCATGCAATGACTGTCAATTCTTTTGTTGCAATCATTCCAGCCTTCTTTATCAGATCTTTTACAATGTCTGAAGACAGGCATTGACAGTGTGGAATGGGATTATTGTCAAACATAATTAAAACCACATGGCTTCCCCAGTTGCATAGCAGGTAAAATTTCAGAGCCATGTTACTGTTGATCCATGCTGCTCTTTACTTTTATCTATCTGTCTGCTTCCTATCTGTCTTTTTATCTGTTTCAGGCATTTTTCTTTGTGAAACTCTAAGAAGTGAAATTTCTGACCAAGAAATGTTCACAATGCCCTAAAATAACAACCTCCAACACTACTCTTTTCTTCCTCTGGACTGCAAAATCCATTGAGTACTAACCTGTTCACTATCTCTCACCTGACTTCAGTGCCAGCCAGATTTGCCCAGCCTCTTTCATTACTAAGGTACTTTATGGCCCTCGAGAGATGCCAAGAGAGAAATTTAGAGTAATTAGTTGCAGAGGTGGATTGAGCAGTCAGTTGGTAAGCACTCACATACAACTTTCCTTCTTTCTTTCTTGCCAGATTGTTGGCTGTGACCACCAGCTGGGAAGTGTTGTCAAGGAAGATAACTGTGGGGTCTGCAATGGAGATGGATCCACCTGCCGGCTGGTTCGAGGCCACTATAAGTCCCAGCTCTCTGCAAGTAAATGTAAGCTGTTCCTTCTGGTAATGTGCCACCTTCCCCTTTTAGTGAAGTCTGCATTTCTTGCAAGCTAGATTTCACCCCACTCTTTCTCAGATACCTGAATAATTGTGGTCAATCTAGGCTTGTCCTCAAGCCTTTTGAGTTAAAGCAGCCTTGCTCAGACTGCTGTCAGGTTGTGGGGATGGACAGAGGCTTGTGGAAAGGTGTCATCAGTGTATTCCCTGTCTGAGATAGCAAATTACTTGTGAAGAGCAGGAGAACAAGCTCTTCCAACACCTCTCTGGCTGTATTAGCTGCCTATGCATAGGACTTAGTGCACACTGCTCTGAACAGAATAGTTCATGCTGCTTTACAGCAGAAGGGAGCCATGAGGGTGGTGCCAACCTGGCAGAGTGCTCTCTCCAAGGCCTATTTAGGGAACTGAGGAACCTAAGTTGTCAGAAAGTGCCTTCACAGGCATGAGAGATGTCTACAGAAAAGCATGGCCTTTCTTGCATGCTCTTTCTTGCATGCTAACCCAGCTTTAACCCAGAGTAGTAAAGTAGCATTAGTGTGCCCCAGTGAGTTTATCCTGAGCCTCAGACAGGTTTTTTTTCCAGTCTGTTTAGAGCACCACAGATAGAACTAAATAACTTTTGGGGTGAGAGATAGGGTGTATTTGGTCAATTTGAAGGAAGGATTAAAAGGTGTATTTTCATGCCTATGTAGGAATCACATGTGCTAGCCTGAAAACCGTCCCCCAGCCTTAATCAGACCAGCTCTAAAATTCTGGAGCAACTTTGCAACTGCTGAAAAGTACATGACTTTAAAGATTAAATAGCAGTGTAGTATCTGTTGAAGACTGTGTGTGTATACTTGTGGGTTCCATAACCTACAAGCTTTTTACAAAAGCTTCTCTCTGTCAAAGACTAACTGCATGGGTATGGAGCAGCTGATAGCACAGTGCAGCTGTAGTTTGCTCCCTGCTTGCTGAGTGACAGGGAGAGTAGGAGAAAAAAAAAAAGGGGAAGGGAAGGGAAGGGAAGGGAAGGGAAGGGAAGGGAAGGGAAGGGAAGGGAAGGGAAGGGAAGGGAAGGGAAGGGAAGGGAAGGGAAGGGAAGGGAAGGGAAGGGAAGGGAAGGGAAGGGAAGGGAAGGGAAGGGAAGGGAAGGGAAGGGAAGGGAAGGGAAGGGAAGGGAAGGGAAGGGAAGGGAAGGGGGTAACTATATTGTATGAAGGGAAGGAAGGAATAATCCTCATAAGAGTTCCATTGCTGAAGCAGAATTGCACATCAGAGGACAAAAGAAATAATTCACAAAGATTTAGGAGTGGAATTTCACCTCATTGTTAAGTTTTCTGCAATGGGCAGGAACAGATTTGGAAATCTCCAGGCCACTTGAGGTATAATAGTATTTGTGAACTTTTTTTGGCAAATATTTTTACCTGTAGGAGCAATTAATTGTTTTTAGTTGCTTTGTGGTAAAAAGGTGCTTATCTCTTCTCTGCTGAGGATAAAGGCACTAATATATTATGCACAATACTAAAATTTTAGTAAAACGTAGTACCTACTCTTGATGGTTTCCTATTAAATGTAAAGAATGTTATATAGGTAGGAGAGCAAATGGCAGAGAGCGCAATCTTAGACTGAGACAAATGCAAAAAAAAAATGTTAGAGAATGTATTTTTCAGACAAATTTGCCTGTATATTATTGTTATGCAGAGCTAGGAAAATCACAGATTTTGTATGCAGGCTGTATAAACCATGTGGCACTATTCATGTCCCTGCTGTAAACATACATGTTTTCATGCAATACTAAAAACTTTGAGTCTATGACAAGTAAGTTTTTGGGTTTTTTAATTGGTTTTTTTAAAATCATAAAGACATAGTTGTGAATCCCCTTCACATGTGAGAATTAATTCTTTTTGAGATTGGCTTCAAAAAGATTTATGTAAATGTTGTGAAAATTTGAGATTTAAAGTGCTGGAATTCTTTCAAATTCTATTGTGTTCATTTTCTGCATTTATTTTCCCCAGTGTTGTTGGACTTCATCTGTGTCAGCATCTTGCTTCTTTGTCACTATAAACATAAATACACAAGCAAATCTGGGATCAGGGCCTGATTCATTTTATTGACTAGTTGATAGCTAGATTTCAAGTTATAAAATAATCCTTTTTTCTAGAATTATGTCTACCTTATCCATAGACATAGCTTGCAGTCCACACAGCTGTGTCGATACCAGGAAGCTTTTTTCATCTGCCAGATGAGGAATATCCAACCTCTGCCCCGCTCAGGTGAGAACTCACCTGCAGAGCTGCCTCCAGATCTGTAGTCCCCAACAGCACAAGGATATGGAGCTGCTGAAACCAGTCCAGAGCAGGCCATGGAGATACTCCCAGGGCTGGAGCCCCTCTGCTCTGGAGCCAGCCTGGGAGAGCTAGGGATGTTCACCTGAGCAAGAGAAGGCACCAGGCAGACCTCAGAGCCCCTGCCAGGGCCTAAAGGGGATCCAGGAGAGCTGGAGAGGGACTTGGGACAAGGCATGGAGGGACAGAACACAGGGAATGGCTTCTCACTGCTGGAGGGCAGGGTTAGATGGGATATTGGGAAGGAAATCCTGGCTGTGAGGTGGAGAGGCCCTGGCACAAGCTGCCCAGAGAAGCATTTGCTGCTCCATCCCTGGGAGTGTCCAGGTTCAGATTGGACAGGGCTTGGAGCAACCTGGGAAGGAGTCCCTGCACATGGCAGGAGGTTGAACTGGATGATATTAAGGTCCTCCCCACCTAAACCATTCCAGGATTGTATGATTTTCTAAATTCATGAAGTACTTCAGGATGTAATTACTCCACTGACTGATTGACCAAGGTTAAACCCAACCTTCACACAAGAACAACATCCTGCAGACTCAGCTGTTTTCTGTGTGCTTCATGCAGCCGTGAAGTTCCTACACTGAGTACAGTTCGCTAGCCAAAAACCAGCAGCCCCCATTAAATACATACAAATAATTTTCCATATTCCTAGGTCATGCAGAAGATGTCATGCACGATGTAGACCTTCAGCCTCTAAACTCCCCTCATTAGAATCCTGACCAATGCTCTCATTTGGTTATGTGCTCTCTCTGTGGTCTGAGCAAGGGTTTAGAAGCCAGACTGCCATGAAGCATTAGAAAAATCAGAAGGGAAATGTACATCAGTGACTAGATCAGCAGAGGTCTTCTTTCGCCTCACTTGGGATTTTTGTTTCTCTAAGAACAGTATTCAATCTTGAGGACTGTTCTAGAGGTTGAATGGTTGACCTTTACTCCAGAGTTGTCCCAATTGTTTCTGAAGCTGTTTATATCTCAGAATCATTCCAAACACAGTCTTGAGCTCATCATACTAAAGTAATTTTCTCTTGGTGGTCACATCCAATTGCCTTCACCCTGTTGTTTATATCATGCACAGGTGTAAGAGAAAGAAATTCACAGAACTTTTAAGCACTTAGCATTTCCTATAGAAACAGGTTCTTCACTATTTATCGGGGTAGTATACATGTCCCAGTGGCCTCAGAGACAGAAACATAGTAGGGCAGGATGTAGTGTGATGTTGAATTCTCACCTACATTTTCATAAAAAAGAAAGCACCTGTGTCAATACCTTTGTAAGACTAATAATAAAAAAGATTCAAAAACCTTCATTCATTCCAGAAATATTCTTTTTTCTTAGGTGGCATGGATGGTTCTTTAGAAGTCTGCAGAAAATGCATCTTTCTCTTTTTATTTAATATCTTCTTTAGGGAACTGTGTACATTTTTCCTATGAAGATAAGCTGTATTTAAGCAGGCTTCTTTGTGTTCACAAAGAAGCTATAGAGTTAGTCACATATGTTGTGAGTGCATTCTGATGATCACCTAGTGCAAAATTTGTATTTCTCTAAAATAGGACTGAGATCCACTAGCAAAGTAGATTAGTTTTAAAAGAGACTCATAGAAATTATCATGCTATCTAGATATTCATGTAATTACTGTTATGGCTGTCAAAAATAGATATGGTTCCAGATTTCCACTGAATATCAGTAGTAATTGGGAGATAGAAAGAACTTCATTTTTCATCACTGATAAACTGACAAACCATTTGGACAAAATCCAAATTAAAAATCTAAAACTAGAAGAAACTTCTCTCTCATGGGAATCTGAGGTACGTAAATGACATTTAACTTTTGCCTTTAACTTTTGCACTTTCTTCTCAGCCCTGAGACATTGTCCTCTCAGTTATCTGGGACCTTCCTTTGCTTCTCTGTGCATGGTCTCTGGAGAAAAGCAACCACCTGTTAAAGCATTTTGTGTCTATTCCACACAACTGCTCAACAATCCATCTCTCTGCTTATTGTTGGAGAGAGCTGTGACTAAATGTTAGCCTGCTTACTTCCACATCTCTTCACAGGAAATGTCTCCTCCTTTTCACTATTAACCCCAGGAAATTATCCTTCAGTCCCCACTGCTTCTGCTTTGTGAAAGCAGGAAGCACTGTGATAAGCATAAATCCCACTGAGCTTTGCATTTCACATAGAGCGTGCTAGGATTTCAAATGGAGAGCAACTACAAGATCAGATGAAATATGGTCCTAGCAATACCCTGGGGCAGAAGATGTATGCTGAGAATATAAGTTCACATGGTCTTTTTACTGTCCAGGTTTTTTGTAACATGTCAGTGAGTTATTAACTCTGCAGCACAGAGCTTGTAACTGAGAGACAGTCACATGTAATAATGGCATGGGACTGTCTTTAAATAAGACCTGCAAAAAGGTCATTAATATTGGGGGGTTTTAAATTTAAACTATTGGTTTTCCAAAGTAATTTCAAAAAATGTTATATATATACAGCAAAATGATATGTCATACTCTTGTATTTTGTTCCACACAATAATTTATCCTACTGGGTATCTTGAATCTGAACACCAGAATGGTACGAACAAAACAGTATTGGAATATCAATATTTAATTAACTTCTTAGATATTGAATATTTGTCTTTCCAAATAGAAAATTTGCATTATGTATAGATATGAAAGATTCCTAGGTTTACTGATCAGTGTGGTATCAGAAATGTGTATGAGTAAAACGTGTTGAGTTTAAACCCAGTCTTACAAAAGACTTAGGCACTAAAATTTTGTACAGTTTGAGAAAAATACCAAATCAGAGCTTTAAAATGAGACATGGTTCAGAACTGCCTGAAAATTTGAACAGTCTTATGTCCACACAACTTTTGTGGCACTTAGATTGCTTACATTTCCACCTCACTTCTGAATGGTAAGGGGCAACAAAAGCAGGAGTATTTAATCCCATAAAGCTCTGAAATATAAGAGTGTCAATAATTCCTGTGATGCATTACAGAATTTAAAAATTAAAAGTTCACAGTTTTTGAGATATTATGGGTTTGGATGAATGAATGTATTGGAAGAATTAATGTATTGCTTAAAATTTCCTCTTTCTGGTAGTGTTTCCTCTCTCTGTTTACTCTTCACCTTTGATATAAAATAACAACATTAACAACTATTTTGCTAGTAAGTGAGAATCCTGATTTATCTGAGTTCCAACATCTTTCCCAGTTTGGTCTGGTCAGAAGTGTAAGATCCCAACTCATATGTTTGAATGAAAGATAAAAGGCTTTTATTGTCTAAGTTAGCCTCACCTAAGTTTCAAGTTATCTTTATAAAATAATCCTGTTTTTCTCACCTGACAAAGCAAAACATTGTTTTGAGAGCAGAGCTGTAGCTACTGCTAGAAGGCATTTTATGACATAGATGCGAGCAATTCTAATGATTAAATAGTGAAAGAGACTTTGTTCCTCTCACGTCTACCACTTTCTCACTCCCCAGAAAACTCCTCTTAGGTATGCATACTTTTTCTTTCCCGCCTTCCAGTTATATGGGAAATAGGCAGAAAGGACAGGGAAAGTTGAATGAAATGTGCTGATTAGTCCAGGTCAGCATTCTCGGAGCACACCACTTAGTAACCCAGGTATGAAGCATTTTATATCGTCTTTCTGTCTCCCTTCAGGACATTACTAAGGTTACTGCCTCTTTAGAAATGCTGACCTAACTAACTTTCACAGCTGTATGTGACCTACATGTTAATTCACATCTCTGTTTAAATGCAATTGGAAGAGCTCCCAAGGGCTTCATATGTGCAAGATCCTGCTTATATATCTGCTTAAATACCTATTTACATGACAGTCTTATGGGCTTCTGGTTTTCCAGGGGCCTTCTGCTAGCACTGTAGAAAGGGAAGCAGAATTATAGCACTTATGGTCATTAAAATAAGAGGTGCGAAAGGGATGACATACCTGAGAACAGTAGGGAACCATCACATAACATGGACAGGATCATGGAGAAGCTCTGGAGTTTAAGTGGGAAAAAGTCAAGTGGAAAATGGGAAAGCCTTTCTGGTTAACCATCAGAATAAGTTTATGCTTTTCTACTTCTCCACAAACACTGTTTCAAAATTCTTGAGAGTTTTAAGTGGAATTGTGATGAAATAAACACTTTTTAGTTATTCATAAAAAGCATAAGTAGTTGGGAGAGAGTGGGGATAAATAAAATAAACAGGTTTGGATTTTTCTAAGCAGGAGGTTCTTACTACATTTAACAAGTTCTTTTTTTCAGATTTTTAATAATAATTCTTGGTAGTTTTAATTGGTCTTAAGGTTTTTATTCTGACTGCCTTGTAAACACCTCTTTCCATGCTTATTTGAAAACAGATAGAAATTTTGTCGCTTATTTACTCCATGAATTTTTGCCTTTCCACAGTGGATGATACAGTGGTTGCTATTCCCTATGGAAGCAGACAAGTTCGCCTCGTGCTAAAAGGACCTGATCATTTATGTAAGTGGAAGAAGTTGGTGTAGACTTGTTTAAAAGAGACTTGGTAACCTGCAGTGCTCTGTTTACACAGTGGTGTCTGGTTTCCCTCTCTCAGATCACTGATTTCAACACACAGAGCAGAGCCCTGCTCTCAGAAGTTTTCCTCAGACCCAGTTACCTCAGTGGTACACTCTTTTCAAAGCAGACCTTGGCCAACAGTGAAGAGTCCTTTGCCCCTACATCATTTTGCAGTCATTTCTGTTTGCTTATCCTTTGGTTGGTTCACTTGGTGTCAAGAGCTTTTGTTTGAAATTAATAAAATACGTACCACTGAGAGAAGAAATATTGAGAAAAGTGAAGTATAAGCTTCCCTGCAGCTCAGCTCAGCCATCAAGCTGCTCATGACTTTAACACATTATGATCTTTCTCTCTCCCCTAGATACACATATGCACTCACACCATGCGTGTGTGCATGCACACACACACAAAGTCACATTCTAAAGACTGAAACCACATACAAAAATGAGACCTTGTTCTTTAGCAGTGGTACTGTTCCAAGGAGTTGAGACCCCTGAGTTCTGCTAGCCCATCACTTGGTGGCTGTAACACTTTCCTGCTTCGTCCGTGTATCCCAGCAACTGTATTCCCCTCTTTCCTGGGAGGAATCTGAGGATTTGAGAATACCCTGCTAGAGCTGAAGGTAAATAGATTTATTTCATGAATAGAAGCTCCTGGCACCCCTCTCTCACATCTTCCAGCAGCCGCTCACAGGTGGCTTCCTTTCTCACCAGCTGCAAATGAATATTAGAGTATTGGTGAATGTGACTGTCAGAATAAAACCCCAAACGGTACTGCTTGACCTCTCAGTAAGTTGCACATATTAATGTAAGGTAAGTTGGCCTGCCCTTCTCCTTTTCTAAGAGTCTTTAGGAATTTTCTGTAGCACAAACAATGTCTTCTGTGTTTGTCAGTGTAGGTGCAAACACGAATGTGATGCAAAGATGTGAAACACCAAATCATTTCACTGTGTTCATATTTTCTTTCACCCAAAAATTTTATACAACTTATCAAAATAAGGGATGACTTACTAGTCCTGTACTCTAGCTGCCTACTTGTGTTGAGAAAGCAGTGGGTTTTTAAAGCTATGGATAAAGACCAGCAAATTATATAACATCAAGAAAAGTTATGTTTCTGTTAAAAGTTGAAATGCTGCCTGTACCTCAGTTTTAAGTGGCCCTTTGGGTATTCCTGAGCTGCTCCAGTATGGCTGATGTTACCTTCCTGGTACATGACATCCACGCCTTCCTCCCTGTCTTCTTTTCCAATATAGATGTTCCTTCCAAGGTAGAAAATGTCATACTTTTGTTATTATTTCAGTGAAATTGAGCTTTAAGACAGCTCAGAGAGAAATAAGATTTTAGCTGGAGAGAAGGATCTAAAGTTTCATTCAGGCCATATCATATTTTGTGATAAAAAGATTTGAATCCACAAGGCCTGCCTCAATCACTGGTTGAGATTTAGATTAACTGCACTGTGTAAACATGAATAAGTCCAAATATATCTCTTTCTTTTTTCAGAGGTCTCCATGAATCTTTCTGTTCACCTATCAAAGGATTTTATATATGTATGAGCTACAGTCAGTTGCAGGGGGAGGGAGTATTTTGCCCTGTGAACTTTGGTTGTGGGAGAAGTCAACAGGAGGCTGATTGTATATACATAAGTCTTAAAACCATCTTTATTCCTGATACATGCAGCCTTGTCCAAAAACAAATAGATTGCCAAGTCCAGCACAAAAGAAGAGACTGGTCTCACTGAAAACCAAGGAATTCATCATTGCAGTGTAAATTCTTAGTGTACTGCCTCAGAAACTTCCTGCATTAATTAATTCCCTTAATCCATCATGAAAAGCAGCCTAATTACTGCAATTACATTTTTATTCCCCAATTTGCAACTTAATATATGCAAATAAAAAGATTTTTCATTTTGTTGTCTTTGAAAATATATCTCCATCATAGATGAATAGTATACCTCAGTTGCCTCAGTGTGTTGGAGGTTTTTGTGTCTTTATTCATAAATGTATGTAAAAGGTTTGCAGCTTTGAAATCCTTCATGATGAAATGCCCTGTTTTTAAATAACTACCAGCAACAGTTTACTGGTAGTTTATTACCAGAAACAGTTTACTGGTGAGAGTACTGTAAAGCATAATCTGAAGTTGGTAGGGAGGTTAGCTGAATGATGAAACAGACTTGTTTTCTGACTGTTGGCTTCTACTTGAGAATTTATAATTATTTTTAATATGACAATGAGAAGTAGCCACTACAAAAAGTATCTGAGTTCATGCCCACTTTTGGAGGATGTGAATACAGAGAGAGCCAGATGGAGAAATCCACAGGGTTCAGCACCCACCTTCCTCTTTTACTCCACTGGGATAGGTCATACTGCTGCTGGAGAGGAAATGGGATTGCTGTCATACTGATCCCTCTTTCCTGGATATCCTGCTTTCAGTTAATAGTCTACTACAACATGTGGTTAGTGACCCACCTTTGAACTGAAAGAGAGTACAGCAACATAGCTGTGCTCATGGGCCAAGGTCTCCACATAGGAGCGTGACTTACTGAGAGTGAATTAAACAACAGCAAATATGCCTAACAAGGAATGGATTAATATGCCTGAAAGAGGGTAAAAACATGTCCTATGGGTGAGGAGGGGAATGTGAGCTAGAAATTGAAGGGTTGAGCAAAGACGATAAGCAGATGGAAGAAAAAAAGGAAAAGTGTGCAAATGTGAATAACTATGGGAAAAGAATTGCAATATTACTGATTTGTGCCGGGTTGGGTTTTTTCTGCTCTCACTTCAAACTGCAATGCTCTTGTTCCCTGACAATTTTTTTCTATTTGTCAGATTTGGAAACTAAGACTCTCCAAGGTGTGAAGAGTGAAAACAGCCTCAGCACCACTGGCTCCTTCCTTGTAGAAAATTCTAGCATTGACTTCCAGAAGTTTCCTGACAAGGAGATCTTAAGAATATCTGGGCCTCTCACTGCAGACTTTACTATCAAGGTGAGGGTCATTGACATCTAAGACCAACATAAAGACAAGATGTACTAGGAAGATGAAAGAGATTTTTCTAGATCTTAATTTTCCAGTAGATGTTTATCACAAAGCCTAATCCAGGCTATCTCTTGAGCTCTACATATAATTCTTTATGGTTGTATATTTGATGAAAGCCTAACTGGAAACTCCTCAGGAGAGAGAGACTGCATTTATGTCAAGAGCATAGACAATATGTGCCCTAAAAAGGAAATATTAACTCATTCCAAGAAAAGACGGATTACTTTCTGTATGCACTACTGAGGTACTTACAAACCAACGACATGGAGTTTTCTTTGTCTGTGATAAATCAAAAGATATATCTTTGGCCCGTAGTTTGTTGGATGTATACTAGAGTAGTTGCAGAAGATTGTAAGAGTGAAAAGTCCAGTCCCAAAGCTGTAAAATAAATGGGATAACTTTGCTTGAGAAGACATGGCATCATCTTGTTGCACTGGCAATAAGAGGAGGATTGTTTCTTCCCATTAGAGCATTTCTATTCTTCCAGGTAATATAAAACACATTGCTGGAAGCCATGCATACATTCTGTGGGAAAACAAACATACAAAAGTGAACATTTGGGGGTTGCAATAAAATAAATCCTTTTCCAGTAGGTGCAAGGAACCTGAAGGATTTCAGCTGTAAAACTGCAAAACCTGTATCATGTCCAGGAAATTTTTCGCTATGAGACCCAGAGGTAGATGACATTTGCATTAACCATGACCTAATGGCAGCTAGAGGTTTGATCAGTGAACTGGAAATGTCCTGATTGTCCTAGGTTAAACTGAGCTGAGCTGGAATGGATTAGCTTGGGAAGTAGCACAGTTCTGTAGACCGTCCCCTGCTCAACGTGGTATGTTAGCAGCTGAAAAAGCAAATTTAAATTTTCAGAACTCATTCACAATGAGAAGCCTGAACTAAGGAATATGTTCCTTCCTCTTTAAGTGGCAGAACAAAAATGCCTTACTAAAATAGCTACTGTTCAATTCAAAATATCTGAAATTCAGTTATCTCTTTTAAAGATGATACAGAGCTGGCAAACATCAGTGCAATGTACACAGTATTTCTCACTTTGTTTTATTTCTGCTGTCTGTGAATTTCTGTCAGCCTAGTTATAATGTATTTGTGGGAAACGGCTAATCATGTAGACCAATTGCCCTAAAATGGTAATGGGATGGTTGTACTCTTTTCCTTATATTTCCACTATTGTCTTTTCTGTTGTCTTTTCTGACAGGGAAAATACCTTTATCCCTTAGTGCTTGCATTTCCTTCTCTATAAAAACAAGGTAAGAAGTGCTGGTTAAATAAAAGGAGTACCCTGTTTAAATGTTGACAGTCCAACCAATATGAGTTTTCAAGTTTGTTTGGCATGGGCAGAACAGACACTGCTGAATTGAGATGAAATTATTTTGAGTTTTGCTATGTGTTTGCACCTTTGAAGGTCAGAGTAACATGACTCATTTGGTATTAAATCTGTTCTCCTTTTTGGATATAGAAAATACACCAAAAACTTCCAACCAACTGTTCATGGTTGCAGGATATTTTCCAGGGTTAGAATTAAATTTTGCATTGGATTAGGCACTAAAAAATTCTCTTCTCCTGAATCAATTAGTTTTTTAATCAACAACTATAGAAGATACTTCAGCTATTACTTCATGTAACACAGATATTATTCTCTATTAAATTATTTTTCTCACCAGTTTTTTTTCTTCTGGATATTTATTTTAGAGTTTACCAGATATAAGCATGCACAGATGTGTGTACAGACTCATGCAATCCAAGATGCTACCTCTCAGTTATATCAGGCCTGGAAATTGCTTTTCATACTTGCTTTATCCATGATGATTTTGCCTTCAAGTTTTGAAGTTTAAGTAGTCCCCTTTAAAAAATCAGATGAAATATTTTTCTGTAGTATTAGTAAGATTTCCTTACAAAGTGGGATCTCTTTGGGTGTCAACATTCACTTTCCTGGGCCAAGGCACATTTTTATGGAAACAGATCTAATGTAACAGAACTCTAGTTTTAGAGGTAACAGAACTCTAGTTTTAGAATCATTGTCTCCAGAATTATTATTGTAATCATCCTTTTCACTTGACCCTGAATACTCTTATTCAGACAGGTTAGACTGTATATATTCTGGATATAATTCAGAAGTAGGAACTCAATGTGAGAGTTGATATAACCTTCTTTATTGGTAACACTGAGTGCTTTAAAATTGCAAGAAGAAACCTCAAGCTGTTCCTGGAGGAGTTGAGTTGCATAATTACTGGATTTCTTTACTGTGTAATAGTCAATGGTACACTCCTCATGTGCAAAACTTTTGGTAATCTTTTCACAAGTTGTGTAAACAGTAAAATAATTCAGTAAAACAGCTGTATTTGAAAGAAAAAGGTTTTATCACAAAATTTAAGAAGGATCAAAGTTTTTCATGTTCCTATTTTTTGTATCGATCATTTGAGAATTATAAGTCTCCACTGTAAACTTTATTTTTGAAAGGCAAAAGACCTGGAAAACATGCTAGTAAGTAAGTAAATTTAAATCCCACTAGAACTTCTTTTCCTGAATTCTGATGATTTCTCTGTTTTGATGTTTTCAGTACAAAATTCTTGTTCACATGAATACAAATACTTCTTTCCTGTAAGAAAAAAAATGTTTCATGTTTGATATAATCCAGAAGAAATGAAGGTCCATTTTCATTGGGAAATCTGTCTGTTTCTGTGATCTTGAGATAAGCGTAGTCATATCACACAGGGGGACAGGCTCCTTACAGAAGAGCTGTCCCTGATCTGCTCTGTTGCCCGTGTCATATTTTTTCACTTATCTGTGCTAAAACATCTCCCCTGATGATAAATGTACATTTCAGACACTAAACAGAGAATCTTGGGGTAGTCAGTTTGTGTCACGCATCTGCTCTCCTTTGGGCAGGATGAAGATGTGAGGTGTGAGATGGGGTCTAAAGATGACCATATAATTGGAACAGTTATCACCAGATGACTGTAAATATGAAATACATTAGTGGCAGGCTTACGGGAACCACCAGTAGAGGCTGCCAGTGAAGAGTGAGGCTGGCAAAGCACAGCCTGTTCGGGTCTGCTGCACAGGTCAATTGTTGCACAGCTGGGGCGCTAACCCTGTGGCTGAGGTGTCAGCCAGCAAAAACCAGTAGGTTTAAAGCAAGGTCTAGTGAAGGGTACTATCTAGGCTTGGGTTTGGTTTGGAGGAGAAAAAATTGTAGGCCTAGATCTAGGCTAGAATATATTTATGTTGGTTTTAATCCTTGGTATCAGTGAAGATTCATTCCTAGTGCCCATCCAGACCAAGTCCTTTTCATGAGGGATGCATAAAGTTGGATTGCACAAATGTTTGTCTGGAGACTTTTAGAGGTAGTTGGATTAGACTTGCGTTGTATTGATGTTGTCTTTTTGTAGTGCTAGGTCTGACAAGCCTTGGTGAAGGGCTGCTGCCAGGAGAGAGTGTCTGGTGCTTTTTTTGTGCTGGTGGCTGGGGTGTGCTGCTGGCTGATTTAGAAATGGTGTGGACTGGGTTTGCTTGGGCAGAGTTACTGTTGAAACTAGGGGTTTAGTAACCAATTGTCCAAAAAGTCATAAAATGCATCTCAAAAGTGGATGCTGAATTATACAGAACTCTAAAGCTAGCCAGACAACTGTTGGATCAGCTGCCATCTAGCACTGGCAGAAAGTGCTGGTGAGATAAATGCATTTGATAACCATCCAGGTTAGCAAAAGAAAGTAAGGTTGAGACTTAGTCTAGACTTCCTGGGACTTGCAAGGGCATGCAGGAGATAATGCATGTACAGAAAGCCAGCTGGCAGAGAGGCTGATAGGCCATGTCAGTATAGGGCTAGGACTGGATTAGTTACTTTGAGCAAGGAGCACACAATGATTTACTTCATGGCATGAAATAAATTATTTCAGCACTTGCTTTAAGACAAAGGCCAAATGATGCAAATTTTCTCTAGAAGGAAAGAGCTATTGTTTATGGTTCACATATTGTTGGGTGTTTGAGGTATTATCATATAGGATTGGGAGTGTAGACAGTAAGGAACTTCTATGCAATTTAGTTCTGATGCTGGCAGAAGTTTCCAGAAGGGATTATACCTCATATTTGGGAGAAGGCTTGCTATCAGGTGGGAAGTGGTGCAGAATCTTGGAAGTACTGATAGCTTGGGGTTAAGATGGTGTTCCTGGAAGTAGATGAGATAGAATTAAGGCTGAGTGCACAGAAATAGTAATAAAGTTTAGTGTGACTGATGCAACTTCTGTGCAAGCAAGATCAACTCACTGAAAGACTTTTCTTCATCTAGAAGAGATCAATGGAATTGTCATTTTGTTGTAAAGCAAAAGTAACTATTGAGATATGTGTCTTCCTGAGGTCATTTTGGCACACTGCAGATTTGATTTAGCTGAAAGCATGTCTGTATCAATGGCTTTTATCAATGTATATTTGCATTCAATTCTTCTCTTCCTAGTAATAGTCATAAATCACCCAATCTGATTTCCTGATATCCAAAAAATATACAATTTTTTTAATAATTTCTAGGTCAAACTCACAAGTAATGACCAGCCTGAAAAAAAGATGCAATCATTAATTACCTTGACTAGATCTTGTGACAAGTTCAAGAGAATTCTTTTTTTCTCCTATTTTGGCAAATGAGGAGAAATGTATAGAAGACAGCGAAGTAGACCTTTTCAAAATAGTTTTTGTTTCATATCAAACTTCTTTTCTGTTCGATATAAATGATTTCAAGTAATAGTACGTAAAACATGATCATTCTCCTAACCAATATAGTTGACCTTTAGGCCATGCAATGATTTCCATAATGAATGATACACTGTGTAAAATAAGGAATATTGTTCAAACAGGATCATTGTTCAAATCTTGGTACAATACTTTCACTGATTCCTTCTGGTTTTCCCACTCTTGAGAAGTAGGAAATTGTTACTTCTGTTTAGTTCCTTTCTCCTTTACTTCTGTATTTCTGTATCTCTCTCATAATCATTTGCCTCTTTCCTAGTGTCTGCTTAGGATGGTTTGGTCTGCAAGAAGCCCCAAGGATTCTCTAGTTCCAACTCTGCTGCCATGGGTAGGGACAGCTTCTACTAGATCAACTTGCTCAAAGCTACATCTAGCCTGGTCTTGAAGATTTCCAAGGATAGAGCATACAGAGTTTCTCCGGGCAATGTTTTATGGTGTCCAACCATGCTCACAACAAAAGAATTTCTTCCTAATATCTAAACTAAATCTACCCTCTTCCAGTTTAAAACTCTTATCTTTGTCCTGTCCTGACATGCCCTTGTCAAAAGCCTCTCTCCAGCTCTCTTGAGGTACCCTTGAGGTACTGAATGGCTGCTGTAAGGTGTACTTGGAGCAAATTCCCCAGGCTGATCTACCCCAACTGTCTTGATGCCTTAAAAACCTAAAAATGAAGCAACACACTCTTTCAAGATAATATTAGTATAGGAGGTAATGTGAAGGCTGGTCTTTGTTGGAGACCTCCAGGGGCAAATATGGAAAATGTCCACGAAAGCTCACACACATGGGGTGAATACAGATTTATAAGTTTAGCAAATTAGTGTATTTGACAAAATTCACAAATTAGGAGCACAAGTGGTGATGCAATTCCTCCTCCAGTCCAAGCCCTTCTAAATCTTCCCCTCTCAGACAGACCTAAACTTTACTGATGAAAATGTGTCTCAAAGAGCTGGTTTTTAGCCTTGGTTCCCAGAAAGAGCCAAGATATGATGGGGGCTTTGGAACGTGTTTTGTCTTTCTGCCTAGGAAAATACTGAAGCTAAATCACAATAATAGGCTACAAAGCTACAAGTATATGTGTAAAGAATGCAGAGAATATATATATATATATATATATATATATATATATATAAACATAAATCATTAGACATCGGTCTTTGCCTTGTCTCATAGGAGAGGTGCTCCAGCCCTCTGGTCATCTTCACGTGCCTCCTTTGAACTCACTTCAACAGATCAGTGTCCTTCTTATATCTTACTCTATGTAATAATTTTTTTTTATCAAAGATGATCCATAAAAGGTTTATCCTTATTTCCATTCTCTGTCCTTTTCCTGGTTTCACTGTGATTATACAGTCACAATTTTTTAAAATACACATAAACAGGTAATTTGTGACTAGTGTTTAATTACAGAGATGTATATTTTGAAAGAATAAATTTCCTATACATAGATTTATAGTTTAATAAAATGTAATATAATTATTTAATATTTTATTTAAAGAGATAAATGTACATTTTATAATTTTATATAAAGAGATAAATGTACACGAATATATGTGTTGAAGAAGAGTGAACTTACACTCTACAATTACTTGAAAGGAAGTTTAATGATGTGGTCAGTCTCTTCTCATAGGTAACAAGTAATAGCACAAAAGGAAATGGCTTACGGTTGTGCCAGGGGATCTTTAGATTGAATACTAGAAAAAAATTCATCCCCAAGAGGCTGGTTAAGCCTTAGAACAGGATGCCCAGGGAACTAGTGGAATCACCAACCCAGGAAGTCTTAACAAATTGAGTAGATGTGGTGCTGTACTACATTGTGGTGTAGTAGTGAACTTGGCAGTGTCAAGTTAGTGGTTGGACTGGATGATCTTGGAGGTCTTTTCCAACCTTAATAGTTTTGTGCTTCTATACACATGATAATCATGGCAAACAAGTTCTACCTTGCTCTGTACTTTTCTCTCCTTTTTTCTTCCTTTCTGCAAAGTTCTATTGATGTATTTAACTGATGTTGCACACTGAGCTGATATTTTCAGAGGAATGTCTAAAACAACCCTATTACTATTCTGAATACTAAAAGCTAATGTACAAAACAGTTTTGTATATAATTAGCATAAATAATTACTTGGGGTTTCACATAGGCATTATTTCTTTTTTTACTGAACTTGAATTTTAGTCTGTCGAAACTTGGAGTGCTTTCACAGATGGTTTCAATTTTAGGCACCATTCATAAGGTTTTTCATTAGCAAACTTGGTAAGCTCATGGTTGACCCTTTATCCTGCTTATCTGGGCATCTGGCTAACAGCTCATGCTGTAGCACATATCCCTGAGGGATTCTACAGTCCTTCAACCATTGCAAGAGCAGGTTATTGGACCATTATTTGCTACCCAGTCATCAGTTCCTGGGAGGATCTTCTAGGAGGATCTGTCTAGGAACTTTGGTGAGGGACCTGGAAAAAAAAAACTGGAGTAATAAAACTACCTTTATTTTTTTGACAAAGCAAACTGGAATTTTGGGTCAGAAAAAATTACCTTTCTCAGGGTACACTTGAAGTTCTGTTCTCTTTTTACATTCTATCTAGTCACCCAAAAGCTGAGTTAGAAGGTATCCAACTGAAGTTTTGCTCATTTTTCATGAAGTGCCTTCTGAAAACTATTACCAATTTCTATCTATGTTTGTGTGTTTTAAGCCATAGTTTATGTATATAAGTAGACTGAATATGACAGTATGTGATTTGGATTTGTGATATCTGTATATCTGTGCCAGTATATCATTTGAAACTACTGTGTGGATGCTGTTCAGATCTGAACCATTAACATTACATACTTCTTTAAAATACTGCTGATCTGAAATGTACTGGCAGATTTTTAAGGCAAAAGGAGATGTATTTTTCTATTCCTCTAACAAAATGCTATTTGTAATTTTTTCTTTTCTTATTCTGTAACTTTTCTTTACATATATCTCTCAAGAAATCAGTCACTTTTTAGTGCTATGAAGGCTTGGTGCCAACCTTTTTCAGTTTTCACCATTTTAGCAATTTGTCTGTGGCAAAAAATGCCCTTTCAATTTGTTAATTTTATTTTTTATACAGTATCTATCACAATAGGATTCTCTTTTTATATTAATTTCTTAGACATTGTCATCTAATGAATTAAAGTTAATAAATATTCTGCAGTGACAATTAAGGTGGCTTGTTCGAAGGTGAATTCTCTGACCCTGGGTGCATGTTGATGATGGTGAAATGGTCCTTCCAAAATGACTGGGATGTTGGTATCACAGGAGAGATGCAGCACATCTGGTTTTGGTGTATTTGGAGTTGCCTTCCATTCCATGGAATGATTTTGGCCTTCTCTATTTGAGAAACATCCGTATTTGTTGCACTTGCCAGTGGATTCTCTACAGGTGATTGTTATAGCTGCTACTGCAGGTTCCCTTACTGCCAGCTATCCTAGCCAATCCACTGCAGTGATTTTCTCTTTTTTTCTTCTTTTGGGCAGAAATTATTCTGGAACTGATAAAAGATTTGAACTTTCTAGTTTCCTATTTTGCCTTTGTAAGAGAATTAATCTAAATCTAAAATCGAATTAAAATCTTTTTAATACACTCATCACCTAAAGAAATACTGTTTTGTCCAAGCCTGGAGCAGGGTGAGCAAATTCAATTCATTGATAAATATGTAAATCAGTGATAAGGTAATTTCTGAGTGATTCCTCTGGCTGATTTAGAGGCTTAAATTGACAAGCAACAGATGGAGCTGACTGACTTTCATAGGAGAGACAATCCTAAAACCAAGCTGATCCAACACAGGACTATCACAGTCAGGGGACATGAATGTAGAAGCTGACAGTAGACCAGTTCCCTGGACCTTGAGGGCAGAAGTTCTTTCAGCATTCCAAGGGAATGACAAGGCAAACTCAGAGGCATTATGGGGTAGTCCTGTCTTAAAACATATGCTTGAAAGTCTTCAGTATCTCTCATTATTTACATTTTATGTACCTTTTATGCTATTTTAAACAAGCATGTAAACTTATTTTCCCATGACAATGCCTGGCTTCTATGTCCTTGATCAGCAAATTATTATCAGCAACAAATACTTTGTACATCCTCCTTTATTTTTCAGTGCAAGAGATCACTACATACAATCAGCAATATTGAAGCACTCTAGGTAGAATATTTTTTATACTGGCATGAGAAGCACAAAATTACATTTGTCACATTTCCCACTGATTACTTTCATTAGAATCAGTCTGATTAATTGGTATTTGGAACTTGTGGAAAGAATTCAGAATCAGAATCAGCATAATAATATGGGAGAATCCATTAGAACCTTTCTAATAAGCATGGTGGTGTGAAGCTAGTTCGTGGTAGACTGGATCAAATTGTGTAAGACAAAATTTGCTGGAGCACTTCCAGAGGCGGACAATAAAGCTGATGAAGGGCTGAGAGAGTAAGTCCTATGAGGAGTGGCTGAGGGAGCTGGGGTGTTTTAGCCTGGAGAAGTGGAGGCTCAGGGAAGACCTTATCATTCTCTATGACTGCCTGAAAGGAGGGTGCAGCCAGGTGGGGGTCAGTCTCTTCTCACAAGCAGCCAGTGATAGGACAAGAGAACACAGCCTTAAGCTGCACCAGAGGAGGTCCAGGTTCAACATCAGGAAGAACTTCACTGGAAGGCTGGTCAGGCATTGAAATTGTCTGCCCAGGGACAAGGGACTCACCATCCCTGGAAGTATTCCAGAAACAATTGGACATGGTACTTAGTGCTATGGTTTAGTTGACATGGTGGTGTTTGGTCAAAGGTTGAACTCCATGATTGGGGAAGTCTTTCCAACCTTCGTGATTCTATGATTCTAAGGAACAGAATAATAATTCCCCTTCTCTGTTCCCGTTTTCTAACACAAACAAGAAAGAAATGGTGTCTTTCCTCCCCACCTCCCCCCAACAGCATAAAATGAGAACATTTTATTGAATACACTTTTCATGGCTTAGCTGTACAAGTAACATTAGTAATTACTTGGTTATGACTGCTTGGTTATAAAGTGCTGATTAAATTTTGAAACTATCCAAGTAAACTACTGCAATTTTTTTTGTAGGTCAGGCCATATGTTCTTCAATGAACAAAAAGAAATGGTTCAGGTATACACTGCCAAAATCAAGCAAGAAATGGTTGGGCTTTTGGAAACTTGTTTGGTTTTATGTGAACTAATCAAATTTTGGAGCTATACGAAAAGCTATAGCAAAGTGCAAAGGTGAAGTCAGATGTTGCAGTCTCTTGTTCATAGAGCAGATGAGAATATCTCACAAAGATTAGATACCTTTTGTGTTCAAATTTTTATTTCCTTGTTTTCCTTCTACTTCCTGTAACATCTCCCAAACTAAATCTGCATTTTTTCATCTCCGAATTTCACCTGTGCTTCTTTTGTGTAATCCTAGGCAGGCATTTACAAAATCAGTATAAAAACAGTCTAAAAGACATTATTTTTTTTCGAGGTCTTTCAACAGGAAAAAAAAAAAAAGATATTTCTGTTGATAGTGACTATAGGCTAGACAGTGGATATTCTGAAGACTATAGTTTTAACCAGTTCCTTATATGACTGGTATTATTCTTAGGGTTGGCAGCTGGCTGAACATGAGCCAGCAGTGTGCCCAGGTGGCCAAGAAGGCCAATGGCATCCTGGCCTGGATCAGGAATGGTGTGGCCAGCAGGAGCAGGGAGGTCATTCTTCCCCTGCACTGGGCACTGGTGAGGCCACACCTGGAGTGCTGTGTCCAGCTCTGGCCCCTCAGTTCAGGAGGGACGTTGAGGTGCTCAAACATGTCCAGAGAAGGACAAGGAGGCTGGTGAAGCACCTGGAAGATACGCCCTATGAAGAACAGCTGAAGGAGCTGGGGTTGTCTGACGGGAGGGTGTAGCCAGGTGGGGCTTGGTCTCTTCTTCCAGGCAAATAGTGACAGAATGAAAGAACACAGTCTTAAGCTGTGCCAGGGGAAGTTTAGGCCACACATTAAGAAAAAAATCTTCACTGAAAGAGTGATTGTACCCTGGAATTGTCTGCCCAGGGAGGTGGTGTGTGTGGAGGTATTTAAAAAAAGACTGGATGCAGCACTCAGTGCCATGGTTTAGTTGATGAGGAGATGTTAGGGCACAGGTTGGAACTGATGATCTCAAAGGTCTTTTCCAACCTAGTTCATTATGTGGTTCTGTGAAAGTGGTAAGGGCTGCTCTGATATTAGGAAGGAATGCTCCAAATTCCCCTGAAACTTAAAGGAGGTCAAGGATCATATCTGAAGAGTTGCCATGCACAAATGCAGGTATGAGTGCTCTGCAAGATCTGGGTACTTCTGACTTCAGCTTTTAATAAATTTAGATAGGATTTATTTGCAAGTATAATGATCAACTGCCTTTTTTTCTAGTTCAGTTACCTAAGTGTGCAAAACTCGTTGGTTAGAGAATTAGCTTAAGATTCGCAGGTGATGGCCATCTCTATTTGGATCTTCAGCATTTCTCATAGCTACAAGGGTGTTGCTAATACTGCAAAGGTAAAAAATTTCATCATGGTACAGAGCTGAGTATTTCAATGTGTGGGAGTTGGCCCAGTCAAACCACAACATTTCTTATAGCGTTTAGTTATTAAGTCTCACTCTGAGTTTTTCAGGCTCAAGTAGCCGGTGATGTGTTTTCCTTGATAAAGATCTTAGCTTTAACAAACAGTCAAACAAAATCAAGAAAATATTTTTCTATGTGGAATCACCGCTTATTGTTCCTCTTCTGCTTATGATACTCCTTAAAATTACACAATATCATGTATGCTTCTTTTATTTGCGTGTTTTGTATAATTTGAGCTTATAACTGTGGCTCATTGTAATTCTTTCCCACCTATGTTGTTATCATGGCTGTATGAATGACTTCTGCATTAAGCTAGAAAAGATGATACATCTGTCTTTTTTCTGTGTCCAGACAGATAATTCCAGACATGCAGAAATAGTCTGCAGAGGGAGAGGAACTCTTCTTTCTTCCTGATTTTTTCAATGTAAACTCTTTTTTTCTTCCCTTCCTTTTATAGTAGTCCATGTGTGAGCTCTTGGTCTGTTCTTCATGATTCAGTGCAGGCCATACTGTTGAGTAGATCTAAGTTTAGGAATCACTGATGATCCTTTAAAAAAAAGAGTAAAAGCAGAATTCTCCCCAGAGAATGCCTTTCCTGCACATTGACATCAGAGACCTCCCCAGATGGCTTCCAGCACAACAGAACATTTTTCACAGGAGTGCCTGAGGCTTTCATGAGCCTGGAAAGATCCTTCTAAAGTGTGTAATTAATGCACCATCCCCACACAAGGAATTAGCTATCCTGTTTCTGACACACACATTCAAACAACATTGATCTGTGCAAAAGGCCTCCCATTTGCTGAAGCATTTGTATTGCTACAGCTGGTTTGGGTTGTTTGTTTTTTTTTTTTTCTTCTGAGAATTGACATCACGGTTTAATTAGAAAAGGTCAGCCTTAGTCTCAGTGGACCAGACCTCATACACATATCAATATTCTTGCCTTCCTCCTGCCCTTCAAGGTATATCTTGATTTTTAGTGATATTGCTGTCCATCTACAGGGGAAAACAAAACAAGCAACCCAAGTTACAAAGTTCATCTCAATTTGTCATATTTTTGCTTCTGTTTCATAGACCATTCTTTGGCAGTGTCTCTTGGTGTATGGAAAGAGAGAAGAGTTAGGAAAAACTAGGAGACTCATTTGAAATACGAGAGAAGGAAAGGAAAAAGAGGCAGTGGTTAAACAGTTTAAGCTGTCTGAAAAAAGAGGGAAGATTTGCTCCTGAGAGCAGCAGTGTCTTGGAGAAGGGTTCATCTTTTCTATTTGTGATTTGGCAGTTTTCTCTACTGTTATAGCATCATGCCACTAATGCAGAGATGTTCAAGCAGCACTGAAATACTGCGTCCTAGGACAAATCATCAAAATAGGAGAGGTTTTTAGTAGCAGATTTTTGTTTTTCCCATGTCAGCTGTTCATGCAGAGGCGCAGAGGAAAGGACAAGGGACAACCTGCTGAGATTTTGAAGTCCTCATAACTAAATTAATCAACACAGATATCAAACAGGAAGGATTTTTTACTGGGCCAGGTGCAAGTGGTGCTGCTTTACCAGTGTGAAGGTCTCTTGTATTGCAGTCCTTGCAGTACAAACTTTTGCTTATGTGGGACATCCATTCAGCATAGCTAGTACTGAAAGCATGCTAACTTTTAAGCTCAGGTGGCTTGTAGGCTCTAAAGAGTTTTGCAGACATGCACTTGGCCCCAGCCAGGATTCTGTCCCTATGACTGAAAGAAATATTATTACAAGCAAAGTAAAGTAAGCAGAAGAACAAATTTCATAATAATGACAGTGAGTGCCACAAAGGAGAATTACATAAAGACCTCACCTCAGGAAAAATATCATGAATTAAAGTTTTTATACTGTTTGTTATTTTTCATAGTGCAGCCTCCCATGTTTTAGTCTATACTATCAAGTGTATTATAACTGTGTTTTGGGAAACATTAAAGGTCTAAAATCTGTGTCCATATGTCAGGGACTACAGTAGGTAGTGGAAGGTAATTTTCTGATTCATTAAACTTGTGTCCCTATCCTCTGTCCCTATAAGATCATTCAGTATCAGTAATCATACATTTGCTATGCACTCATTATTTCAGAATGTGGTCTCAAAAATGTTCACTAGTTATGCCCAGAAATTTATCTGACTGTGTTTTGAACCCAAGATTTTGCCACCGATCAATGCTTTGTTTTTGTATTTAGTTTTCCTATTGCAAAGTATATCTGGTATTTCATGACGCTTCAAGGTGTCTGCACTCTGCAAGATGCTTGTGGTGGAATACTTCCTCCCAGCATTCATGTAAAGTTCACTCTTTGATATAACCTCTTTTTCAGATCCATTATGCTGGTGCTGCTGACAGTTCAGTCCAGTTCATCTTCTACCAGCCTATCATTCACAGATGGAGAGAAACTGATTTTTTCCCTTGTTCAGCATCCTGTGGTGGAGGTAATGAATTACCACTGTATTTCAGAAGCTGTCTTCTTTATACATGACCTGTCCCAACTGCTGCCCTGAGTTTTGGACCTTAAAAAAGATTTGGGCAAAATCTTAAGATTTAAATAGTTACAACAAAATGAAGGGAGGGATTTAGCAACGTGGTAGTAGCCTGTAAATTTTCAGCATTGTGCCAGACTCTGTAGATGAAGTACATCTTGATAGCTATATGTCTATATTTAATGCTACAGCTGTCAGACATAAGGGCTGATGGGATTTGGGCTTAGTTTTGGTAAAACTAGATGTCTCCATTCATCCCTACCCATTCCTACCAGCAGGTTTATTCTCTATACTGAAACTATTCTTGGTGACTAAGAAACCTCAGCCTTTGTTTTTCCCTTTGTTTTTTCTAGACTTCTGAATTTTTGTTTGACCATACTGGTTATCTTTTGGTTCCTACTGCATATGATTTACATTGCTGTTTTCAATCTGGCCTGTAAAACAACAGCTGATATGTCCAAAAGCATTGAAGCAAGCTGCAATTAGTTTTCTTTTGCCAAAACAGAACTTAGATAAATTTCAGAGCCAGACAGGAAGATCATCGCATCTCACATTATTTATTCTTCTGTGTATTGCAGGTTATCAACTGACATCTGCTGAGTGCTTTGATCTGAGAAGCAATCGGGTAGTAGCAGATCAGTACTGTCACTATTATCCTGAAAATATCAAGCCAAAGCCAAAACTTCAAGAGTGTAATCTGGATCCTTGTCCAGCAAGGTCAGTTGGCTTTTATTTTAAAAGAGATGGAGCTCTAAAGGAGTAAAATAAAATAGGAAAATATTCTGTTGCTCTTTCTCACAGTGTCATTTATCCCACATAATTCAACCTCTCTCATTCTAAGAATGCACTGTGTAGAACATTTCTATTTAACACCATCACATAGCAAAGACTGATTTGAAATGGTTGTTTCTTCCCCTCAGAATGCATTTTGCCTCATTAATTGTTACCAAGTATGAGAAAACAAATTGTCCATGATACCATCCTCATGATCAATACATGTCTCTTAAGTGTTAGTGAGATGGAAAAAAATCTTTTTGCATGAAAATTATTGTCATTACAATTTGATGAACTATTTTATGGGATTTTTTTAAAAAATTCTCCTTAATAGAAAACCTACTTGCATTTATGGCAGCTTGTGAAATGTAATGAGTGATTTTGTTCTAGTTAACCATGTCCTTTGGCGCTGCATGAAAATCTCATCTCTGCTGCCTCACAGAATCACATAATGGATCAGGTTGGAAGGGACCACAGGGAGTCATCTGGTCATCTGGTCTAATCTCCCTGCTCAAGCAGGTCATCCCAGAGCACATGGCACAGAGTCATGTCCTTACGTTTCTTGAATACCCTCAAGAACCCTCTCTGGGCAATCTGTGCCAGTTCACTGGCACTGCACAGTAAAGACATTCTTCCTCGTATTACGGTGGAACATCCTGTGCATTCTTCCTCAGAAGATTAATAGTAAAAAATAGTAAAATCAGATTGTCAGATTTTTCATCTATAAGAAAAAAAAAACCACAAAAAAGACCAATCCTTTGTTGCACTGATTGCCCTGAACTTCAATGGGAGTCCATCTGCAGCCATTCAATAAGCAGCAAGCGTTTATTTGGGCAATCTAAATCTTTTGGTCTTCTTGAGTGGCTTTGCTAAAAGATGGTTAAGCATAGCCCAGCAGGCATGAAAAGGATGTCCTAAAGCCATTTTATCACCAGCTTCTTTCCCTTAGTTTCTTACCAAGTTTGATAAAGTGGGTTCAAGCAAGAGTCACTTTAAAATGTTGCTGTGTCACTTCAGATTGCTGGAGGTCATCAAAGAAAAAAGATGTTCTAATGAGAAAAAGAAACCTCTGGGGCAATGTATCCACCTGACTGAGGATGGCTGTTGCCCAGATCAGTGTACCAGCTTTAGAGTAGCTAGGCATTATCAGTGCAGAACAAATCACACTAAGGCAAAGATAGATTTTACTTCTTATAGAAAGTTTTCACTGAAGTTCACTTACCTTTTCTGGAGTTAACACTCAGATTTCTTTGTCATTGAAGACACTTTTACCCAGAGCATATGGCAGTTTATATACTTTTGTTCCTATAAGCACATTTTGTTAGAGACAAATGTCAGTAGAGGCCAGGTATGATCAGGTAGAAGGCCGAAACATGAATGTCTCAGGAAAAGGGTTGTTGAAAAATATGAATCAATATGGAACCTATCTTATAGAGTCACCTATCACAGTCTCAATGAGAAAGTAATTTTGTGTAGTTGCTTTATTTATTTATTTATTTAATTCTAAGATGCTATTCTCTTCTGGGTCAAATATGTAATTTGCCTCTGGAATTTGTGGTGGATATTTTCCATACTTTTCTCAATGATTTTAAATGACATATTCTCAAATGCTGATGGAGACGACTGCATGGTATATGGGAGAAAAGAGAAAAAAAATAACAGTTGGGCAGATGTCAGGAAGCAATTTTGTTTTATATAAGACGTAACAAGGCAAAGTTGTTGATATAAAGACCCTGAGGGGAGGGAGAGTAATTTAGAAATACAGCTATGCCATCCCAGAGGAACTGGCTTTTTGGAAACATCTTCACGGTATGCCAAATTTCAATTTAGTATTTTCAAAACTGCCTCTGTAAAGAATTCAAGAACCAACAATCCAGAGAGGGGGGCGGGAAATATCCAGAGGAAACCTGTGGTAACTTCTGGATTCCTGATGATTTCTTACAGTCAGGAAGAGGGTTGGTGAAGCATGGGGCCAGAAGCATGGGCAAGGAGGGTATCTTGGCTCTGCAGTGTCTTTGTTGTGTGGGAGCTGCTCTGCTCCACCAGCGTAAGACTAAAAAGTTAATTTTTCCTGGTAAACCCAGTTCCAGTGAGGCATAGCTGATTAGTGATTGCTGACTGTCCCTATGGTACGTTAATCAATGCCACAGAAAATAATCATTGAAGACCATAGTGGCACTGAATAAAGGAACTGAGAGTGGTTACTGTATTTTCAGCAAAGGGTAAGCTGAAAGACAAGTTTAAGTGAATGTCACAAGTATTGTGTGACCCTGCAATAAGTTGCCTCTTCAGGTTTAATGCGCAGAAATGTTTTACTTTATTGTGTTTACAATGGCAATAGTTAGCAGTACTGCTGGCATCATGAATAGCAAAAAATTTTAGTCTCAATAAAAATGGGAAAGTATGTGGATGATTATTTATCAATCACATACACTCATTTTCCAGGTTAAGTAGAGGCAAGCACGTAAGCTGTTCATCCAAGTCAGACCAGTATTTCCTGTCTCACAGAATACATGGTATACAATGATGCTGAGTGCCTTTTAATCCTTACACATTTTACCCTACACAACTCTCTATTCAGCCTCTTATCAAATGTGTTTTGGATCCAGCTCATGCCTTACAAAGTAAAAAGAAAAGATCTGTTTGTTTACAGTCCATCAGGATTTTATAGCGGTCTACTTTTGCCTATATGCATATTATCTACTGATTTAAACAGCAACCAGTTCAATCTAGTCCACTCCCCTTCTATGTGGCAAAATCCAACGTTAGTATTTCACCTACTTAATTAAGTGAAAATCTTTTAACTACCCAAAACTTCACAGACTGGAAGGTATTTTTAGCTTTCATCTTTATCCTCTATTTTAACTTAAAAAGAATGGAATTCTTTTCCTGCTTACAGGAAAGGTTTATTTATATTTGACTTAACTTGATGTGCTAAACGCTTATTTAGGACCATTCTAAGGTGCGATAAGCAGAAGATACATTTGCTTCATAATTCCAAGGCTTCTCTCCAAAAAGCAATTTTGACAAATATGAAGAAGGCTGCTATCATAATTCACTTGCTCACCAAGATATTGTCAGTATTTCTAGATTTCATCTTCAGCTTTTATGTGGCACTCCCAGCCATGCCATTTCATATTTTTACCAATCTCCCATATTTTTTGCCTATTGCCTCTACATGTTAATGTGGGAGTTTCTGAGTCACAAAAGCTCTATTCATTTTTACCAGGAGATTTCAATGTCATATTAAGATTTCTAAAAGCAATTGCAGCGAAGATTCTAAATTTATAAAACAACTGTCTAAAAACATTCATATTAACAAGCCTCTAGTAAAAAGTGGTTTTCTTAATACTTCATTTCCTGGAGTTTGCCTAGAGTTTTATCTGTAAGCCTGCCACTAGAAATAATGTTTATACCTATGGAGAGTTTGGGGAAAAGTCTCTCATTCTAGCAAGGTTTTCAGCATCCGGAGACCTGAAGGAACTCTGAGGTATACACTATTAATGGAGTCCTCCAGTAAAATTGCAAACACCTGTTCCTGTTTGTAAGAGTTTTTATTTTGCATTCTTATTTAAATATCCATACCAGGTGGTGGCAGAAGTGGGCCAAAAGAAATTTAAAAATTACCAAAAAGAAAATTAAATTTAAATTTTAATAAAATTGTAGCTTTTAATTAATTTTCAGCTAACCTAACAAGAGCGCTGAAGTACAAGCAAAAGCATTCAAAAGACACCAGGATGTTACAACCATCCGGAGTGAGTCTAAGTGGTGAGACGTCCATAATATTACTGGCAATGTGAAAGTGGAGTTGTAGATGGAAAAGGAGTTGGTAGCAATGGCAATGTTCTGGAAATAATAATCAGGGTCGCCTGAGTTCAAGAGCAGAATAAAGATGAGCAGCAGATAATTGTAATGCCAAGAGATACATTTCTTCTCAACACAAGTAGTTGAAACCTTGAATTTTTGGACAGGGCAGAAGTAGCCTAAATTAATCCAGAAAATAATGTTGTCAGAATGGGCAGGGAGGGTGGACCAGGAGGCACTTGTCAAACACTTAAAAGATTTGAATAGCAGAGCAAATTCAGCTCTAAGGGAACAATACATATTAATGAAACATGGAAAGAGAGGCAGAAAGGAGCTGCCAGGATGCTTCTGATAACAAGCTGTAAGGTGGGAAAATATATCATGTACTGCTATGATACTGCTATCATATGATGCTATGTACTGCATCAAATACAGATATCTGTCTGCCCAATATGAAGTTACCGGAAAATTAGTCTATTTTAAGTCCTGAATACACCAAAACTGCAGCAAGTAAATGGTCATTTACAGAGATTTTCACTGGATATTCAGTTGTTAACATTTAGTGGTGTTAACTACTTATCAGCTCATTCCCTCTTTGTATTAAACACTGCTCATCCAAACCACTATAAAATATTAAATGGATTAAAAAAAAGAGATGTCATATTACTGCAAGGAATTGCTTTTTCTGCTTTTGACTGGAAACACACCTCTTTCGAGCACTTTGAAGAAACTGGTTTTTAGCAGTCTATGGCAATGATAATTAAACCATATGTTGCTTAGAATTTAAAATAGCTGCATCATAAACATGACATTTTTTAAAAAGGTAAGATACTGTCTTGCCAAACAGACATTCTGTTTAAAGCAAGAGGGTTTTTTTTGGAGGCTGACACAAAACTATGGCTTTCTCAATAATGTTTTTCATTCATAAGAAGGTTTATCCACTGACGTGCCGTTTTTTAAATGTTTAAGGAGGAGACATTGGCTTTTGCAAATCTGTAAAGTACTAAGAGCATATAAAAAAACATATAAATACAACGTACATGGTAGTTCTTCAAGATTTACACTAATAGCATCTAGAAACCATCAAGGTGACTTGTACTGGTAACATAACTGAGAATTAACCATTTCACTGCCTGCAAAAGTAGGCACTGAAACCAATGCTGCCTGTACCTGTGGTGTTACTGTCATCTACACCAACTCTGAAGGGAAAAAGTAATAAATTCACAGAATAATACATGGGAGGCATTAACAGATACTGTCTCTTTGAAGGCCTCATTAACTCTTTCTCCACACAGAAAGTGTTCTTGTAGCACAAGGAGATAATGTCAGTGTGGCATCTTCACAGGTTGCTGAAGTGCAGTCTCACACACCACCTCAGTGTCAGGATTTGAAGTATTAAAGTGCAGTCTTTTGCACAAGATTGTTTTCTGTCCAGTGCTAATCATGGCTTTCACTTAGAGCTGGCTTGGATGCTAAACTATTGTCTTTTGTGGTGAGCACTTTCATATCTTCCAGCACAGTCAACCCAAGCTACTTTAACTTTTCATTATGATTTTTTCACTGCTAATAATGTCTTAAACATATTCCAGTGATTAGATGGCAGAGTCCATGCCATAGTCATTATGATCTTTTACTCTCAGGTCTGACAGATTTCAGTGAAGGCTTAAATCTTCATGTGCAAGACCACATCCGGACAGAGGTGTAATGGGTGCAGCTACCCAGGAGCATGGGCAGCCCTCAGCTGTGAGTAGGACACCCCTGGCAAAACAGAGCCCTCAGGAGAAGTGAAGGCTGCGAGCCAGAGGCATGTGACTGTCCTGCAGAGGCTGGGCAGTGGCACAGCAAGGGTGCAGGACACCAGCACAAGAGTGGCAGGTTGTCCCTATGGGGGTCATACCACCCTGAGGCACCTTGGGAGCAGATGTCCTTTCTCTCTGCTGGCTCCTCTCTCCATTCTACCCCGCTTGGCTCAACAGGTTCCAACCGTGCTGCATCCTCAGCATGCAGGAGAGAGAGCTGGGAAGGTCTGGCCTTGTCAGAAAGATAGAGTCATCAGGGAGGTAGAAGAGAAAGGCACTTGAGCTTGTTATCTGTGCTAAATCAGATTAAGGGGGAAAAGGAGCAACTGGGGAGGAGCTGACCAAACATGTCTGCAAGGAATGCAGCTGTGGAAACTCATTGCAGGGGAAGGCTGAATGCAGAGATGGCAGATCTGATTGTAAGACTCTCACCTCTGGCATGTGCAGCTCCCATTCCAACCATACACATGCCTTGGAAGATCAACTGCGTTGAGACTGCCAGCTCTCAGGAGGAAAAGAACAACAATGTGCAGAATATATGACAGAACTTCTTGGTCTGAAAGGCATGGGAGATTGCAGACATATGAGACAGAACAGCTCTGCAAAATAATTTTCTTTGTACTCCTGCTCCTGCCAAATCTCTTGATGTTTTGTCAATGTGTCCTGTTAGCTACTTGCACATACTTCAGTGAAGGAATTATTATTTCCTCTGCTCATTTAGTACACCATCCCCTATGCATTGTCTGGTTAATGTGCAGTAAATAAACCCCATAAAGTAGATCTCTTCTGTCTTGTTTATAGGAGTATGATGGACTGATAGATTAATGGAATTTAAACCACTTTTTTCCATCAAAAATAAGAACTCACCAAAGTAATCTCTTAAGGTTTTCTTGAAGTTAATTTAGTCTTAGGGTTTTTTATGGAACACATACAAAAAACCTCACACAAGACTAGCAAGAAAAGTGCAGATGTCATTAATAATACCATAGCCATCTGTTCATCTGTTTTATCTTTAAGACAATTGTTTTTTAAAATCATAAATTAAACCGTTGTGTATTATTGTGGGGGTCTATGACTATAGCTGTAATTCATTTTCTTGAAGTTACAGAATGAGAGCCTTTGGCAGCCCCTCACATATGTACAAAGACAGTGTGAATCTGTGGAGCTCAATACTGTTTACAGAAATGCAGTTTTTGCATGGAAAAATTTTCGAGGGTCAAACCTTTCCAATTACAATGTTAACCTAGGGCTTTTGAATGTGGTACAGTTATTTCTATCTGAGCAGTCTTGGAAGTAATGCATTCTAAAGCATGGACACCTGGATTGTGCATAGACATCATGTTTATTGAAAAGAAAATACTTTTCACTGCAATGAATGAGAAATACTTTGAAATACTTTTCGTTCTTAGGCAGTAGATGCTTTTATAGTGGAATTATTTTATTTTTTAACTCACTATGTTAACCTTTTGTTTCAACCACTTCTCAGCAAGCTGATGAGCTGGAAAGTGCAAACAGCTTCAGAGTGGAACTTCAACAGCAATAGCAGAAGAGTCAGGAAAGCAGCAAATTCCCAAAAGCAGGGGCAAGAAAGTCCTCACAAAAAGTTCCCTTCCATCTTCTTAAAATATTAATATACAATTCCTCCACATTCTCCAGGTGTTTACCCATCAAGTTAATTCTGAAAAGAGCTGTTCATTGACCATACTCTAAATGACCCATTTGTCTTTTCCAAAGTTTCCCAGTGGTAGAAAAACCTCTCCTAGACTTTTAGATTTTTGTGGGGACAACTAGTTCTTTGAAGATGCAAATATGTGCACTCATGCAGAGAGTTCCTGTGACTGCAGTGGCTGCTAATCTTAGAGGGAACTGTCTAGTCCCTCTCACACACTTCCAGGGCTCCAGCTGCTTCCAGTGCTTTAGCTGGAAAATTCCAGCACGCTGACCTGGAGCTGACTCCTTGCTGTGGAAACACAATGGGATCCATTCTTCTATCTTGGACAGATTATGCATGTAAAACCCCTGTTGACTGAAAGGAGAATAGACCCCTTCAGGCCTGGCCTGACAAGACTCCTTTGAATGTTTACGGCACTTTTCAGTGAACTGTGTTGAGGATGGAGAATACTTTCTCCCTTCCCCCTCCTTCGCTCCTTCCCCCTGCAGATATCCATAGCCGCATACCTACCACCTCTCATCTGTAAAAGGCTCCTGAAAACCACCTTTATTCTTGACATTCAGTTTTAGCTCTCCATAACTTGGATGAAGACACACTCTTTATTTTAATGCAATTAGTATTCACTCCTTGATTTTTCTGTCCACTTGCCCCATCCAAATACCCACGTGGCTTTGATGAAGGTGATAAATTAGGTCCTCCAAAATCATCTGGTTTATGTTAATAGATATGCCTGATAACTGGAAGACAACATGGTTGTCAAAATTATAAACAGTATTGCCATCTATAACTTTTATATGCTGCATTGTAACACCACACCAATAACAGTATAGCAAAGCAAGCTAACTAAGTATGACAAAAAAAAAAAATCCAGCCTGACATGTTAATCTTTTCTCAGGCTCCTTCTTTCTTCCAGAGGAAAAAAAACAAAACAAAACAGAACAAAACGAGCAAGCAAACAAAACAAAACAAAAGCAGGTCTGGATTCATTTAAGGTGAAGAGACAAGAATTGCATGTTCAGTGCGAATTCTTGCACTGAGATTACCCGGAGTTCTAATCCTGGCCCCTGTAAAAGCAGAGGTTTTATTTGATGGGCAGAAACAACCATATAATAGTTATAAGGAGGATTTTATTTTGCCTTCTCTGAATCAGATAGAAGTTCCCCTATTGTCCTCAGTGGCTTTGGATCCAAGCTCCAAGAAACTATTAAGGATAGAAACATTCTTTTTGGTTCTAGATAATAATAATGTGAGTTAAAATATTATGTGGGTCACTTTTAGCAAAAGATGGATTATTTGTCAAACAAAATATATCTATAAGAAAAAAGTAGTAACCAGTGATTTGTTCTTTGAATTACTCAGAAAAAGTAGAATGGGAACATGTTTTTAATGGGATGACAACTTAGGTAAAATATCTTGGTTTTTTGGTTTATAATACTATACTACAAAAAGTTGTGTAAATTAATACAATATTGTAATATACAAAAGTTGTATAATGTAATCATTTAGTGTTTATTTTATTATGTGTACCTTCTACTCAGAGGGTTGGCATTATTATTCCTAACAGTGATGGATACAAGCAGATCATGCCCTATGACCTCTACCATCCCCTTCCTCGGTATGTAAAACAGTCAACCATATGCTAGGCTTAACAAATCCATTTTCTTTTTCTGTTATTACTCTCTGTAATTCTACTTTGCTCTCAGGCCAAATTAACAGATGCTGCTATTCTCTTGCTTGGACTCTTACAGATTAATGTAGAGATGTTCAAGTACTAACCTGTTGTAATAAATTCTGTCAATGCAGAACTGAAATTGTAGCCTATCTGAAGGAGAAACGCAGATTTGTTAAGTGTGTGGTCACTTTCTTTCTCTCATTCCTCAACTCGGCTTTCCCTTTTCTCTCACAACTTTCATTTTCTTGCCCTTTACTCCTCTCTGAACAGAACTATAATCTGTAGTTTTGTTATGAACCACAAGATTTTCTCTCCCTCACCCCCATTTTGCTGCTTCTTGCATGCCTATAATTTGTGAGATTTTGGATTTTGACAACATTAGTGTAGTTTTCTGATCCTATAAACCCATGCTAATGCCTCCCCCAAGGGCATTAATTCATTGGCTTTTCTAAGAAATAGGTGATCAAGGCAGGAATAGGATCAAGACCTGATTTTCATCATTCATTATCTCACAATTAAAATGTCTTTAATGTAAGACTCAAGATTCTCGTGAAAATAATCAGATGAGTAATTATTCTTAAAGCAGTGAATATGACTGTTGATGATCAAAATGTTTCATAACTGAAGGATAATAACCCCTGGGTTTTGAAATACTGCCTGGACATGCAAAATTATTGTTCTGTATTTTCATCTTCATTAATTGTGTCATGGACTGTGAAATCACAGAAAGAACCCTCTAGACAGCTTGATAGGCTTATCCAGGTAAGGAAACAACCTACCTCCAATTATATTGATGCACAGAACTTTCAGCATCCATGTGCAAATGCAGTGTGTTTCCACTCCACAGTCTCTGGCCAAATCAGGGACCAGCCTCCAATGGAGTAAGACAGGGAGCAGAACAATTTACCAGCCAAGCATTGTGGCTGCCATTCTTGTTCAAACCCTTTAACATCTGTGCCATTAGGACTAGGCTATTCTCTTCCCAGATAAATGCATATATGTTCATGTGCACATAGTCATCATAACCAAATATTTCTGAGATACACTTACGAAATATGCCTCTGCATCTCATTCCTTGTTTTCTGAAATCCATTTTTCTTTATTATTTGTTTTAAAAAACTCACAGGCATAGACCTCCTAGCCTCAAAAGTTAAACAAGTTAGGAATATAGAAGCTAAAACACAAATACAAGGTTTAACACTCTACCTTAAAAAAAAAAAAAAAAGATTTTATTTCAGTTGTGTAAAAGGGCACAAACATTGACAAAGAATGGGGGAAATTTTGTATCAGATGATTCAGCAGTACTTAATAGTGGAGAGAGGAGAGGAGAGGAGAGGAGAGGAGAGGAGAGGAGAGGAGAGGAGAGGAGAGGAGAGGAGAGGAGAGGAGAGGAGAGGAGAGGAGAGGAGAGGAGAGGAGAGGAGAGGAGAGGAGAGGAGAGGAGAGGAGAGGAGAGGAGAGGAGAGGAGAGGTTACCTGCCTGAGGAACCCATCTAATGCCAAGGACAGAGAGTGATAAACATTCCAGAAGTAGAGAGGAAGTCTGTGAAGGCACCTTTGCGAGATTTCCCTACTGCAACTCCTCAGCCTTGTATTTTATCACCAAGGTGGAAATATATAATTTTTAATGCACCACCAACTCACCAACAAATCCTCAACTAATGTTGTACCCGTCATATCTTGAAAGGAGATATGACACATGCTTCAAGCAGTATGCAACAGGGAAACTTTCTTTTCCTCTTTTACATTCTTACAAAACCTGAGAACCAAACTATCTGCTATATTTAAGCTACTTGAAATTGCTAAGGTTGCCTAAGGCACCTGGAAACTTGTCCCAAAGGCTTCTGGAAACTCCCTGGTGCCATTGCTTTTTGAGGCTAGGAAAAGATGGCTCAGATGGGCTGCAGCAAATTTTGCAGTTCATGGATTTTGGTTTGGGGGCTCTTGTTTGTGGTAGTAATAAACCTTAGCTGTATGTTGGGAAGCTTGTTCAGCAGAGCCACAGGAAATACATTTAAGTAGAAGTATTCCTAAAATTACATATTTGTGAAATATGTGGCTTATGATCAGCACACAATGATGGCTGTGCATGGTGTAAAAATGGTTCCACCACTCCTAGTGGTAAGTCATAGAATTAATCAGTGGCTTTACTACTCATAAATAACTTTTAATTTAAGCCATTCCACATTGAGTTTTATGGTGCTACTGGACAGTAACCAGGTGAGGATATTCCTAAGTATACTGGAACTGATATGTGGAAAATTAGAAAGATTAGAGAAAAAGCATTTTTTATATTGCTCAACAATCTTGGGGACCCTGCATTTGTTACTTAACAAAAATATTTCCTTTGTTTTAAGTGAGAGAATTAAAGTCCTCACCTTTCAAATCTTTTACTTCTTGTCTGAAGGAGGGAAGAAGTGGAATTTTTTTCACAGAAACTGTTCTTTGAGTTCAAAAACTGAAATCTTCTGACCAGAATCATTGTTTCAAACAGTTTTTGTAATACCCTTAGGAAAAAGCCATTTTTCCTTGTGGGGTAAAAAACAATTTCATGAGACATTTCCAGGTAGGCAGAACACACATACTTCTGTACTTCAGTCCTGCACAGTAATGTGCAAGAATAGCCACACTGGAGCATGGGAATGGTCCCACACCCAATCTGTCACAAGGGCTTGAATGTAAGAGCACACTATTTCGTGTGGACAGACACATGTATACATATAAAGGAATACATCTCTTATAGCATATACATCACTAAAAAAAGGATTATTCTCAGAAGCAAAGCTTTTCAGAACATGCATATATTGTTCTGAGGATTTTTCGTTACATTCTCGAGTGGCACTTGTAGAGAAAAGATGGTTTCTGAGCTCCTGTCACTGCTCCTGTTCTGTAAGGAAAAAATGTCCATCTGATTCATCCATCAGAGGACATGTATCTTGCTAGTATACTCACTTCTTCCTTTTGGGAATTTTCTCTCACCTTCTTTTCTTTTTTCTCTACTGAGTTGCTTCCTTGGAAAAAACACTGTTCTTCCCCTTAATGTTCTGCAAAAGGGACATCAGCCTCACAGCACACTGAGTTTCCTGTGATTTGTGACAAAGATTCCTCAGAAGATGAGAAATTAAGAAAATATGAGAATCCCATCAATTAAAAAAAGGAAAAAAAAAAACCAACAAAGTTAAAGGTATTTAGGTTTTCTGTGGCAGTAATAATCAGATTAGTGGGAGAGAGGAGATTTCATATTATTAACTGTGACATAAAAGACACCAGCCATGAGCATATTTTACTGCTGTGGACACCTCTGCAAATGGATACATGATTAATTTTTACTGATATTAGCCAGGTAAAAAAACCAAACCAAGCCAAACCAAAAACAAACAAACAAAATCCCATGTAAACAAACAACCTTGCAGATAGCAGTTTATGCATTTTGGGGGTACAGGTGAGGGTGGGAACAGCAACGAAATGTTTCCTGATGCCTCTTTGTTTTCCCAGGTGGGAAAGTACACCCTGGACTGCCTGCTCCTCATCCTGTGGAGGGGGCATTCAAAGCCGCAGCGTCTCCTGCGTGGAAGAAGACATTCAGGGGCACATCAGCCCCGTGGAAGAATGGAAGTGCATGTACACTCCAAAGATGCCTGTTGTCCAGCCTTGCAATATATTTGACTGTCCAAAGTGGCTTGCTCAAGAATGGTCTCCGGTAATCAACTTAGTTTTGTTGGTTTTGTATTTAACGCATTAGGGAAAATATCTTAAATGATAGTTTAGTGAGTTTTTGGAAGTAGGAACATTTACTCTTTTCTCTCATTACCAACACCTCTGTTTTAAATTACGCTATTTGTCTAACTGCAAAGTAACAACTCAGGAAAAATATAATAATAAGATGAATATGAGCAAGAAGAATGATGGAAAAATAAATAAGTTCTGTAACATTAATTTGTGACCTTGTATTAATTATAGACTGAAAATATAAGTGAAATGCACACACACACACAAAAATGTAATGGCATTTCTGTATTACAATATTTCAGCCATAAATTGGAACTCACAAACACTGAGAAATTTCAAGAAGCACATAAATCTGTATGACTCTGCTCTTTGATACCTCTATTTGTCTGTTCCTGACTTGCCTTTCCTTCTGTGAGAAAGTATGTGTCTTGGAGATTTCCTTCCACAGAAGTAGTGAAATATTTGAACTTTGTCCATAAAGACTTAGCTTGAATATAATTTCTCACCACCAGTTTCTCAACAAGTAAATTTTGCTTTAGAAGCTAGGCTAGCTTCCCTACAGATGAGGTGTTGTTGACTGATTCAAAGTGTTTGCTGATTTCCAGATGAAAGCTGCTGTCCAAGAGCAAAGTAATATTGGTAACATCAATAGCACTTCCAACTGATTGGTAGTTTTGATTGTCTCCTGTGCAACCAATTTTGAAACAATCTGTGCAGGGGGATAGAAGTTGATGAACCAGAGCAAAACATAAATAAAAAAGAAAAAAAAGATTAAAAATTAAGAAAGTGTCTGAGGGAAGAAAGTCCAATAGTTTCTCATTCTCTTTGGTGCTTTTTTCCAGAACAGCTGAGTGTAACCCTGTTTGATGCATAAGCCCCAGTACTTTGTCCAGGCAAAGCAGAGTGGCTCCAAATGAAGCTGACAGGGTGTTACTGAGCATAGCCAATGTGGGACAGATGGCTACAAGCCAAGTAGGCAACATTGCAAGTGTGGCACTGCAAGAGAAGTTCTGCAGCTAAATGTCCAAATCAAGTAAATGTGCTAGACAAAAAGGCAAAAAATAATTCTGACACTTTTATACCTTACCATAATTACCAAATATTATGAACTTTATTTTCAAGGGAAATATATTTCTTTCTGCATATTCCCCTTATACTTATCAATTCTATGTGTGACTCTTTTTTTCTCCTTTTCATTTTCTCCTTTCATGTTTTTTTTTCAATCCAGTGCACTGTGACCTGTGGACAAGGACTGAGATACCGTGTGGTTCTTTGCATTGACCACAGGGGGATGCATATAGGAGGCTGTAGTACTAAAACAAAGCCACACATAAAAGAAGAATGTGTTGTACCCACCCCTTGCTACAAGCCCAAAGGTAATGAGGCAGAAAGTTTCTCATCAATTTTTCAGAGCTCTTCCATGTTCAACCATTTTGTTTTGCTGCTGGCATCACTGTTTCTACCTGCACTGATTTTGCACCTGTCTGTTCCTGTCTGCCTCCCAGCAGCTTGGAGTGAGTGCTGACCTCTTTCATCTTACAAGCTTTGGCCTTTTCGTAGTTAATTTGTGGTCCAGCAGACTAAGCAATAGAAATGTAAATTTGGCTGTATTTTCACTCTTTGCATCTGAGCTAAATCTGCCCTGTGGTTTAAAAGAAATTAAAATAAAATGCATAAATAATGCCTGTGATAAATAAATGTAACTGTAATTACAAAAGTGCCCGTTCATAACTTTTAACATGAAATAAATCAGAATAAGCATAATTCATCATGAGGTTCTTCTTACTATCTAGGCTGCAAAATTTGTCAGACAGAAACATCTTATAGCAAATTATACAACAATTTGTATAGTAATATTTTCTTGCTTGGGCCTCAAACAGAGAGTAATACTGGGATAAAACCCACATGGTTTGTTGAAAGAAGGAAGAAATATTTCTGCATTTGTTTGGAGGTTCTTACAGGATGGGAATATTAGAAAGAGACCTGGAGATTGGATTGGATTAACAGGCAGTGACCAGGTGCAGCAGACACGTATATTTGGTGATTTTCACAGGTATATGAGCATGCATGGGACCATGCATGTATACAGCTCTATCGTTACACTGCTGTGCCCGTATGCTGACTAATTTATGGAGGGCTCTGGGCTACAGCAATTCATGTCTACTTAACTTTTCTAAACTGAAGACTTCCACTTCTTCCAATAGGAAGAAAACAATTCCTTTTAAAAAAAGAATTGTTATCTTGAAACATATTAAGAGTACTTTTTATGAAGCCTTGTAAAATAAGATTGATCCAGGATCTTGTGCTCTTCTAAGATGGGACTCTGAAACACATTGTTTTGACTTCTGCACTAAGAGGCTGATGATAGGCACACATGCCAAGTTTCACAATTCCACTTTATCATGACAATAAGAATTCATGGTATCTGCCAGGCACCAGAGTGGTGAAGCCTAGACATGGAGTCTTTGGGAAGTAATGAGTATGTTTGCACTGGCGAATATGAGCTTACCCCATCCACCTTCCAAGATGTAAAAAAAAAAAAAAAAAAAAAAAAGGCCCTATGACTGTGTTACCATGACTCTGAGCCTCATACAGGTATCCAGTGGGTTTGAGCTCATTCAGACAGCTGGGTTTTTTGGGGCATTATAGGTTTATGGTTTTCATAATACAGGTAGTGAAAGATCCAGTCTGCCTGCATCATACAGTGTTAGCAAAATGCACCAAGACACAGAAGAGATCTTGTGTTGCAAACCATCCAAAACTGACTTCTGCTTAGAAGGGTGCAAGGCCAGCTAAGAAAGCTTTGCCTACCTCTATCTGTCATGAAGTATTTTCAAACGGGACTTATCAGGGAGCAAAGTAAATTACTCCTTGCTCGAAGTCCAGCTTTGCAAGAGCTTGGCATCTTTACCCTGTGTAAGTTCTTATGCTGCCCTTTGCAGCACATACATGATTAATTTCTGATTGTAGGGAGTTACTTCCATTTTTTCACATGGAATGAAAAGTCTTATGCAAAGCTTGGCTTAATTGGATGTAGTTTTCTTCCTCTATCTTTATTTTACAACACTCTCACAGTTCTCCCTTCATAATGCAAGAGGTAATATTTGAATATCCATATATCTGAAGGCTGAACAGTGGTTTCAGAAGAGTATTGGATTAGATGGTATCCAGAGGTGTCATCCAAAACAAATTATTCTATTTATAGACTAGAAATTTGTCCTTTTTATTTCAGACTAGAGTTAAAAATTTAGAGCAGTAGGGGTAATGAAGTAACTCTTATCTATTGAATTATTTAGTCCTAGACTGGGTTTTTTCTGCAGCTGGATTAACACGAAGCAGAACACAATCTTCCAAGCTGACAGGGGCAGCAAGGCAAAAAATGTGGAAGTTTCTCTTCTCTTAACACACTCTGCAAAAAAGAAATAGAAGGCAAATTGTTCAAGTAATTTATTTCATTTTAGTTTATTCAAGCTCTAAGGCATTTCATGTTGACCAATAATGGGAAAAAATAGGATATCACTAGATTAAGTAATGATTTTCAGTTTTATAGAGAATGTATATTCATCTAATATGACTTTCTGTGTAATATAAGTGTTTTTACTGGAAGTGTTTTATAAAAAAAAATATTTTACTTTAATCTCCAAAGGTGAAAATTTCTCCTTAGCTTATGTTAGAGATGCTTTTTGTTCATGTTTCTGTCAAAGCACATTGTACAACATCAACATTTCTAATCCTCTAACAAATTTTATGGTGTAGATGATAATTAACTACACCTGTAAAAAATGGAGGGTTATTTAAAAAGTCACAAAACAGGCTATGTTAGACAACAATTTTGCTTTTTATAAGCACTTCCATCTAAGCAAAAAAATCACAGAAGATATGGCTTTCCAAAACCCATAAAACAAACTGTAGAACATATAAATAGAAGTATTTCCTACCTATTCTGGATGACTAGTAAAATATAGACTAAACTGAGAGCTGTGATGGCAAATATTCATCCTTAAACAGCAATGATATGTTAGATGAAGAGCTTGGCAAGCTGTTTTTAAGAGAGAGAAATAGTAATTCTCTTACTGTCCCTCTTTTCCTCAGTTAGTAACTTTCTCCAAGGAAATTTGCATGACTAAAGTTGCAGTAGCTGTGCAGTCAAATTGTAGGTCATTGTTCCTCTGTGATACAACTGACAGAGGTGAAATGTTCATTGTTCTGAACAATAGAGCCACAGGAAAATCCTGATTATTCTGGATGGCGTTAACCTGCTCCTGTTGCCGAGTGTAAGTCCATACTTACACAAACCCAAAAGGCTTAGGTGATTTGTGAGTAGCAAAACCTCTGGTTCTCCTCAGTGGTCTGAGTCTCACCACCCTTTGTGGTTTTTTCCCCTGATCCTAGCCCAGAATGTTCTGTTGAAGTGCAGAGTTCCTTCTCAACTTTTAGTGCCAAATTTGCTCTTGCTTTTGCTCTTCAGCCCTGGAGACCTGAAACAGCTCTGCTGCCTTCAGTTCATCTACTCCACTCTGACGCTGCATGAAAGTGGAGCTTGGCATGCAAAGCGTGGCCCTGCACTCTCAGAGCAGAGCAGCTCATTACCCTGTGCACACATCCTGGAGGGGAAGAAAAGCAGCTCCACTGTTTTCCATCAGGAATGACAGAAAAAGTTATCAAGCTCATTTTTTTAAAATCCACATAGCTGATGAACTGATAAACAGAGTTGAAAAGCATAGCTGGGCCATTTGTTTATAATTTTCCTGTTGTATCACTAATCAAAGTAGGATTTTTTTTTTTATTTTTGTAATCTACCAAGACCAATCTCAGCATCTTCTGAAATTTAACGGTAAATACAGGGATGTTATACATTTTGCCTTGTATAATGGAGGCCCGTTACACTTGCAAGTTTCCCTCCAAAAAAAGTACTTTCCAAAGTGTCTACTTTTACAGTCCTATTGTATAGTCTGAAAAGTGACAGTTTTAATTTGCCTGTCTAGCTTTGGAGCACTATAGCCCTTCTACCTGCAACAGTGAAATACCTGGCCATATAAACTTGTCACCAATGTAGTCCAGGTGATGAAAGCATTTGTTTCTCTCCCCTGTGTTCTCACTTCTCTTTTTCTTCTTTTTGCTCAGCCTCCATGTGTGTGAAGGTACCTATACATCACATGCATGCTTGGTGAGCACAGGTAGGGTGGCAGTACACATAGCAGTGTTACCACATACTTCCTATTCTCACATGCTTGTGTTTGCTCCGTAGAGAAACTTCCTGTGGAAGCAAAGCTGCCATGGTACAAGCAGGCTCAAGAGCTGGATGAAGGAACAGCTGTATCTGAAGAACCCTCGTAAGTCTCAAAAATTTGCTTACAAAGGTTCTCATTATGTGATCATGGGAAGCTGTGGTTGCTCCCTCCCTGGAGGTGTTCAAGGCCAGGCTGGTTAAGGCTCTGAGCAACCTGGTCTAGTGGAAGGTGTCCAGGCTCACGGCACATGGAGTGGAAACTAGAGGATCTCTGAGGTCCTTTACAATCAAAGCCCTCAGTGATTCTGTGTTTCCATGTGGAAACCTAAGACTTGTGCAGAACTAGCACAATCACTTTGAATGTATTTGGCTTCTTGTTAGAGTGTAGAAGATGAACCCAACCCTGTGGAAATCCATGGTCTTATCCAAGGCTGTGTCATACTTAAGTGCAAAGAGACAGATTTCAAGTGGGTGTATACAGATTTAATTTAAGTCTGGGTTTTTGTTTGGTTGGTTGGTTTTTTAATGTAAGGTCATTAAAAGACTACTATAACAAAAGTGCATCCATCTATGTATTTGCATGTTCTCTATTACCACTATATCTCCACAGCTCAGCAGCTTAATTTATTTTCTCAATACCCCTGTGAAGTAACAGGTGAAACAAGGCAGCCAGTGATGATTCCCTCTTGCCTTTTTCTCCAAGAAAAAGCATAGTAACAGCAAAAATGTATAAATTTTAGCAGAAGATAAACTAGAATCCTGTGATGCATACCACATAAGCCTGGAGAAATGAGACTGAGAAATTATAAGTAATCTTATGTTTTATTATAAGTACTTACTATGTTTTAGATGTTTTTGTCTGAAACTGGGATAAATCCATGCTATAATTGCAACCTCTGTTCATCAATATCCAGTTCCTTGTGTCTGAGCACATGACATTTTTTATTGCAACTGCAACTATGTATTAGATTAAAAGGCATTGTTATGCAATATAATTGCAGGTTTGGCATGATTAATCTGAATTGACATAATTAGAAATGGAGCATTGCAAGAGAGCTGGTAACATATGTATAAGTCCTTCAAAAAAAATCCAATTACCATATGTGTAAATACATATGCATGTATACAGAAAATATCTATATATAAAACAAATATATGAATACAGAAGCATTTATACACACATATACACAGACAAATGTACATTCACAGGTGTTTATATATATTCACAGCAGCTATCACATATATCATAATGAAATCTTTACCTGCTTCCACAGTTCCATAGACTTTATTGGTTGATTAATTCAGAGTCAAAGCCTAGAAAATCTGATATTTGTGGATATACTAATTTTTCATTAGTAAAGTGTATTTTCTTTAGTAAAGTGATTTTTCTCATGACTATGCTAAATTACTTAGCTAAATGTGCACTTATCAACCTGTAGAGAAACCTTGGGAACACACATAAAATAGGAAAAATACTGATACACTGTTATGTGGAATAATTTGTTACACTGTGAAAGTTTTTTATCTGTTTCATGAACAAGGTTGATTGCACTGTAGAAAAGGAGTATAGGTATATATTTATGTGTGTATACATAAATGGGTATATGTAGATTTAAATATTAACAAGAAGGGATTTGTAGAGAATAAGCATAACCAATTGTTTGTCATGATGTGTATTTTAAAAATATATTTTGGAAAACCTTATGGGTATATTACTTGTGATACTAAAGCAGTCCTTGAGAGAGCTAAAGGGAAATGGGATTAAGAATTTCAAATTATTTTCAAATGCAGTTATGACACCTCCATCCTTTATGTCACTACTCTGCTGTATTGAAGGCCCTTTTCTGCAGACTACTGCATCTCCTGCAAGCCTCCAGTGGTGTCAGTGGGATACTAATATTCCCATTCTGGACAGTGGGCCACAGTCCTTACTAGTTTCAGTCTGCCATAAGATGACATTTTGTACACTTGTTTTCTCCCTGCAAGGCAGACCTCTAGGAGTATTTCTGATCTTTATTTTAGACTGATGAGAAACCTACTTAATATAAGTTCAAGTACAGATTTTTTGTATGTGTTGAGTAACAGGAAGAATAAAGGGCACAAAGTCAGGGTCTTCAAACAAACCTTCCCAAAGCTTGGAGATGCCTTGGGTTTGGTTTTGAATGGTTTTTGGTGATAAGGCATTAGACAGGAAAATCAAATAAAAACTTTGAAAATTTGTGCTGGAAGAACCATCCATGCAATCCACATTTATAAACAATAACATCCATCTGCATCTTGGTCCATAAATTCTAATCTGTTTCAGGAATCTTGAGCAGTGAACTTCCACCTAAAACTGGTTTTGGTGCCTCACTATTAATACTATTTTTCATTAATGTCTGACTTTAAACAGTTAATCATTTTAGGTCCTGATTATTAAATTGAAAAACTGTGTGTAACAATATAAAGAAGGAGACAAAATAATTAGAACTCACCAAAATACAAGGAGCAATCAACTTTGGGGCCAGCTTTATAGCATCACTTCATTCAGCTGTGTTGGGATTTCAAACATGCCAAGAGCAAGGTGTATTCCCTGATAATGCACCTCTTGGCCAGTGCTTCTGCAGCTGTGCAGAGACACAGTGTAATGCTCCATGGCCCACCACCATGTAAGATGTGAGGCTACCACCCACATATTTTGGCTGATGGATGATCAGTCTGGAGTTAGGTACATGGTAATTTGAGGCTTGTAACCACTGAGAGTTTTTTAATGTTGGGTCGAGCACTAGCTGGTGTAAGGCTGTGTGTGATGTGGTCAGCTATTTTGCTGACTGTGGACTAACCAAAATGTGAGCAGCTATGGGGCAGGAGGAACAGCAGAAGGCCTCCAGTGGCATGATAAGCCAGGTGCTGAAGAGGCAGCATTTTGTTCATAACTGTGTTTACTTTAAATTGCAGCAATGAAGTGTCTTCAGACAAGCTGTGCTTATATGATTTTTCCTGTTCACTCTGTGTTGGTGCAGTAATTACCAATTTCATTACTACACTTGGGCAGAAATCAGCAAGGATTCAGTAACTTCCCCCATTTCATGTGAGGCTCTTGCCAAGATTTCTTATGCCACCAAGTACCTGACTGCCCCATTCTCCTCTACAGACAGGACCATTCTTTGTAACCAGTAGACCATTCTTCCTTGACCACTGTGACCCTTTCTCTCTTATCCTTCCTCAGCCAAAGAAAACTAACCTCATCTATAAGCAATTCTATAGTCTTTCTCAAATTTTATATTTGATTAGAGATTTATATTTGATTAGAGGTTTAAAAGGTAAAACTCAAAATTTTCAGCATATTTCTCTATGAATTGAGTTCTCACATTTGTGAATCTCTGTATTGCTGTCTTCTGATTTTTGTAATTTTCTATTGAATACAATTTTTGTTATGGAATTGCACAGTATGATTTATAAAGCTACAATATTTCTCATATACTATCCTTCCACCTGTAGTTTCTGACCATTCTCTGAAATGTGCTTCCAGAGCACCAGATCCTGCAATTTTGTTCCATATATAATGTCTTCCATTATTTATGTCTTCAGGAATTTCTAATGCAAGCAAGCCTTACAGTTGAATTTTGTCTGTATATGTCTATCTGTCAGTTGCCTTCCTCTCCTCTCAGTAATGTCTGAATTTATTATTACTAACTGATTCTGACAGAGATATAAAATTATGACAGAAAATTTTACTTCTCTGTCAAACTTGGTTGATATTTTTCAGGAAATTCAGTGGAACTGTTTTCCACGTGTGTCACTGAAATAAACAACTGAGTAGAATTCCTCAGTTGAAGGAAAGGTTTTTAAAGGAGTTCAGTCCTTAAAAAATAGCAGCAAATCCACTTGGGCACTCAGCCTTCAAGTGTAAATCCATGTTAAATATTTTTTTATTGGTTCTGTTGCTCAAAGAATTAATCACCACCAATTCAGCCACTTCAAGTCTAGAGGGAATAGTTATGTTTGTGTTGTGTGATCTACTGCACCCCTAAATGGGATCAATGAAAAATTAATTGCTGACAGAACTACTATGAAATATTCCATATTGGTGACAAAGTATTCTAATCTTTGTCAGAACAAATGTTTAAGGTGAGAAGGCCTTGCTGTCCTGCATTGAGGTGCCTGCTGTCCATGCCTGAAGTGACCATTCACCAGCTATTAGAAATGTTATCTGAGGAAGGAGCCTCCGTATCTTTCCGTGACCTCTTCCACTAGAATTCATTATACTAGCACAGTGTGACAGCCAGAGTCAGAAAGAATAGCAGTCATGACTAAAAGAGCATGGGGATTTCTATGTATAATGAGATTGTGTTTAGGAGTAGTGGAGGGTTTCTTATAAGATTTCTGTCTCTAACTTTTGAAAAATGCTTTTGTATGTTCACACTATATCCAGCTTTTAACATACTGCCATAAATAACCCTTGTGCTAGACATAAAGAAAAAGTGTGGGGGTCTCTGGGGGATAGCGGAGTGACGGGGAAGCGGGCAAACAATAATATCTGCCAAATGGCACCATCATAAGGATGGAGCTGGTTCAGTAAAAAACAAAGGGAAATTCCTGGCATGCATTAGCAGGGGTGACAAAGCCCTCAGGGAATTGGATATGGACAAAGACACGAGTGTGGCAGAGGCACTCAATATCTCTTTTTTTTACTTTTCAGTAAAGACACATAAGATATTTTAAATTGATTTTCCTTGTTGAACCATTTCCATCATGTTCTTTGTACCTGATTCACAGGTTAGTAAGTTTAAAACTTTCTATCACAGCTTTACTTTAAAAATAAAACATGTTATGATGATTGCATATCCAAAAAAAGATAGTGAAGACATATATATCTTTATCTACTGGGCCATGAAGAGGAGGAAGAAGAAAGTGTAGGGAAACTTTTTCGTATTTAGAACTGATATACGTGGTTGGTCAAAGAGAAGGTCAGCAATGCAGCAGGCACACATTAGGTAATGATTTCTATCTACTCATTTAGGACCCACTGTACACAGTCACAACTACTTGGGATTTATGTGTAATAACAATACAGGACAGAAACAGTTATTTTTCCTTGTGGAGAAAGACAGCAGTGAATGAAAACCACCAGCAGCATTGAATAAAGATACAAACATGAAGGAAAAATCATATTCAAACAACTTAAAAGAAACTATAGAGGGACATAATGTAATCACTCTAATTGGAATTGAATTGTGCAGCTGCCTCCAGTGTTAATACTCTTCTAGATTGAGCCTGATATTTTATTGCTAAGTGGTAACGACCACTGTTTCACATCTCTGAACAATGACACCAGCAGCTATCCAGTGCTGTGTGTGAGCATCCTGTGGTCTTACCCATGCCTTAAAATCTGTGGAAAGGTGGCATTTCCTGGAGGAAAAAGATGGGTGTAAATTTCAGCTCAAGAAAAGGAGTCTGGAAGTCTGTGTTCAGTTCTAGATCTATCACAGGAAATTCCCAAGCCTTCAAAGAAGCCACTGAACATTTCATTTCACCAGTAGTAACTGAGTTTAGATACTTTAAAAGATGGGTATCTCTGCCTTAGAGCACTCAGTCCCAAGGTATGTGCATGTCTCAAAAACTCCATCTGAGCCATGGATTTAACCAATGGTGGTTTAAAACAAACAAACAAACAAACAGAGCAAGGGGAGGAAAAATAATAAACAAAAAACCCCACTATGAATAAAAATTAAGGGCAATATGTAATTATGTAGCAGTGAAGAAGATTTAGCTATTTTTTTCCATAGCTCAAAGCACACCAGTATGTATACACTTGTTTTGTCTTCATAACACATATTATAGGAACCCTAGACAGAAGAAGCTGTTGCTACATACATCAAGAGTTTTGAAAATCTCCAAAACACTCAGCAGAGCCCTCTGTGGGTCTCATACTGAACCCACTGTGACCTGCAGTGAAAGGTCTCCCACTGTTGAGCATTGACATTGTCTTCTTATTTCTCTTCTGACCTCCCTAGTTATGTATATGTTGCTATATGGAGGAGAATATGCGCCAGTCCTTAGATGAAGAAAGGAGTTACTGCCTTTGTCTTATTTATTGTTATTAGAGGGATTATTGTTACAGTTGGATTTAATGGAATGGCAACTGAAGCACATCAATCATTTCCCATTTTTTAAAAAACTACTTCTCAGTATATCTATTCCACTGCTTCTATTTTCCAAGTAACTCAGAGGTTAGCATACAGAAATGCCTAATGCTGAACAGTGGAAGATGAGCTATAAGCAGGACAAAGAACTTCAAATCCATGAACTGTCCCCTGTTTATTCATATACATTTTGTGGTTTGTGCTCATCATTTGGCAAAGCTTGTCATTAATGACAGCACAACAATATTTGAAAGCCTTTGTAATTTTCTGGTGTTAGGCTGGTTGAAAATTCAGAAACATATATTTATGTTATACTTTCATATTAGATAAATGTTCCATTTTTAATGACAATTACTGTACAGAGATTTCTTTGCAGGGTTTTCTTGAGTTTCCCCTCTTTTTTCTACTTTTAACTGTTTTGATTCTGCTAATTTTCTCTTTATTAGTTAACAGTTATATAGAATTGTATCACATTTCCAAAGTTAGCACTTAAAATGTTGAAATTCAGCCTAGATAACTGAAAAAATACTATTTCCTGAAAGCGTTTTATTATTTTCATTAGGAGTAGCTGACTCAGGTGAAATAATATGCCATTTATAGATCAAAAAGGGTCCAGTCTTCTTTAGTAATGTTCTTAATTTTGTTTTGTATTCTCTCCCTTTTTTCCCATGCTTGTATGTATGTGTAAATGTTCCAACTATTTGAAGTATCTCTGTTTTTCTAAGTGAATAATTTTAATACCTTGCAGAATATCCTCCCTTTTTGGTTTGGAGTACAGCAGATCTTCAACAAAGCAAAGTTACACAACAATTTACAGTGTTCAAAAATATAAGGAAGACAGATTCTGATGAAAACCAAGACTTTTTTTTTTTTCCATAATCTGATTAGGGTTTCTATCTTTCAGTTTTCCAGGTTAAGAAGTTGTACATTTCAACTAGTCAAAATATCTAAATCACAGTGGCTGATGTGAACCATTTAATGTCTAACAGGAGATTTTTTCCGCATCAAAACAGAATTACAGCAGCTGCAGTCTTAGAGTGGCCCACCTGTACTGCTAAAGAGTATGACCCTCTCAAAATGAAAGATCTCATCTTGAAACAAGACTGATATTTTAACTTAAAATGTCTTAAGAGTAGGAAAATGTAATCATCATTTGCATCATTAGTTTCCCAAAAGCTTTACTCCTAAAAGAATTCTTGCCATCTTTGTATGAGCATGATAAATATTTTCAAATTTTATAGTATCTGCACTTAATTTCTTTCCTTTCTGTTACTTTCTGTGTATAGTGCTAGTAGCAGATGTCAGGTTTATAATAAGATGTTATAAAAACATCTTGGTATAAATCACAAAAAGTGAGTAAAGATATGCACATTCCCTGCTCCAAAAGACTGTGATGTTCCACTCAGGGATCCTGATATATACAACCTGGGAAAACACTACCTTCCCTCTTAGGTTTTGGAATTTTTTTAACTTCAGCATGGAGGGAAAGTCCTTTTGTTAACTAGAGAAAAGCAGTGGTTGAAAGGGAGGAGTGTAAAAATATTTTCACAGATGCTGATCACAAAACTAAATTTCCCTTTTCTTCCTATCAAAACTGTTCATGGGATTCCCAAGGTAACAAATGAGTTTGCTAGAGCCCCAGACCACAGTAGAAACAGACAGGTGTGTTGCCTTCAGCCCTGGTTGTCTGTCCAACTCTGGTGTGGCCTATCAAAATAAAGACCAAAGCAAGAGGAATAGTGTCAGTGACAACCAGGTTTCCATGAAAAATACATCCTAAAAGCTGAGTTTGCAGAAGCGGACAGATTCCAAACACTTACTGTTAATGAGAGAGTGTTATCACAAGGAATGTTCATGTGAGGTTCAATGAGGATCAGTGCCAGATCCAATTATCCATTCTTTTGTTCTAGTCCTTGAAGTATATCTACAATCCTTGCCTTAGAACTTGCCTGTGGCAGAAAGTTTGGAAGAATAGCCAATGGTGGAGGCAAGCCAGTCAGATAAAGCTATCTAGATTACCCTGTTCTCATACCTTTAGTGCTCCATACCACTGATATCAGGTATCAAAGCATAGGTATTGCAGGTTATGGAGTGCCCTGAAACTATTGTTTCTGGATAGGTTTAGGACTCAGCTTAGTTCAACATGAGCTCAGCAAAACAAGGTGTATTACATTACTGCAACAAACTAGTAATGATGTGGTGTAGAGCTGAACGTGAATCTTAGGCTTGATAACTTTGAGTAAAATGCTAGTCCAATTTCTAGCACTGACATTTGAAAAAGCAGCAACAACACAGAGAAACTAAAAATTATCCCACTGTTGAGGAAAATAATGAGAGATGGAATTCAGTCTATTTTATTGTAATGACAGCTGCAAAATTCTTTTCATAAAATATTCATGGACTTCCAAAAGGAAAAATTTAGAGCATATGAGGGTTACTGATCAATAAGACAAGTGCAACTCATAAACAAATCCACAATAGAAACTAAACACTGTTGTTGTTGTTTTAGTGAAAGTTAAACGTCCTAGAGAAATAAATTTTTTAAATTTATTTCATTTTTTAAAATTTTTTATTTAATTTAAATTTTAAAAATTAAAAGAAAGAAACTGAACAACAAAAAATAAGCTAAAGAAATTATGAATTCTCCTCACTTTTTGCCAGCTTCAAATTAAAACTTAAAAACAGTTGGTGTGACACAAGATCAGTAATTGAAATTATTTTCCATGTAGTCCTGGTTACAGCAGCCTGCTCAATACTTAACTAGTGAAAAATTTGACTAAGGCAAAGATTATCTAGGTTGAAGACTTACAAAAGATAGCTTGTACGACCATAAGGTACATTGGGAACATAGGAAGATTGCTGGATGCTTTGCACTGAGACATTTTAGGATCAAAGTGGGTGTTACAAGGGTTTGTCTTTCTTCTTGGATATGAGGAGACCCTTGTGTGAGTTGTCAATGGAACCTCCTATGTGTGTTTTTAATAAATGTATGATGAGATGAAGTACTTATTTTTCATTAAATAAAATTTGGCCTGGGTAGGACTATCCTGCTTTTGCCCCCCTGGCAATCTGTGAATATAACTTGCCTTCCTCTCTTCCTCTCACAGCTTTATTCCTGAGGCTTGGTCCACCTGTAGTGTCACCTGTGGAGTGGGCAGCCAGATGAGGCTTGTGAAATGTCAAGTGCTCCTCTCTTTCTCTCAGTCTGTGGCTGACCTGCCCATCGATGAATGTGAAGGTCCCAAACCTGTGTCTCAGAGAGCCTGTTACAGTGGTCCCTGCAGTGGAGAGGCAACTGAATACACCCCAGAGGAGAGTCAGCCTTTGTATGGCAGCTTGCAGGAATTTGATGAGCTCTTTGACTGGGAATATGAAGGCTTTACAGAGTGTTCAGAGTCCTGTGGAGGAGGTAAGTGCAAAATGTTTCTGTTCTGGATTGGCTTTCCTTCTTCAAGTGTGGACTTGGTACTTAATACCCATAGACATGCTGTTTTGCTACAGCTAGTTAGAGCCATGGAATCATTTAGGAAGGAAATAAAACTTTAAGATTGTTGAGTCCAAATATATTTGAAAAGGCATGGATAAGAAATGTAAAAACTCCCATGTACACAACATATTTTAACCCAGGACTTCCAGATCTGTGCTCAGACTGTCACTAAGGGTGCTCAACTTATAATATATTTCTGTTTCCTTTATGAGCTGATTGCCCAAAGACAATCACCAAAAAAAGTTAAATGTTAAAAGGGTCTGGTGGTACATGCTAACAATCACCTGTCATTTTTAGTTCTTATCTCTTGGTTTGCTCTGTGCAAGCAAAAACATGTGAAAGTAAATTGTCCTCCCATAGCAGATGAAATAAATAATAGATATTTTAAGGGCTCAGATGTTGCCTAATTCCTGTCAATAAGGGACATCAGGTCCAATCCCAGTGCAAAACAAAACTTACAGCAAAATGGCACTAATGATGTGGTTGTCTAATACAAGCAGGGTTGGCAATTGTGGTTTCTCAAAGTTAATCAATTTCTGAGGCTGCACATACTATAGACCATTAACACACATTTCCGATACCCCTTTTTTTCCCCCATCATTTTATTTAAATAGTTCTGAGGAATACATCCAGTCCAGTATTTTTTTAATCAAACCTAGATTTTCCACCTCTTGTATTTTTACTTTACAACTTTCAGGCAATTTAAGAAAGGATTACTACAGGAAAAATACAAAATACATACTTTAGAATTGAAAACAACTCAGCATTTTATGAGTTTATAATCTGTACAGATTCACAGGTAATCTGTTAGTCTTGAAGACCAAAATTAGTAGAAAATAATGAAAAGGTTTTCTGTGCTTACTTTTAGCTTGCTGACATAGTCAATGTTTAGAGCAGTTCACAGCTATCAGACCATTGACACTTTTGCTTTATTTCCTACACACAAAAAAAAGTGACTCTAGTGTGTGCTAAGTGGTGGCAAACACTGATCTTACAGGAGTACATGTGTTGAAATTACTGGCAAACAGTAACAATTCATCACATTTAATTTATCACACTTTAACCGTGACTACCAAAACCTGAACAGTTCCTAGAAATATCGTCTTGAAATGAAGTAATTTCTTAGAATAAACAGAGCTTATTCTATATATTTTTCAAATGTAACTCACAGAGACTGATTTGCGGGAGACATTTTTCTTTATAAATTTAATCTCTTTCAATTGTCAGCAAAACTTTTTAGGCAAGATTTCTTTTTGTCTGACATCAACTCCAGACTTTCCAGATTAGCAGATGTTAAATCAGATATTTTTGTAGCCATGGGTGCAAGACTGGTCAAACTAATTTTATTGATTTTAGCGTCCTGGGAGAAGAAACTGGATAGATGCAGAAGTAACCTCGCACCTCCCAGAAGCAGCAACCAGAAGGAATGAGTTAGGCATATAGTCTGCTGGTGGTGGGTTCATTTCCCAGAGCTGTCATCAAATATCATGTAACAGTTATTTTATCCTGGTAGATATAAACAGAAATTCTCATTTGATGGTGTTTTGAAAGTGGACTTAAACTGCCTAGATTCATATCCCACCATTACACATTTTTATACTGTGATTTCCTGTTGAGAACTGATTTCTTTTTTTTCTCAAGGAAAGCAATTTTAAAGTAGACTTAGCTTTTGTTCTAATAATATTGCGCAGTAAATAATATTTTGAATTCAATTGCTTGGCAAATGAACTTCCTGAAATTCATATACCTTTTTTAATTATCTCTGTGCTGTGGAACTTCTGATTTATGATCAAAAGTTCTTATATTCTCTAAATATTCAATGACCTATTCTAATTTAAAGCTTATAACAATTTGCCACATTGACCTATCAAAAATAGAGGGAGAGTTATCATCATTATGCTGAGCACACTATTGTGAGATTCAACAGGAAGCTGAAGAAAATGATTCTGATCACATTTTTTACTGCTGGAGCAAGCCAGATTTTTTTTTCTAAATTTATTTTTTTCTTCCTAGCATAAGCTATTAAAGCCAAAAACTGTCAATAAACATTTTAGCAACCATATTCTGACAGGAACTATTTCTTTGATATCTATGCTGTAGGGAAAATTTCTGGTCTTACCAGGACCTTTCAAAGATAAAAAGAAATTTTAGTAGACAGAGTAGAATGCCTGTAAGTATGGACAAGAATTATCAGAATTGCAATCAGAGCTGACTTAGATGAGATAAATAAGCATGAGAAATGAACTTACTGGGAGGTTTAGGGCTGGTTGGATACTGAAAACTGAAGCACATTAGTATCAGAGCTTGGCTATATGAATTTGAGAACATAAAACCATCCACATGAGAAATGGAGAAAAGGTTGAATTCAAGACCTCATGGTCATTACTTTTCAGTAGTCAAGCCTGAAACAGCAATTGATAATAACTGGTCAAGAGCTCATTAGTGACACCCTTTAGAGAGGAGAAACAGAAGCTGTGGAAGTACATTTAGTTTACAAAATTTTATCTGAGAAGGACATAGAGAAGGTGGGTGAGCTGTGTGCCTAGCACAGAAATATATCAACCAGCATGTGGCAGGAATAAGTGGTTTCTTTCCACAGAGGTTGTAAAAATACTTTCATGGTTTCCATACCTCTGGGTCAGCAGTCCTTCTTTCCTGGCTTCATCAAATTGTTCTTGATATCAGGCCTGCATTGACGTTACATGCAAAAGGGAGACCAGTAATTTGAACACAGTGCCATTTTCCATCAAGTAGAGAACCACTTCTGTTCTTCAGCCAGGAGCATTCCATTCGGGAGAATCCACATGTCTGTGTTTGCTGCACACAATGTGATTACATGCTCAACAGAAAAATGATTGAGCTAGAAAAATAATGAACATGACAGGGCAATGAACATCTTGTTCATATATATAGGTTTTGTAAGTTTCTTTTCCTAGATATAAATCACTACCATTTGTTCTGTCTTTTCAACAGGCTACCCTTTTTACAATTTTTCTTAATTATTTTGAGAGATGACTTGAATAGTAAAATTGAAAATATGGGGCGACCTTGTAAAGAAGGAACCCTCCAACAGCACTGGCTGACTACAGGACTTTGGTAATTTTCATGTTGGTGTTCATGTCCAAAACTATCAAATTGCCTTCTTTTTTTTAGTACCTGGAATATGGGAGACACGCTGCATAGTCTTGTGTTATAGCAATGACCTTAATAGGCTTACACACACAGCAGCCAAAAAAATGGTTCTAAGCCTCATTTCTGGGGGGCTCAGCCTCTTCTGAGATCAAGGAGAATGAATCTGTGAATAATGTTAGGAATGCAGGAACTATGATCTGCTATATAGCACTTTGGTTCTCTTGAAGGATATTAAATAATTTTTTGCCTAATGACAAGTGCTCTTGCAATAGAAACACCAAAAGATATTATTATCTTTGTGACATTGTTTTAGGAGATGTTTAAGGTCTTACAACACATTGTTTTGGTTTGAGTTTTTTCCCTTCACAATGTCACTTAAGATACTTTCCTTAGTGTCTTAAAAATAGTGAGATGTTTTGGAATGTTGTTTTTGAAACTGCAGTTTAATTGTTGGGAGTTCAACTAAACTTTTCCTACTCAGGATGGAGGAATGAATGTAGAAAGCATACTTTCATTGTATTTGAACCACTGTGGATTAGCTTCTCAGGAAGTCCACGCCAATTCTTATCCTCAGACCCCTTTTATCCATGGAGAAATAGATCCTTTCTCATCCAATCTCTTCCCTGTGGCATGTAATGTTGCAATCCCTGATGTTCTAGCTTTCTAACCTTGTGGTCCAAAAAGCCTGTGATACCCCTAGTCACAGGAAAATGAGCGTAACTGGTATGCCATAGACTGCGTAAGGGTTTTGGATTTAACAAGGAATTTCTGAGTTAAACCATAATAACCAAATCTTCTAGCTTCTCTTAGTCCCAACAGCTACTGCTCTTCCCCAGCTTTCTCTAACCCATTCTTTCCCAGTTCCGACATACACTTTGCAGGTTTGCATCTTTAGTTTGGGTGCAGGCCCATAGGTGCAGAAGAGTGAACTGAAAACGGCTGAATTGTCTAACCATGTTTTACTTTGCTTTTGCATGTTGCATACTGTTTGTTAAAATGTAGCATATGAAAGCCATGGCCCTCTTTGCACCTTATCCTGCTTGGCCTGAAAAATAAAGTGCCTCATTGCACTTTATGCAAAATGAAAAAATGACACCACTGGACAATTTTCTGTCCAGGGAGGTGAGCAGTGAATGAACCTATGGACTATTCACTGCAGCCCTGAGAAAGCTTTCAGGGAGACTGAAAGCAATGAGAAGTCTACAGCTGGGGCTGCAGCCCCAGAGCTGCCAGCCTGAGGCTGGGTGCCACCACCTGCTGCAGCCCTGCTGGTCTTGTTGGGCCCACCCCTGACCTTGGCTGCCCCTGCAGCTACTGAGAGCCAACTCTGACCACTATTTGTTGTGTGCAGGTGTCCAGGAGGCTGTGGTGACCTGTCTGAACAAACAAACTAGGGAGATTGCAGACGAAACGCTGTGTTTTAGCAGTCGTCGTCCTCCACAGCTGCTGAAGGCCTGTAGCCTGGACCCCTGCCCCCCAAGGTAGGCTAATTTTGTGACCCCAAACTCTATTGCCTTTCAGTCTGAAGACACACACTGCCTCAAGTATGCCTTTCTGCGACTGCAGGGGCTTACATCCTCTTTCTGCCACAATCATATTGACCAGGAAATACAAAGCAGCAGTAAGACCAAAGGACAAACTTCAGACTGTTTGCCTTATCAAGTCCTTCAAGTAGACAGTTTATGGTTTGGCTTAACTTTTCCCAGAGTTTTGTTAAGTTTAAAGAGACTTCTCGAACCTCCCCTCTTAGAAAAGGTTTTGCACATCCTGCTTATCCCTGGCCTCAGGCAGTTTCCATAATCATGACCCTAAAAACAGCAGATCTTTCTCTGCAGAGATTCACATCTGCACCCTTTACAACAGAAAATAGCTGTTAAGACATTCTTATGGTTTATTTAAATAGGGCCTGTCAAGTCTATAAGATGTACTGTATAAATATTGTCTTTTTTTCCCAACTGTACATAGGTGCATTTACTCAATTGTGACATTGTAGCAGATTTAAAATACTTTGAGGTATAACTTTGGACTATTTAAAACAGTCAGTATTGTCCAGGTGGTAGATATACCTTAGAGCATTTATTGATAGTTGTATGTATGATTTATAAGACCAGAGGCTACAGAGATGTATGTTGTTATGAATAATAGTAAATTTGGAATATGCAGAGAAGGTTCAAATTAAAAATCAAAGATGGCCAGCATGAAGTAACAATAAGGACACAAATAACAGTTTGGTTGGTAATCAAGTTTTGAATTTGTGACAAGCAGAGACAAATAGATAGACATTTCTTTATCAAACCATTACAACTGCTTATGAAGATACTGCAACCCTAACTTCGTTAAATTGTCTTTCTTGCTGGATATAACACACAAATATTATAGAAATATTTTAAATTTACTTTGTAGGTAGAAATCTTGTGGTTATTCATAGGTAGAAGCATCACTGATGCTGAGAGTGCATAGTAGAAGATTGATCAACCACCAATTCTGAAAATTAAGTACTCAGTAGTTAAGAGAAAAAAAACAAACACAAACAAACAAACAAACAAACAAACAAACAAAAAACAACTCATGTAGGCCAGTATTTATATGACTTTTGTTACAAAAATAATCTGAGTAATTACATGAATACTTCCTAAATTAATCTGCATGCTTATCCATAACCACATAGCACTGTGGTAACCTTGCTACCAGAGTGGAGTAGTTAAAAGCAGCCATAGGTGTGCATTTCCCTCCACGAATTGCAAGATGATCATAGTGTAGGTGAGAATCAGCCTGTGAAGCAGAAGTTAAAGGGGATTGCTGCAGAGGGGAAAGACTAAGCAGCTTTAATCCACTCCTAGGACTGCAGCTGAGAAGAGGGGAAATTACTCTCTCCCCTTTATATACAACCTCTCCTGAAGGCCCCTCAATCTGGAGGAAATTGCCTGTCTGCAGGCCCAGGATGAAGAACAGCACATATTCTGCAAAACGGTTCCTCTGGTCAGAGCAAGTAGGCCTGCAGACTGCAGGCAGCGTGGGTAATGGAAAGAAAGGCAACAAGGCAAGTTGATGTGTCTCCCAGGCAGGCTGTGATGGGATAATTACCTTATTTCCTTCAAGTTTCTGAAGTGCTGCACCTACCAATATCACTGTGTTAAATACAATGCTAAATTAATGAAACAGATAGTGTGTAAACATTTTTGGCTTTATAATCATTATTTACAGCCATTTTAATACTTTTTTAAAAAGGAATAAATTAAGGATTAATTATTTAAATTAGGATTTTCTCCTTGTTTAAATCGTAAGACACTTCAGAATTCTAATTCAAGAAATTTTGGTCCCGGAGTCTAATGGAAATTTAGGCTAAAATCATGTCCTTATGTATGCTGATGAAGGCACTTCTACCCACTGACAAGTCCAAAAATTCACTGTGGCTGTGAACTTAGATCTCTTCTACAGGAGTTTCCAAAATCTGTGAAGCATTGATACTTCCCAGAGCTCTTGCTGATGACTTATAGAGAGAGCTGGCTAGTCTTACAGTGCTGGCTCTTCTCTCTGTTTTCCAGCTGCTTAAGTGCATTAGCAGAAGCTAAAATTATAAAAACCACTTTCCTAAAATATTCTTGATGTGTGAGTGACTGCTGTAGCATGCAGTTTTTGTGGGTAGAGGAGGTATTCCACTGACAAGGCAACTGAGATGGTGATGAATGTCTTGGTAGGCAAGGAAATATTGTCTACATGCATCCACAGCATTAAGAAAAGGCTGAGAAGTTCTTGCCCAAGATAATAAAAATTCTCTCCTAATATATTTAGAGAAACTATTCCAGTGACATTCCTTGAACCTAAACAGCCCAGCATGCTTAAAATTTAATGGCTATGTCTAATATTTAGTACAGTTAAAGATCTTGCTTAGCTGTAGAGAGAAAACATTTAAATGCTAGAACTTCAAAGCCTAATGTTGCTTCCTCTGCAAGCATTTTTGGTTATATATTGAGGCTACCCTGTAACCTCTCAAAGTTGTGTAAGCTGCAAACAATTTTTTTAACTGTTTTATTATAGATAGACAAAAGCACTGAACTACAGAATCTCATCAAACTTTCTGGGGTGTCAGGAGGCATGGACCTCAAGAAAGATATTGTAGAAGTAGTAGGTGAAGAGTAATTTCATTCTGCTTTTGATCCATCTTTTTTCTTTTGGACACTTTATGATACTAAGAAAATTATACTAAGAAAAAAGATTACTGTTCTGTTCAATCGAATAGTTCAGGTGAACTGTTACTGTTCATTTTGCTCCTTACTGAAAATCAATGTGGATAGAGTAGAAAACTTCATTACTCACTTAATACTTGAAATTAACCTATGGTATCATCAACCTAATTGCTCTGGTCTGTCTTGGAACAGAATAGGGTAAAAGGTACAATATACTGGCAATATACTTCACATTTATGAAAACACTGAGAGGTGATGGTGTTTGTACAGCAGCTGAAAATGCTTTGAAATTTTCTTTGGAATTCTGGCTTAATATCTTAACACACTACTATTCTGGGTACATGGAAGAGAGACAAAAACTAAACCACAGAAATCTGTCTTCAGATATTCACAGGTGTATGGAGTTAGAAAAATCCCATGCTTAAAATTCTTACAGAAGAAAGCTTAAGAATCAGGAAGAGCTGCACACAAAAATTGAAAGATTTCATCCATATTCAAATCCCAACTGAGTTTCCTGGGTTTCAGATTTTACAAGAACAATATCAGAAAAAGAGTCCAGATTCTTTACTCCTGGAAAACAGTGTAACAAAATTTCTCATTTTGAACTGAATTAAGAAAATGGGAAACACTGCAGAGCTGATTGCTAAGTTTCAACACAATAGTTACAGAGTAAAATTTGTTGCCATTAGCTTATTTTAATATTTCTAGAAAAAGGATATAACTTGTTTTGATGTACTAGGAGAGCCAGCACACATTCTAAAGGAAAGAGAGGAATGAAGACTACCACAATTTTATTTCAGTCATTCAGTTACTTAATTTGTGTCAGTCAAGCTGTACCACTTGAAGAATTACATTGCAATAATTGAGCAGAGCACAGTCTTCCAGAAGTTAACTCAGAAAAAAAAAACAAAAACAAAAACAAAAACAAAAACAAAAACAAAAACAAAAACAAAAAACAAAAAAAAGAAGATCACTAGATCACTCAGTTTCACTAATTGCTATCTTTGCATTCTAAATTACCAAAAAAAACTGATTAGAAGAACTCTGTTTCAGTCTTAGCTTGGCTGCTTTCAACACCAAAAAAAAACTTACATCCAAAATGTGTTTTTTCCTCAACCTCCACAGCCTGAATTACAGGCAGTCACCATCTAATCAGATACAATTGCTCTTGTTTATATAGGCAACAGCATGAGCACCTCATGGTGAGCCAATAACCTCTACCAAAAGGGTAAAAGAGAATGTTGTAACTCTGTTATTAATTATAACTGCTCAATAATTTGGTCAATGCGTGTTGAAAAGGTTTGGTAAACATGTATGGAGCAGTGAAGAGAGAATCAAAGCAATGCAAACCAGATGGTGAAAATGGAGGAAATTACAGGCAATTTTTACAGCTTTGTTCATGAATATTTTCAAAACTGATCTTTTATTTCTATGCAACAAAAAACAGCTGAATTCCACAAAATGAAGAAATTATAAAAGAAGAAAAAGCAGATGGTTCTAGGAATAGCACACAATTTTACCCTAGCACTCTGCCTTTGCCACTTCAAGCCTCTGTAGTTTGCAACAAAAGATAGGAAACCATCTGAGTGGTTCTGATACCTGACCAAAAAGGTAAATGTTACCTGAGTTAGTCTGGGCTTTACTTCATTGCATGGGGGTTTCTTTTCTCTGTCTTGTATTTTTTTCTGTGTCGGCTTGCTTTATGTTTGTGTGATGAATCACCTGTTATTATTTTAATGCTTATTTGGTACATTTGGTATTGTCATCTGTTTTGCTCTATGTCCCAGCTAAAGTTAAACTATAAAGGATAAAAAATATCAACATGTTTTTCAATGCATTAGATTGGTGTTAGGTCGGACTTAGTGTAAGGCATGCTGCCATCAACAATCTGAAATTATTTCAATATGTATGAAAGGGGTGACCTATGTGGAAGGGTGTCAATGCAGATATGTTTTGCATTGGCAGAGTGAAATATTAGAGCGTCTCTATCTAGTTCATGAAAAAGGTTAAAAGGTCTGCAAGTCACTATGTCTACAGGTATTGTACTATAGCCTTTCTGGCAGGGGATACCAGTTCTTGCAGTTTGGGGGTTTTTTTCAGAGTTGTAAGTTAGAATCAGCATTATTCAGGCAAAGATGTTACTGTCTGTGACACAGACGGGTTTTCAAATCCTCACAAACAAGTGATGTATTTTTTAACTGGGACACATTTAGGTCTATTTTTAGCTGAAGTACATTGAGAATGTCTTTGAGAGCCTCTTAAGATGTAGCCCACAGAGCCTCCTGGGATCACAGACCACAGCTTGATCTGTGGTGGAAGAGGTTGGAGAATCAGACATCAGAAGGATTATGCTGTCACACAGGGCAGACTCCCCCATTTGAAGCCTTTAGTTGGAGAAACATCTTAGACAGAAGTCGTGGACTTGGCGAGGGAATCATAAGGTCATTTAGTCTCAGGTTTTACTATGCTAAACACAGGCCTATACAGGGACGTCTAAACAAGCTGTCCTCCCTGGGTGGCTCTCTTATGCTCTCATCTGCATTACCTGCATGCCTACCCCCACCACTGTAATACCTCCCTGGCCTTAAAATGTATTAATCTATGACCTAAAAACATTTCTCTTCTCTTCCCTTTTCTATAATATAATCTCCTGCTTTGCGACCTTTCCTGCCCTCAGGAGATTGTCCAACACATGTCTTATAGCCTGCCCTTCCCCTTTCTCTCTAGTTGTTCTCTCTGGCTCCTCAGTCTCCTTTACTCAGCTACAGTGGAGTATCCAAGGAGACCCTTTTCAGTCACGTCACAGAGAAATGTGAAGCAAAGCAACTTGCAAGTCTGGAGGGTCAGAGGAGCTCTGGAGCCTCCATCACACCCTGCCTCCAGCTCTTCTAGTTTAAAATTTCAGAGGTCTTCCCCAGCTATTTTGCTTTTTTAAATAATATAATAGTTCCTTTTTTAGTTAGGATTACATTAAGAGACATTTTCCTTCATTTTAGCTTGTATTCTCATCAGACTACTATCTTCATAAATTAGAGTGCAATTATTTTAGTAACTTATACCATATATCCTCCTTGCTTGGAGAGATAAATCAGAGTTCTTTATCAGAATACTGTATATCTAGACCTTTTCCTCTACACAGATCTCCACTTCACAGATTTCTCCAAGTTAGTTCACCCTTGTGTTGAAACAACTTTGCCATGCCCTAACACACACAGTATTGTTATAGCTTGGTTTGTGATAAGTATTCGCTTTAAGTCATGCCAGGGACTTATTGACAGAGCAGACAGAGCAGACTTACTCTCTTTTTTTTTTTTTTTTTTTTTTTTTTTTTTTTTTTTTTTTTTTTCTGGCACAGTCAATTTTCTGGCTTTCATCACCTTAATACAGTCCACTTCTCCTAACCCTCCCTTCTTGAGTGTTAATTTACTGTCTCATCAGCAGGATTTCATTCCCCAAAAAAGCTTTCCCAACAGCAACAAAAAAAAGCATGTCTTTCCAATTATGCCAATTGCCACATTTTGTGGCATAATAAGCAGGATTAACTTTTTCACTTCAGCATTAACATATGAAGCAAGCAATAGGTAGTATAAGTGGTTGATTTTATAATGCAACTTCACTGTCTTTAAAAAAGCGTGAAATGAACAGCACCATTATATCTTCCACTTACAGTGGAAGTAATTATTGTTGAAGTAATTTGTAAGAGTCCAAGGAGTACCCAGTGCTTTCAACTCAATACACCTTTATGGATGAAAAGGTAAAATGTGTAAAAAAATAAAAATATGGCCCTGATTCTTGAAAATATATTGCTTAATTACAGTTTATTGAATTACAGTTCTGTAATGTAGTTGCTCATCAGAAAGATTCACACATAAAATAAATGGAGGAGGTGCCCTCACTTCCATTCAGTTTGGAGTGAATTAAGTACCTATTAAAGGAGTCAGACTGATTAAACTATTCATTCTCTATCTGCCCAGTAGGTCTGTCACATCTCCAGAAGCACAGCAAGATGTATTTTTGTCCGTGAAATTTCCATCTTCAGTGTGCAATTACCCATTAGAATTGTGACTAAGCTGATGTATTGTATATTCTGCCCAGCTGTTAGTAGGTCTTAGTCATTCACAGCTTCACACTTGTGGCAGTCACACAGAGGTCTGTGCACCTAATCGATCCAGAGATCTGTAATATTGTAACTGTATTGTATGGAAGTGTGTTTGCTTAATTATAATGCTTACAAACTGTTCTGGTCTGAAAAGATTCTCAGATACATCAGACAAGTTCATTTCCCTTCCCATGAGGAAGCAAACTGTAATGTCTTAAGTCATTATTTTCTGCAAGATCAAAGAAGCCACTTTCTCAATCAGGAAAATTTGGAGAAGTGCATTAAGTTGCCATTCTGTAGTGTGTGGATTCTGCACACACACCTATGTAGATATAGCAGTTAGGATGAAGATAGAATGTGTTTTAATACCTTTAAGTTTGCATATGTACATCATAACTTTTATGATAACATCACTTTAGATAGAATTTTTCCTTCCATTGAGTCAGAATTACTTGATACTTCATGAATCTGACTACTTTACCATAGTTGTTTTTGAGGGTTTGTGGGTATAACATGAGTTTAGAGTATCTCTACTCTAAGTGAGGAGCACCTGTATGTTTGGGTCTCTAAAAGTCAATGTGAAAAAAATCTTTTAATAGACATGAGTGAGTGAGAAGAATGAGTGAGCTACTAAATATATTATTAGTCAGTTTCAGGATCTCAAAATATAAAGTAAAAAGGAGTAGAATCATAGAATGTCTTGGGAGGGACCTTGTAGATCATGTACTTCCAACACTCCTGCCACAGGCAGGGACATCTTCCACTAGACCAAGTTGCTCAGAGTCCCATCCAACCTGGTCTTGAACACGTACAGGGATGAGGCATCCACAGTTTCTCTGGGAAAACTGTACCAGTGCCTCACCACCCTCAAAGTAAAGACATTCTTTCTCATCTCTAATCTAAATCTACTTTCAGTTTGAAGCCATTTCCCTTAGTCCTGTCACTACATGATCTTGTAAACAGTCTTGCTCCATCTTTTTTCTAGGCTCCCTTCAGGTACTGGAATGCCACAATTAGGTTACCCTGAAGCATTCTCTTCTTCAGGCTGAACAACCATATTTCTCCCAGCCTTTCCTGAAAGGAGAGCTGCTCCATCCCCCTGATCATCTTATTGACTCTCCTCTGGACTGTCTCCAACAGGTCCATGTCCTTCCTGTGCTGGGACCCCAGAGCTGGATGCAGCCCTGCAGGTGGGGTCTCAGCAGAACGGAGCAGAGGGGCAGAATCCCCTCCCTGCTGCCCACAAGCTCTGGATGCAGCCCAGGACACGTTTGGCTCTCTGGGCTGTGAGTGCTCCTTGCTGGCTCATGTCCAGCCTCTCGTCCACCAGCACCCCCAAGCCCTTCTGGGCAGGGCTGCTCTCCATCTGTTCATCCCCCAGCCTGTGTTGACACCAGGGGTTGCCCTTACCCTGCGTGAGATTCCCATGGATCCACATTTTGATCTTTTCCAGGTCCCTCATTAAATAGCTATAACTATAAAATCAAATGTAAATATAAATATCAGTGTAAAATACTTTTTCTGGATGCACCTTTAGAACAAAATTCTTGTACTGCCTTTTTAACAGTATGCTGCAAGGAGAACATTGAAAAGAACTCAAAACAGAACATAAGGGAATGTAAGCAAACATGAATTTCCTGATTTCAGTCACAATACCATATATTTATATAAATATATTCTTAAGTTTTACTGTTCTGCCTTTCCCCTACTAAAAAAAAAACTAGAAAAACACTGTGCCTGAATTTGAGAGACAGTTTATCTTCTGCCCTGATGAAATAGTTCAGGAACAGTTAATCCTGTTGAAAATATTATCCCTGTAATGCTGCCAGCCAGGTCAGCAAGAAGCTCATGTTATCTGCTGTTTTTGTGGCAGTACTGCTCATAAAACTTGGACTTGCTAGAGAATTACTGAAACCCAGGCACTGTTATCTGAACAGTCTTTCATTCATGAATATGCTTGCTTTGTCCATTCAATTCAGTGACATCTTTACTTCTTTCCTGCCCTCATCATTTCAGCATAGGCTTCTTTAGATTTAGGGAGAATTTTGCTATTCTGTGGGACAAAATCAAATGGTTCATGAATATTGATCTTACAATTTGTGAAGTCAGGCTTTTTGTATATTATTTCTGTGCCATCTGCATCCATTTTTAACTATTTATTTTTTCAAAGTTTCATTTTAGAATGAGTTTCAGATTAAAAATTGTCAGTTGACTGCACGTCTTTCTCACCTGCTTAGCTTTTTTTTTTTTTCCTTTGTCTTCTGGTGTCTGTAAGCTTGTTGATGTCTTCCTCAGGAGTAGCTGGGTTTTTTAATATTTTCCATATGGTGTAAAGGTAGGTCTAAAGAAAAGGTGTTGGCTTATGACATAGTCCTGCATGGAAAACACCAGTGTAAAAAGATCTAGGGAGCTTTCAACATAAAGCAGCTCTATCATGGGCAGCAGGGTGTTAAACTGTCTATTGTGATTTAAGCTCAGATGGCAGTTCAGCAGCACAAAGCTTTTCACTCACCCCCTCACACCTCAGTGGAATGAGAAGGAGAATCAAAACTAAAACTTGTAGGTTGGGAGAAGAAGGATTTAATAACTTAAACATAAAAAAATATAATAATTATAGTAAATAATGATAAAGAGAATGATAATAAGAGGGGGAGAAAAACAAACAAGGAAGAACAAGAGATGCACAATATTACTGCTCACCTTCTGACCAATGCTCATCCGCATCTCTACACCCCAAACAACTCCCCTTCCAGGTAACTTCTCCAGTTTATATATCAGGCATGACATTCTAGAGTGTCTAATATCCATTTGGCCACTTTGGATCACCTGTCCTGGCTATGCCCCTTCACAGTTTTTTTATTTTTCTGATCCTTCTCACTGGCAGAGCACGAGACATAAAAAAATCTTTATCTTCGTAGGAACACTACTTAGCAGCTAACAAAATATCAGTGTGTTATCAACATTATTCTCACAGTGAATCCAACCAACTATAGAGAAGAAATTAACTCTAACTGAGCAGAAACCAGGATATTTTTCCTTTGCTTCTTTGCAAAAGAATCATGCAGACTGATCTGCAAAATTTATTTCCTAAATTAGTGGCTCCTGTGTTTCTACATTTCTTGGGTGTAGGTTTAGGGCAATGTACATTAGCTCAGACTCACCCTGGTATAGTTCCCAGTGTGTTTCCTCCACAGATTTCTCATTCAGCTTCTGCCATCTCCTGTTACAAGTTCCACTTGTACAATTTGTGTTCTATTCCTCAAACCTCCTGATATTATTTCTTAATCAGCTTCCCATCTTTACACTGATTTATTCTTTTACTTACCTGTTAACTGTTTCATTCTTGAAAGGCCTACCAAGGATCTATTTTCATTGTATCTTATATAATATATTAAACAACACCCTTGTAACAAGCTGCTGCTTTAAGCATAAGCCCAAATCTAAACTGGTATTCATTTATCTTTTCAAAACCTAACCTGGTCTGTGTAGTTATATTAAAGACAATCATTGATATCAATTATCTCAATGCTGCAGCTACCAACCAGACTAAAAGCCTATGTGAGGCACTTTTCAATATCCAGTATGTCTGCTAATCCCTCAAACAAGTTCTCTGCCAAACCAGTTCACTTACCTGAAGCTGCTTTTTCATGATCCTGTGTGGTTCGTGCCATCTGTATCTGGAGAAGTCCCCTGAAGGTCCCACTGCATGATCTCCCACCGCTCAAAATGTTGACAGAGGAACACAAACTCTTTTTTCTGTCCTGAATAGCTGATGTTCTCTACCTCTGACTCAAGGGACACAAGACTTTTTTAAAGTGCTTAACATTATAAATATTGCTTGAAGCATGTCATAAGCTTACTCTAGTAATCAGAATTGTGGGTTGTACAGTTGCTGAATATTCCTTTTACCCTCTGTACTTCTCTGACTTCTGAGTTCCTTCTCTGTGTTCCTCTGTTTGGGTCTGTTATGTAAATACTGGCTCTCTGCCACAATCAGCTATAATGAGCTGCAATGTTAATTGATATCAGTAAGTTTACAGAGTTCTGGTCACCTGCCAGAGCACTTTCATTGAGCCTTTGATCTGCTTATGTCTGTTGTCTGCATATCTTTAATGGACTTCCTTCACTTTAAGGAAGATACTTTTTGAAGAAAGCACCTCATTCTCCCTTGTGCAAAACAGCCCCCTGAAACCTTTCCTGCCTGTTCAGTTCCCTTTTCACAGGGGCAATACTGCACAATGGATACTGTATTTTGTCAGGTTGGCGCTGAACAACTCTAAGTATGAATTGTTTTTCTGGTTTTGCTGGCAAGGATTTAAATGTACTTTGCATTTTCATTTTTTATTTTTTAATGAGCATTAATTTTTTCAGAGCTTAGTTAAATCTTACTTTTCTTCTGAGGTGCGTGTATACTGTATGTGTATTTGTAATGTTTGGTCTACTACAAATTGAACCACAGCAGTAGGGAGATCTCTTCCTAGAGAGCTCGGATCTGTGTTTGAACACCAGGGTTGAGATCTTTGTTCTCATGCTTAATTTCAAAGGAGCAGTCAGATTTTACTGTGAGTAATTTAACGTCTGGATGAAAAATCATTTGCAGTTAAATTCTTGGCTATTGTGCCACTTTCTTTGAGACTTTTTTGATTATAAAGTCAATAACTGACTTGGGAGTTCTCATCGCAGTCCTGTAGCTTCACTGCAGTAAAGTATGCTACCCAAACAGAATGGACAGTATCTTTTTATGTTGTTCAGAGCTTAAGATCACATTCTAACATGGTATTTAAGATGTGATACTGAGCATATTTACTCAATCAAAGATATATCTGTTAAATGAGCCTCAAGAAAGTCTTTCACACCTGAAACAGGAAGCTTCTCCACAAAGGCTGTTCCAGGTTCATAAGGGAAAAGGAAGGGAGGAGATACATGGGCTGTGAGCAGACTTCTCAGTCTTCACAGCCAAATGGAGAATGCACAGGTTGACAGAGGACAAGAGGAAGCCAATATTGATATAATATGTGATTTACTCATCCTGATGTATGTACATATACACAGCTGCTTCACAGCCCTTGTGCACTGAGGAATGTCTTTATGCATGCAGGTGACAGATGTTAGGTCAGATGCTTCCAGGCAAACCTTTCTCCACACTGATGAATGTTTATTTTAGAAATAAGAAGAGTCTTTTGTATCACTTTCATATGGTTTAACCACATAAAAATGACAGTAATTTCATTTTTTTGAACTAGTTTGGGAGGTCTTTATCTAGAAAAGTGTTTATTTTTCCTGTGCAATGTTCAGTTGGCACTAGAGGAAGGGACTCTGTCAGCATTAAACCACACCCATAAATAATTTTCTTATAATATCTAACACCTTAGAATGATTTGGGGTGTACCAATACGTTGTGCATATGGGAACTAATCCAAAGTTGTCACCTACATAGCACTTTGGCTCAAAACTAAAAGTTCTACCTACATCATTTACTTTCTCCAGACTGATTATAGGGGTTGAGAGAGTGTTTTGTTCTTAAGGCTTCTAGCTCTACTGGGGCAACAACTAATTCTAGCATCTTGTCTTGCCATGAGTAGCTCCTTACTAGTCAGTGCCACTTTCTGGTGTCTCTAGCTCGTAGAAGTATTGTCTGATCTCCAGTTCTTGTGGCAATGAGAGGGACATTTCAAAATTGAGGTAACAATGCATTATTGTCCCTGTTTTTATTAATGACATGATAATGCCTTGAGGCTCCTGTCAAGCTGAGATTCTCATTGCGCTAGCTGGTAGAGAAAGACAGAATAAGATAACATCTCTGCTGTAAGGTTACTACCCACACAGGCAGCATGGACAAAGCTCAGGGGAAAAAATTTAAAAAATAAAAATAACACCACACAAAAGTATCATTGTGATTTTGTGAACATTGAGTTCACAAGTTGAGACACGGGCAGGAGAATGGTACGATCCGGCCCAGTACTTGAGTATTCCCTTTGGAATATACCCATACTCACAGGGTAGCCCATGTTTCAGCAGTTCTGGTATCACTCACCTCCGGAATTCAGCAAAGAGCCAGGAACAAGATCCTGCTCTCTTGACCCTCCAGTTCTTCACCTGAACTGCTGGGGCACAATATGAGATTGATATCTTTTCTTTTTTTTTCTATTGAAAGAAAGAAGGAAAATTCATTTCTAATTAAAAATTAGATGTTTAGGGTTTTACACGTTTACATGTTCATGTCACACGTTGGAATTTTTTTAAACAGCCTGGAGCTGATAACAAATTATAAGTTTAATTCAAAGACCACAGGAAAGATTTTTTGAACCATGTCAAGATCGTTTCCCCATTACGAATGGCATAGGTAAACTGGTTTTTGAAAGAATCTCTAACACTTTTAGATTTATGTTAATAGTATGAATAATTGCCCTGTGGTGGTAACCAGGTTTTTCAGATTATTGAGACCTTTTTGGCCATTGGAACTTCAAAGCTCTTGTTTTCTTTCTTTTATTAGGGGGAGCTGTGAGTATTTACATTTTAAAATAGACTGACCATAATGATTGTTGAAACTGTTGATGTGGAATGAAGCATATGCATAAGCATTCCTTAGATAAGCCTAATTTATTTAATTAGAATGTTCCAGAAAATAACAATTTATTATTGGTCCTTTAGCAATTCAACTTATAATTCATAAAAGTGATGGTAGATCAGATTCTAGGTCTAATTCATGATATATATTGGCTGATAAGTTTCCTAACTGGTGTTTTTCTGTTCATAAAATCTGTCCATTACTAATTCACTTTGTTAGTTTTTAGTTTCGGTTCACTGGGGTTTTCATTAAGTTTTGTCTAGTTTTTAAACTACAGCCTTCCCTTATCATTGCGTGTAAGAGAAATTAAAGGAAAACCATTGCCTTGAGCAGTCAGATCTGATGCTTCTGAAATTACTTCAGAAATTACTGAGTCTGCCTATCTTCATATGCATTGTATGTCATATAGGTGACCAACTCTAAAAGACTACTAAGATGCCCTTATAGAAGAGGGAAATAGGGAAATTAATTTGAAAAGTTAAAGGCTTCTGTGATCAGTTTTGGTTTTGAAATTTTGATGATACTTGAAAGAAGTTGTATTTTCAGACCACCCTCTGCTCCCTATATATTTCCAGTAGAAACCAGTTTTCATCCATTGGAAAATGTTCACGTATGTGTGATACGTATGATACATGTATCAGAGATACATACATTACTGATAAACAAATATTCATTTCAACACATCCAGCCCTATGAATTGCCTCTTTCCTCTCACATTCCTCTTTGCTAGCCATCTCTAAATGTCTCAGGAGTTTTGAATTAATATAGTGTTTGTTCAATCAGTTCAAATATTCAATGTGTTTTATGTGTATCAGTAGACTTACGTATCTATATCTTGAAGAGGATGAAAAAATTTTGAAATCTGTTTTATATTAAATACAGTTGTTGAAACATTTTTTGAAGTCTAGTTTGTGCTTGCATACATAACCACTACTTAGATATTTAGGAGGTGGAGATGGAAAACTGGTGAATGGATAGACCTAGAGCTAGGACAAGCCAGGGGTTTAAGAGCACCAAGATGGGGTATAGATGCACCAAAGTTCTACTGTATGATAAGGCTAAAAATACATTATTTCTCTGTTACCACATGTTAGTACGGCTTTGGGCAGTAATGAAGGAGAAAGGAGAAGGAATAAAATGTATGTTTTGGACCAAAACTATGCAATCCTTTCACCAGGCTCTCAAAGGTAATATGAAGTACCCAACAGATGACTTTCAGCTGTTCTACAAACCATCAAGTATGAGGATGGTTCCTGAAGTCTATACCTTAACAGCAGCCACAGTCAGCTTACAAAGATACCAGTGCCACTTGTGCAAGGTTCCTTTAGCTTGATTCTGTAACTACTGTGTTCAGCCTTTAAAGTGTAAGATTCTTTCCTACTTGAATTTTAATTCTGGTATTGACAGATGCACATAGGACATTCTCTTTTGTAGGCCTTGTACACTGGAAGAGTCAGTGCAACCAAAACACCCAAAAGAAAAAATAGAGGAATTCACAGCTAAGTACCACATGAAATAAGACAGGACATATTTCAGTTAGCATAACATAACACTCTGTAATAGGGGCAAAACAGAAGTACTGCAAAAAATGTACTTTTATTTTTTATATATATGTATGTATATATATATTTTATATATATATATATTTATATATATATATACATATATAATCTCCAATAGTACAAACACTCTAGAAACTAATTGGTAAATTTAGTAGGATAATATTAATTCAAAGCGTTACATGCACCTTTAGATGTTATAATTATATAGCCCTGTAATTCTATAAGATTATCACTGGTTTTCTCTGTGCTCGTTAGGTCTTTGAAATTCATGTATATCATTTACAGGTTCAGTTATTTTCACATCCCTACTCCACTTGACACATCTTCTCAACTCTACATCCTTTACTTTCCATCTGTGAAAGCCCATAAAAGTCACTTGGGGCTACAAAAGTACAAGGGTAAGAGGTATTTGACCTAACAGTTCATGAGCTCCTCAAAGGAAACTCTTCTTTAATGCAGCTGGAAAGAATTGTGACCAAACCAATGTTAGTTTTGGGTAGGGCAACAGATGCAACCTGCAACATTCAGGATTTCAAATACTGGAAAAACAAATCCTTTCTCTTTATGGAAACACAGCATTTCTTTCTGGAAGAAGAAACAGGCACATTTCTTTCTGTTCTGAAGAAGCCAAGATATCCAAAAGTTTTATGTGGCTTGCTAGCCACTGAGATGTGAATTGCCAACAGAAATATTTTGCACTTATACCAATAACAAACAAAATGTCACTGGAAGCAACAGCCACTGCCAGCACTTGAAAAAAAAAAGAAACTCTGGCAAATAACCATGTACCAAAATAGATTCTGAAGTAAGAAAATGCCTTCTTTTCACCACCTACTCAAATGTCTTATTTTATATTGCGCCAAAACTGAAGCATAGATGATATTCCCATTAATTCTAACAATTCCATGGGAAAATCTGAGAAGACCTCTCCCCCAGATCATTCATATGGAGAACATACTCCAGTTTAGCTTAACTGGCTGCCATATGTCACTCCTATTCCACTGATAAACCGCTCCCAGTACATTTGTACAGACTAGTGTCCTTCAGTGTATTTCAGCCTGGAAAGTGACCACAGGAACTTCTAACTCAGTATGCAAGATGCATCTCCTATTAGAAAGGGTTAAATAGATTATTGTCATTGCTCCTAACAGAACCAGGTATGTTGTCTAAAAGCAAACTACACCATCATTAGTGTTTAAAGTGAATCAGAGAATGTCACCAGCAGATAGAGCACAGTAGGGGATGCGCATTTGCTCCATCAGGATATCATCTAGGGAGGAAAAATTTTTATTACATGTCTACATTTATTAAGAGTGTTACTTTAAAGGGAGGAAACATGCTCAAAAAACAACTTTATAAAATAAAAAGAGGTTAGAATTGTTCAGTGATTGTAGGATGGCACAATCTTACATGATTATTTGAGTAATGTGTTTGCTAACATAATATGTTTTACATGCACCAAGCCATTTCCATCGAATGCATATCTCAGAGCATCAGAGTGGTTTTTCTCTGCTTCTTCCATAAAATATGCTTCATTCTGCTGACATGCTTTATAATTTTCCTTCATTATCTGCCTCCATTCTGTTTGAAGCGTGAGGATATCCTCCTTCATAATCACTTTCTTTAAACTCCTGCCTGGATTTGCTTTCTTCAAAGATGGGTTCTCCTTCCTTTCCCTGAATTTTTAATTTATTCCCTCAGCAATCAGTTTCAATAATGTAATGCTGGAAAGGAGGCTAGTCTTCAGGTTTAGTAAACATGGCACTATCTGGCTTTCACACTTTCATTTTGGATGTGGGAGTATATCCAGGTCAGCATGGAGTTTTGTGTGAATTTGTTGGGCAGGCTATTTCCTTATAGTTTTCTTCTGAATATAGGACTGATTTTTTGTGTATACATTTCTACATTTCTGAAGTGCTTTCAGCTCAGATATGCATGGAAGACCCAGTATTTTAGCTGACAGAATTAGGGGTTGACAGTTCAAATAGCACAAATCTGGTTTTAAGTTGATAAATACTCAAATACAATTATCAACAATCCTCTTGACAGGTTCTACATAGCTAGTTCAGAGAAGATGTAGTTCAGTGACAGGTGTTCCTCCAGGGGCTGAAGATGGTCCCCTGCTTTCCCATTGAATATCTCAAGGCCTTAGTACCTCCTATCTTGACAGCACAGAAAATTCAGTCAGGAATACCAAAGAAATTTGTGCTCATCATTTCAGTTTTACATCTTCTAATTAAACTTTTATTAATTCCTTCCTTTTTTTTTAATGGAGGGAGAAAACCAGTTAATGAAATCCACTCTATTTTGAAATATATTGTCCATGCTCCGAAAGACAAAAAAAATCCTACTGTAAGACACAGAACATTTCCTGTGATATTGCAGGAATTCCAGAGACTAGCAGTCCAAGAACTTCTGACAAAAGATGAAAATGCAGAACTGCAAATATTCATCTTTCCTTCATCCTCCAGGTACCAGAGTGACATTCATTGATCAGAGAAGGAAAATCCCCTTTCATTTACTGTTTCTTGACTCCATCTGTCATAATAAGAAAAAAATTAAGGTGAATTTATTCTGTGCTTAAGATTTTCTCTGCTGACCCCTTCACAGATGGGAGATTGGGAATTGGAGCACTTGCAGTCTTACCTGTGGGGTTGGTTTGCAGACACGGGATGTCTTCTGTTCTCATCTACTATCAAGAGAGACCAACGAGACTGTGATTTTGGCAGATGAGTTGTGCTCTAAACCCAAGCCATCCCTCGTGCAAGCCTGTAATCGCTTTGACTGCCCACCGTCCTGGTATCCTTCAGAATGGCAAGAGGTAAGAATTTATGTGTAACCTCATTTTATGACTGCTTAAAGTCCTCATTGCACACATCTCAATGGTCAAAGGGCTGGAGCACCTCTCCTGTGAAGACAGGCTGGAGAGCTGCAGTAGAGAAGGCTCCAGGGAGACCATAAAGCAGCCCTACAGTTCGACTGTGCCCACAAGAAAGCTGAAGAGGGCCTTTTACAAGGGCATTTAGCAATGGGGCAAAGAGTATTCAGATTTAAACTGAAAGAGGGTAGATTTAGTTTAGATATGTGTGAGGGTAGTTGTTGTATTCCCTTTGGTATCCCCTCCCCGTGAAACCCTACCTGCCCCTTGACTCTGACCTATGGCCTTTGGCCATAGGTAACCCCGTCCCCTACCCTGAAATGCATAAAACCCCCTTTCCCTCCGGGGTTGGGCCTCTTTCGCCCTGCGATCCCCTTCTTGGAATAAAGCCTTGGAACACACCTCAGGGTAAGAGCCTCTTTTGGTTTTATGTCCCTACCCTGAAGATTCCCCTCACCCTAACCTCCCTAAATCTGAGCTAGCAGCTGGCCTTGGGGGGCAGAGGGAAGGGGAACACTTCAGGTAGTGAGGAACTGAAACAGGTTGCTTGGGGGAGATGTGGATGCCCCATTCCTGAAAGTGTTCAAGGCCAAGTTGGATGTAGCTTTGAGCAACCTGGTTTAATGGAAGCTGTCCCTGTCTGGGGTGGCATGGGAGGGATGGGATGGAACTAGAAGAACTTTTAGGTTCCTTCCAACACAAACCATGCTGTGATTCTATGGTTTTGCTTTAGTCCATCAACAGGAATCATTAGTCGTTCTGACAAGCCATTATAAAACTGCAAATTGTGCATTTTTTCCTCTTAAAAAATGCATCAATGTTTCCAGAGGTAAATAATGACTGTAGCTATTTCAAATGCAAAGTTATTGGAAAATCTTAACAGCTGGCTGCAGATTTCAAACAAAAATATCTGGAATATATTGGTCAGTTGCAGTGAGTGGACTTGGATAAGCTACGTCAAAGTTTCTAGGAATATTAAACTAGCAGGATTAAGGATAAAAGAGTCTTTAAGGCATTTTGAGTATTTCATATATTTTCATATCAATCATAATTTTGTTTAGTACAAGAAGCATTCCTCATGCTTCAGATTAAGAAATGTGTGTTAAACACTTGCCTTTGGGAGATGGATGCTTTATTACACTAATTATAAAAATCCCTGTCTACACAATGGGTCTGTACAGGGCTTTCCATCTTTAGAAAGCACCTGAAATGAGTTAATTTGCTGGAATCTGGTTGCAAATTAAAATACTTGTGTAATTCAAAATACTTCAAGATTCTTCTTTAAATGGTTGTAAAACTACATTTTTAGTAATACTACTACAGGAAGAAAGGATCCTGCACTATTGCCAAGACTAAAGGAAAAATTTGCTGCATAGTGTAGGTGTAAGCAAAACACCTGTTTAAATCTTCATTTTTGATGTGTAAGTCTTCATTCTATCCTATGTGAAAACTGTGAGCATTTTGCTTAGTGCTTACATACAATATGCCTATTCAGTGTCTGTGTATAAAATCTGGTCTTCACTTAGGAGCCAGGGAAATATTAACATACTCACTTATGAGTCCATGACGCTGGGAGAGCTTTGAGTTTGGGAAACCAACATGGTAAAACATATTTATTCCAGTCTGATGGTCTGTCAAAGTTAGGTAATGAGCCTATGGCTTCACTCCTCTGTTTAAAACAACTCTGTGATATTTCATGCTTTGATTTGTCTACTGATATTCAGCACATGTATATACTTAGTTGTACTTTTGAAAAATTCTAAACTATAGGTGTAATAAGTGTTATATTTACAAACTCATTTGGTCACAGTCCTTACAGAAAGCAATTTTCTGTAAGTGTATGTGAACAATCAGAAGATATATATGCTATAGTATGTGGAAAAATTTATTTTCTGCTAACAGTGACCATTAGCTATAGGCCACACTAGAACACTACCGAATTATTTCTGCTAGAGCTATCTCCAAACAGATTTTTTTCAAGATTAACATCTTCCTCAGTTTAAACATGCATACTTTCACCTGTCTAAATTTTTCCAACTCTTCAAGGGCTCTCAAATGCTGTTTCTTTGAAAGGTTTAACAGATCTTAGTCAGGAGGAAGCTTGGTTAAGGATAAAAGCTTTAACAAGTGCGTTAGTAACAAATTAAAACAAACTGTTCACAAGTTCACAGTTGTGGTAGTTGGTATCTTCTCTGGGCTGAGAGAGAACCTGTGCTGTGATTCATTGCTACAGTTCAACAAATATCATATTGTAGCTCTTCTGCCCTACTTCCACAGACTTTGCAGCCTGGACACTGAATATTTCCTGTGCTTACTTTTCATTGGAGGAGAAGAGCACAAAAAAACCAAGTGTTTATCTCCCTCCTGTCTTCTGCTTCTGTTTAGATGAGTACTGTGCCAGAAAAAAACCTCTACTCCATCAAAATCAATTTCCATTCTCTCATTTTTAAGAATGTCTTGTTCCTTCTTTGCAACACCATCATCTTTACAAATATTTCCACCCTGCAGGAAAGCCAGACCTTGCAGCTCAGTCTCACGCAGGTTTCCCATCTGAAAACCTGCATCATGAGGCTTGTGCATTACACTTAGGGATTATTACAGCTGTTGGCTCCTGAGATGTGGAAAGAAAAAGAAACATTTGGAAAGGATGTGAGTGGCTGAGACAACTTCTGGAGGTCACCTCCAGTAATGCAGTAAAACTGCTGTAGATTCCTCCAGCAGAAGAAAACCTGAAGAAGGATTTCTTTCCTTGCAGTAAGGGACCCACAACGCCTCTCCTCTCCCCAGGCACCTGAGAGGATTCTCCACACACAGGAACATGGAAGGTCCTTCAGGAAAGTGCCTTCCTCATCCTAGAGAAGGTCCTTTAAAGCTTCACCAATATGAAAGCATAAAATCTGTTCTCCACATGGCCTGATTTCAATACATTTCTTTGGCCTCATAAGTGGAGTTTGTGGTGCTTTTCAGAACACTCACTCACACTGGTTTAATGCAAACACACACACACACACACAAAAAAAAAAAAAACCACACCAAAAAAAACCCACAAAACAAAACAAAACAAAAAACAAACAAACAAACAAACAAAAAAACCAAAACAAAAAAAAAAAAAAAACCACCCCAGAAGATTTCAACTATAATTACCAATGTCTTCTTTTCTAAGCCTTTTTTTGTGCTTGTAAGGAAGGATTGTCTGAATTAAATGCCATTAGAAGCCCCAGTGTTCCTGGCAGATAAACACACAATAATTATCAGTGCTATAACATTAGAAACAATTTTTAAAACATCTCCTTAACATATTCCAGACTATTTATTTTTAAATATTACTGTGTCTTAACTAAATACATTAGAATCTTAAACATTTTCAGTGGTGCATTTCTGGAGCAGAGTTGAAGCCTTCATTTTACAAGGCCCTATAAATATCTGTTCTCATACCTGACATGGGAGACATCCATTAGTAAATCTTCATCCACCTTTGTTTTATTACTGAATATGTGCTATAGTCTCAGTCCCATTTATTTGCTATTGCGTGCTGTTTTTCTCTGAAGATAATTAGAACAATGACTTTAGAACAAAGTCAGCATGGGAAAGCTGGCAGTATTTTCTTATTTTCTTAGATATATATATATCTATTTCTAATGCCTACCATAAAATGTCTCTTCTAAACCTTCGAGTGTCAAGACTTAAAAAAAAACAACTGAGAGATCTTATGAGAAGAAAGTGTTTGCTCCTGCTTTATCTTACTGTGGAGTCTTAGCAAAGAATTACTTTTTGCGAGTAAGGAAAAACCTGTGTTGTTGTACACCTTGAATAGAGAGCATTGTAAAATTAAACCACAGGGAAGACAGAATCACAGAATTTTCTAGGTTGGAAGAGACCCTCAAGATCATCAAGTCCAAACCATGCTCTAACACCTCTAAGACCTTGGAAAGGGACTTGGGGGTCCTGGTTAGTGGCAAGCTCAACATGAGCCAGCAGTGCCCAGGCAGCCAGGAGGACCAAGCCTGTCCTGGGGTGCATCAGGCACAGCAAGGGAGGGGATTGTCCTGCTCTGCTCTGAGCTGGGACAGCCTCATCTCCAGTGCTGGGGGCAATTTTGGGTGTCTCAATATGAGAAAGACATGGAACTGTTAGAGAGTGTCCAAAGGAGGGCAATGAGGATGATGAAGAGCCTTGAGGGGAAGCTGTATGAGGAGTAGCTGAGGTCATTTGGTCTGTTCAGCCTGGAGAAGACTGAGGACAGACCTCATTGCAGTTACAGCTTCCTCGTGAGGGGATGAGGAGGAGCATCATCCCTCTGTGCTGACCCAAGGGAATGGCCTGAAGCTGTGTGAGGGGAGGTTTAGGTTGGGTATCAGGAAAAGAACTACCCAGAGGGTGGCTGAGCACTGGAACAGCTCCCCAGGGCATGGTCACAGCACCAGGCTCACAGAGTTCAAGAAGCATTTGGACAGTGCTCTCAGGCACATGGTGTGATTGTTGGGGCTGTCTTGTGCAGGGACAACACTATGTAAGTGATTAAAGTCCAAGAAGCAAGAAAATATATGTTTTGTCTTATATTTGGTAGAGTTGCAAGGGCAAAGAGACTTCCTGAGATATGACTGATTGATGGTAGGAACATAATTTGTGATATTCAAGGTGTGTAACCCTATTTTTTTACTTGTATATAATAAAAGTCCTTAGGCAATGTTGGAATAATACTTATAATCATATTTTTCTTCCTCCTCAGGAATGAATTTTAGCCAAATGAGAGGCTGATAGACATTTTCTTCTGTTGAAAACTACTGGTTTTCTTGTTTAATTTTTTTGGAAACCTTTGAGTTTTGTTTTGTTCTAAATAAGTAGGACAAAAGCTAATTTTACACATTAAAAGAAACCGAATATAAAAATGTCTTTCTGCACTTCCTTTCTGCCTTTCAAAGAAAATGTTTATCCTAAATATTCAGGCTACCGTTAAAGATCATGTAGCTCTTTATCTAAGAGAGAAGGGCCTTTCATGACTGCAAGATTTTTTAAAAAACTCCGTTTCTAACTGCTTAAGTATACTTTTTAATACTTCTCCATATTATTGTCTACTTCTCTTGCATAATTGCCATGTCACAAGCTATAAACAACTCATGGCCATGTCAGTGTAGTACAAAATCTCACCTTCCTTTGCTAGAAGAAAGGAGAAAAGAAGTTGAGCTGGCTGAACTGAGCAGAACTAGGAGCCTGTTATCAGCCTCAGGAAAAGGATCCTCAGGAAAAAGGCTGAGCAACTAAATTTACAAAAGATTATTCAGGGAAGCTCATAAACTTGGTTACTCAGAATTTCCTACCCTTCTTGAGTAGAAAAATGGATACAGAGAGGAATATTTACATTAAAGACAGAGGGGAGGTTTGTTCTCTGAATATTAATCATCTCAATTTACTTATCTAGTGCTGGACAAGATTTTTCCACTCTTTCTGACACTGTTCGTGTCAGAGCTCAAACAGAGATATTAGTATTTAGATTCTCTACATCACATGCAAGTGTCTCATTTACCAGATGGAGAGGACAAATTTCCCACCTCCAACTGCAATGCTGACTCACTAAAACTCACTGTTTTAAGGTACTGAACCAATACCTTAAAACAGAACATTTCAGAAATGCTGAAATAATTTTTCTAAATATTAGCAAACTAAGCTGCTTCTCTTTTCCAAAATAACTTTTACATTTTTAAAAGCGGTCTACTTTGAAGTCCTTGAAATTTTTGTTTTATGTTTTCTATTTGGCCAAGACCGAGTGTTGATTTCTACCCTAATTCACGAGTAATTTTTGCAGCAACTGGGATGGTGCCAGTGTGATATAAGGCAGCTGTCTCTCTTGCTCACAGTGTTCACAGACCTGTGGTGGTGGTGTCCAGAAGCGAGATATGCTTTGTAAACAGCGCCTGGCAGATGGAAGCCTGCTAGAGCTGCCAGAAATCTTCTGCTCCATGCCAAGGACCATTACACAACAAGCCTGCAAAAATGAGGATTGTCCCAGTGAGTGGCTTCTCTCTGACTGGACACAGGTATGCTATTTGCAGGCATGAGCCTTAGAGAGTTCCTAAGCCAGTTGGGATAAAGGAACCAAATAAGGTCAGACTCCACAAGCATGTTTTGCCCAGTTTTGTCCTGTATTCTGTCCTTATCATCCTGATTGGGGATGTTATCAGTGGCTCCATGTTCCTCTTCGGCGTATGCTTCCACAGATGTGCTTTAGCCATCTGGCCAAACCATTAAGACCCTTCTGGTGTAAATACAAGTCATGCTCAAAACAATAAATCCCTGCCTCTGTTCATGACTATGCTTATTATTTCATCCAAGGTATTGATGAAGAGCAATCTTTATTACGCTAGGCTGCACATTCTTTGTTGCCAAAACATAGCTGTTCTGATGCCAATAGTCTTCTACTCTTGCAGCCACTCCAGCCCTTTCCTATGATAAAGAGAATAGAAAATGTGGGGACAGAACAGAAGAGGAGGGGAATGGTAAGAGGAAGGGAGGAGAGATATTATGAAAATTTAATTTTATTTTATAAGGTCAAAGCAAAGGCAAAGGTTCATGCCAGTAAGCATGAAGATGATTCCACATCTTGTAGTCTCTGCCACCACTCTTCCAGTCCTCTTTCATGGAAGATAGTGGAAATTGTCTTGTGGTAATTATAAAATAAATGCCAATCACTCTACAGAGCTGCCCCATCTGCACCCTTCTTATAGGGATCTGTCTGGGCATTTTACTCAAATTAGTGGTATTTTCATATGGTGTTCAGACACGTAGCCATTCTGGCAGTGAAGATAGTAATTACAATGCTCTACTCATTTTCTAGCTCTTTCTACAGACTGCAGCTTGGGTTTCAGTGGAAAGGCACAGCCTGTATTTCATTTTCCACAATGTTATATACATAAATATGAAGCTGAATAGTCATGATGAAGTCAGTCAAAAAATGTCCACCTGTGTAACAAGCACTGCAGTCTGGTATTAGAGGGTTTATACTATTCTGTGTAAGCCATGTGTAGTAACTACAAGGCTGAGGTAATTAATTGGTGAGTAAAATAGTCATCCCTTTATTATTTCTGAATAGACTTGCAACAGCAAAGCTTAAAGATTAAGTTTAGGCCAGATTTTATCACACCAGAATGCAATGGGATCTGCAACTCCATGAGGTCTGCTCTTGGACATGAGTAGGAGTTTCTCCAGCCAGCAGACACAGATACATAGAAACAAAGTTCAAAGTCTGGCACCATACCGTTCAAACAAGGGACACCATATGACAGAAAAGAAATGGTAACAGGAGCATGGAAAGAATCTAAGCTTTACAGGACAGAAAATAACAAGTATTTTAACAGGGAGATGTCCTTACTGTGCCTGCACTGTTTGTAGCTGCATGATCAGATGCCGCTCTGCTTTATTCTGCTGAAACATTTTTAAAACTGTAACTGTTCTATCCTGTGGTGTGTGTATGCAATATGGATATGGGAGGTGAGGAAGCAGTGTGTGCTTCAAGGAGCACCTTTTCTGTTTCTCCTAATATTTCTCGTCCTGTTCCTAGTGTTCAGTGAGCTGTGGAGAAGGCACACAGAGTCGAAATGCTATTTGCAGAAAGATGCTGAAAACTGGGGGCTTTATGATCATCAATTCCTCACTCTGCCTCCCTTTGCCATTCTCATCCTTGATCAGGCCCTGTTCACTAGGCCCCTGTGCAAGTAAGTAGAAAAGTTGTTTGGCAGTGTCTGGGGAAAAGAGTTTGGAATTCCTTCACTAAGAAATCCATGCTATTTCCTGCTCCACAGCCTTCTTTCATGCTAGTATTACTCAGTCTTGTGGAGTGGGTTTTTCTGTCTGAGAACAAGTCAGGCCAGTGGAGCAGCGCCACAGATTTCACTAACGGAGCTGGATATGAGCCAGTGTGCTGGAAGGGAACTACTAGTTTCTGGAAAAACTGGCTCAAAATTCTGACCAAAATCTAGATCTAATTTTCACAGCTGGAATCTAGAGGCTCAGAGATACAGCACAGCAGCTTGAGGGCTGGAGCAAATAAACTCTCTGCTAGAGCAGCTGCAATGAAAATGGTTGGTAAGGGATTTTGCTGACAATCACTTTTTTTTTTTTAGAAACTTATTATTTCATTATGTCCCTCCAAATCCTCTATGACCCAAGATTTCTAATGAACCATGCCGCACAAGTTAGATGTATTTTATGTTGGTAGTTCATGCACTTGTTTCTGCCCATCACAAGTCCCCCCGTATACTCTTCTTCAGTTAACAGTAAGCCAACTGGATATGTGAAAGTCAGCTTAGCTTCAACTGGGCTCTGAAACTGCTGAATGCTGGGTATGTAGGGAGAAAAGAAGATCTGACATTTAGAACTAAAGCTTGGACCAAATCTTACATGATATTTACTAATAATATGCCTTTGCAGCCTAATTTTTTGCTTCATAATAAAGATATCTTGAAACAGAGATCAGGAAACCAGAAGGACACACTGAACTAGTGCATTTTAATAGTATTTACCATGTTTTTAAGCCTAGCCCAGAGAATTTTGTTCTGTCCAACATTATTCCTTGAAGTATCCAGACTTTCATTCTTCCTCAGTTTTGTGAGCTGCAAGGTCATGTTGTCTTTTGAAGGTTTGGGTGGTAAACACTTTCTATTCAGTGCATTTCTAAAATAACAGTCTTTGTTTAAGCACTTTAACAACAAGAACTATGTTTCCACTCAGGTTTTCTCTCTCCCATAAAGCTCTTATCCCTGGCTATTTGGTTTCTGCAAATGCTCTAAGCTACTTTCGCATTCCTGAGGTGTGTCTTGTTATCCCTCTTATTTTAACTGTTCTAGTTTAATGTCCAGCAACTGGTGGCCAGTTTCTCCCATCACTAATGGGTCATATGCTGCTCACAACAATGTAAACTGTGGTTAAAACTAAACTAAACAAAAATGTTTTGTTTAATGGTAACTTAATAATAAACAAATGGTAATTTGTTTATCACATAGTAATTATATAATTTTATTTCAGGGCACAACAGACCAACTCATAAGCAAAGCCCTCATATTATGGCTGTAAAGCAAGTTTACATCCAGACAAGGAAGCAGAAGAAACTGCACTTCATTGTGGGTGGATATGCCTACCTGCTACCCAAAACTTCTGTTATCCTCCGATGCCCTACCAGGAGGTTCCGGAAATCAATGATCACCTGGGAGAAGGATGACAAGAGGCTTGTCAGTTCAGCTCACATCACCATTGCACCCTATGGGTACATGAAAATCCATCATCTGAAGCCTTCAGACACTGGGACATACACCTGCACAGCAGGGTCAGCCCAGGAGCATTTCATAATTAAACTGATTGGAAGCAACAAGAAGATCATTGCTGAGCAGCCGGCTGGTATTAGGGAGGAAGAAGTAATGAAAAAAGCTGGCTTAAATGATGCCTTGCGAACAGAAGATAAACATCTCAATGGGATTGTCTTCAATGGTAGCAAGGCCGAAAAGCGAGGGCGCCTTGCTAACCCCAGCAGATGGTATGACCATATTGTCTCAAGGCTGCTACAGCTCAGGGGCTGGCCAGGGGAAAATTTGGAGTCCTGGGAAGCTCAGGAGTCCATGGAGAGAAACACATCCTCAGAAGAGGACCAGAGCCGGGAGCATAGCCTGCCATTTACTATAGTTACAGAGCAGAAACGCTTGGATGATATAATAAGGAATTTGTCGCAACAGCCTGAGGAGCTTAAAGATATCTACACTGAGCATCTTGTTGTGCAGCTGGCTCATGAGGTTTTCAAGAGCTACTTGGAGCACCAGGAATCTGTCCTCAAAGCATCAAGACGAAAAGTTGACTCAGCCTCAGTGGAGTACCCTTTCCACAGACGTGTATCTGGATTTACCAGCTCCCTGAGGACATCATCTGCTGAAACATTTATTCCCACCTCTGTAGACCTAGCAAACAGCTTGCACAGGCCTCATCAAAAGCCTGCCATCCTCCGAAAGATTTCAGCAGCACAACAACTTTCTGCTTCAGAGGTTATCACCCACCTGGGACAGACAGTGGTCCTAGCAAGCGGCACACTGAGTGTACTGCTTCACTGTGAAGCAGTGGGAAACCCAAAGCCTACCATCAGCTGGGCTAAGAATGGAGAGGAAGTGAAATACAGTGATAGGTAAAGCATGTTATTTAACTCCTAAGAAAATAATTGATATTTTGACTTGCCACTCTCCATGTTTTACTTCCTGTCAGTTCCATGGACAAAACTATATTTTGCTGTAGTCTGCTTTCATAACAGAAAAAAGGGCAGGTCCATGTGAAGTGGTAAATGGGGTAAACAGAGCACTGTAACTCTTCAGCAAGGTCTGGATGGTGGGTCACACTGGTGTGGCACACAGGAACCTTATTTCTGTTTAAGTAAAAAAGAAGGGATTGTAAAGTACTAAAGGACATAAGTGCCTGCTTATGCCCTTTAGTTGTCCTAAGTCAACAGAGCGCTCTGCATCCAGAGACTGGGAGCCTTAGTTTATTTTCCCATCTGAAGGTGGCAATTTTTGCTATGAAGATTGATACTGAGATACAAAAACTGCTCATTGATTGTTACTATTATCCTCTGTTGAAGCTGAAGTTGCATTTCTCGTAGAGCTCCAGGAGGGCCTGACAGACATGGTTGTGCTAAGAGAAGATGGAGGAGATGAGGCTTTGGCCTTCCACATACATTTCCATGCATTAAATTGGCCTAGGATAAACCTCAAAGGGTGTTACAATTACCATTTACTGTGTATGTTCTGATGAAGGCTGTAAACTGTGGAACCATGCTTCATTGCTTATTTGCAGCTTTGCTGTCATCTCAACAGGCCGATGATTTAGCATTTGTCTTCTCATGTGAATTGATGAATCTTCATCTGTTTAAACTTTGGAATGCTGGTCCCAAGTGTAACCTGAGAAGCTAACATAAAACAAAATGCTTTTAGGTAGCCTTTACTTTCCAATCACTCCACATTATTCATTTGTGTGGAAGAGCACACAGAAAGAGGTTATTTTCAGTAAGAGTTATATACTTGACTGTGTTGATAATATACATTCTTCTCATGTGTATGCTCGGGATTTTGTATTTTGGTTCTGTTCTGTGAGAAATCAGTATATAAGAACAGGAAAAGACTGTAGTAGACAGTAATAATGAGCAACATAGTACAACAAAGTTGTCCAGGCATCTGCTAGCAACTCTTTCTGCACAAGGTACTGACCTCAGCTAAGACATATACATTTAGTCATAAGGTCATGAGAAAAGATGGAGTCAAGACAAAAATTAAGTTCCAGTGTGGTGCCCTTGGATCATCCAGTAAAGTCTTGATTTAGGTAAATTTGCCTGTTCTATAGAGTTATGAAATTAATTTATTAATTTATTAATAGTCTTTATTTTGACTATTGAATCAATGAAAAAATAATTGCTTTCTATAATGATCTGATTTTCCCAGTTTTTGCATCTGTCTGAAGGCTAATAAGTATATTAAATTAAGAAAAAAAAAAAAAAAGAAAAAAAAATGGTAACTTTTGAAGGGGTAGAGGTCACTGAGAACAAGAATGTACCTCTGGTTGAAATCACATGCAGTCAAAATCATGACTTGGACATACAGAATCTTTTCATTTGGACATATTCCTGTGAAAATAACTACAGGCAAGTTTCATATATAAAATTTTGTCTAGTGGTTATATCCCGTTAGAATCTGTTGGGGGTTTTTTGCTACTTGAAATGACTGTAACTTCTGTGGTGTCCATAAAAGGGAAGGGACATTAGATAAAGTCCACATATAAGGAATATTAGACACTACAGTCATGAGAAACTGGCCAGTTTATTTCACATCCTGTAAACTATTATGGTACCACAACAAGTAGACTAATCAAGCTGAAATAAAAGACATGTATATGATTCCTGAAATTTCAGTTCAGATATTTTTATACATAATTTCACAATTCTTTCTCAATCTTCTTTTTTTTCCATTCAGTTTGGCTGAAATGGCCTTAAATGTTGTGTTTTGTTTCTGAATTATCAGTCAGTTGTGTGTGTGCTCAAAATTTCTATCAGAAAGTCTCAGGAAATTATAATTTTTTTCCATTTAGTGGCATAAGTCATTGACAACTCTTCTTTAAATGTTGAGGCAGTTTCCACTTTATGAACTTCCTTCTGTACTCATCATTTATAGTCCCCCCAGGCTGGTGTGTGAGTGAAGAAATGACCATGCTCTGAGATTCAGATGTAACTCAATGCCTATATTTTTGGAGTTAATGGAAGTTTAGAAATCAGTGTGTGAGAAAAAATTGTTTTGTTCTTTAAGAGCAGTATTCTGGTTTTGGCTCAAAATGCTCTTGGTGCTTGTCAGTCAGCTGTGTCAAGGGAAGAACAGTGTACTGCTGTAAACTGCAAGGCCACAGATGTAAACATGTGGTGGGGTCTGGTATGCTTGAACTGTCCTTCAGCTCTGCAGTTTATTTTCTTTGTACTTTGCCAGCCATGGAATGGAGAAGAGGATTTTCCAGCCCACCTCTGTCTTAATAGGAATATGAAAATAAATAGAGATGGGCTTTCCTGTACCAGTATCAAAGAGAGGCACTTCTGCTGAGAATGGTCAGAGAGTAGTGCTAAAGTTCCCCAGGTGACACCCTACTGAATATACTGAGATTTCAGAAGTACTTGGTTGGTATTGAAATTCTTAGAGTATAGGCTACTGGTTTGAGGTTGGGTGACAGCTACCTGTTTTGTATATACAAACCACTGAGGTAAAGGCATTCACTTTCACACATTGTGGCCATGGATTTTGTCTGAGCCAGTGATGTCCATTAATAATGGTTGATGTATGGCTTTATTCTAATTGCCCCATTCCATGAGCTGTTTCATCCACCTAAAATTATGACTCCTCCTGCATGGCTATCCTTGCAAAAATTAATTTTCTTTAGCTTTACTCTAAGTATAGTTACAAAAAGATATAACATAGGCCTCTCAAAACTGCTGGTTTTCAGTTACTCAATAGAATGAAAACATATGACACAAATAGCCACAACAGTTAAAAATATCTGTGGTTCCAGTAAAAGATCCCAACTTGTGTCTGCATATTCAGCCTGAGTGCGTATTTAACAGAAGAGTTCATACTCTTGCCTAAGGTTAAAGTGTCAGGTTAACACTAGCATGGGCTCTGAATGCTATTTCAGAGTCTACTAGAATCCATACCAAAGTTTTTAGACGGCTGTATATGTTGGAAAATGTTTTATTTTAGAGAAAATTCAGATTAAGTTCTTTAGGAATCAGTTTTAAAAGTGAAAAATGTATGAGGAATTTATGCATTGTTTAGTAAGCCTTGCAAGTATGCTGCAATTTCTGTCACTGGGAATCCACTGGTACTTGATAATTCAACTTCTCTAAAATAGAAAGAAATTTTATAAAAGGACATGAAGCAGCATGTGAACAGTAAGAGGTACGGAGTTAGGTGTTTGCGAGGTGCTGTCTGATTTAGTCATTGACACATGTCCTGCAAAATACATTTCTGTCTTGGAGGCAATGTAGTGTGGAGCAGCTGAGATGAGACTGATTAAAATTAAGCTGTATTATTTTCAGTCCATAAATGAGATTCTGAAGACATGCTGGTGACAGAAAGAATTGCTACAGCTGTAGCTGCTACAGCTACAGGTTTTTCTTTTTCCACTCCTGACAAGCAACTCAATACCTAACAAAAATAGAAATCTATGAGCAAATAGGGAATTCAGCCAAAATAATTCTATATGAAGAGGAATAATAAAGGATGTGCTTTCAAGAAAAGCAGCTATGCCAAACTGTGATGCACAAATAACAGAGTTATTGAAAAGAAGAGGACATTATATTTGTTTCTGGAGAAGGACATTAAAACTTGGGTTGAGAGGATAGGAGGATGGAGCTCTGTTGGAGTTTATTTTTTGAAAAAGGCAAGTACCTACCTGGACTGCTTCTATTTCTAATAATATTTGTGCTGGATCTTGAGGTGACTTAGCTGGCAGGGAGAGGTTTATGTCAAAAGAGGTGATTAACAACAAACAATTTATGTGTCCTTGCATTTTATAAGGTGTAATATTAGGCAAGATTTTTCCTCAGCCTGAAGATGTCATAAACATTAATTAAAACAATTTCAGGGGTCTTGTAAGCATTAATTTGGTATAGACTAGAAGATCTGCCTACATACTATATTTGCAGACATGTAGACAGAACACACAGAATTTTTAAATGTTACAGGCTGTTATAATTTGGGACAACTTCTGAAGATTTAATGAGAATTAAAAATTTATGCATGCTAACATTAGTTCCACATGTAAAAAATCTGTTATTTACTGTCACTTTTAGCAGTGGCTATCTAGTCAGCCCTGCTTATGACTAAGAGGTAAGAAAAACAAGCTTGACAGCACAAGTGGGAAGGGAATTATTTCAGCCACTGGTGGTTTTTTGGCTGGGCAAGCAGAGAAAAAATATTAATGTTTGTTTTGCAAATGTGCATTTTTCTAAGCATTTACAAAATTTGTTTAACAACAGGCAGCTCTTTTATTGATAATGACTATTTTTATTATTACTCACAAAAGGACAAAGAAATAATGTTAACTCTGGAATTTTTTTCCTATAATAGATTTTGCTGGGTGGCCCTAATCTGGTTTGTTTTAGAGAACTACCACCCACAGTGTTGTACAAAATCGAGTATCTGTGGCTTTTTGGTCCATGAGACAACAGTTTTTATTGTAGGGATGGGAGTGTAAAGAAACTCATCAATTCCAGGATCTCTGAGCAGACTTTTATTGCATGTGTTTTACAGGCATATCCCTCCCCCAGTTTCACCCTTGCCACTGTCAATCACAGCCTCAGCTAAGAGTTTACAAGCAACAGCTGCTGAAAGTTGCTGATGAGAACAGTATGATTAGATTTTATCAACAGTTTCAGCTAAAAAGAAAGCTCAGAGAAAGGAGCAGTAATCATGAAGCACTATGTGATGAAAATAAGGGTACATAAGCATTGACACAAATCCATGGACTGAATTCTTGCTGAAACAGGTGTATGAAACAGGACCTTATAAGTTATACCACTGAAAAACCAGACAGTGGAAAGAAGCAGTTCATAAAAGCACTAAGACCATATTAATTCCATTTAACCGTAGGCAGTACACTGAGCTCATGGTCAGCTCCTCTTACTGTCAGAGGAAAGAAACAGTGGGTTCTGCCCAAGGAGGAGCTGAGAACTCCTCTCTCTCTTCACTGACTGTTAAGACTGCTGAGTTTATACAAGCTGCCCATCAATAAAATAATCTGAACCCATTTCAGGCTTTAACAGTGAAACTGGGTTCACTTCACTTCTTTCTGCATAGCTTCAGTATGTTTCATGATTTTTCTTTTTTCCTTTCCCTTGCAGTAATTTGGCTTTTTATTACTATTGCTATTCCTATGTTGCAGAAGTGGAAAGATAGCAATGCTAGGGAACTCACTCAGCATTATGCAGAAGTGGTACAGCAGAGGTTTCACTGGGCAGATGTCCTAATTACTTGGCAATCTTTCTTTAATACACATACCAGCAGTAGAGGAACTGGGAATGAGACTAAAATTTAATTTAAGTAATCACAACTTAGAGTCTCAGTGTAAGAATTTGAATATCTTCATAGATTTTTAAATATAACCTAAAGACCTCATCTATAAAAACATTACCTAAGCCTAAAAATTCCCGGTAAAAATGTTCATGTTCACATAGACTAAGAGACTATTACATCTTTCTTTCTGCTTTATGCCAGGTTGCTCCTTCAGCCTGATGACTCCTTGCAAATTCTAGCACCCGTGGAATCTGATGTGGGTTTCTATGCTTGCAATGCATCCAATGCCCTGGGATCTGACTCTGTCTCCATTGCTGTCACCCTAGCAGGTAATAGTTTAACCTCTGTGATTGCAAGATGGTCCATGTTGTGTGAATCTGGACAGAAGTTGGCTGCTAAAGCTGAGTAACATGTGTCAACAGAAGTACACTGATGAAAGCAAAGGATGTGAGCTCTGCAAAAATGTGAGGCATAGTCCAGCTTTCATAGATAGTTTGTGAGGTTGATGTGTCTCTGCAAGACATCAATGTTTTTTTCTCACTTGCATCTGACATGCCTTTAAAACAGTCCTGGAGGGGCAATGCAGTCCAAGCCTTCCAACTTCTGTGCTTCATTTTAAACCTAACACTGATCTCTTCAAGTGTAAGAGATGGATTGCAGGACTTACTCAGGTGTACATTAGGCAAGCCAGAAAACTTCCAGAGCTGTCTAATAGCTTCCAATAGCTATCTTTTACAGGATCAAACACTCTATCATATTCAATCACAAGTGTGGCTGACACTGTTTCAATTGTAGCAAATAGAGGTTCTCAAAAATTTAGATTCCATGTTTCTACTCCTCTAGTAACAGGGTCTAAAGCAGACTAAATACCCTGTGCTGGTTTAGAATTCAGTTCTAAAGAAAACTCAACCAGGTGAAAACCAATGGCAAAGGGAGTTAGAAGTATGAATCCAGCTTCTTCAAGGTTCCCTAGCAGACACGGCCAGCAGGCTCACATCAGGACTAGCAGAAGGGTGGAGCAGCAAACATGAATGAAGAGGTGTTGAGAAAGATAGAGGAACAGAGCAGACAGTGACAACTAATGACTGTGACAGGGCAGAGAGGTTTTACAGAAGGAGGATGCTATTTATCACCAAGGCAAAGGTAAACATGCTAGGAATACTGGAAAACATTGGTTTTGCAGACTTACCCATTTCACTGTTTCAGTGTGTGGAAACACTTGGAGGCTTCCAGTGCATAGGCAGCAACCAGTAGCTACCATTGTATCCATGTATGACTAAAGGAAGGAATAGCTGTTGATAAGCTTTAATTTTAAAAAATAATTTTTTACACCAAACAGAAAAAAATTCAGTTAAGAGAAGCATAAAGAAAATGTAGAAGACAAGAGTGGATAACAGCGACACTTAGAAGATCAGTAAATCAACTAGAAGGAGACTTTGTCTTGTCCTTTAACAGAATAGGTGAATCTTCCAGAGCAAAAAAGAAAGATCTGCATCAGAGCTACAAATCACCTGGATGCAAAACTGAAGAGAATGATACTAGAAATAGTACTACTATCAGAATTACCTTTGCTGAACTCAAGGCAGCAGGGTAGGGTAGTGTCATATTTTAGAAGAAGCAACTCCACATTAAACTTCTTATGTTGCACCAGCATGAAGCTGAACATGAGATTAAAAAATCATCAGTCAAAACTGCTATTCTGTCCACATTGCTCCAGTGAGTGTAAAAGCCATAGTTTTTGTACAACATGTTGTGGAAGCAATTTTGTATGACACTGTAAAAAATAAAGTGTTAGGTATACATGTGGCACAGGAAGACTTCTAGCTTTTTGATTATGATCAATTATCAAAGCTATAATTTAAATTTTAAGATGAATTAACATTCATGCATCCCAGACTCTAGCAGAACTCCTCTTAGGAACAGGTATACATTTGCATCTCACATCCAAGGCCTATAAAATGAGGCCATAAATATCAAAGTGAAATACTGAGCAGTTTTTGGAACAAAGCAACAATCTTTTTGGCATAATGGAAGTATTTTCTTTAAAAAACTGGAAAGCTGAGATCATCTTTAGAGAAATCAAGAGTGGGGCTGAGAGACTATATCACTGAATTTTTTTCTGATTCATTTAACACATGCATGGAAAAAAAGGCAATTGAATATGCTCCTTTTTGTTTTCTCAATGGTTTCCTACTCATTTATGTGTTGAACAGCTAAAAGATTTGTAATCTTGTGGTGGGGTTATGGAAACCAATCAGGAAAACAAAAGGCTGATGGACAGCTGAAGAATTTTTCCTTTCTTTAGATTTTGCCAAAATGGATCAAAACTTTTGGGGGTATTTCAATAGTAAAATGTAGTATTATACTTAGCTATTCTTGGGCATTAAAATTACCAAAATAAAAAATGTCAAGTACAAAATAAATACCAAACTGATATGACAGAATTTCCAGATAAATGGTATCTTTTAAAAGCTCTGGAAATACAGCTATATAAATAGATTTATATTTAAGACTGAATTAAATTTTCAGAACTCTCCATGAGCTCAATGAAATCAAATTCTTTTTCTCACATCCATCTTTTCTTCATCAGTCTGCACCAAATTAATATAAAGATAAAGCTAGTGATAGACATTAACCTAAAAGCCTGCAGCTTTTGGATGGAAATTATATCTGGTTTTGTATCTGACCATTTATTTAAAATGGGGGGAAAAAAGTGTTTATAGATTTTTGGAAAATTATGTGTTTGAAAATGCAACAGTGAGCCAAAAACACCCAAGTCCCATGCCATTTAAAGCAACTGTGTTAAGTCCCTGCAACATCCTGACTGCAGAGCATTTTCTATGAGAGTGGGGAGCATCTTAGTTCAACTCTTGTCAGCTCTACTGCATTAGTCCTCCTTCTCAAAGCTAAGCTTAGGTACCTCTGACCTCTTTTGTAAGCATCCCTTTACAGTAGCCCTGCAAAAGGATTTGCAGAAGGCTTCTTGAGCCATTTAAGGTGGATAACTTTGTAAGTAATCCCACAAAGATACAACAGCAGCAAAACACCTTGACTTGCTGTCACCAATGTTGAAAACACACTTTATTGTGGGCAAAGCAGTAGCTCTACTAGAGATAAACCACTTCCCACCAGTTTGTTTTATCTAAAATGCGTAGTAACAGTGTATTGGATTAATACAGTCTATATCCCTCATCTTCTTGTGCTGGCCATTATGAGAAAACTTTCTGGTTATGATCTGGTATTCCCCATCCCAGTGTTCCTCCTGTATGTTAAGGAAACCATGATCAATGTGTAGAAACAGCTTGCATGTTGCTCTAAACTTTCTCTGGTGTGCCTGTAGCCATCACTCAGGGTCCTGTGTTTGGTCTTTACCAAAGGGTGGTAGTGCAGTTGCAGCACCAGGCAAGCATCTTGCTGCAGCTCCAGTTGTGCTGGTGTTTATTGATTCAGCTGATTGTCTTTAATGCTATGAATGTCTTTAATGCTATTCTGCCTCTGCTTCAAGTGTGCTTTTTCGTTTTTCAAAACAGCTTTACCCATGGAATTAGGCGACACATTTGAAATATTATAAAAAGCAGGTGGCCTCACACTTCATTTTCTCTTATCTGCCTGTCTATTGTGTGTACTTTCACAAAGAGTGTTCCAGCCCATCTGTCCCATTGTGAGTCCAATGTGCTTGGTGTGATAAACTGTGGTGCTTCTTTTATGCAGGAAAGCCACTGATAAAAGCATCAAGAGCTACCATGATCAACACTGAATCACCCGCTGTCACTGTTGATATTGGAAGCATGCTGAAAACAATACAGAAAGCAAATGTTAGCATTAACTGCCAGGTTGCAGGTAAAAAATTATTCTCTCCTGTGCGGGTGCCTTTGGCTATAAATTTGTGTGGGATCCTTTGCTAAATTGGTATCTCCAGTTGCAGCTGAGTGAAATTGCAAGGTTTTCCTAGGTCTTGGGCAAACTTCATTGCTTCCATTAATTCTTACCATAGAACTTGTCCTCCTTTTATCCATATCAAACAAGGCAAGTAGTGTCTTAAGAAAATTGGGCTAAAAAAAATATTGAGTCAATGAGACAGGCATCATTGTAAGAGATACACTGTATGGTGTGGATGCAACAAAACTGATACACATGGCTACATGTTGGGGGTGTTTGGTGACAATATACAAGCATGGAATGATTAACTTCATCATTGATGGGGTTTTTAAAAATCACTCCAGCTAGTTTTTCCTTTTCCTGCCAAACTTATTTTACATTAAAGGCATGCTAGCATTCTTCTTTTTCTGGGTTTTTGTTTGTTTGTTTGTTTGTTTGTTTCCTCTTTTTCTTTTTTCATCTTGGAAGTGCAGGAGTTCAGAGGAATTCTACTGAAACAGGATTTTCCGCAAGACTGTTTTCCAGTCAGAGACTGAAAATCCCTCAGTGTTACAGTGACAGTTTGCCACTTTCCAATGGTAACCAAAATAGGTTGATCTTATCTGTGTGCAGCAGTCCTCTGGCTGTTGGTGGAAATGATGTTGGTATTAGGAGGAGGAGCTGGGAAATCTCTAAAGACCTGGGGTCATACCATGGATTCATGACACTTTTATGCATAGTAGGACACTCTTGCAATCAGACTGATGTCCAGCAACTTTCAAGGAAGAAGATGAAAGTGATACCTTTTTTTTTTTTTTTTTTTTTTTTTCCCAGGCCTCACCATGCTCACCTGCATGGACACTGTGTGAAAGAGACTAAATATTACATTAACACAAATTATTTTGGATTTCTCTCTCTGGGTTCTCTTAGCTGCCCAAACACATAACCCACAGATTCAGACAGTTATAGCTGATCTAAGAAGTGTAGCCATTTGTCTTCAATATAAAAGCACCATAAAAACAACAGGATGTGACTAAACAAAGTTGCCTGAGTACAAATAATATCAGAAAACTACAGGAGGGAAGCACAAAATGGTCAGGGGCACAGATTCAAAGTCTTTTCTGAGAGGAAAATAATCTCTAGCAATTTTGTGAAACTCACCCACTATGACAACATTCAAAATGGAAAATTTTAGCAGTGTCATCTCTTCTAGGAGAAGGCTATCTAGTATCTGTATATTGAAATCTTCTGTGACACAGAGGAAATTTTCTTTAATCCTAATTTTCTCCATGGGTGAAAGAAAAAAATGTTCTGCTATTGCCTCTGCAGAAAATGTTAACTATGTTCACAGCAGAGATTAATGCCCTTGAAATGATCATAAAATCATAAACTACAAGCTGAGATGTTACAAAGAGAATAAGAGCGTGAGTAATGAGGGCAGACGTGTTTTACGGGCACTAGAATCCTAAGTTTGTAAAAATAGTGTTAATAATTCAACAGCAATTACAAAAAAAGCTACCTTGAGAAATTATCCAAGAACACCAATTTCTATCAATGGTTTTGCCTACACATGGAAAATGAACCATCTCAAAAAACCTGTAACATAGTAAGAGAATAAATGCAATTTTCCTCCTAATTTAAGCACTATTTGTTTTAGCATCAGCTTTATGATTATCCAGTCTTTTATATTTTTTGATCATCCTTAGAACAATCAATTCTAAGGATAAGAGGAACATGCACTATTTCTGCAGTCAGCAAATGTGTTGTATCCTCATGACTTCTTTAGAGTAGATGAACTTTACATCTGTATAGTTTGCTAAAGCTCCCCGGAAAACATTAACAATGAAATGGCTACTAAGTCATCATAAATTGACATGCAACAGTTAATGCAATAACATCTGGCAATTAAAAAATAGATTAGAATGTGAGAACAAAGTTAACATGGTTAAAAAGCAAACTAGTATATCCAGAAATTCTGTAGAGACTTGTCTGGATGAAAATAGTTCTTCACACAGTCTTGTAAAGCTATAATTTTTTTCCTTCTAGCATTTTCTCTCTAGTCATGTCAGGATGCCCTGAGCCAGCACAACTAGTGTGAGTTGTATTTGATCAGAGATGGGTGACAGGTAATCCCATTAATATAAGCTGTGTTTCTGTCAGTGTGCTGCACAGTCTGTGGTATATGACCATGAGTGTATTGGATCTGGATATCTCAGCTCATGTAAGGACACATCTTTACTGGGAGTCAGCAAGATGGCAGAATAGATATTTATAAGAGAAATATTTAGGACCAGTTACGGTATTTTCTGAAGCTGTGTTTTCTGTCAAGGGACAGAAATACACACTTGCTGCTGACAGGTGTTGATAAACCTGGAGAAGTTTTCTTAAAAATAAAAGATAATGGAAGAGTATGCAACCAAAGCCTAGAAAGTAATTTTATATTGCTTTTTAACTTCTTATACAGACATAAGCACTGTCAAAGTCTGTCTGCTGAGTTGAAATGTAATAACGTTAACTAAAAGACAAGGGAAAATAGAATCATTCTGGATGCCTTAGAGTTTAAATGGCACCTGATGTGATTTATGTCAAGATGAAACTCTATTTCAGTTTTACCACAAAGACAATGTTGCGGTTTTGATCAAGATTGAAAACCAACATTACTTCACTTGACATAACTTCACTGCTTTGTCGATAGAGGTGAAAGAATATATTTTTTTAACTACTATTAGGTGATTGTGGTCAATTCCAGACTTCTCCAAAATGAATGCTAGGGAAACTCACATTTAAAAGTCACTCAGAAGTCTTGCAGATGCCTGTGACTTCCAGATGGAGAATTTGCTCCAAGCTTCAGAAAGCCGGCAGCATTTTCGGTGGGGGTAACTTGACTACTGTGTGCCATTTCACCTAAAAATAAGATGTGAGAGCAATTTGGATCCCAACAGTATCACTAGGGAGTTTTCTGTTGATTTCAGAGCTTAAATTGTGCAGAGATATTCATTTACATACCAGAAGCTTCAAGCAATATGGCCCAGACTGTTACTGAAAACACAGTTTGACATGTAAGAAGGAACCAATTTTAAAAATCTAGTTCATTGGGCATTCTGCCAAATGTCATGTACAATTAGTGGCTGTAGAGTCAGAACAGGTTTGGAAAAGTTACCTTCCTGTCCTTTATCTCCTTCTATTTTTGTTTTTGCAAATTTTTCTTATTTGCAGTTCTCTCAGTTCTCTTAAACAGTCGTTTCCTCTGTATTTCACCTATATGCTAGCAGTTTTATGCCTTGATTTATGGCCCATATTTATTCATCAGTTACACCAGATTGTGAAATATAATTCACTATTTCAAGAATATTGTGACATTGGAAACTAGTCACCACTCTTAGAAACTTGTATTGCGATATCTCATTTCTCCCAGATCCACTGGCTTAGCAAAATTATCTCAACTGGCTTACACAATTCTTCTTGCTAGTATCCCAGGTCGGGTTTTTGTGCTGGATACATGTACATTGGTGGAGGGAAAAGCTGAAGAAGAATAGACTTGGGTAATTACTCACTACCTAAAGTCTTTCCTGTCCAGCAAAGTGAGTCTCTGTTTCCAGCTGGCACCTCTCAGACTTTGAGTCTCTGTGATATTTCTGCAAGGAAAACAATGAGCCCTCTGTCCTCTGGCATCCACCGTTACCCAACAAAGCCAATTGAAATGCTCTTGCTACCCCTTGCGGCAGAGCTGCAGCATGATGCGTTTGCTCGTCCCTGTGCTGCCTGCCTCCCCACCTTGAGCCTGCGTGTGTCACTGAATGTGGGAGCTCAAAAGAAAATGAAACTGCTGCTCACTGGCATGCACTGCTTATCTTCCCAAAAGCAAACTGTAGGAGCAGTTGTACCTGCAAATCTCCTGGTAGTGTGGAAACATTGAAGACAGGGAAGGACATTCGTAGCATACAATCAGTTTTTGTAGCATTGCTGGACATTTTGTAGGCTGAGTGCATCTTTCTTAGAGTTAACAGCATCAAGGGGATCTCACTTTTTACCCCTGTTTCTTCTGCTGCTAGTGAAGTGCATAGGAATCTGCCTTTCTAGACTAGGACTATCTGAGCAGCTGCCTGCAAAAAGCATATTAATTGTGTCTGTCTTTGTATTTATTTAGTTATTTTATTTGAGTCACTGCTCTAAAGAAGCATATATGTGCATTTATATGTGGCCATATAAAATCTTCTTTGTCCCTTCCCCTTTTTCTTCAGCCTTTACTCAGAATTTCTCATCTCTTCTTCCAGTATTTGCCTTACGAGTATTTTTTTGTCTTCTTATTCTTACTTGAATTAGTTACACTTTGCCAATGTTTTTCCAGGTGTTCCTGAAGCAAAAGTTACTTGGTTTAAGAACAAGGTCAAGCTGTCCTCTACTCATCATTTGCGTGATGGGTTGCTGTTAATAGCAAATGTTTCTCTATCAGATCAGGGGTTATACTCCTGCAAGGCAGCCAATCTTCATGGGGAAGTAACTGAAAGCTCCCAGCTGTTGGTTCTTGGTAAGTCCAGGGTATCTTGGTGTTTTGGTCTTGCAACAATAGTAATGTAGCTACTGGCACATCCAGATGGCAGAACTAATCAGATGTTGTGGAATGGGGAAATGGCATGCAGACAGCCCTGTTCTAGGAAAAGCATCAGTCTCCATTTCTACTCTGGGCAGCATCAGCTGAAGCAAGGTGATGGTAAAAGGAAAGTAGATAAGGAGAAAACATTTAAGGACAGGGATTGCACCTCCCAGTCCCAAGATACTCAGTTTAACTCTTTCAGACTTGCTAGCTAAGAAAATAATTCTTAAAGTGACTACCTTAAAATGAGAGTGACAACACTTTTTCCCTGTGAAGTGCTCTGTCTTCACTGAGCCATCTTTCCATTCAAGGTTGTATGATACTGACCCACTTCACAACAGGTGCATAAAACCAGTGCACTTCTAAAAAGTATATCCAAAGTTCAGTCAATGGTGAATTTTACTTTCCCCTGTGTTTTTAAACACCAGACAGAAAGCTCATCGGGGTGATTTGAAAGAGTGGGGCAGCTGTGAAATATGAGTGGAAGTGGTACCTGGTGGGAACTGGAAGTATGGGAAAGGTGTTTCCTTTCCTAGTAACTCATCTGCCAGTAACTGGTTGCCTGGCAGATGGATGATCCAGCCAGATTTTTTAAGTGCTTTAGTAGTTCATTTGGTGATGAAGTCTCAAATTTTGAAACCTATTCCCCACAACTGTTGATGGGGCAACATCATCAGAGCATCCACTACAGCTCTCATCTTTCATAACTAGTGAGTTTCCAGAGGATGTGTAACAGTGAGATTTCTCAGTTTCACAGACAATACTAAAATGAAGGTTCACACTTTTCTCCTCCTAATCCAGACTGATTCTAGAATCGCAGTCTAAAAACAAATCTGGAAAAAAAAATCAGCTCTTTCAGCCTAGAAGCAAAGACTCCCAGATGATCTCTAAATCCTTTTCTGATCATTATAAATGGCTTAGCTTTTAAAGATGGTAAGTTACTGTGAGTTATGCAAGCTGCTTATGTTTGTAAGCAAATTACAATTTTAGCTCCTTGATGGACCACAACAGTTCAGGCATCCTTGACCTGTACTCCTAGTGCTGAATGCTATCAACAGTAGAAAACTTCCATAATGTGCCCCATGATCTAACTGAAGGGGGATTAAGCCACTATTTCTTTCAATCAAGTATCACATGATTTTCATGACAAACAGAATTGGGGATACTAGGCATTACGTCAATTTTTAAAATAGCATTGTGATTAGTAAACAACTAAATCCTGCAGTTCTCCGCATAGACTGATCCTCTTGAGCGCTGAACTCTTAGTGCTTTGGAATTCTGCCTAAGTATACCACATGATCTGGCAGCATTATAACCATGTTTAATTAGGGTTTGATTTAAGTTGTAGCAGACACTAAAAGTTTTTCACTAATTGTCATGGACGTTTGATTTGACTTCTATGCTGTATACATTTGCTTTTTCTTCCAAGCTGCTGTATCTCCTGATACCAAATAACTCTGTCACATGCCATATAGGATCAACCAGAATGCTGTGATAGCCTTCTGATAATTTCCTTTAGTTTGTTGTCATTGATCCAGATGCTATTTCTAAAATTTCTCCAGCACCTTACCTAACATGAGGCAAGTTTCAATAGTTATACAAAGTTGCTTAATCTGCCCCTCTGAAATGGCAACGTTGCAGTACAGTAAAAATTGCATCAATATCCTTGGGGGGGGTGGGGTGGAGGGTGGGGGGAGAGGAATAGGAGGGGAGGCCTCTATATCCCAAGATCTTTTCTGCTATAGTATTGCTCATCATTCTCCCAATCTGTTACCAGAGCCTCCACGACCTCTTCCTTACCTAGAAGACTTGACAGAAGTGCTTAGCAGTGCTGGGCCCAGCACCCATTCAGTGCTGACTTCTCCTTCAGGAACAAAACTGACTGTCAGTCCAGGGAGCTCTGCTCTCATAGGTAAGTCAACTGCTTGAGCATTTTTAGATTTTAAAGTCTTTAGAATTTATATTACACTTATGCATCTGGTTAACTATTACATTAAGCATTTGGTTATCCAAACACGGACACTGAGACAAAAGACATCAAACCCATAGTTCACTGTGAGTCATAATCACTGCCAAATACTTTTTAGACCTCAGAAATTAATTTTTTTAAAAAAGGTCCTTTAATTAGTCCAAAGCTGCATGCAGAATAAAGGCTGCATGGTGCCACCCTTTATATATATATAAACAGCACCCCATAAGAAGCAGTCCCTGCCCTTATTCAACACAAAGACATGGCAAACCAGTGTGCTACTTGATCTAAAAGAAGAAACGTTGATAGTTCTCTTTCAGTTTTTCTTCTGCCTTTGGGTAGTTGCCTTGCCATGTGCCTGCTACTCATGTTGTGTATCCTTCTTCAGAGCCTTTTCCATAGTTTTGCCTATCCCTTCTACACATTTTGATCTTGCAAGCTCTCTGTTTTAATCTGTTTATTCTGTTCCTTTTTCTTATTTCACACAACCAGTGTTCGCATGAAGCGATTTAAGGAAATCATCCCCAATGAATGCTTTTCTTCTTTTCATCCTTTTCTGTCTTCCATATATCTTTACCCTCTTTACACAGCAAGTTATTTTGTATCCTGTAAACTCCTTTCAGATCTGTGGGTGTGATTTGTTTTCAAAGAGATTGTCCTTCTTTTCTAAATTTCAGGGTACATTTATTTCACAGGCTATTTCATTTCACAGGCTGCTTTGAAACTATTAATTGTCAGGCTCAGATAGAGAAAAGCTTCTCTAATGAATACATTATTGCATACCATGAAAACTTGTCAAGCCCTACAATTTCAGAACTACCTTTTCTTCTTTTAGAGATAGAGATCTGAAACTTTTAGCAAGGGTTCTGCAGATGTGATGTCGTGAGTGTTAATACATGCACTCTGCACCTTCCAAAGCATTCATTCCTCACATTTAATAGTGATTGAAAGATTTTATTTTCACAATGGACAAATTCTATTTAGGTTTTTAGTTTTTTGTGGTTTAGTTTTCCAAGTATCTGCATACATCTGCATACATTTGCAAGTGCTTTTAGCCTGCAGCTCTGGATTACATTTCTGCTTGCACAAAAACTGCACAGAAATAAATAGTACTCAATGGGGAAAATATAATAGGTATTTATTAGAATTGAATAAATCATTTTGAGTATGGTTTTATTGTGCTCACTGATTTAAGACTGGGTCATACTCCTGTTTCATCCATTTCCTCTCAGATTTCCAGATTTCCTTTTAAAAAGGTATTTAGGAGTTTCAGGCAGTTTTTATTGTGTAAAAGCAGTAATTGAATGACAAAGAATGCTCTGCACTGCCTGTATACAACCACATCCAGGTCAATTTCATTTGGCCATGTCGCCCTGTACCCTGCTGTGGCACTTCATGGGCAAGGAAATTCCATGGGATTGTAATTGCAAAATAGCAAACCAGTTTCTTTCTTGAGGTAGTTCCCTGAACTTCACTGGAGTTTTATTGGTTTGAATTTGAGCCTTGTTATTATGCAAACCTAGGAAAATCTTCTCAGATACTTTTTCTAACAAAAAAAAATCGGCATGGAATGGTCTATCCAGTCAATCAGAAAGTTTCCCATTGATTCTTTTCATTCTACTACCCACTCAATCAACTTTAATCCTGCTAAGTCTTTCATCATGTATTATGTTGAGGTGTTGGCTCTACATTGTCTGGATGTCCCATACAAAAACTTCGGTGTATAAATTGCTATTTGTAAGAGCCCTTGTCAGTGCTACTGTTAGGCATTGGTATTCTTGGGACTCAAAAGTCATTGAATTAGACATGTATTTGAAAATCTAGGCAAAGAACAACAGGATATGTGTAAAGGAAGAGTGAAATGTGAAGAAAAGGAGTGATAAGTAAGCTCTGGGTAAACATTTTATTTTACAGGAGTTAAAGACAACAAAGGTGAAAAATTATGTTAGAAATCTGGATAAAATCATGCTTGGGTTTGCCAGAGTTTAAAAAAACATGAGACAATACTTCATTAAACACTGCTTTCATGCCTTTGGGGAGTTAAAAATGATACAAAGAGAAAATATTAGCACAGCAACAGGAGTCTAAAGCTGCAGACAAGAACTTGTTTGAAAATTAGCAGCTGTATCAAACATAAACAAATTGATAAACTGAGCTGCAAGGAGAGAAATAGAACTTCCAGATTATCATATATAATATACACTGTCTTTTACAAAGTGGATTTTTGCAATGCATGCACTACTATTTAAATCCATGTGAAATTATTAACTTGTCTGGAATCATCTGCTATGGGTTTCTTCACTTAAATTTCAGGAGGGTTGTAGAAGATAAAAATCAGTGTCATAATACAGATATCTTGTTTGGAGGTTTTCCTTCTCACTGATGAGCCACAGACTGTCACACACATTCTGATGTTCTTGGTTCATGGCAGAGACACAGAACGACTCTACATTACACAGTTGGTTTGTGAAGTGACACAAATTTGCATTTCTCTGGAAAGTTTTCACATTAGATCTTAATCTTATTAAGGTTTCTGTCTCTGGGACTTCTTAAATTTTGATTACACTTTTCCTGAATGTTGATGATTAAAATATTATAAGGAACATCGCTCTTTTGGCCACAGAAAAAGTCTTTTGTTCATCACCTGATAAAAATTTTCGAGTTTAAAAATATTCATGACCATTTGTCCTCTGTTAATTACTTCATGGTGTTCTTTTGGAGTTAAAGGAACATCCTAAGCTCATGTATTTTCAGTAGTTTAGCTATGCTACAAATATCAATGAATTTTTTACGCAAGTCCTTAGACATATTTCCATGAGTCTTCAGCTTTGTAAATGTTAATATTGGCAGAAACCAATGTTGTAGAATCCAGTGTTTCCTCCTCACTCTCTACAATAATTTGGCCATCGAAGAAATTCTAATACTAAAGAATATTTTTAAGTAAATTTATTTGATATTAACATTATGTCTGGTGTGATGAGAATAAAGTACCAGGTACATTCATGGGATACTCTGTCCTTTTAATTGTGTTATTTATTCCTTTCAATTTTTGTCTCAGTGAAAAGTCTGCCTTGTCACAATATTTATGAGAATTCCCAGATAGGTACATAACCTTTCTCCAAAGACTAGAATTTAAATTAATATCAAGATTATGCCATTATCTTTGTATTTAGTTGCCTTACCAGACACTATTAAATTGATTACATCCTAAATATTGTATAAAGTTAATAGAGTGTTTCAGCATCTTCCTTCTGATGTCAGAGTATGTCACACTACACTGTAGTATTGCATGGTAATGTGTGGCTTTTCTTTTGCATATACACACTATACATTTTGGGTTAAAAATTACATGATGATACCTCTGAATGGTTGAACATTTTGACTACACTAAAACAGTGTTTATTTTTCAATAGATCAGACACTAATCCAGCCACTGCCAAGCTCTGAACACAGGGTCAAAAGAGTGATGTCCTCTAGGCAATCTGCTGCTTTGAGTTTTTTTTCTCCTACCTGCTGTTTTATGCCATGAATGATCTAATGTGACAATCACTGATCTACAGCAGTGGTTGAAAATGCTTCCATATAAAACAATACCAGTGGCCTCTGGGGCAACATCTGCTGAATTTTGAGTTTGTTACAAAAGTTGCAGCCCCTGAACTTTTGTCTCTAAGATTTACCTGAATCACTGACCTAGATTGTTTTCAAATAAAAGTAATGAAGACCTCCACTGAGACAAATCTTGGTGGGTAAATAGGAATATCAGACTTGATGCAGGTATCCTGATATGGAGACCACTCATTCTGCCAGCTTCCTTCACATAAAAGATCTTTCAGATTCTTGCAAAACTTGAGATTTGTTCTAGAGTAAGAGAGTTTGAAGATTATGGCATTTCTGACATGTTGACTAAAGGACTTCTCGATTACAAGTTTTGAAGCAACCTCTCCCTCTATGACAGTCCTCAAATCTTCAGAAGGACAAAAGTTATAGCCTCTCTGGAGCAAGCATCACTGCCTTTCCCAAACCTGTCTGCCCTCTATCTCCTCTGCTCTGCATTTTTTATTTTCCAAGTGCCACAGGAAGTTACTGAGATGCTCTTTCAAAATGTAGCAAGTTTATATTGGGTTATGACATATAGAAAAACTTCTAGAGCAGCACTGATATTTTCAACTTGGTAATTGCATTACGTGCCAGCTCTTGCTCTGTCTTTTGTTGGACTCCTTGTGCTGTAATGTTGTTCAGCGCTTGTTCCATAAGTCTCATCCGACTGCCATTTTTCTCCCATAAATGGACAGTAAACCCAGAGCTGTGGCAGTGGTGGGGTTGAAGTTACAGTTTAAATCCTTTTTTTCTGTTTTTGCCATTAACTTAATAAACCTATCAGAGTTAGCTTAGGTGTTAATATTTGAATATCCATTACTGTAGGCTTTGATTCTTGATTTGCCATTGTTGATTGTATTCAGAACAGTCTTATTAATATACAATTCTCAGTGTGTAGGATTTCTGTTGTCAGACTAAATTTTAGGAAATTAACTACCAGGGCTTGAAAACTCCCTTGCTTTTTAACAGGCCCACCATGTGTCTGTGTATTTGGGAACATTTTTTACAACCACTGTGGGGCTGGGAATGAGGCTGACTCAATTTTTGTTGAATACCTTGTATATTTGCAATGCTATGTAAGTGATATCTAATACCAACATGTGTGGCATTGGATAACCAGTTTAGATGTTTAGATGAATATATATGTCATATATTTAGTATAGTGTGTTTCAACTGCACCTTTGCAGCCATAAATAGTTATTTAAAATGCCTTATTTTTTTGCTAAGTGATACTGTTATCAACTGAATTGGCTTATTTCAAAAATTTCTAAATATATAGTTTTCCTTGTCTAGCCTAAATTCATGTTCTCTGCATTGCCTTAAAAAATTACAAGCTGTGTTTATACAAACATTATTTCTTTCCTTTGCTTTTTTTCAGATTCCATTGTTTTTTATAAGTCTTATTTCATTCAGTGTGTGAAAGCAAGGAGAAACAATTTGCATCACAGCAAACATTTAAGTGTCTGTCACTTTTTAGTATATTGAAAGATCTTTCCTCCTAAGAGAAACTACAAAGATATGTCTCTTAGTTTTGCCTCTTCAGCAAAACAGGTGCTACATACCTGTGACTTTCAGACATGATCTACCTACCTTCATTTGTTTTGATTTGGTTTGATTTAATTTTCAAATCTGAATACATCCCGCCAATTTTTCATCCTTATGTTAGATACAAGATGGAATTTTTTAACTTCATTCCATTTAACATGCATTTCTCATTTCAGTCAGCTAAGGAGAAAAGAAACTATAACAGGAAACCGGGGGAGTGTTTCTCACTACCAGTAATCTCACCTACATAGTGTGAACACAGTAGCACAGTGTCAGCCACAATACAGTGGTTCAGCACCCAACTTTTATCTATTCAGATAGATCTGTGGCTTCTCCACATTTGTTCCAAGCATTTTGTTCCTCACTTCATCCTTAATCTGGCTTCTATTTTGAAAGCAGACTTTATTTCCTTGAATGTAGAGTTTAGAGTGGATGTAGAGTTTAGTGTTGTGTTTCAAGTCCTGTAGGAGCATTACCTTTATTGCTTTAACACCAAGTATTGTGTCCACAACTCTTTTTTGTTAGACTTCAGTAAAATAAACAGAAATACAAAATCAAAGAAACTACCTGATCTTGACCTGAAGTCTTCATTCACATTCCATCTTTAATAAATATTAGAAACATTCATTAGAAACATTTCTAATAAACATTAGAAACAGTAAATTAGAGAGTTATTTGTTAGATGAACATGAAGACATGAAATAACCTGTATTTTAAGAATAGACATCTATTTCAAAGGCAGTGCTGTATTTTTTTTTAAATCTACATTTTCAAATGTCTTTAATACTTGCAAAATTCACTTGACATTTTTACCATTGTTTTCCATACAGTATCAGGCTGCCAAAAAGAAAAAGAAAAAGAATCCTAAAATTGATTGCCTTTGCTGTTTCTATCAGGTCTGAAAGTGCAAAAGTGGTGCATGCTTCGTATTTTGTTCTCTTAGCATGTTAGCCCAGAGCCTTTCTACAGCTACAGTCATTCAGAAATTGTTACAAGGGTGTAATGGGGAGCTGAATTTAGCCAGGAATGTGCATTTATTCTTTCCTCCTGAGAAACTGTTACAATTGTTGTGGAACATCAGTCTTCCCTTTCCAAATACTCCCTTGTTATCCTTGAAATACTAACATTTGCCCTAATAGAAGATGTCATTTTTCTTAGATTTTTGTTTATATCTCAAGCTTTTGCACATTAGTGGGTCATCCTGGCTTTGAATGAAATCAGAGTCCCAGTAATCTCTGGAAGGGAGGATGAAGGCAATATTTTCTTTCTCTTCTTAAGGAGGACTGAAGGAGAAAGGACCTCTCATTCCAGAACTTTCACTACTGGCAAAGTAGTCTAAGTCTCCTAGTTCTTCATTTTTTCCCCAGGAAATAGGCAAGACAACTTAGCTCTCTTTCCCATGTTACGCCAGTCTTACAAATTTTCTGCAATTCATTTTGAAACTGGCAAAGTGTTCAGCTGATATGAGAAACACAGTAAGAAGTATCTTGTAGATAGACTTCTTTCATGTCAACAGGCTAAGAACTCACTGAGAATCTCAATCCCATAATCTGTGCTGGTGATCCACAGACCTCGCACAATGCTTTAGACCATCAGGGGGTTTTAAGTTACTGCTTTCGGTGGGTTATTACTTAGAGAATTTACCATTGGTGTGATCCTCCCAAAAAAATAAACCAAACCACCAAACAAAAAACAACCCCACCCCATCCCCCCCACCCCAAATGAAAAACCCCACCCTGTGACGGCTCAATTTTGTCTCTTTCATTTTTGTGCTGTTTTTGTATTAATTGATTTGTGGTGAAAAGGGAAAGGAGCCAAGCACGGAAGTAATTTTCTGAGAGGAGCTGCTAAGAGCTTCCTCTGTGCCTAGCAAAACCAATAGCTGGCTAGCTCTGAGAATTGACAACCTGTTAAATCATGAAGAAAGCTAGATCCACCTCTGTGAGATTCACATTTTAAAGACGGGCAAGGCCGGGGAAAGCTCTCTTTCTCCTGGCCTTGCACAGGTAAGGAGACCGAGCCCGGGCCTGCCCCGCTCTGCCGCGACTGGCGCGGCACGGCGGGGAGCCGCGCCCCAGGGGCTGCCGGCAGCGGGAGGGGAGGCCATCGGACACAGGCCTAGCCTGGCTGCTGAGGTCCTGGCCCTCCCGCCAGCACGGCCGCTGGAAAAAAAAAAAAGAGGCAGCGCTGCCTCCCACACAGAAAGCATCCGTATGGCTGGAACTGAACGCAGCAAGGCCCAGAGACCAGCCATGAGGCCAGAGAGGCTGCTGCTGTTCTGGCCTGGGCCGCCTGAGATCCTGGCAGAGCCCCCAGCGCGGCCTCAAATCCATCAGCATGACGCTCCGGCCAGAAATCCCAGCAGAAATCGCATTGTCATCTGCAGGCCCAGGCAAGATTCACTCTTTCAGTGCTGTAACACTCCCCACAATAGATGAGACTAGCAAACCCTCAGTCCTCTCTCAAGTCAGAGAAAAGGACAGAGTGAAGATGCCTAGAGAAACAACATGAGCACACCAAGGTCACTGAAGGAGTCAAATCTCAGATGGGAGGATAATGAGAAAGACACCTTACTTACTCTTGGGCTGAAATTCTTTTGTGAGGCCATGGTGGTGGACTGTGATACACTAGAATATCCCTGTGATTCATTAAAAAGCATGGGGGGAGGGAGTGTTCAAACTGTAGACATGATCAAGAGCATCTGTGCTGAAGCAAAGCAAATGTTGAGGTAACTGTGATCCGGAGAGAGAGATGAAAGTGATGAAGACCCTTTGCCCCCAGGGAAAGAAGAGGACCCTCTATTCCCAGAGATGAAGATAATCTCAGATAGAGAACCTTTGCTTTTGAACAGCTCATCCTTAAAAGTGTACCTTATTAGCTAAAGAAAAAGCCTTCGAGAACAGTTGTGGGTGTGAAAAGCGAGGTTTACTTACTTGGTAAATTTTAAGAAATAGGTTTAATAAAAAAATTAGACCGTCAGGTGACAAAAAAACAAGCAAAGAATTGATGGCCAAGTGACTTGGCATTCAGCCAAGTGCACACCTGCTATTTCACAGATATTCTTTAAACAACCTTTCTATTGCATTATTCTGTTGCATATTGTGATGGTTTCATCACTTGCAATATTTTATGTGACTAAGAAAACATAAAGAGCAAAACAGGCTTACCTTAAAATTACAAGGATAGTTTATTTACACACACTAAAAGAATGAAAATAAGAAAAAAAAGGAAAGAAAAAAAAACAAATTAAACTTTCAGAACATCCTTCCCTCCCTCCAAAAGTGTTCATTTTCCGACACCCAACATAAAAAGACAAAACCTGTAATTTCAGTCAGTTTTACCATTTAAAAATAATCTTGCATCAGTTCTTTAGGAAAGGAGTCTCTCTGGATTCCATGGAGACATCGTTACAGGAGGAACAGTCCTCTGGTGGCTCCCATGCCACACATCTGCACGGACCTGAAAGGAACCTCTGCAAACTGTGAAATCCTACCCATTAGCAGCTTTCCCAACACTGCACACAGGCCATATCTGCTTATTAGGGGTACTGCTTAAGGATGCCTCCTCTAGTATAACACAAAGATTCTCTTCTTCTATTTCCAAAATCATCTTCATCTCAAAAGAAATGGAGACCTCCTTTTTACCCTAGGAGCACAGGGCCTCATATCACTTTCTCTCTAAAATCATCTTTGTCTCAAAGACTGAGACCTCCTTTTACCCCATGAGCGGGCGGCTTACTCTGCTCAAAATTCCCAATTAAATCTCAATTATATCCCTCTACAACCTCCAACCAGAACCAGCATCCCCCCCCCACCCCCCAAACAGCATTCATGTGTTACAGGAAAAAAAACAGTTCAGTCTCCACAGTTTAACAGAAATGTCCAGCCAAATTAGGCCACTCCTCCTCCTTTGCCCCAGATAGTCTTTTCACTCTCTTTTCACTGACTTCAGTTCCATGCTCTGTCTCTTTATGGTTCAATCACTCTGTCTGCCCTCACTCTGGGAAGGGCCAATGCTTGTAAAGTTCATTTGCTGGCAGAAAGAGTTAAAGCTTGCCCAGGCCGGCGGTGCTCACGTGGTCCCCGCCGGTGGGAGCTGCAAAGATCTCAAGGCCATGCCGGTGCAGAGGCTGCTGGATGCCGTCTCTTCCACCCCTTGATCTCGTGGCCTGGGCTGCTCAGAGCTGCTCCCTGAGGCCTGAGGAAGGAGGCGGAGAGAACATCCCCCTCAGCCCCAGCCGGTGATATGGGCAGCTGCCAGGGTTTTCCTCCCCTCCCTGCTGCAGCTGTTCCTGGGCCCAGGCAAGGCCGGGCTGCTCCCCTGTGGAGCAGCGACTCCCGGAGGCCCAGCCGGGCCCGGCTCAGCCGCTCAGGGGCAGCGGGGCCTGGCCCAGCCTGACTCCCGCAGGATGTTACCTGGCCACTCACCTGGAGACAAGAGGGAGGCTCGCACACATTCTCAGCTTTATATGGGTATTACCAAAAGTCACATTCTGTTTTCTCAGTGATTAAACAACATGCCAATAACCAAAAACTGACTCCTGATAGGTCTGTCCTTTCCAAAGAAATCCAAACTATGACACATATGCATAAATCATCATGCATACTCAAACTTTTCTATAAACTAGTTTCTGTATTCCAGGAACTGTTTAGCATGATCCCTCCTTAGGTTTGCCTTTTTAGAGCATCATGTTTAGACCAACATTTCTTGGCTGTGTCTTCCTTATCTCCTCCAGCGTGGGCCTTGGTCCATACTTTCCACAGACAGTCAGTGTTGATGGTTGGCATGTCAGCAGCAGGGTCCTCATCATATGTTCACTGGATGTTATCCCAACCAAACAGGCCATTCAATTACAAGTGTACCCGTATATCAGCTATCCCACTACCATGTCCAAGTTTGCTGATAGCAGAAACAAAAACTATATCCTTACAACAAAGTTATTAATCTTAATATTTACAAAAAGCTGACTTTGTGGTACGCATTCATAACATGGGGAAATCTGTAAGTCGAGAGGGAGGACTTTCTACATAGTGATTAGATCTCCATTTTCCTGGGCTGCTGATTCACTGTGACATTGAAACCACGAGAGAACTGTTTCTTGCAGAGAAGTCTCCATGGCATGGCAAGAGACACTCCTCTCCCTAAGTGAACTGAAGAAAGACTATTCTAGAGGTGGTAAACTGACTGAAAGTCCCAGGTTTTGTCTCTTTACGTTGTCAGTGGGAAAGATGAGTTGATGGGAAGGAAAAGTGTTTTAAAGTTTTATTCTGATTCTTATTATTCTTTCTTTTAGTTTTGTTAATAAAGTTTTCTTTATACCTTTTAAAGTTTTGAGCCTGCTTTGCTCTTCTCGTAATCCTATCTCACAGCAGAAAATGAGTAAATAATTCTAGTGAGTGCATGGGCATTAGGCCAGCACTAAACCCACTACATAAATTGGTGCACTGGCTGGGAAATCTCAAATTGGTGAACCAAAACCACGACAGTTTTTAAACAGATTTTTTTGTGTAATAAAAATTTCTGACTTTTAATATAACACAAACAATAAATAACATTAAATGTTTAAAAAAGAGAGAGAGGAAGGTGGTCCTGTGGCTTACACAGGAAATTTGGAGACCAAGTTGTATTTCTATTGCATGTTCAAGTATGGTCTTTGAGTTTATTCCAGGTTTATAACCTCCCAATCCCACTTTCTTTAATATCAAAATGAGGATAATCAAAAATAGTAGGAACCTTAGAAGGTCTGATATAAATAATTCCAAACTGATCAAAGATTTTCCATACTGCAGATTATCCAGGTTTTGGATTTTATTCTGGATGGTGAGAAGGTATTACTTATTACAGAATTATTTTTTATCAGTATTAGAAAATGAGGAGAAAATGGGAATCGACTATTTCCCCTAATTTTGACCACTACAAAGCATGTACGAAGTTTAGTACTCATCAGGTTTTTCTCTTTCACCTGTTTTTTAGGTTGTGCTGTCGATGGGCATCCAACTCCAAACATCACCTGGTTTTACTCTGGTGAGCCTCTCAGTCTGAGACATCAACTCCTGGCAGCAGGACGAATTCTTCAGATACTCAATGTCAGTGATTTCACTGATGGTGAATTCAGCTGCCTTGCTCAGAATGAGGCTGGCTCACTCACACAAGTAATGTCCCTGGCTATACAAGGTAACTCTTCTGTTTCACGCATTTCACCCTGGAAAGCTCTTGCCGTTCACTGACTTTCCTGCATTGCCTTTCTCATCCTGGATTTCTCCCCTCTGAAACTATCACCACACGTACCAGGAAAAAAGATGTCTTAATGATTTATGCCATGGATATAGATTTGCAGGGCTACTGGGTACCTTACAGTGTCTTAGGTTTTACTTTACCAAAATGACACCAGATATTTCTGCCCTGCTGAGCATAAAACACACCTTACTGTTGAGCCTGGACAATTTTCTTGCCCAGAAATTCAAGACAGAGGTGGCAGAATTTAAACCCCTTAAACCAGAAGCCCCTTAAAACATGAACGTCAGTGTCTCAGAGTCTCTTCTTCCTTGAAAACCCTTCACTTCTTAAAGTTCTGGAAGTGCTGCTGTTAGAGATTTCCTAGAAATAAGACAAAGGTGATAAAACCACAGAACACTGTGGTGCAGTTGTGCTGGAATAGAATACTCAGCTTTCATTGCTCCAATTATCAGTGATGGAGAGGTGAAGAATTTAACTTTTACTTCCATTTTGCTATATTTTGAGTGTGTTGCAACTCCCACATTTATCTTCAGGACAGATGGTGTTTGTGAACTGTCTGGTAAGAGACACAAAGTGTTTCAAGATCATAGAGTTATAGATGCTGCTGGGAACTATAGCTAACCATATTTTCATTAAATAACACATTGAAAAATACAGGCACTCACTGGCATCTGGCTTCATTTAACTGTGATACCTTGTTATTAACTTTCCATGCCTGATGTTTCTAAGCACCAAGAAACTGGGTTTGTTCCACCAAAGGCAGTTGGGGGGTTGAATTGGGTGCCTTGCAGGGGTATGTAGGTCCTTTTCACTGAATCCCTGTATCTCATCCTGGAGAGCATCTTCAGCTCTCTCCTTTCTAATTAAGCTCCTGCTATCAGTTTTTCAGTGTTAACGTTCCTCTCCCACACTTCCTGGCAGAGTACCAGTGGTCGGTGGACAAACTGACAGCTTGTTCAGCTTCCTGTGGCCACAGAGGGCTGCAGCTGCCCCAGCTGAGGTGCTTACTGGACGGGGCTGAAGTCAATGCATCCTACTGCAGAGAGACACCCAAGCCATCTCTGCAGCCCATTGCATGCAACAGAAGAGACTGCCCTTCACGGTTCGTCTGCCTCATGTAAAAATATCTTACATGCATTTAAGATGTGCTGGAAGAGTTCTTTGTGGGAGACATCACACCACTGCAGCTCCTCTGGTGCCTGTTTGGAGAAGTCGTGGCTAAAAGGGAGTTTTTGAGTGCTTAATCCACACAGTTGAGATTTTGTATCAATATTTATGGAAAACTTTGACTGTACAAGGTAGAAAGAGAATTCACAGCTTGCAATATCTTGGGTGACTCCAGTCACACCCTATGTTGGTTATAAATATCATGCCTGTTTTAAGCACTGAACACATGGAAATTTTGTCATCCAACTATAGGATGATTTCTCTTTAGTGTTACACATGGGTTCATAGCAGTTTGCCCCAACAACATAACAGACAAGAAGCTAAGTTTAGCAGCTATTTTGTGGTTTTATTCTGAGTTCTTTTGTTGCCTGAAATCAATATGGGCAGGATTGTAGCTGTAGCTGCAGCTGCAAAGAATTCCCTTAGCAAGGTGGAAATATTTTTTGTAAAATGAGCACATCTCATCAAACCTAGTGGGCATGAAGGGGGCCTCTTTTCTGCTTCTTTTTGGAGTTTGCTAGTTTGTGGTTGCCTTGGAATTGTAACTCTCTGCCCTTGTAGTCCCATGGTTTCCACTAACTGCTAAACACAAATGAGCCAGGACAGCTTGAAAAACTTCTGGCTACACTTAGGTCTTCCTCTGGCACATCTCAAGTACTGTGTTCAATTTTTGACCCCTCACTACAAGGAAGGAGAAGGACAAGAAACTGGTGAAGGATCTGGAGCACAAGTCCCATGGGAAGTGCCTGAGGGAGCTGAGGTTGTTTACATTGGAGAAAATGGGGCCCAGGAGACCCTATCACTCTCTACAATTGCCTGAAAGGAGGCTGTAGTAAGGTGGGGGTCTGCCTCCTCTTCCAAGTGACAAGACAAAAGGAATCAAGCTCAAGCTGCACCAGGAGAGGTTTAGATTGGCTATTAGGGAAAAATCATCATGGAAAGGGTTGCCAGGCATTGGAACAGTCAGCCCAGGAAAGTGATTTAGTCATCATACTTGTACGTATTTAAAAGATGTGTAGATGCCGTGCTTAGGGGCATGGTTTAATGGTGGACTTGACATTGCTGGGTTAATGATTGGACTTGATGATAGTAAAGGTCATTTCCAACAGAAACGATTCTCTGACTTCATCCCACACAACATCGTGTTTTTTGGCGTTTTTTTGACACCCTTTGGTGCAAAGAAGTGTACATCCTGAGCTTATCCGGACAGCTAGTGTAGTGTTATGCTCCCTCCATATTAAAAATGTCCTGCATCTGCAATTCAGTATCTCCTTAGCTGAGATGCGTAAACATGGTTTTCCATATTTTTCATGGTCTTACTCCCTCCTCTCCCTCCTCTCCCTTCTCTCCCTCCTCTCCCTTATTTCCAATATGGATGTGTTATGTTTCAGTATACAGGCACTTAAATATAGTGAGCATCTCAAGAGAAATTTAGTATGACTTCCCTCATTCAACAGTGATTTAGGACTTGTATTAAAAAAAGACAGTCTAAGCTGAGGCAAGGAGAGGTGGTAAGCTGATGAGAAGTAGCCAGATTCACCACTCTTGCTGTGTCTTGGTCATATTGCAAGTTTCTGTTTAATTACCTTTTAAAATATATTCCTACTCTTCTTTGCAGGCAAATGTTTTCTGAGTTGCCAGCTGAGTCATAAGGAAGAAACCAAAAGAGATTTGATGAAATATGAAACATGCTCATTAGCAGCCGTTTTCCTTGCTGTTGACAATAAATTCCATGGGAATGGTTTATGTCTTTTAATACCTTCCCTGAATTGTAACACAACCCCAAAATCCTCCCTCAGCTCCTGAGAAACTGTTGAGATCTAAGCTTGGAAATAAAAGTTGATTGACATGCAGACCAGAGCTTTATAAGCAGTGAGGAAATTGCAGGTTCAACCTTACCAAACTGAATGAAAAAGTACCAGTGTTCTGTTTTACAGGTTGGCAATGTGTTTGTTTATACTTGTTTCTGTGGCCACTGGAGTTAATCACCTGCAGAAGACAGAGAAATGGAAATGGATGTCTCTCCATGGGACTGGAGAATGCCTATTGTCTATTTTGTGAAGTAATCATAAACACTGCTGGTGAGGGATGTGATAGGCAGTATTTTACTCCCAAAACCACACAAATCCCGCCAAGTATACAGAAACTTAATGAAGCAAACTGTTGGCCTAACCATAAAATTGTTCAGAAAACTAGCAATCAGCAACTAGCAATTTCCCTATTCCTGACTAATGCTTTTCCAAACCTGACCGCATGAGTGTTTCACCTAATGATCCTTACAATGACAACATTTATTAGACTATTATTTTTTGTTATTTACAGCCTTTTAGCTGGTTGGACTGGATTTTTAAATGCCAGTCTGAATAGGGGTTCAGAGCCTCAGCCTCAGCTGGTGAATGCATGGTCTGAGCTCAAGAGGAAAGAACAGTGTCCTTCCTTCCCTGGGCTAACTGTTCCTGAGCATAGTTCAGGCTTTTCTGGTTTCTGCCAGCTGTCAGGGCTACAACAGAGGAGGCAGGCACCCAGCAGGTTTTTGGCTATTCTCTCACAAGTTTGAAGTGGCCTGTGAGCTACTTCAGGAATTACATAGAGATTGTTTTCCCTACTAAGGAGTGCTACTGCGCTAGTCCTAGCATTGTGACTGTAGCTTGTGACCGAGGCCTCTGTGGCACTGTGGTTTACAAGCAGACTTGTCCAACCCCTGTGCCAGGGCTGCAAGTATTTACTAAGCCTCTAAAAACAGCTTTAAGGGCTAGAAAATTAATTCTGGGCCCAAAGAGCCTTGAGAAAAAATAAATTAATAAAAAATTTGCAGTTTTCTCAGCTTTCAGCCTCTAAACAGTTTTCAGTGAAGACTATGGGAGGCTGAGACTCTCAGATGTTCCAGGATCACACCCTAAATGAGCCATCCCACTGTTGCCTGTCTTTGGTCCAATTGACAAAGACCAGTTGATGCCAAGGATCCTGCAGACAGTGGCATGTGCCTGCTCCCTGACCTGTTCTCCTTTGTCTCACAGCTGGATGGTGACATCCTGGTCTCCTTGCACACGGAGCTGTGGTGGAGGCATACAGATGCGGCGAGTGACATGCCAGCGCCTGACAGCAAAAGGCAGCTCTGTCCCAATGTCAAATGAGGCTTGTGCCCAGGTGTCCAAGCGCCCTGTGGACACACAGAACTGTAACAGGCAGCCCTGTATTGAGTGGGTGGCCTCCTCCTGGGGCCAGGTAAGGAACAAAGTAGCATTTCAAGAACAGTCCCATAGTTTGGGATAGAAAAAAGAGACAGAAAATGAGGGTAGTGATTTTTCAACCTAGTATCTTTAGGTTATAGTTGCAGGCTTTTGAGGCAGACGCTAATTTGTTTGGCTCTTTCTTTCTGTGTATGATCACTGCCTGCTTGGATTTCTGTAGCTTCTCACAATCACTAGAAATGCTGGTCATGAACAGGGCTTTTACTGCAGACCCCTGTGTCCTCCAGCAGAAAGGACTGAGTTCCTCTTTACAGTGATTAGTGACACATCTGGGGAATAGCCTTCTTCAAGTCTTAATTCCCCTTACCAGCCAGTGAGGGTGCTTCTGTCTTGCCTGGCTGGAATCAGGAATGATGATTGTGATAAGGTTCAAGGCAGGAGGACTGTACAATAATTCAGTTTTACAAAGTTGCTGATGTTGCCCGAGAATACCAAAAAGTGTGAGCTTTCTTGACTTGCTTCATGATGAAAGGCAGAATGGAGGGCTAAAAGCATTTTCGAACTACTTCCTGCTGCTTTGCAGATTTTCAAATTCTCTCTTAGCAGATTGCATTGCAACAGGTTTTTTTATAACGTTGGTAATAAAAAGTCCCTTCAGCTACCAGAATATATTCACTACTTGAAAATGTCTTCGCTTAAATCTTCAAAAGTGACGGAGTTATTGTATTATAAGTTAAGCTAGGAATTATCACTTCATATCAAAGAAGAAAATTTTTACTTCCTATGGAATTTCAGGAAAGGACTGAATCATCTTTGCAAAAACCGTCATGGGCTGTATTGCTCCCCATGACATCATACTCAGCTGAGACAATCAGTTCAGAATTAATTTCTGAATTTTAGACCTAATCTCTGGGCATTATCAAGTAATATTTCTTCTACCTGTCTCACAAAAAAAAAGCCAAGTTCCACATGGTTGCATACTGCTCAGTCTCCAAGCCAGAAGACTGTTACAAATAGTTAGGAATGTACCACTGGCTCAGTGTATCGATGACCTGCTTGGTAGTATTATGGGGTATCAGGTCACCCATTGCGCTGGTGTAGTGATGAACTTTCCCAGGTCACAAAGAAAATAAACAGCCTACCTGGTCTACCCCTATCTCTAGAATTAGTGCCTTTCCTTCATTTAATGTTCCTGGCATTTTGTTCTCCACTGTGTAATCCTGTGGTGTTTCTAAGCTAGTGACTCAGGCTTGCTGGTGACAAGGACTGCTAGCCCCTGCAGGTATGACAGAAGTGCTCCACACACTCCAGTGAATTACATTTCCAACAAGAGAGTTGACTGGAAGCAGCTGTAAGGCTGACAGTCACTGCTTCTCTCTCCCAGTTGTCAAAGAGGGAAGAATTAGCAGGAGGAGGGCATATTATTTGAGGTAATGTGGAACAGTGCTCCTACTAAAGAGGGAGAGGAGGTAGCAAAGGGATCAGTCAGCAGACATCACCTGGCAAAAAATTTCTGCTTTACACTAATGACCCTTTATTCAACCCTCAGTTTGTACTTGGATATAATTTCCAGACACTTAGAAAAAGTTTCCTAATAGTTTATGTAATTTTAAAATAGCACAAATACATGCTTCATACCTGTACCAAGTTACATTTTAACCGAAGGAGAAGATTAGGAGAGTTAAACTGAAATGTAATTGTTAAGCTTGAATATGTTATGATAGCCTCAATTTTGGAGCAAGCTTGCATATCTTTTGTGCTTCTCATGCTCCCTGCTTTTGTTTATGTTTTGTCTTTCAATGCTTTTAAATTATTAAATAGAGTGGAATATGTCCTTGATTCTATGCATTCTTAGTTATTTGGCCAATTCACATGCTGCAAAATTCACAGTAAAAGTAATTTATTGAGATTTCCTGTATGGATCATAGGCTCTTGGCTAATGGCATGAGAGTATTTAATTTCCCCTAACAGATGTATTTAAGATTAAATCATTGAAGAGAAGAGGTAATGAATCTACAAAGCAGATACAGAAATGTAGTTTAATTGCTGCTGGAAGAGAGTGAGGTAGAGCAGAAAATTACTTCTCAGTCAGCCTTCAAAGCCTGCAGAGGGGCAGAAAGCAGTTGAAATCTCAACAGTCTCTGAATGGCAGTATGCACCTTACTTGACTAGCAGTTTTATAAAAATGGAACTTGCCCTGTCTTTTACTTCCCCTGAGTTAATCTTTTGTGTTTGCAGTGTAACGGGCCTTGCATTGGACCACGACTGGCTGTACAACACCGTCAGATACTTTGCCAGACCAAAGATGGGACTTCTGTGTCATCTGATCAATGCAGTTCCTTACCAAGGTAGGACAGAAATGTTTTATGTCTCAACCCACAATCCTTTTCAGAGATATTCAGTGGACTAGTGACTTAACTGAAAACTTAGGGGCTTCCCCTATGTAACAAAGAGGTCATGCTGCAACCTGTACAGCTATGTGTAACAAATCTTAACAGGCTTATTGCCCAGACTTCCCTATTTGTTCCTAGGAGCTTCAGACCAGTTGGCCAAAAACTGGAAAATCTTCTCTGCATCTGACTGCAAGGCTGTGCTATATCTTCTTAATGTGCCAGTCTTCTCACTTATTTAAACACAAACTCTTTAAAAAAAGGGTCTTTGCAGGTTTTGTTTTCCTGCAAATAAGCTCCACTGTCAACATTGTAAAGACATTTACTTTACGTGAGACCGGTTAAATCATTACTGATCATGACTGAATATTAATGTAGCTGGCTTGTTGGCTCACACTCATGCCTTTTCAATGCCTGTGTGACAAATAGATATGAACCAAGTGTGCCTATACATCTTCTGTGAGACTGTCTTGAAAGAAAAAGGTTTCAGAGAATTGGTTCTGTTCCCACTGGCTGCAAAGCCATAAAAAAGTTACGAAGTCCTGCTGGACCATGTTGGTCACTACTCATTTCACCTATCAGCAGGTCTCTGGTTTGATCCTTTGTGGAGAGGGTATTTCAGCCAAATCCTGAAACAGTTCAAATGGTCATTTAGCCTGGTGTTGGTATACCAGTGTGCACCCACTGAGGGTCTGGTCCTTGGGAGCAGTTCAAAACTGCTGGCCTCACCTGGCAGCTTTTGAAGATCTGATCCATACAGTGCTCTGAGTGGGATATGTAATGTTTGCTGTCCTTCTCTCCCTCTCTCCTTTCTGCCCACAGGCCATTGAGCACCCAGAACTGCTGGACTGATGTCTGTGGTGTGCACTGGAGAGTCAGCCTATGGACCGTCTGCACTGCTACGTGCGGAAACTACGGCTTCCAGTCACGGCGTGTGGACTGCGTGCACATCCGCACCAACAAGCCCGTGATGGAGCACCACTGCTCCTGGAGGCCAAGACCAGCAAACTGGCAGCGCTGCAACATCACACCCTGTGAAAATGGTATTTTGCTGAGAGGAGGGGAGGCAGAGTGGTGCAGGAGCAGGAAAGAAGGGAGAGTCGTCTCTCAGAAACACAGCCCAGATCTATGCTAAATCCAGTGTCAAAAGCTCAGCATTCCAGAGAGGAATGCTGCCCAATGTGGAGGCTTTTGGCAATGGTGTCAGTGCTGGGATTGTGTCCCCTTTCTAACAGCATGAGAAATAATTCATGCAGTCTTCTGGAGCAAGCCCAGAGTAGGCCACCAAGTTGATCAGAGGGATGGAGCACCTGTTGTATGATAAAAGCTGAGGGGAATGGGACGGCACAGCCCCGTTTTTAGGTGACCTACTTGTGGCCTACCAGTACCTGAAGGGAACTTAGAAGAAAGATGGAGCAAAACTATTTACAAGGCTATGTAGTGGCAGAACAAAGGGGAATGGGTTCAAACTGAAACAGAGTAGTTTTAGATCAGATATTAAGAAGAAATTCCTTACTGTGAGGGGTGATAAGACAGTGGCACAGGTTTCCCAGAAAAGCCATGGATACCCCATCCCTGAAGGTTTTGAAGAACAGGTTGGATAGGACTCTGAGCAACCTGGTCCAGTGAAAGGCATCCCTGTCCACAGCAGAATGGTTGGAACTAGATGATATTCAAGGTCCCCTTACAACACAAACAGCTCTATCATTCTTTGATTAACTTTCAGTTAATGGTACAGACAGAAACAAAAACACAAATCACAACCAGACTTATGGCTGTAGTCCAAATCAAGTGGGTAGATGGATGATGGGAAATCTTGCAGGCAAGACTGCTTTCTTTGAGATTACAAGCAACAAATTGGGCCTGCCAGGGGTCTAGAAAAGTTACTAATTAAAAAAAAATAGAATGAGCAAAAGAGAACAGACAATGTGCCTGCTTGGAAATTATGCTCGCATCCTCTATCTTGCAAGCCAGTTGTTTTGCAATCATTGCAGATGCAGTAGCAGAATCCACATGTGCTTGCCTATACACACACCAGTTCTGATGCTCCCTCTCAGCAGAGAGAAAGTCGACTACATAAGACTACTCGTGAGTTTGGGGGGCCCTAATGGAAGCTGAAGCAATGAGGGAGATTTTACAGGTCTCAAGCAGGACCTTTGCTGACACTCCAGCCTCTCTGCTACACAGAAATGTCTCAAATCCCAAGGTCTTGCAGGGATACTGGACAGTTTTCCAAACTAAAAAGAAGGAGGCTGCGGGCCTCAAAAACAGTACAAATGATACCAGAACCTAAGCCCTAGAGGAGTTCAAAAGGTATCTTAACATCTTCATGCTGGGTTGCTTCTGACCTGTGAAAAACACAACTCCCAGTCAGCTGAGTTGGCAGTCTGTTCCACGCTGGCTCTTCTAATGTGGAAAACTGGAGAAAGCATCTCTGAGTTAGTCCATAAAAACAAGTATCCAGTTTCATTTAATTCTTCATCTTTCGTTTAACTGTTAGGTAACTACTAGAACCTCTCTAAAATGCTGGTAAATGACAAACTGACATGTTGGAGCAGACTCAGAAGCTCTTTCCCCAGGTTCTGAAAGTAAATGTTGCCCACAATTCTTCATTGATCCTGTGGTCTTGCAATCCACATTTGGTCTTTGCAGCGAGTCAAGCTCATGCTCACAGTAAGACCTCCCAACACAAAGGTTCTCCTCTTGGCCACCCAAGGATATATATCCACAGGTAAGAAATCCTTTGATCATAACTTCATCACCATTTCTTCTTCTTGTTTCCCCTTTGGCAGTGGAGTGCAGAGACACCACAAGGTACTGTGAGAAAGTGAAGCAGCTCAAACTCTGCCAGCTCATCCAATTTAAGTCACGTTGCTGTGGGACTTGTGGAAAATCTTGAAGACAGAAGAAATGAAAATGGAGGAACAAGGGGATCACAGCCTTTTCTTCACTGAGCAAAGGCTTTTGCAGAAAATACAGCTGGATGGAATGATCTTTTTCATTTTATTTATTTATTTCCCTTAAAAAAAAACAAACAGCCCTTTAACAAATCATTGTTGTAAAGGGACTTGACAAGCTTTTCCTTCTATGAATCTGGGAGACAGAATGCAGATAAACATGTTCATGAGGGTAGATCACAAAGAGTCAGAGAGGCCCATGACACTGAGAAATGGGTATGAGACAAGTGGGGTTTCCTCTCAAACTGCGTACATGTCTGGGGGAACACACCAAGAGACAGGTGAGGAAGAAGACTGAAGTCAAAACTTAGCAACACATTACCAAACCACAGACTCATCAAGGTCAAAGGAGATCTTCAGTTATCTAGTCCGAACAATTAACAGCACTACTATACCCACCCCTAAACTATCCCTGGGTGCCACGTTCAGGCTCTTCTTGGACACTGCCAGAGATGGTGACTCTACCACCTCCCTGGGCAACTTTCACCAGTTTTGTAGCCTTCCTCTAGACATGCTCTAGCACCTCAGTGTCTTTCCTGTAGTGAGAGGCCCAAAACTGAGCACAAGATTTGAGGTTGTGACCTCACCAGTACCAAGTTCAGGGGGACAATCCCTGCCCTGCTCCTGCTGGTCACACTGATACAGGCCCAGATGCCACTGGCCACCTCGGGCAGCTGAGCTCACACTGGCTCATATTTAGCCAGGTGTTGACCAGCACCCCCTGGTCTCTTTCTGCTGAGCAGCTCTCATCTCCCTTAGACTACCTTGAGAACACAAGCATGTGATTTTGCTTTATGAGCTTGTTACATCCAAGATTGGAAGCTTTTTTTAATTTATAAATCCCTCTCTCCTTCCTACACCAGGCAAGGGACATCCTTGTGATCTTTGAGGATCTGGGTTCTGGAGAAGTTGAACAATGATCTGTAACATAAGTGGGTCTAAAATACCTGAAATTATTTTCAATCTGAGCTTGTGAGGGAGGACTGGGGATTGCAGGGTTGCCCTCAGCACAGAGATGCAGTGGTGATGTTAATAATTAACCAGCAAAAGGGATTACAAGTATGATCTGCTTGACAGATTTTAGTACAAACCTACAAACACTGTTCCCTAGAGAGAATAGGTAGAAAAGATAGAAATTGTATGTAACAAACAGGAGACACTTAGCAGCATACTTCATCCTACTAACAGTTATTTAGAAAAAAGAGGTTCTACTTCCCAAAGTTCTGTACTTTTAGACCTGGGGTTTTGTAAAAGAACTTGAGGAAGTGTTTTGGGTTTTTTTATTATTTTGTTAACATGAAACTTCTCTTTCCTGGCAACCAAGCCTTTTGGATAACTGGTAAAAAAAGAGCTTTATTCTGATTTTTCATGGTTGTTACTATTCAATTGAAACAGAATGACTTTAGCATCAGCCCCATTGGACTAATGCAAATAATTTGTAAAAAACCTTGCTCCTCTCCAGCTGCCTCCCACAACAAAACAGGTGCTATAAAGCAGATCTTTAAGTCCATGTATAACACCCCGAAGGTACAGTCTAAAAATTGAGACCCAAACATCACACTCAGAGCATGATTTTGCATGCAGGCTGGGAGTCTTTCCTTCTGGCCAGCTGTAGTGGATATTCGGCCAGTGAAGTGCTGCATGATTTCAGTTCCTGGGCACTCTCTGCTCTGTTCTGCTCTGCTCTGCTCTGCTCTGCTCTGTGAAAAAAAAAAAAAAAATAGAGGAAATCTGCAAAGAGAGTTTAAAAATTGTGGAACTTTAAAGGAGAACTACCTGATCTCAGGTTTTGCTTCAAGACCTTCTCTAAATGAAAGGCTTGGTTGTGCCTCTCCTTTAACTCCTGTTGGGGCTAGTGCCTTGTGGTAAATTAATGAAATGCTGTTCAAGTTCTGCTGTGCTACAGCTTTTGTGATGTGGATTTTTCAGTAAAACTCGGGATCCATTATTGAAGTCAGTACGAGGTTCATGACATTAAACTGTCTCAAATTGGCTTACTTAAAACACATCTGGGAGTGCATGCTCTTGGTAGAAGTGGGTCTTCAAGAAATAGGCATCAATGCAACTTTTTATTTAAAAAAATAATGACTTTCTGTGTATGTAAATGTATATCTTTTCTGTATATTTATTAGGATTTCTTGTATAAAAAGTGCAATATTAATAATTGTACATTATTTTGTCCAGATAAAACTATTGTTTTTTTTAAATCTCCCCAGAATTCTGTTCCTCTAAAATAGTGTATTCCTTTCAATTTTAATAGCACTTGCATTTAATTGGGGATCTGCTTCACTGTGCACAGAATGCTTTATAGATTATGACACGAGGGAGGGATGATGTTTTTAACTTGTGAAATTATAATTATGCATGGAATGAAGGACAATTCCTTAATAACATAATAATAGCAATGATGATGATGACGATGTGATGGATATTTTTGATACATTAGTTACCAAAATGCAGCATAGGGAAGTATTTTCTTTTGTGTAAAAGCAAAATATGTTCAAGCTATCACCTGTTCCATTATATCTGTGTAACTGTGCACAGGATAAACACAAAGGATCTGATCTGGAGGGGCCACTGTGTCTCTGCACAGTGTGGATTTAATTTCACATGTCTGTCTTCTGAATTGTGACTTGGCAGCATCTCAGTAATATAAGGATTACTGGTTATTTTTTAAAAGGATGCTTTTCTTCTCTAAAGAGAAAACAAAACAAAAAACTTGTATTTATATTACTTTTTGTACAAGTAATGCAGGTTACTTATTTAACTACAACTGTCTGACATGTTTTTTAATTTTAAACAAAAACGAAAGCAGCAAAACTGTAGTTCTCTGTCCTTATTCTGTATTATGATAGCAGTACACACTTGTTACACAAAGTTCACATGATGTACCTGCTTTGGGGAAAGAGGATGTCTTATCTCCTTTTTAAACTCTCCAGCCATTAAGATTCTGCACCGTGTCTTGAAGATACATTTTAATTCTCCATTTGCCTTCCTTTATTCTTATTTGCTAATGGTTTGCCGCAACTGCTCTTGCAGAAGTACAAAGCTGGTCCAAGGACCATGAAGATCAATAAAAGTATACTCCTTTTTTTTAAGTAGCAATGCTTCAAGACATAACTTTTCTCAGCAATCTATGGCTTGAAGAAACACCTCTTAATTCAATCTTTCCTTACAGGTTGCTGGTGCCTTCAGTAATGGAGCTGCCAGCTACCTGAAGCATCAGGTGTGTTTGCAGAAAGAATTGTGGTAATGGTCTGAATTACGAGGGGAAAGGTGAAAAAATTAGTAAAGCCAAAACCATTTTTTCTTAACAAAGGAAAAAATCAAATTTTGGAAACTAAGCTATTGTTCATTTCAAACAAACAATATGTGTCTGCTAAAAGGGAACAGCAATATTGTTCTGATTTATTGACATTTTCCATTGTATGATGTTCCTGCAGGTGTTTTTTAGATACCTAAACTGCAGGCAAATAACACCTCACACAGACAAGCAAGTCAAAGACCAGACCTAAGTCTTCCAAGCAACAGAAGCCAATGGGAATATCATCATTCATTTTCAGTAAAGCAAGTGTAGAAGCTGTTGTGTGTGTAAAATGAAGAGGTTTGTGTATGTTCTCAAAAGAATAATTATTGTCTCTTATGCTTATGGCTTTAGTTATTAGTCAAGTCAAAAAGTGTTCAAAACCTTAAAAGCAAAGTTCCAGTATTTTTCTTCTGACAAATTTTCCTCACAAAAGAGAAGTAGTTCTGTACCAAACAGAAAAATATAGTGCTGAAAGGTTCCCCCCAGAAGATCTACTCCCAGAGCCTGTCTTAGGTAGTCAAATACAAGGTATGCAAAACTGAACTATTCCAGGCATCTGTGTCTGCATGCATGATTTCAAAGACAGAAGTCAGAGTTTTCCAAAGTAACCTCTAGCTATAAAATCTTTTTCCTAGATTCTAGATGCAGTTATATGGACTGCAGTTGGAACTTGTTTAGTTTTTAAGTTAGGATTCCTCTTGCAAACTCTTATCAAACAAAATGTCCTTACCAGTTGTTTGGTGCTCTAACATTGATTCGTAAATAAATGTAGTTATTCTAGATCAGCATCACCTGACACCTCTATTTGTAGAAGAAGATCAACCAAAAACTTAGTCTTTTCCAGATTTTCAGAACCATAAAATTCCTCAAAAGCTTTTATTGTCAACTCTCAGCAAGTGTCTGATCATTTCAGCTAGCAGTTGAGTAAAGTTAAGCTTAATTCATTCAGTTACTTAACTTTCAATAGAGATGCTTTCAAAGTCTTTTGAATGTCAAATCTGCTCTCAGACCAGCAGTGTATGCAGATGGGAAGCTCAGAACTCCTAATGCTCACTATGGCTATACATATTAACTGCAGACCACAGCTTGGGGATCATCAATTTAACCATCCCCTTCATCCTCTTTTTAAAGGAGTGTATGTGTGTATGCATACATATATATATATATATATATATATAGTGTTATGTACTAACTGTCTGGTTTTGCAGAAAGTAAACCAAAAACACTGTCAAATACTTGAGTTAGCACAAAATTGGAGGAGGGGAAAATCAGATCTCCTTCTACTGATCTTATACATTTCTCACAGCAAAAGCATATCAGTTGATCATTATTTCACCTATGCTGCTTTTCATCATCTCCAGCCAACATCTCCTCTCCAGTCAGTCAGAATCAAATCCTAATACTGTCATATACATAGTCATTTTAATATTTTTAATACAAATTTTGCACTAAAGCATTTCAGTAATTGCAACCCAAGTAATCCAGATTCATAAGGGGAAAAGACACATATCAGGACCTCCTTTTCCATTTGAAATACATATTTCTATTTTCATCTGCTTTTTCACAAGTACAATACTTGTTCCTTCACCAAAGGCATCGCTCTTGTCTCACAGGGTGCCTCCACAGTTGCCCAGACACACAAATACCCAGGGGATCAGTTGACAGACGAGGCTAATTTTGGCTCAGTCCATGAGATTTTAGGAAGGGTGCAGCACAGCAGGCAGGACTGCATTAGCTGAGGCCTCAGCTGAACAGAGACTGAGTAGGAGACTCCTCTCTTGCAAGCAGAGCAAGTATGAGTTGCATTTCTCTATCCTTTCTGCTAACACACTGCTTTACCTCTCAGGAGAAGGGCAAAAAAGGCAAAAGCAAGAATTTTGTCTAGCCTTTAAAGCCTTTGCAAAGAAAGGCTTTATATTTATGTAGCTATAAATAAAAGAATGCTGTTTTATGCAGCTAAAAGGGAAAGGGGACACCAGAGGGTTGCACTCTGGTTACATATAAATGCTTTTCTTAAAGCAGTGACAGGATGTGAATAATTCCATAGTAAACATGTAGTTATTCACATGATTTGGATGACATGGGCATGGGAAACCACTCACTACTACAACTACTACTACTCCTACTCCTACTCCTACTACTGGTACTCCTACTACTCCTACACTCTTTAGTACTATAAAGTAGTCTTCTGCTTCAATATCTTGCATAGTTTGTATACAGATTCTCTAGGGACAGAGGGAAAGCACAATAATGAAACCAGCAGGACCACACCAGACAGGCCATGAACAGCTTGTTCTACAAATGAGGAGCCAGAACAGATTACTCTTCTCTTCTCTTCTCTTCTCTTCTCTTCTCTTCTCTTCTCTTCTCTTCTCTTCTCTTCTCTTCTCTTCTCTTCTCGGGGTGCTTAATGGTTAGACTGAAGAATAGTTTATTTTGGGCTATGTGCAAACTTCCCCCCCACACCCTTTTCAAACATGCTGGTTGGTTTGGGTTTTTTAAGGCATAAATTATTAGTTTGAATAAATTGCCAATAATGTTGGTGGATGCTTGTTAAAACACTTCACCTTCCAAAACACTCATGGAGTCAGTTTTCAAGTAATAGCATACAACCTAGTGATTTTATTACCAAAAAAAGAAAAATCTCACTATTAACCGACTACATACAAATAACAGAAAATCAAACCCAGCTGTGCAGTCAGGATCTCACAGGCACTTTTTTTTTCTTTTTCTTTTTTTTTTTTTTTAAGCAGAGAGCAAAGAGCAGGGGCCTGCTTGCCCAGCAAAGTAGTATGCTTGAGCCTGTGTAATGGTGTTTGGCAGTGCCACACAAGGCCTCTCACCAGTCTGGGGACAGTTCACACTAGCAAACACAGAACTAGGGAGCTAGTGGAAACAGAGAATGCAGAGATGAACACAGCATTGCCTTTTTTAGAGCTACTCCATTCCTTCTCTTCTAAATGCAGCCAAAAACCTCTGTAGGATAGACATACAGACAGAGAAGTGAAAATCAGATTGCCCCAAAGCAGTATTTCCTCAGAAGACAAGAAGAGAAGCACAGGTCATCAAACAACTGCTGACAAAGTGGGAAGGAGACAGAGAGACACTACTACAGAAGGGAGAAGAGTGATTTTTAGAGGGATCAGCCAAAAGTAAACTCTGTTCAGAATACTCATTATGGAAGTTTCCCATCCCTGTGAACTCCCGTTCTCTGCCCAAATGCCTCCTTCCAACTGAGATAACACAGATCCCTCAGGGAAATCATATCCATGCCTCAGGAAAGATTGGGGGTTTTTGTCTTCCAAAGAAAAGATTTGCATTTTCACACATTGAATTCAGCTCCTTCCTGTCTCCTGAATACCATGCCCAGGATCTATATTGCTTCCCTGTGTGATAGGAACACACTCAGTTCTTGCTGAAGCATACCACTTATCTTTCAACACTTGAATAGTCCTAAAGCATTTGAGGTGCTGACAATTGACTCTCCTAAGTAATCTATAGTTGGGTGAAGCCCTTTTTAGAATTTGTGGTGGTGAAGTTTTCTCAAATTTGCTGCTGGTTCATATTTCTAGACCATAAGTACATAATTTGCTGATTTTTTTTTGACCTCTCACCTATTGCTAACTGCAAACATTCTCCAGATGAAATTCTCCTGTAGCTGTAAGGCTTGGCAGTCCTTGCAAACATGTTTGGTTGAAAGACTGATATAATAAAAGTCAAAACGAAATTGATTATTTATCTCCCCCATTATTAGAGGTGACTTTTTTTCTGGGGTTGTTTCATTTTGTTTCCCACTGAGAACAGGCTAATAAAGTAATTTTGTTCAGCTTTTCCCCGGTGAGGAACTGTAGTGCTGCCTTCCTCATGGCTAGAAAAACATTCATAGCCTTCTATTAAGCTGCTACGCTTCTAAAATTTACTTTGCACATCTTCCTAATTTAGCTTTTGTACTTAAGACTTGCCAGACAGATTGTGCTGGTGAGTACACCTCTTGTGGGTTTTCAGGGATGCAGGTAAAAGCTATCCCTCCAAACAGTATATATACCTGAAACTGTTCCTGTGCATAGGTGACATTTGTCATTGACAATAGTCACAGTAATCAGTTCCAGTGAAGTAACTGGCTTTGACAGTGATGTTTTTCATCCGTTATTGCTTAGCACAATCCTTCTTGTTCTTTTTTGCATGCTTTTGCATGGTATAACTACCCTGGATGCCTTTTTCAATCCTGCCAAGGACAAAATCCCTTTCTTTCTTTCATTTTGGTTTTTGAAAAACTTTTTGGTAGTGGGCTTTGTACTTCAGACAGTGTTTAGGTATTGATGCCATTATCCATTCTTCAGAAGCAGGATGTTGACTACAGCTATTTCCTTCTTTCCACCCATTTGTTCCCTGAGTGAAAAGCATTGTCTTGTGCTGCATGAGTCTTGCTTGTGCTTGCATCATGGGTGCAAGGTCACAGAATCACAGAATCAAAGAATCACAGAATCACAATATCCACTGCTCTCCCCTCATCCATCTATCCAGGCAGTTGTTTCACTGTGGAAAGCAATCAGATTGGCCACGTGTGATGTCCCTTTGCTGAATCCATTCTGACTCCATCCTGATCTCCTTCTTGTCATCCATGTGGATAGAGATTGCCTCCAGAATGAGGTGCTCTATCACCTTTCCAGGGATTGAGGTGAGGTGGACTGGCTGGTAGTCCCCTGAGTCCTCCTACTTGCCCTTTGTAAAAACTGGGGTGACATTTCCTTTTTTCCAGTCCTCAGGCACCTCTCCTGATTCTCCATGACCTTTCAAAGATGACCACAAGCAATCCAGTTATGGTGTCTGCTAAGTCTCTCAGTGTTTCTGGATGTATCTTGTCAGGACCCATGGATTGTCGATGTCAGGTTTGCCTAGGTGTTCCCTAACCTAATCCAAACCATGGGAAAGCCAGCCTTCCTTCTTTCCTTCCTGTCTTCCTGCCTTCCTTCCCTCCTTCCCTCCTTCCCTTCACCCATGAAGCTATGTGTTCCTCTGTGTGATTTTTCTGGGTTTTGCCCCAGCATTCCCTGCAACTGGCAGGACAGAAGAGAACACAGCTTGTGCTCCAGAGCCCTTGATCAGTCATCCCAAGGCCCTGAGGTCGCTCTTGACTGTCCACAGCTGCCTTCTTAGGATGTCATCAGTACTCACCTGGAAAGCCAGCAGCAGGTGATAATCAGTTGGCCGTACCAGCATGGGAAGTTTCTTGGGATGTTTCTTACTTTGGCCCCAGGAGGACAACACACTTCCCTAGGGGTTGGGTCCAGTTGACATCCATCAGCTCCTCAAGGCTGTTCTCAACACTAGAAGTTGGGCCATACTATCCCATAAAACAGGCGAGATCTCTACAGAGCATCTGAGAGGTTTCTGAACAAGTGCTTGCTTATCTGGCTCTAGCACCTGGTGCTGCCATGCACACAGCTATAATTTCATTTTCCTCTTCCTCCACTGTAACTTCAAAAGCAATTACACAAGCCTGTAGTACAGTTCAGTAACATTTTAAGCTTTCTCAGGCTGTCTGACTTGTACTTCCCTCTTTCTGAGAATGTGATGGCTCTAAGAAGAAATGAAATTTAATTGGCATGAGCATCAGGAAAAAATAACTTCTCCTCATCTTTATCCATGAACTCATTCTGTGTGAAAACAGTAACCAAATCCTGTGTATTGTAGAGCAGCTCAATTTTATTTTCTGTGTTAAACACTTCAATTCTGTTCCAAATTATAATTATATAATTATCTACATTTTTCTTATGCTGATTTTCTAATGACATTGCCTAATTCAAACAAAATTAAACTTTGGACACAGAACATGTTGCTTTACTTTAAATGCAAAGGGACTACTGCCAAGTCAAGTCTGAGTTACCTGAGCCATGTGATTCTTCACTGACCATCTGCACCTATGCTGATAATTGCACATCTGTGTCATGCACTCATTCAAGGAAATTAAATGAATGGGGTTTAATCTTACTAAAACACTGATTTACCCAGCCAGATAAGCCTTCTGATTTCTCCCATCATGCAGTCAGACAGCATTTATGTTATTACCAAGAGGGACAGTGGGAAACCATGCAGCTGTAGGAGGACAAAATGTGAAACTGCAGCAGCCTAAGCTTTAATCTGCCTTAATTTCTGTGGAACCACACCTTCAATCACAAAACAGAAATCACTTATTCTTTAGTGTTATCATGTATTGATTTTAATAAGTTTTTAACACATAGGAGTAAAAATAGAAAAAAAACCACCAAGCCTGTTTTATGCTCAGAAAGTGTTGGATTTAAACCAGTTGTGTCTGCCTGATGCTGGTGTGAGCTGGTCCACTGCATGGAAAATCAAGATTCCCGTTGGTAATGTTAAAAACCCAGTAATTGCTAGTGCTAAGCAGTAGTAATATGGCATTGGTATTGAGCTCGATAAGACTAACTTCCACACAAACCTGTAATAAAGATAAATTTATACACTAGACTCTCCTTGCTCTGCATTCCCTGCCAGTCTCATATCAAAGAGTTGAAAGACCAGTTGGAGAACTCTTATGCATAAAAGAGCAATCTTTTCTGCAGTCTCAGCTGTTTTTTTCATATAAATTCTGTTTCAGAATTGGCAGAATTACAGGTTGATAAATTAAATCAGAAAAACAACTAGATAAAAAGAGATGGGGAAGAAGAAGTCTTTTCTTGTAGAAATGCAATATTAAAGAAATTAAGACTCAAGAAGACTTGCTGGTAAAATAGGAGGAGCTGAAAAAAATGCCGAACATACTCTAGGGCAATACCTGACCACAGGTGAGTGAATATTTTACAGATTACTGAATTTCTGAAGGCTGTGTATAGTCATCAATGACTGCATAGTTTGGCCCTTTTGTACAGTGTAATCTGTAGAGATTTGCCTAGTTGTTCCTGCTGCAAGGAACATAATTTTTCATTGAACTAGGACATATGTTTAGAAAAGGCCTCTAGGACTGATTCAAGGTCTTCAAGTGAAGCAGAACCACTGTGCTCCTAAGGTATTGTTCCAGAGGCTTTCCACCCTCAGAGTTAAGCATTCATGTTTTCAAATGGAATGTGTTTGGCTTTAAATTGCCAGCACTTAGGAAGAATTTCTATCCCAAGGTTTCACAGCTTTTCCAAAGTTTTAAAATACCTTTATACAGAAAATTATCTTCCCCTTTAAATGGTGCTTGGATAGTCAGACACAAGCCTTTCACAGAATCATAGAATCACATATACCTAGAATATCCATATGAGTTGGAAGGGGCCCACAAGAATCATCAACCATGCAACAGCTTTACCTTGCACTTGAGCTAAATACTCAGGAAACAGCCAGAGCTGCCAGGAGTAAGGGAGAGGAGGATTTAGGAAAGTAGAATGTACTTAAGAAGTCAGAAAGTTTCATAGTGCTAATAGAACAAACATAAGCCTACAGAAAGTGCTCTCAGAAAAACAACAACAACAACAACAACAACAAACACCACCAGTTTTGGGTCAGAAGCTTAATACTGGCCTTATTCAAAACATAATGCAACTCTAGCTGCTGGCTGAGCTGTAGCAACATGTGACAATTTCAACTCTGTGATGTTTCTGGTACCCATCCAGAACCCTGAAGTGAAGAGCTTTTACTAAAAAAACTTCTCTTACAAGGTGTCAGCCTAGAGTAGTATCTTTGGCACAGAAACTTCCCATCTGATAGCCTAGCTCTGGGTAGCACAATGACACAATTTACAAAGGTGCAATATTCAGTAATATTTATCCAGTAATAGTACCTTTTGTATGTGTCTTTGATGGGAATACTGAAAAAGGCTGTATCTCAGACTTTTTTTTCCAGCAATGGCTTACATGTGACTTCACATGATGCAATTCACCTGTTTTACCTCTGTTTTTTTGGATATAGCTGAACCCCCTTTACATCAATAATAAATTTTATTACTAAGAGATCTTTCTATTACTGTCTCAGGAGGAGGACATCTCTTGATTAATAAGTAAGATTTGGGTGGGAAAATATAAAAAAAATACAGAGAAACAAAAATCAATATAGCTTTTCCCTGGATTTTATGTTCTTCACTTGTACAAATTAACCAGAAAAAGTCAATGCCAGGGAATTAAGTTTATTTTAAGAGTTCTCCAAATATGAAACCAGCAATTGGTTTAAAAGGTTACAAACAAAATCAAGCTGTCAGCATCAGTTTTCTCAAAGATGTAACTGGGGTGGGTCTTTGTGAGGAGCCAGGCATCTAACAATGCCCTTCAGTGTGTAACTGGCAGTGTAGGTTGTTTTACCATCTAGGAGAGTGTGATGCTTTGGGCCTGACCAGACAGGTTTATAGGTTTACATAACTGTGAGTGAATGAGGCCCATGATGGGTCCAAAATGTAGTCAAGAAATCTATTGGTTTTGCTGGGAAAATCTGGAGCATGAGCGATAAGTTTTAGTCTATTCCATAGCAAAGGCTTATAGTTTTCCTTCACTATAGAAGAGCTATTAAATGGTTCAGTAATTTTATTAAGCTGGGCCAAAGATTGACACATTTGCCTGGCTTTTCATTTGGGTGCTTCAATGATTTGGGTGCTTCCAATGTGTCCAGGTAGTGGTCTGAAGGTCCATTTTCTTCAGAGGAGGAAGATACACATCAGATTTTTCTGGTGAATACAGGAGGCTGTAGTCAAGCTTTGTGTTTTTCCTGAAATTCAGTTGTAGTGGAGAAAAGAAGCCAGGGACTAGCTTTGTCTGGTATGGTTTTGGAAGCTTGATTGGCTGACCAGCCCACCCCTGGTGAGAAGATTTTCTGTGTAGTGAGGCCATCAAATGAAACATAATTGTATTTCTGAATTTTATGGACACAATGTTTCACCAGAGGAGGTGGAACATCAGAGACCCACAGAATCACTGTCGGAAGAGACCCTCAAGATCATCAAGTCCAACACATGCCCTAACATCTCAACTAAACCATGGCCCTGAGTGCCACATCCAGTCTTTTTTTAAACACATCCAGGGATGGTGACTCCACCACCTCCCCAGGCAGGCCATTCCAGTACTTCATCATTCTTTCCGTAAAAAGCTTCTTCCTAACATCCAACCTATACTTCCCTTGACACAGCCTGAGACTGTGTCCTGTTGTTCTCTCAGTTGCTGCCTGGAGAAAGAGACCAACCCCCAGCTGACTACAGTCACCTTTCAGGAAGCTGTAGAGAGTGATAAGGTCACCTCTGAGTCTCCTTTCTCCAGGCTAAACAACCCCAGCTCCCTCAGTCATTCTTCATATGGCTTGATTTCCAAGTCCTTCACTAGTCTTGTTGCCCTCCTCTGGACACACTCAAGCATCTCAACATCCTTCCTGAGCTGAGAGGCCAGAGCTGGACACAGCACTCAAGGTGTGGCCTCACCAGTGCCCAGTACAGGGGAAGAATCACCTCCCTGCTCCTGCTGGCCACACCATTCCTGATCCAGGCCAGGATGCCATTGGCCTTCTTGGCCACCTGGGCACACTGCTGGCTCCAGTTCAGCTGCTGTCACCAGTGCCCCCAGGTCCCTTTCTGCCTGGGCACTGTCCAGCCACACCATCCCCAGCCTGTAACACTGCAGGGGGTTATTGTGGCCAAAATGCAGGATTTGGCACTTGGATTTATTAAACTTTATCTTATTGGAGTTTGCCCATCCACAATTCACTCTGTAATTAGTAAGATGCTCAAAGGGAGCCTTTCTTTTCTGGACCAGATTCAAAGGGTTGCAGCTTTGAGTGGCAACAAGTTCCCTGTAGAAACAGTTATTCTGAACAATGGTTCTGTGGTAAAATTTCTCTTTTGATGGGCCAAACCTATTGTTTGGTCTGATCCACTCTGTCTTGGTTCATTCTGTAAACACAGAGTCATCTGAAATGAAAGAGGAATCATATTAAAATGCTCAACTCAAATCCTTTGACGAGTTTAGCCATATATCATATTATGATTATTACATTTTCTACTTCAATAAATATTTGTTTATGATTTATGTTCCACAAATCTTATTCAAACAGCAGCTGTAGAATACATTATACACTAGTGTGTTAAGCCCCAGAAATGCTCTGCATCTACACTGAAGGCTGAATCAAATAGCCCTGTACCCACTCATGCCTACAGAGATGGTGAAATACCATGAGGGAAGATTAAATAGTATTCGCAGTCTTGCAGAGACATTTTCTGCAGGTAACAGAGTGGGTGCCATCCTCATGCTCAGTAAACCAGGAATCATGGAAGTGCAGCATCAAGGCATTGTCTTTGATCTACTTCAGACACCTTCCTGCTGCTGGGTTGTGGCTGGCTCTGAGCACAGAGTATGCCTGTGTCTGCAGAAGGCTGTTCAGATGTCTCATACAGCATCTCTAGGACAAGGAGAAACAGATGTCCATCTTTCCACTCTAAAGGCTAAGCTGCAGTGCTACCCTTCCTCTTTCTACCTTCTCACTTTGCCTGATGGCTGATCTGATTCCTCAGCTGCACAGCTGGGATGTTGCCCATGGTTTGCCAAGTTCAGAGCCTTGCAGCTCATCTTGATGTTAGCAAGCTGTGCTGTGTGGCATCTCCTCAGCCCTTGGCTTTGCTCTCCATGGTGCTCCTTCTGTCAGAACAAACCAAAACTGATAAAGAACTTGCAACTCTGTCCCAATTCTTCCTTTTTAGAAAAACTGTGCTGGAATTTATAGAACAAGTCTGCACTAATGTGAAACACTGGATTATATTGCAGAAACAGCCCATATGCCAGAAATCTTGCTATCCCAATTTATGACTAAGAAAACATTTTAGGTGGTATTTCGGGGACGTGCGTATGTTCCTTACTTGACAGGATATCAGGGAAATAAATGAGGCCCTGTAATCCAAAAAGACTTGTGCTGTCACACTAGGAAATCTATAGCAAAACTGCCTAATTCTCTGACCAGTGCTGCGGCCAGAAGCCCATGGTTTTTTCCCCTTGCTAGTAATTTTGTGCAACTTTCCCTAGAGACCATTATGGTTACCGGTAGGAAGTTGAAATGAAATAGTCTTGGAGCTAACCCAAGGGGTGATTATTGTTTTCTTTTTTTAATTTTCCTTCCTTTCAAACCACACTAAGAGTCATGAGCCAAATAAGCTTCCAGCTGACTCTGCACAGGAGCTATAGAGTATAGTATTCTGCACAAATACTATAAGAATAAATTGTGCAATTAGGATATTTGCATTAGGATATTTGAATTTGGCATGCCTGTTTCCCTTGAGAAATAGGAGACGTCCAGGCAGGCACCACCACACTGGTGAGACGCTGACCTTGTGCCCATGCCTAGGGTACATCATTTTCCTGGAAAAACAGTCCAACATAGTGAACCAGGAACATATACAGATGTGTGTTTTACAGGAAATGCATTAATGAAGTGTTTAAAAGTGAGAAGCTAATGAGATTTGGACCACCTCTAAGGAGAGGTTTGTTCAGAGATCTCACATTTCAGCTGCCAGCAAAGAGTTACCAAAAAACTTTTCAGGTTCTCCCATCATCTTTGTTGGAGAACACTCTGTGCATTTTGGATGTAACCACAGCTGTTGCAAAATATTCAAAATATGATAAGCAAGTCCATCTGTCCTCAATTTTTAAAATTTATAAGCTCTACACTTTCGGAGACCTCATAGGCATTATGAATTTATTTTACTTAGTGTAAGCCAGCAGTACTACTATTCCTTCAAAATACGTTACAGCACTATTGTAACTCTAACTCTTAACCATAGATATTAATAGTTTCCCATGTAGAACAACGTTGAAAACATTAGAGGGTACAGGAGGGAATGCAGGATATGAAACATATGTTGTCAGAGGGTTAGGCACATCTCCCTATAACCAAGCAAGACTAAATTAAAATTAGATTACATATCTGGAGATAGGCAGAACAGCTACGTGTGTAGCCTGGAGGAAACGAGAGTTTTGAAACTTTTAAGTGGCAAAGTTATCTGACATGAATTGTGGTAAGCAATAGCATCAACTTAACCCTAAGTGTCGTTTGGTATATGATGTGCTCAGTGGAAAGGAACATGACAGTACAGTAGGAAAGGTAACTTAGTACCAAAGCAGCTCTATTTTAGATGCTGTTCCAATATTTCAGTTATGATAATTAATTTAATTGGATAGGTGTGCTGGTTTTGGCTGAAGTGGAGTTAGTTTTCTTCAAAGTGGCTGGTACAATGCAGTGTATTGGATTTGTGCTGAACACAAGAGTTGATAATATAGAGATGTTTTTGTTATTGCTGAGCAGGGTTTAAACACAGCCAAGGCTCTTTCTGCTTTTTGTGCCCCATGCTGGTGAGGAAGTTGGGAGTGCTTGGGAGGCTGGGAGGAGACACAGCCAGGAGAGGTGACACTGACTGACCACAGGGATATTCTAGACTGCACGTCATCATGCTCAGTATTTAAAGTGGGGGGGAAGGAGATTGTGGACAGGCTTTTGGAGTTATGGTGTTTGTCTTTCCAAGTCACCATTACCTGTGATGGAGCTCTACTCTCTTGGAGATGGCTGAACATCTGCCTGCCCATGGGAAGTACTGAATTAATTCCTTGTTTTGCTTTGCTTGTTCCACAGCTTTTGTTTTCTCTGTTTAATTGTCTTTATCTCAACCCATGAGTTTTCCAGCTTTTACCCTTCTGATTCTCTCCCTGATCCTGCTGATGGGGGAATGAGCAAGCAGCTGCATGGGGCTTGGCTGCTGCCTGGGGTTAAACCACAAGAGTAGGGATCACTAAAACCTAGCAATGGTTAGAGAATAATGCAATGAAAACTTGCATTTACTGTTGAACCTGGGCCTTTAAGAGAATTCAAGAGAAGAGAGTATGCAACTCAATCTTTGAGGGGGCTTGGACAAAGATTTCCATTTGCAGTGTTTGAGAAAATACTGTAAATTATAACCAAATGTGACTGTGATACTTTTTATTAGAGCTCTGGAGTTACACTTAAGATGCTGACCTAAATATTGAAAAAAGATGAAAATATACATATGTTTCAGATATGGAGAAGTTAAAGATAGGAAGGACAGATCCTCCACTTGCACAAAGCACTCTTTTTTACTCGTTTTCCTGAAACTATTCCAATGAATACCATCTGGAGATATTGCCTATGCAAAAGAAAGTGTTCAAAAGTGTTGATATGGATATTTTGCACCTGTGGGTCATAGCCTTCACAACTCAAATCATTCTAAATGGGCATTTCCTGTGTGTTTGATGTACAAACTGTAGTTTATGCTGTTGCAAACATGTAGCTGCTAACAAGCAGCAGTTAAAGTAAACTTTCAATCATTTCAGCCAGATAATTTTAATGATACATTCCCCTTTTAATAATGCCTTTTATTCCCCAACTTCTTTTATCATTTTGACTTCCAAGAAAAATATTGTCTGTGTACACTGGGACAAATCTGCAATAATAAGCACCAGTTGTAAGCTATTATATTTGCACACCATAATAAAATAAAATACAGAAACACACAAAGGCTATCTATCTGCCCACCCATATTAGCTAGCTGAAAGGTGAGCAGAGGGGAGGTAAAATCCTCTGACTTTCTGCTTATGACTTACTACCAAAACTAGTAGGACTATGGTAACTCTAACTGAAAGTTTTCTCCCAGTGCATGGGGAAGACAATTTCTGTTGCTGAAGAGGAGGGGAAAAAGCTCCCACAAAAGACAAGCCACCAAGTTAGTGAAACAGAGGAAAAAAAAGCCAAGCTGGAACACAACAGGCATTCAGCATTCTCAGCAGCAGAGAGAACCCAGTAATAAGAGGGTCTTTTCCAAGCCAGTCACTGCACACTTCCATGTTTGAAAGAGTCAATACGTACCAGAACCAAGTAAGAGATCACAAGTAGGCAATACTTTACCAGAGTGATGAAGTGTTTTCTGGAAGTAGGTGTAAGAAGGGGAAGCAGTCAGTAGAGTTCTGCATCAGGATGGGTACTGCAAGAGCTGGAAGAAGTCCTCACTGAGCCACTCTCTATCATTTACCAGCCACCCTGGCTAACCAAAGAGGTCATGAAGGACTGGAGGCTAGCAAATATTACCCCTGTCTATAAGAAAGGCTGGGAGGAGGATATGGGGAACTACAGGCCTGTTAGCCTGACCTCAGTGTCAGGGGAGGTCACGAAGCAGATCATCTGGAGTGTCATTATAAGACAAGTGTGAGACAACCAGCAAACTTGAAAGTGACACCCAGCTGAGTGATATGGCTGACACATCTGAAGGACAGGATGCCATTTGGAGGGACCTGGACAAGCTCAAGAATTGGGCCAGAGGGAATCTCATGATGTTTACCAAGACCAAGTGCAAGGCACTATACCTGTGTCAGGGCAAGCCCTGGCAGCAACACAGACTGTGGGATGAACACATGGAGAGCAGCCCTGCCCAGAAGGTGGATGGAGAGGTTGGACATGAGCCAGCAATGAGCACTCACAGCCCAGAAAGCCAAACGTGTCCTGGGCTGCATCCAGAGCCCTGTGGGCAGCAGGGCCAGGGAGGGGATTCTGCCCCTCTGCTCTGTTCTGCTGAGACCCCACCTGCAGTGCTGCATCCAGCTCTGGGGTCCCAGCACAGGAAGGACATGGACCTGTTGGAGACAGTCCAGAGGAGAGTCAATAAGATGATCAGGGGGATGGAGCAGCTCTCCTTTCAGGAAAGGCTGGGAGAAATATGGTTGTTCAGCCCAGAGAAGAGAATGCTTCAGGGTAACCTAATTGTGGCATTCCAGTACCTGAAGGGAGCCTAGAAAAAAGATGGAGAGAGACAGTTTACAAGATCATGTAGTGACACGACAAAGGGGAATGGCTTCAAACTGAAAGACAATAATTTTAGATTAGGTATTAGGAAGAAATTTTTCACTGTGAGGGTGGTGAGGCACTGGCGGAAGTTTCCCAAAGAAGCTCTGGATGCCTCATCCCTAGGAATGTTCAAGGCAAGGCTGGATGGAAATCTTAGCAGTCTGGTCTACTGAAAGGTGTTCCTGCCCACAGAATTGGAATTAAATGATCTTTAAGTTGCCTTCCAACCCAAGTCATTCCATGATTCTATGATGTCTCTGAAAGTTGCTCAGTCTGGGTTGTGTAAGACATCTCCATTATATCTGCAAAAATTAGGACATTGGGAACAAATTGATTTTTTGAGTAATCTCCATACTAATGAACTAAAATGCCACTATGGATTGTCTATCATTGGTGCCTTCCTTCTTTCCACACGGGAACCAGGCCAAAACAGGGTGGGCAATGCTCATCCTGTCAAAAGGAGGCTTGGGATCCTACCCTCAGGCTTCTTCCCAGAGCCATGGAAGTTTATGTTTCTTTTCTAGTTTGAGTCAAACATTCTTCGGTGAGTGTGATTTACTGATTAAGTGGCGTTGTGTGCCTGGTGAAATGGCACTTGGCAGGGGTGTGACACAACCCCTGGTGTCTCCAGAGTCCCAAGCAGTCACCGCAGGATCAGCGTAGAAAGGAGTGCTACAAATGAAATTAATGATTTAGGTAATTCGTGTTAAATGTTATAGTTAATAATTATAAATATGTTGGGGCTATTAAGCAAACTGCAGAAACTGTAAATACGTAGAAGCTATTAAGCAATAATTGCTAATTGCAGGAACTGCAGAAGTAAAGAAGTTAAAAAGAGCCCGGCCTTGGTGCAGGATAATGTAATGTAACTTTGTATCATAAGACATGAAGAAAGAGAGAAAATGAGCGATATGGTGAAACCATGGTGACCAGTCCCCAGGGAGGTGCTGCGAGGAAGAGGAGAGACTTCATCCACCGACCCCCATGAGAGGGCAGAAGACCCCAGACTCCTGGAGTTAGAAGACTCAACTATGACCAAATATGGGAAAACATGGAGTGGGGAGAGACCAAGGGGTGTGTGTAAACCAAAAAGTTATAAAAATGGGAAACTACAGGGAAAACTGCGAAAGCTGTGCGTGGGGCACAAGTTGAGACTCGTGCTCTCCGGCTTTCTCAGCATGCTGCTTGCTTCAACTTCTCACTTTAATAAAGGTTTATCTAATTGGCAAACAATTACTGGGCCCTTTATCAGGAGTAAAGTGGGCCTCGCATCCCATCCAAGAAATCCTTTATTAACATAACACGACTCGAACTCAGAGCAGGGGCAAGGACCAGAACAAAGGCAGGGCAGTAGGTTTTAAGAGACACAATCAGGGTGGCCTTGAAGGGCCAATAGGGAGAAGAACGGGGAGGGACACAAGGTGGGGTTTACAGAGCACAAACTGAGACATAGATTTTAAAGAATATAGGATTTTAAAGAAATTAAGATTTTAGTTAGAAATAAGCTTTATAGTTGTTGAAGTTAATTAAGAGCTTTGTAGTTAGCTAAGGAAGACTAGGCTTGAGTTAACTTTTTCCAAATAACTGATTGCTTGTCAACCTTATGTTTGCTTAGCTGTGCTTGAAACAATAAATAGAGAACCTGATAAATAGGTTTAGAGACACAGGACAATTGCAGAGACTCTTCAATCCTGAAACTTATTGAAAGTCACTGTACCTAAGGAAATGGGAATTTTACCAACAATCATTTGTCACCATTTGCATTGAAAAGGTAGAAAGTTCAGAGTGATGAAGAGTCATTTTACTTCCTCACTTTAAACCCACTCCTCTTAAATGAGACCACCGACCCATTTCAAAGGACAAACTACGCATGCTTAATTGGTTTTTTGCTAATTACCATACAAAGCGGGGAATGGGATGTACCAAGGTGATGAATATGTATTTGTAATTTAGATATTCAACAGTTTTGTAAATAAAATAGCTTTGTGATTTTCTGTAAGGTGCGGTATGCCTTTGAGGAAGTATCCCACATGCTGCCCAGCGCTGCAATAAACATACACTTTCTAACTTCAAACTGTTAGAGAGTTTTTGTCCGTCTCAGTTAGATATCGGTATTAGATCGATATTCCTATTTTTAATAAATCAAAACCAATGGGGAGGCTAATGAGATAAGATTAATTTAAACAAACCAATGGTGCCTCCAATAATAGGGGATTCCCCAAGGGGCTGGTCCAGGCAGGGGCTGGTCCAAGGGAGGATTGACAAAGAACATTCAGGAATAAGGGGTAGATATCAGGGAAGATTGACAACTTAATGGGTCGGTGCAACTTAGGCTAAACCAACACTGGGGGGGTGGGAAAGGAACAAACCATCAGGGATTAAAACACAAAATTAGACCTCATGAAAATTAAGGACTTCAGGAACCAGCCCACAGGAATTACAGTGAGAGAAGACCTCTCATACATGAGAGGTTTTATGTCTCATACATCTTACCTAGAAAAATCAGTGTTCCGTGATGAATATATATCTTCCAGTGTGACATTTAGTTAGACATGAATTACTCATTTGAAAGGACTTCTATACTTAATACAATCCATATACTTAATGCACTTCCATATACTGAATCTTTTTCCAAAGCAGCACAATAGGGGAAGAAGGGCCCAGAGGGCTCAAATAAAGCTCACCATATTTTTGAGGATCCAGTTTCTCATTTGTATCAAAATTCTTTCTGTGAAATCATAAATCAGGAGGAGTCCTTGAGGATTTATTTTTGTCTCAAAGGAGTTTTGAGTAAGGACTTGAAAAAGGAAGTCTTCACAGGGAACAAGACAGAACACAGATAATACCTGACAATTAAAATATTAGAAGAAAACACTCTGGAGTGCAAATGTCAGGGGAAAGAAAAAGATGAGTCACTTCCTTAAGAATTTTATAAAATTTCCACTTTCATGTAGCTGAAGGAGAGGCAAACAGAAGATGTAAAAACGATGAATGTGCTCACTCTTGCTAGTTCATGTGACCTTTTTGGAATGGATTTTTTCACAAAAACCTTCCAACACAGCACTGACACTTTGTGGCCACACTTTTGGTCTTCCAGCATTCTTTGGAATTATTTGTCATTGTCCTGGGTTGTGGAGCCGGGTTTTGTATATTCTATTTACATCTGTTTTGGGGCCTGATGACCCACCTTGATAGGCCATTGTTACCTTCCCCAGCCTGTGCGGTGCATTTGCATTTCTATACATCTCATGCCCTGGCGGTGGGGGGTGGGGGGGAGGGGGGGGTGGCCGGGAGTTAGCGGTTCGGCCCTGCTGCAGGAGCTGGGTGCTCGGCGTTTCCTTCGCTGCGGTGTGGCAAGAGCTTCTTTGTCTCCTGTGCTCGCCATTCCTGTCTCCCTCCTCGCCGCCCCTGAACCGGTTTCTTCGCAGAATCATCTCTGCTCCAACAGGATCACGTCTGCCACTCCAGAAGTGTTTGGACTGTTTACGTTTGGACTGTTTTCAACATCCTGAATCACAGGGTCAGATTGAAACTCTGACTCTGCCAGGGTTTTCTTCCAAAATTATTGTTTATTTGTTTATTTGTTTGTTTGTTTGGGTGGTTTTGTTTCCTATCATATTTGTATTGTTAATATCTCCTAGTAAAGAACTGTTATTCCTATTCCCAACATCTTTGCCTGAGAGCCCTTGATTGCAAAATTATAATTCGTCGGGGTGTGAGGGGTTGGTATCCTCCATCCTAGGGGAACCTCAGTTTCCCTGGCAGATACCTGTCTTTCCAAACCAAGACAGTCATTCTCCAATGGAAAATGATATGCCTATTCTTTCTGCTCCCAATCCGCTGACTTCACATTGTTCTAGTCCCCCTGCTCTCCTAAGATCCATGATGCAACAGGCCAGTCTTTAGCGTGGTTCTGGAGTGTGTTGAGGAGGCCCTAATGTCAGCTTTTTATGGTAAAAGTGCACTCAGGCCTAAGTGGGGGAAATAGCTATGCTACCTAGCTCATTGTGGACCTGTCTGTGGCACAGCCAGGTGCCAGCAGAAGCATTTTGCAAATAAGAAATGGCTGATGAGGAGCAGATTAATGGCACTTCACTACTTCTGCAGTTACTATCCCATTACAACCCAGCTGCATGCATTGGGTTTGGAGGGAACAGGGTTTGGAAGAACCTGGTTTCCCAAATGATCTTGAACAGAGGCCTTGTGCTGCTTCCTGCAGTACCACAGAGGCTCTCCTCTGCAGACACATTATCCTGCATCCTGATGGGACATTTGCAAGCAGTATCCTGCACCTGCCCTATAGCACTTGGCAACAGGGAGGGTGAGGGATCCTGCAGATCAGCAAGACAAGAGTGTCCTTGAACACCTGACAGGAGCAGGCAAGGAACAGCTGGCAGAACCTATATTTTTCCCCTTGCAGATATTCCTGTATTATGAATGCTAGGGAACTTCTCAAAAGCCCAGGATGGAAAAAAGGCCAGGATTGCCTGCAGATGGCACTAGCCCCAAGCTGTCATGCTCATTGCTCCATGATGCAGTTTTCAACATGCTCTGGCAACACAATCGGTTTTACACCTCAAGTATTCATCCCTTCCTCTTGTACATAATTCTGCTTTCTTTGGTGAATTTCAGAGTGAATTTTGCCCTAAATTATGATGTATGCCCTCAGATTTTACAGTAATACTCACTGTGTTATAGACAATAAGCAGCAGAGGATCATCAGTTGTAATACAGCACCAACATAGGATAGTATGAAAGCTTTATTTCTGCACCCACAGACATGCCTGAAAATATTTCTGACTGGAAAATAATGGGAAAAACAGAATAAGACTCTTAACAACAATGAGTGGAACCATGCCACACTTAAGAGGTTTGCTACACTTTACTACTCCTTCTGGCTTCATAAATATTTATAAAATAACTACATGATTCTTCAGGACTGAAGTCACTGTTTTGTGACTGCAGCAAGTCAGCACATTAATGTCGGTGCTAAACAGTTAAAACAGCTGTATAAGCACTTTGATGCTGCAGTTGTCAAATTGTCCCCTTTTTTCTAACAACTAATGGTACCTAAATTTCGGCATCTGCCATGCTTGTCTGCTTAGATATGGAGTTGGGATATTTTTGTTAATTCTTCTGATTTTCACTGTCTTCTGATTTTCCAAATTACACTTTCCTTTGTAATTGATAGACTGAGGTCTATCAAATTACTCTCACCAATGCTCCTCATAAGATAAAACAAGTAAGTATGTAAGGATGGGGAAGCTTACTAAGAATTATGGAATAATAGAAGACCCTTTGAGGGTAAAAAGAATACAGGTCTTCTTCATTTATCTAAACAGAAGCTGAGATGAAATTCATTAATAATTTATCAGCTTACATTAAATACTTGGTTAAACCAGGGAGGACACTCTGGAGTCACAGCTCAGGACCAGAATTCAAGATATTTGCTATGTCTTACTAGTGATGATTACTGTCCTCAGAGGTCATGGGTGCCATAGTATTACTGCTGGAGAGAAAAAAACTGCAGCCAATAAATGGCTGAACTGTCATTCAGGAGAATGTAGCTCTCCCTTGCGAAAATGAACCCTCACAGGGAAAAGCAACATCTCCTTAACCATGTACTTTTACTTCCTATACCATCTCTGATTTCTGTGAATGGTCAAATTGAAAGAACAGCATAGAAACCTCTTGTTTAGATGGCATGATGATGCTGTGCAAAACAAGACAGGGATGTGGAAAAATCTGGTGAAGAATTGAGGCAGGTTCTAACAATAAGAACTGATTGCCCACAGTTAGGTTGCAAAGATGACTGAAGATGAGTCTTCATGTTTGTAAATACCTTCTCTTCCAAGCTATGGGGACAGAGGCCCAGCTCAGCTACCTGACTGAGTTATAGAAGAAGAGATGACAGATGAGATACTTGCAAGGGGAAGAAGATAATCCATGTGCAAAGTAAAAAGTATCAAAGTACATACAAATACTAAATATGGTAAAAAAATGAGCATAAAGTAAAATGTTCTGCTTTTAGATGGTGAATGGATTTGAAACAAATAGTGAATGTACAATAAAAGAAAGGTCTCTCTTGAGAGACATTTGAAGCCCTTGTGACCATAACAGTACAAAAGCATGTTAACCTGAAACATTTGGGAGATTATCTGTAATTCCCATGCAACTCAGAAACTTTTTTCTTTGTGCCATATTAGAAGGCTGAAGTCTGGATGCCAAACTTCACTTTTTTCACCAACACATACATTCACCATGTGTTAGAATAGATGGTTCAGTAGTCACCTCCAAATTAATAAGTAGCTATTGAGAGCAGGCTTTGACACATTTACATGCATGCAGGCTTTACTGGAAGTTTAGCAAAAGAGAAAGGTGTAGTGCTCATCAGTGCCTAAAGAATGAACTTCATGATTGCTTAATCTTCCAAATTTACTGTCATGGAAAACTGCTATGGAAAAGTGCGGTCTGACTGTATAAACATAATGGAAAGATGATAAGTTGTTCTATGATTCCATGTAACTTACAGAATTGAATGCAAATTTTGGGTAACTGTTAAAAGACAATCACTTTACTTTGATGGACAGATGTTCTTAAGGTATAAACCCCTTTTGATGAGAAAAAACATTAAATGAAGTAAGTTTTACATTAGGAAGAATTTATATTTTCTGTTGAACTGTTCCCTGAACCCACATTTATCCTGCATGGTAATGAAGTCCTAGATTTTGCCATTGAGCTGTGTGGTTCTGTCCTGGCAACCAACTTATCCAATTCTTCCATTACAGCTGCCTTTAGCAGAAATTACCAGTGTTTTTTTTATAAAACTGGTGGGTCAGCTGTACTGTGGCTATACAGGCGAAGCCATGCTCTCTGCCCCTTGTGTTAATGTGATCATAGAGTTCTGTGTTCTTTCTTATTCCTACATACATCTGTAAAACTTTCCAAATACACTGCTAATGGGAATTTTAATAGTTCAATTTTCATTTCCCTAAACTCTGCCATTGCTTTCCATACAGTCATTGCTTTCCTATGCAGAAAAATTCAAATTATTCTGGAAATTTAGATTCAGAAATTCTTAGGCAGTCACTGCTATGTTAGTGCAGTATACATGCATTTCTGATCAAATCCCTAGACTAACTCCAGAGTGTAGAATAATATCTCTTACTGACAACGGTGTTTTTTTATGAAGTGTTGATACACACTGTAATTAAGAAACGACACAGATAGTCTCAAAGATGTTTCTGGAAACACTAGAAAATATGAAGGGGCTTTTCTCTAGGATTTTTCTACTTTGAAGAAGCAGGCTGTAAGCACTTAAATAATTTGTGAGTCCAGTTAGGACCTCCTCCAGCCCTTTTGACAGACAACTAGGATCTCAGAAGGTGTATCTTATTTTTTCACTTTATAAACACTATTCCCACAGGTTTCCCATCAGAAAAACCTCTGCAGGAATCAGGTATGTGCAGGGAATCAGGCTGTAAGCAGGGAAGAGGAACTGAAACTGCTTAGACAGAGGCTGGGGAGAAACCATGCTGAAAGACATTTGAAGGCACTGTCTGTCCTTACACAAGAGGACAGACAAAGTGAAAGGAGATGGACATATTGGAGGGGACTATGGAAAGCCCTCAGAGGGGCATCCAGGACACTAAGAAGAAAGGATAAAGTGTGTGAGAAGGGAAAAGTAGCATCAAAACACTACAAAGAACTATCATTTGGGAAACCTCAATTTTGCTTTTAGTGATCAATTTGATTATATAACTAGGCAGCTTACATTGATTGTAGAAAAATCTGGCATAATATTCTCTGTGTCTTTGGCCTGTTAAAGCACCCTTACATTACTGCACTTACTTGCAGGTGCATGGATTCATGATAGCTTTCTAGCCAGAGGTACTTGTCCCCTTTAAAAAACAAGTAGAACCTACTGGAAGTACAACCGTGTGAAGCCTTTTAAAGCTAAGTAGTGTGCATGAAAATATTTTTAATAAAACTATACACCAACAGTTGAAATCTGACATTCTTCATCCCTACTTTTTGGTTTATGCAAAGTTCATCGTAAGACCTGAAAGCCTCATCGTGGGCTTTAATGGGAACGCAAGTGCATGTCATAAGCTGTGTCACAAGTGAATGACATCTTGCATATTGAAAGGACTATTTTCATAATGACACTGTAATTACTTTTTCATAAATATGTTTGGAAAGGCTGTTCTCATATAATGGAACTTTAAATTTTCATATGTAATATTCCTGCTTGTCCTGGTTTGGGACAGATTTGTGAAGGAACTTCCCAAATTCCTAGACAGCAAATTCCAGCAGCTGCTCCCCAACTGGTTCGGGAGAAAATCTCCTTGGAGACAAGTGGAAAAGAAACTGTTTATTTAACAAGCAAAGTACTTGCAAGCATGAAAAAATGAATCATATTAAACAATGAAACCTTTGGTTGCTCTGAAGAGATGGCGAATTCAGAAAGTCCATCTGTATTTCAGAGGGTCCTTTTGTGGGGTGTGGCTCAGCTCACTCAGTCTCTTGGGGCTTGGACGCAGTGTCCAGGCTGCAGAGCAGCTTGGAGAGACCCAGGCGATTGTGCTGGGGTTCTGGACTGGGGAGAAGCCAAACAGTTCCAGAAAAAAGACACAGTCCTGGGAAAACCTTTCCTGCTGTAGCTAATGAGGAAAACCAGAAAAAAAAAAAAAAAAAAAGCAAAGAAACACCTCTCTCTCTCTCTCTCTCTCTGTAAAAGCCAAGAACTTGTAGAGCACTGGGCTCCTTATCTCTCCGTGTTTTGAACACAAACGGTGAGAAATTCCACGGCTCCCCCCTACTCCCTTCCCCTCTCTCTGGGCCGAGCTTAAACCTACAGGACCCATTCCTCAGTAGAAAAACAGATGATGGGGATACCAGCAACATAAAGTCACCCCCGGACAACCATTCATAATACGGAACCAAAGGTGTGAAATGTAGGCTTTAGAAGCAAAAATTATCTGAAATTAAGATTGTTTGTCGCAGATCAGTCTAGACCCACTGTCAATATGGAGTATGGTATAATTTAATTTACACAACAAACATCATATTTTCCACAGATGAAGACTCACTTGAGAGCCAGAGTTTAAAAGCATTTGGACTTTCTCCTTTTTTTGGCAACTGCAACTATGTTTTGCAGTAAATAGGTCACTAAAGACAACTGCGGGTACATCACTGTTTTGGATGTGGATTAGGAATCAGCGTGTAGTAATAAATGGCAACAGCATGCAACACTTAGACTGTGGCATCTTGGACTCAGTCTGTAGTTTGTTAGTGGGCAAGTGGGTCTGGGTAAGAGCAAGGGATCTTAGGCTGGTTACCTCTTCTCACATATCTGCTCATTCTGAACATGTTAATGTAACTCAGCCTTCAGCACACAGGGGAATATAAAGGTTTGACAGTAAGTTTCATCAATCCTTGTTGCAATGGATCACACTGGTTGGATTTGCTGTTTTATTCCTAATCTAAGAAAAAGACCTGCATTTCCCTGTGTTTATTCTTGAACAGGATGGGCTTGCAATGGTGAATTTATTCTACAATATTTGAATGCATTGAAAATAGAATATTCATAAGTGTATCTAACACTGACATTTTGACTATATTAAACATGTACTATGGCAAAGATTAATTTATGGCTAGAGGGTAAAACCCATCTTTGTTTCTCTGGCTAACATAGCTTATTTTCCATTAAAGATACCACAAAACATTTGCAAAAGCTGCTGAATTCCACATATTTTATCATTATTTTCATAGGCTTTTCACTGAAAACAATAATTCTTTCTGCACCATCCAATGTCAGCTCCACTCCTTTCTCCACTTTTGCTGTTTCTGTCACAGAAAAGGTGCATTCACATTTAACTGAAATTTATTGCCAGAAAAATTAATTCTAGAAAGAGAATGAAATATTTTCTTGAGCTGAAATGCCATACGTAACAATTCAAACTTCTTAAAGCAACAATTCTACATGCTCCGATTTTTCTTCCAAAATAAATGCTTTTGAAAAACTGTCAGATGAAAGGACATCACTGAACAATGGCCAGGACTTGCAGAGCACTTGCAGGCCACCAGCCAGCCAGAGCTAGAAACCCACAAAAAGGCTTGACATGCAACACTTTGCCATGCCAGGTTTCTTGATGTCAGCTCTGATATGCTATTCAGTTTCAAGTATCTAGCACAGTATCTTCATGTTTATCCAACAATAAGCAGTAGAAATATTTGTGACTAACATCAGCCTGCTGCCATCTTCTGGTGAAAAATTCAGGACATTAACAACAGCAAATACAATTGTTCTCGTTATCTTGGACTTTTGTCCCACAGGAAGACAATGTGATACTACTTGTGGAATAATTACTTAGAGAGAAATAAGGTTAGTGATCTCACAGGGATTAAGAATCCTTTCCATAAATCCCCTTTAAGTGATCCTTTAGCATACATGCAATAACCTGGACTGTCAGAAGGACAAGGTGTCTTCAGCATCCCTTCTCAATCCATTTGCATTACAATTAAGTTAGTTTTTATTTTTCTATTCAGTAAATATTTTCAAAATTTCTATTTTTAAGTAGCATGTAAAAAATATTAATTTACCCCTCCTACTTATGCAATAAATTAAAAAATTGCTGCCAGAGCATTAAACTCTAAGTCTGGATAAAGTCAGGATTTTCTAACCACTAGGACTTCCCACTGAAAAACAATGGTTGCAAGAAATATTAACTGATGACTAATACAGGTTTCCAAATCAAAACCTTCTCAGCAGCAGGGAGAGAACTTAGAGACAAATGGTGAGTAAAGCTTACCTGAGTGACCAGCATTAGCCCAGAGCTTGTTCATCCTACTGCAGAAAATCTGCCTAAAATGAAAGCCAGCACAGACAGTCAACCCCCAAGAAATCATTCTTGGCTCACACCAATGCTTTTATCATTCTTCAAGATCAACAGCTTTTATTTACAGTAACTGGCTGTTCATGCTCCCTGAGCACAGAAACTACATTGAAGAGTGAAGGTATTGTCTCTGCCTCTCAGTCTCAGCCCTGGTCTTTACTGGTATGACTAGCTATCCTGGTTCGAAAGCAAAATCAGTGAGAGACTCCAAGTCAGAAAAACAATTTAATAGGAGGGAAAACAAAAAAGGTAAAATAAAATAAAAAACAATAGTACAACAGATCACTGACAGAGTCAGAATACAACTTGATACCCTGATAGCAAGGGTGGTGGTAGCAGTTCAGATGAAGTGGTCTTGTTGAGGCAGTGATCCCATAGAAAGGTCTGGTATCTTTTGTCCTCTGGGAATCCAGGGGATAAGGGCTGCTGTGCTGTCCCAAATCCCAGATTATATCCAGGTGGGAATGCTTGGCTCCTTCCCCTGGGCAGAGCATCTCACAATGGGCTGATATCATTCCACCAGTCATGCAGTGGGTCCTTGACTGCCCATTAAACAGAGAGAGCTCCCAGAGGGAGTTACCTGTGAGTCATGGGGCAAGGCATTGATGGCCCATTGACAGAGGATAGCCTGGAGGGAGGGGGCAAGGGAAACACTGCCCCACCTGGTTTCAACAGCTCATGAAGATGGTGATAGAATAAATAACTTTGGGCACATCTTACATTGTAACATAGAACACTAGCTTTCAGCAATCCCATGTCCCTAAGAACGATGGAAAAGACTGGGTCAAGGAAGAGAAACAGGCTAGGAAGCACTTAAACAAATAGCATGCTCGGGTCCATGGAGTACCCACAAGCAATACAGGAGTTGGTCCATGTAACTTCCAGGCAATTCTCTCTATCCTGGTTGTGACAACCAGGAGAGATTCCTTATATCTGGGAGAAAGTAATCACTCCTGTCTTCAAGAAAGGAAAGAAGGATTTCAACCTCAGTCCTTGTAAAGATGGTTGAGTAAAAAATCCTGGAAAATCAATACCAGACACTGGCTGTCAAGTCAGCTGGAGGTCATTTGGAGTGCTTAGCATGAAGGAGAAATCATGCTTAAGCCAAACTGAAAACCTTCTACAAGACTGGGTTGGTACAGTCTTCTGTAGGATGAGGGACAAAGCACTAGATACAGCGTATCTTGAGTTTGGTAAGGTTTTTGACACTGTCACCCACAATGACCTCATCAGCAAATTGATGGAAATATGGGCCAGATAAGCAGACCGTGAGGCAAATTAAATGTTTGCAGCTGCTGGACTCAAAGAGTTGTGATCAGTGGCACAAGGTCCAGTCAGAGGGCCACCACCAGCTGTGATCCCAGTGACTGGGAAATTGGGTAAAAACTATCACATATCTTTATAAATTACATATATAATGGGAGACATGGCACCCTCAGGCAGTTTGCAAATTATACAAAACTGGGAGAAGTGGTTGATACACCCATTGTATCTGTTGCCATCAAGAGGGATCTTAACAGGATGAATAAATTGGTTAATGGGATTCTTCCCTAGATTTTAGTCTGAAAGCCTCTTGGAACAATGTCTGTTTCTATTTGTGTCATTACTGAACTTAAAAAAAAAAAAAAAAAAAGCACATAATTCAACTCTTTAAACCATTAATAATGTCCCAACACCAGTGAAATGACTGAATCCCTGGCTACTGGAGTACTTTATAATAAACATGAGAAACTTTCCTGTAGCTTTCTCTGACTGGTATTTCTACATGCAAACAAATACAGCCGTAAGAGACTGACTCCCAGAAATACATGAGTGACAATGGATTAGATTAACACACTGGGATGACTGCCTACACATAAATGAATCAGAAACCAGTGTTTGTGCCACAGAAAAACACCATCCAAAGATCTTATTTAGAAGTGATAAAATGCACACAATAGAGACAAAAAGGTACTTAAACTCCCTGCAGTTGTGCTTTTTGCCAGTTACACACAGAATTCCCCAGCTGTAAGCCCATGCACAGTCCAGAAGACACAGCTGAACAGCTCCACATAGACTGGAGTGTAGGTAGGTATCCCCAGGGAGGATGGCCTGAAAGCATTCTCACATAGAAAAGCTGCCTCCAAGTGGTGTTAATTAACTGGAATTAACCCAGCTGGTTAAGCACTGCGGGAGGTATAAGATAGAGCTTTAGGGGTTTTACCATCGCTACTAATGTAATTTCTGCCAAAGTTCTTCCAAGTGATGCAATACAGAAAACTGAACCAGAACTGTAGAGCCATGAATGTAATTCAGGCTTGTAAAAGACTGAATGTAATCTAAGTACTTGTAATTTAAGTCCCTATTCATCCCAACCTCGCCCCAATCTGTTTTGGCTGGAGTAGAGTTGATTTGTTTACAGTGACTGGTTTGGGGCTCAAACCACTAATTTTGTAGTTTCTGATTCTCTCCCATTACTTGCAGAAATTCACTGACAGGCCTGTACTTGCATTTTTCAGTGCTCAGTGAATTAGTGACATTCAAATGCTCTTTCAGCTTTTCAATAAAAAATTCAGCTTACTTTTCAATAAAAATATACTGACGTATGCTCAGTACAGACAGAACATACAAAGCACAGACTGCAAAGTTATGTGTTATCTTGTACATAACTTTAGAGCAACTTATGTTTTGTCACAGCTACAAATTGATTATTGGATATGCCACTACCAGACACTGTAGCACTTGATACAATCACAGAATGGGTCAGTCTGGAAGTGACCACAATAGGTCATCTGGTCCAATCTCCCTGCTGAGGCAGGGTCATCGCAGACCACCATTGCACAGGATCACATCTCAATGGGTCTTGAGTACTTCCAGTGACGGAGGCTCCACAGCCTCTCTGGGCAATCTTTTCCAGTACTCTGTCACTGTAAAGAAGTTCCTCCTCATGTTCAAGTAAAACTAACTGTAGACTCGTTTCTGCCCACTGACTCTTGTGCTATTGCTCAGCACCACCAAGCAGAGCCTGGATCCATCCACTGACATCCTCCCCTCAGACAGACACTTAGGAGGTCCCTTCTCAGTTGACTCTCCTTGAGACTGAACAGTCCGAACTCTTTGTATCACACTGCTCATGATATTATGGAAATATTATTCCAGACACTTCATCACACCCTTGTGAGCAACACATATAAACTCTGGCAAGAAAACCTAAGTATAATCTTTCAAAGTAGGAAAAAAAACCAAACCAAACCAAACCAAACCAAAAAACAGCCAACCAAAAAAAAAAAAAAAAAAAAAAAAAAAAAAAGCCCCAAGGAATACAGAAGTTCATAAAGCTATCTTTTTGGAGCTTACCTGGTAGTAACAGACAAATCTAAAGTGCGAAATTCTGCCTGCTCTGCAGTGCTGCACAGAATTACAGCATATTCTCCCCAGGAGAGGACAGCAAGATATTGTACCTTGTACTGTATTTCAACTAATAATACAGTGCCTCTAACTTCAGAAGCCCAAATTACTTTTAGGAAGCTGAACAAAGGAATCTTTTGATTTGGAAGTTCATGAGAAACTGAATTTCCCCAAGCTTAATAGGCAAGAACATCTAACAGGTATCTTAAGATATTTAACACCGTACATTAGGAATACTGTATTAACCTTCAGCAAATATCTGGGTTAAAAGAAGTCACAGAAATACAGATTTGTATTTCTGGCTGCTCATAATACCCAGCTTCTCAACTTCCCCTTACTAATCAGTAAATTAGTGCTCTAAATGAGACTTCTACCTAGTATTTCAAATTAATTATGATGGACTTCCAATGCAAGCCTAACTAAAAATTACGTAAGTATCTAACACAAACCAGTGGACAGGAGAGCTACTACTTACAATACAAAAATCATAGTGCTACATTTAACTGCAAGGAGGAAAAATTCTGCTTTTATACTCAAAATGTGAGTCCAGGTCTTCACAGGAAACTCAAAATTTTTAGATGCCATTTTTTAATCCCAAACTGTCAATGTAGTAGCAACACAAAATGGAGTTTAACTTTCCTTAAGATAGGCATAAGATAATCTTATTATCCACATCTCTACATTTAGCTAGCCTACAGCCCATATAGCTACCTGGGCAACATTTGTGAAGCCACCAGTGCCAAGCTCTACAGCCCAGGCCTAGACAGAACACAACTGGGCCTGTTTCAGGCAGCCAGCAGCTAAGGTGGTAATAGATAAGGTAAGATCATAGAACTTAGGTTGGAAAAAGATCTTTAATGTCATCAAGTCCACCAAACAGCCTAGCATCACCACTGCGTTCACCATTAAATCATGTGAAGTGCCATATCCACACTTTTTTTTCAACACTTCCAGGGATGATGACCTCACCAATCCCCAGGCCAGCCTGTATCAGTACTTCATGTTTCCATGAAGAAATTTTTCCTAATATGTAAACTTCCTCTGGTAGAACTTGGGGCCATTTCATCTGCCCTGTCCCTTGTTACATGGGAGAACTGACGCCCACTTGTGAGACCTGGAGAACACCTGGTTCACTGTCTGACCAACATGGCAGCAGTTCCTTCTTATCTGCTAATGTACACAGCTACATTATACATATTACAGCTTCCTCAACTACCCACATGCCTTTTCATAGAGCCTGTCAAATTCTGCTTTATAAGGAAGATGTCAAATACAGGTGGAACTTCTTCATAAAACCCAAGGAAAATGTTTTGTAAGAAAGGAGGAAGACAATCCAGAACAGAAAAGCAACTTTATTTAACAATGCCTCTAAACACATTAGGCTAGGAGTCAGTACTTTTAGAACAAGAGGTTTTCCTATTGGAATTTCCACAACATAGTAAGTGCACGTCAGCTGTTGAAATCAAGTAGCATTAACACTTACCACAAGCAACACATTTTTATAACTTTAGTGTAAAGCACTTATTCAGTAATACAGCTAAAGAAATATGCGCTCCAATGAAGTTTAGAAAAAGGGAACAGCCTCTATCAACATGTAGAATTGATGGCAATATAGACCAGAAGTCTCACTAAGAGATTAATGCAATGGAATCTAGAGCACCAAGTAATTTGAACCTGCTTGGGTTGAGGGTTAGGATGGGGTATGAGATGTGGATTAGAAGCAAATTTACAGATTTCACTATTTCTCCTCTAACATTTCATTTTTCCATTTTCTAGGGTTATGCTATTTACTCAACATCTGCTCTTTAAAATATGCTTAGAAAAAGATAATATAGTTCTGTATATAAAATGATGGGCTGTACACAGAAAGCCACAGTGGATGATTTGAAATTGGCAATGCCAAAACAGGCAAATGACACGCTTAAACAAGGAGATTGGAATGGAGTCTCCACCAAAAGGAGTGCAACTTTCCAATCCAAACAATGCTTGGAGAAGATGCTACACACTCCAGTGAACCATAAATGCACTGCTATGGTTATGCTGCTGCTTTACAAATTCCATCCTGATGGAAGTTCCTTTGGGCCCAGCTTCTAACCCAACTGTTCTTATCTGAAAGAGAAAACATACCAGTTTGCACTCTATAATATTCAACTATTAAGACAGAAATACTGAAGTTGTTGCACATGTATTAACAGAGCATATATGAAATGGTGCTCTAATTTTGGTAAGTTTAACTCCAATCAGTTGCTAGCAACACAGTTACAGCTCTAAATGAAGCCTATATTGCAGAAAGCTTGCACAAAGAAATAAATTTCACTACTCTTTGAGACTAGTTTGTATCAAATTCCAAGTACTTCATTAATTCACAGAACAGTTAGTTAGCACTGGAAAGCACCTCAGGTCCTTTCATACAGTCCAATCCCCCCACCAAGGCAGGGTCACCAAGAGCAGGTGACATAGAAATGTGTCCAGGTAGATTTTTAATTTCTCCCAGAGAAGGAGACTCCACAACCTCCCCAGGCAGCCTGTTCCAGTGCTCTGCCATCCTCAGTGTAAAGAATTTCTGCTTCAAGTTATGGTGGAACTTCTTGTTCTTTAGTTTATGGCCACAGCTCCTCCTCTCTTCTTTGGGTACCACTGAAAAGAGCCTGGCACCATCCTCCTGACATCACCTTTGAGATACTTGTATGTATTGATGAGATCCCCTCTCAGTCTTCTCCAGACCAAACAGGCCCAGCTCCCAGAGTCTCTCCTCATAAGAGAGAAGCTCCAGACCCCTGAACATCCCTCTCCAGCAGCTCCTTGTCTCTCTTGTGCTGAGGAGCCCAGAACTGCACACAGCACTCCAGGTGTGGCCTCACTGGGGCTGAGAGAGGGGAAGAGTCACCTCCCTCGACCTGCTGGCCACACTCTTCCCAGTGCACCCCAGGATTCCATTGCCCTCCTGGCCACAGGGGCACTGACAGCTCATGGACAACTTGTGATCCACCAGGAGTCCCGGGTCCTTTCCCACAGAGCTGCTCTGTGCTGGCACTTGGGGCTGTTCCTCCCCAGGTGCAGGACCTGGCCCTTGCCCTTGTTGAGCCTCATTAGGTTTGTCTCTGCCCAACCCTCCAGCTGATCAAGGTCCCATGGAATGGCAGCAGAGCCTTCAGGTGGATCAGCCACTGCCCCCAGTTTAGTGTCACCAGCAAACTTGCTGAGGGTGCATTTGATCCCTTCCTCCAGGTGACTGATAAACAAGTCCAGTAAGATTGGTCTCAGTATTGATCCTTTGGGAGTACCTCTGGCTGCAGGCCTTCTGCTGGACTCTGCTGCACTGATCATGACTCTGAGCTCTGCCATTCAGGCAGTTCTTGATCCACCTCACTGTCCATTCCTCTAACCCACAATTTTCTGAGCATACCTATAAGGATGTTATGGGAGACAACATCAAAACCCTTACTGAAATAAATTGAGGTAGTGCTGATACCATCTGATCCAGGCAGACAGCTCATGACTGAGATGTAATCTGAGCTCTGGATAGGAGCCTAAGACTAAGAGGCTGTGAAGTGCCAATCTTTATTAGGGTAACATAGGGCATGAATATGGGACAGCAGCCAGGTGAATGGACAATGACAGATACATCAGGAGCTGGGAATTGCCTACCTTTTGGATAACAAAGGAGATGAAGACTGGTGATACAGAAACTGAAGACTCAGAAGAAAGAGCAAGACTTGCATGCAGGGAGACTGAGGATGTAGATTTGGGGTTCCTTTGTTGGGGGTCCTGCTCAGAGGCACCAGCTCAAGCTGTTTCTGTGTTACTGGACCACAAATAAATGGCTTTATGGACTGAGACATCTGAGACACTGCTCTGGGAAACGTGGGGTCAAACCTCTAAGGAAACCTGGTCTAGCCGCATGTGAGTGTGGGCTGTGTAAGGAGTCAAGCAGGGCATCCGCCAGCTCACTGGAGTCACCACTGTGCAGGGGCTTCACTCCCAATAATGAAAGTTTCTGACATTGGGAATGTCACTGCCAGAGAGTATCATGCATGGCCAGACTGGGAAGCTTTTAGCAGCAGACAACATCCACTGCTCTCCCCTAGCCAACCCATTCAGCCATGTCATCTCAGAAAACTACTGGTGAAGTATGATTTCCACCTGTCTACTCCAAATGGCTATCCTGACTACTTGGTGCATCCATCCTGACTATTCCTCATGACCTACATTTCTACTACATGCATGGCAATGATCTTCAGAGTGATCTGTTCCACCACCTTTCCAGGGGTGATGGTGAGGCTGATGGGCCAGTAGTTTCCTGGTTCTTTCTTGCTGCCCTTTTGGAAGATGGATGTAACATTAGCTTTCCTCCAGTCATCCAGCACCTCCTGTTCTCCATTTCTCAAGGATAATGGAGAATGGCTTAGCAACTTCGTATCTGACAGCTCCCTCAGCATCCATGGAAGCATCCCATTGGAGCCAATGGATTTATGGGCGTTAAGTCTATCTAAGTGACCTCTAACTGAACCCTCTATGACCCAGGATCAAGTCTTCCTTTCTCCAGCCTTCCTCTCTTACCTCTGAGGTCTGGGATTCCTGAAGGATAGCCTCAGCAGTAAAGACTAAGGCAAAGAAGGCATTCACAAATTCCACCTTCACTGTGTCTTCCATCACCAGGACACCCATCTGCTTCAACAATGGCCCCACACTTTCCCTAATCTTCCTTTTCCTGCTGATGTACATATCATTAACATTCCTTGCCAGACTCAATTCCAAGTGGGCGGTGGCCTGCCTTATCACATCCCTGCATGCCATCTGTTTTCACAGAAGTCCTCCATTACTAGTTCATTTTTATCAAAGAAGTTTCAATGACCTATGACAAATTTCTAAATAGACAAACTTGTTCAGAGTAGACATAGAACTTCAAACATCTTTGTGATATCTTTGTGAATCCTCAAAATCTGACTTCAGATTATTCAAAATCCAACTGCAGATTGCAGTTAATGCACCTTAAGGCTTTTTTTTTAAACAGCTCCAGATTACAGCAGAAAGTCAGATGAACATCTTTTCTTGTACTTGAACAATGCTGATAGAACTCTAGAACTAAAGAAAGCATGCTTCCTTTATTTTTAATGTCTCATCCTCTATGAGCAAAAAGCACACAAATAGTTTCCCTCCACTTCCACAGCATAGTTCAACTACTCAGAGATTATTCATGCTAGCATAGCCACTGACAGAATGGAAAAAATCTTGATGCATAAAGAACACAGACACTTACCCTTCAATTTATGTAGTGAGTTAATGGGACTTCATGGACTGTCCATCTGTTGACAGGATACCAACGAAGTTGGCAGGGAGTATTTGCTTTCCTTAGGAGAGTTTGGCAATGGCATCTTGGTAAATCCTTCATCCGTGGAATGATCATTTCTCTCTTCTTCTAGTATCATATTTAGTTCAGCTCTGTAACTTTCAGATTTGTCTCCATTATTTGTTTGATACAGGTCGTCTTCACTCTTAGATGCAGTCCTCTTCAGCACTTCACGTGAGTTGGACAGGGACTGTGTATCTAGGTCCAATTTTTTTATATCCTCATTATTTTCCAAGCCATCTGTTAAATTTGCACTCTCCATTGTACAAAAAGTGGAGTCTGAGCTTGCAGATATGCTGAGATCTATACCATCAGATTCTGGAAGTGTCTCATCCAATATCCCCATCTCAGTAGTTTCATGACCAACAGAATTTAACAGAGATACATTACTGCAACAGTGGTCTGAAAGTAGTGTATTTGTTCTACTACCACTTCTCAAACAAGTATCTGGAATATTCATGTTCTTCTCTACATTTTGCAAAGTCTGGCTTAGATCTTCTACAGAACTTCCACTCAAAGCAGAACAATATAGTTCCTCTGATTCAGTTATCTCACTTTCTTGAATTCCCAATGTTTTTGAATCTGAAGATTCAAATTCATGACTCATACTGACCTGCTCCTGAGAACTAGATTCTGTAGAACTTAATTGAGACTTCTTTTCTGACACAGGAGGACCAAGGTCAGATACAGGAGATGTAGGTTCAGAGCACACAGAGGTGGGGTCCACCTCCTCTTGCATACTGGGTGTAGCATTCATTGAAGATTCTTCTGTCACCACTTCAGTTGAGGACAGCTCTAGGTCTAACGAGCCCTCAGTCTGAATAGCTTTTCTCCATGAACTTCTAATTTCAGTAACTAAATGGAACAAACCAAGGTAAAACTTTAGTATTTTCAATAAGTCTGTTTTTATTCTGTTCCTTCAGTGACATAAGCAATCCAAGAGAGAATACGTATAGCTGCTTTATACTGTTTGTTTCCTCAAAACAAAGGGAAAAGGAAAAAAAAAATCAAATTGAATTCATAGTATTCACATGTTATTAGGTCTACTGTGTTGTGTTACAGAGTGAGCCATTAGAAAAACATGCAACATCACTGAAATAATTATCTTCTTTTTCTTGTGTGACATGTCAATGAACTAACCATATTTTTTATCTATGAGCATTATAAAAACAGAGTTTCAAACTCACGCAGATTTTCTGGAGTTCGGGGTAATTGTTTCCTCGTTAAAAATGGATTAAAAGTCAGGGAGCTAACAAGATCATCTAATGCCATTCCTTTTTCTTCACCACTGTCAGGTGACTCAGACATCACTGACTTTGCAATCTGTAGGATGTTAGAGAATAGCGTATTCTGAGAAAGCAAAATTATAACCTCTTCATTTCTGTCAGTTATGGTTCAAAATAAATCTCATTCTCCAAATCATCCTGAGAATTTGGCATATCCTAACTGTTCTGTTATTTTCTACTTAGATTCACAATGACCATAATATCCTACATATGACGATATGGGACTGAAATCAAATTCAATTCTCAGTTCACTCATCATCTATGAATCTACCTTTCAAATAAGAAAGTGTGCTCAGATAGAATATACTTAAGATATTAGCCAAGAACTGCATAAGAAAAACTGCATAAAGACTAGAGATATATTCAGATAAATCAAAAATTTTAGCAGATGAAAAATAAGTATAATTTCAGTGAAAAATGCAATTTACTCTCCAAAATAAGACGTGCCACATTTTACAGTAACTCTCAGGAAGGAATTCCTCAGCCATATATTAAATAAAACACCTAAAAGAAAAAATACTTACATTCCTGCTTAAACTACCAAGTCCCTGTTAAATACTTAACCTGTATAACTTAAAACTCAAAAAGTTCTTTTTGTTTCTGAATATATGCAGTGTACTTCAGACTGAAGTGTAATCATACCATGATTCTACTGAACATGCTATTCGCTTCATGATTTTCAATTATACCTGTGCAAACTCCATGCTTTCAGTGTGTACTTGATCAGTCCACTCTAAAAGCCTGTGACTCTGTAACTATCTAGCAGAAAAAGGTAACTTTTGAGGTATGTGGATTACAGGAGGCATTTTTTGTTACAATTAGTGATTAGTTCTCTGAACTTAGTGATCACTTACTTAAAAACAAACAAAAAAAAATTACATCCTAACCTCTTCTGCCAGTTCATCTCTGGCTTTCTTAAGAAAGTCATCTTTTTTCACAGGAGACTTTGGCTGGGTAACATTTTCAGCTGCATTCTCCATTTCTGAAGTGGGGAGTTCTTCCTTTCCATTTTTTAAGATTTTTGGAGGCATAAATTTTTTATTTCCCACACAAGTATGCAAGTTCTACAGGAATACACACGTATTATTAGTAGTTTTTAAATCAAGCAAGGATATTAGCGTGAACTGCTATAAAAATTCTGAACTGCAATGGCCCCAGTGTTTAGTCAACAGTCTTGAATTCTAACTAAAGAATTTAGTTTTCAGACTTGAATTCTAACTAAATACAAAATATTTTTACAACCGTATTCGAAGTAGGACCTAAATAGTGACTGGGATAGGTGTTACATACAATACAGATGACTCATTTGCAACTACCTTGATCACAGTACAGTGAACAGTTGTGGAATGGACAACTGTAATCCAAGTTGCTTTTACAACACATTTTAACCCTTAAATTTCATTTACAACTTAAAGAAACAAAGTCTGACCACTGCTCACATCAAAAAGACTGTTTCAGCAAATAGGGAATCAGTCACACATCGTATGTTATACAGGAAGTCAGAAACAAGGGCGCCTACTTCCTTTCCTACTGTTCTTTCCTGAAGTCACTGAGAGCTAGCTTTTACAGTTTCACCAAACTAATTTAATGTATAAAAATATTGCTCAAAAACCAATAAAAAACTACCCCAAAACCCCACAAAACAAACCAAAGTCCTCCCAAAACTACCCCCAAAACCCTCTTCCACAGTGTCTAAGTTTCAACCCATACAAAAAGGACAAGTCTTAAGTTTAACTAATTTCAGAGATAGAAGGTTACATTTTCAATTAACAGGTCTCCATTTTCAGATGCTTCTGACAACAATTCCACTGATGGTCTCAAGAAGGGAGAGGGGAAGTGACTAGACAAAAAAAAAACACAAAAAAAACCAAAAAACACAACACCACAACCATTTTAGAGACAAATTAAACAACTGGAATCTTAGAAGGCTGTCATATATTGTGTGCTCCGTATCTGTCCGTTACGATTTCCCTCAATTCGTCCCGGTCATCAGAAAGCAGTTTTAATATAGGGAGAACAGTGTGACAATTAGAGCAGCTTTAGCCCTAGTTGTGTATCAGCCTCCCAAAACCAGTAAATTAATAAACTATGCTATTAATTAGTAGACAGAAAAATAAAGAGATTTTTCAACACACATGTAAAAAAGTCTTCTGCATTCTGCTATAAAAGGTAACTGAAAAGTCTTCTGCAGACTTCACAACATTCTTTTTCCTATGTAGTCTTTGTCTGAACCATTTCTGGTATCTACAGGTCTGTTCCTATATAAACTTCTTGATATTTAACAATCACCTGGCTACCAAAAACTTCAGCCTTATCACTTCTGGTAAGTTTTGTGCCAATGGCATAGCTCTCAGAACTGCACAGTCCTCACTTGCTAGGAAAAGCACACCTCAAAGTGTTTTTGATGTTACCTGTCTGTAGCCTCAGAGGCAGACAAACCTTCATGCTCTATGAAGTCACTGAAAGAAACGCAGGATTTAATTGGTAACTACTCTGATAGGCTCTGAGACTTACATCAACTACATCTACTGATGCCTAAGAATGGAGAGCATTCCTTCGCTAACTCCCTTGGTCTCTCACTAGGCAACGTTCAAGCATCTGTAGGAGTCATATTATAAAAGACAGCATTATTCAAAATGTCATGAAATATTCCTGGACTAAGCAAATGACACAAGGGAAAGGCTTTATATGATACCATTGTTCTGTGTTTAACCCTTTGCTGGTACTGTAGATAGAGTAGCTACAGACCAATGTGACTGTAATTCTAATGAAGAGTAATGGAAATAAGTCTTGTAGAGAAGGTTTAGCCTGAGAAACAGAAGTTTCTGTTCTCTCCATGTCTCTTGAATATTAGAATATAGTTTTAAAGAAAAAAACCTTGCAACTTGACTGCTACTCCTCATATTCAGCAGCAACCAGTTGATCCATCTGTCATCAGCTGGAGTTAGTTTAGGACTATTTTGCTAAATCAAGTTGTGATGTAATGCGTGGGCTACTGAAATATTTCACTAAGGCTCAAGAGATGCAAAATATTCAAGTCCAATAAGTAAACTTCTAATTTTTCTACTGTTTTTTAATCAAATTCTCATTAAGCATACCATTCTGAGAGTACTAATGTATCCTCCATGGCTTCCAAAGTCTCATCATTCTTCTCATTACATTCTTCATCACATGAGTCATAATCATCTAGAAAAGCAAACCAAAAGTTTTAGTATTACTTCCATGTTCTTCCCTTAGGTTTCCCATGTTACACAGCTCACTCACACTACTGCTGTAGACTACTCACTGGATGAATTTTATGAACAATTCAAGAAAAATAAATTAATACATAAGCAAGATAGTACTATTAATCCTTTTGCTCAGGCAGTACCTGTAGCTACAGATGCTACTAGCAGCCAGCACATCTTTCTGTTGCTCCTGAACACATGTCCAAGAAGCATGATTCTATCTGCTGCCCTGCACATACCAATCAGACTTTCCACCTTCCTCCAACCTAAAACAATCCCAGCCACATCATTATCCCCTCCTGTCCACATACACATCAGTTCCACAAATGACAATTCTACCCACCTTTACCCCAACTGCATGAATCAATAAATCTCTCTGTGGATATACTCATCCCTCTTGCTGCATCAGTCCAAGCAAGGCAAAGCTTTGCATAAGTAAATGTTACAGAAGTAAATGTTTTTAACATTACTGGAGGTACACATACCTCAGTCATGGACTGTCTAGAACAATGTACCAAAATTTAACCTCAGTAGTTCTCTACTAATCCTAATTTCAGCTTCTGCAAGGACAAATGGCATTTCTTGTCACGTTCAACTCAACAACATATCAAAAATCCAAGCTTACTTCCCAGTAGTTAGGTCAGTATTTTGCTTTTGGAGTTGACCCTATTAACAGGCAGAGGTTTTCTTAGTGGCTGCATTCTCGAATAATGCATCTTAACCACAGAGTAGAGAGAATGTCACAGACATCAAATTGGCTCAAGCTTTCTGATTCTACCAGCTCATAGAATCACTATACAGTGCTTCAATCTTTTAAAATTTTAAGGCAAACTATGTTCCAAATCCAATTCTGTAGCCTTTCCTCTGCAGCTTCTAGCCTTATACCTACATACACTCAGATGGCTGGAGCAGTACTTTATAACCAAAAGGTTCTTCTGCCATTCTTTTCAATCTGGACATTCAAATAAATCTCTGCTATGCTGTTTTTGCTAAAAGGGACTGCAAATTACATGATTCAAGCAGTCTTCCCCCTTGCTTTGTAGCTCTTAACTTGTAACTGTACTAGTAACAAGAGAGGACTTGGTCAATAAGTGAGGTTACCCAGTAAAATACCATCAGATCATCAGCCTATTAGCATGTGCAACAACCATGCCTGATCTGACTGAATGCAACCAACACAGACCAAGTGAGGACCTGATCAAATGGCACCGTTACTAAGGAATAAAGTATTTCAGAATGCACCAGGGTAAGATACTTAGCTGGGAGGACACCTTCAATTTCTCCTCCTACAAGGTCAATGGTAAAAGTTTTCATTTCTTTCTCTCTTTATTACTCATCCAACCCAATGTAATCTTTACTGTTAGACTAAATGTATTCTCTAGAAACCATGAATAAACCCTTGTACCTGGACATCTGACTCAACATCCTTTGTGCAAGCACAACAAAACATCAAACAATCCAGCACTGGGTTTTTGCCAAGCTTCAGAGAATCTCCAAGATACTATGAAGTTGAAAAATGCAAGGCAATTTTGGCAGAGTAATTCAAAACCAATTACCACAGACTATCAAAGATCATCTGGAAATGCACGAAGGGAGCCTTTTTGACTCATGTAACTTTTAACAATTGTGGCAGTGGGGGAAAAGGAAAAGAAGCTTCTGTTCACCCACCTGAAAATGATTGACAAAAGATACTATTTTCATCTTCATCTGAAGAACTAGAAGATTGGAGTGATGAAGCTGGTTGCTTTCAAAATGAAAAGAAAAAGTTACACAAGCAGGCAGAAAAAGTCAGTTTATCACCAGCAATTAACAGACAGTTATTTAAAACAGCTTTTCTGCAAACCAGCTGTCAGACTCAACATGAAGTTTCTCCTCTCTCTGCTGGGTAGCTACAGAAGGGCACAACCTTCTGTCAGTGTGAGCAACAAAATGGGAATTGCTTGTTCATCAAGTACATTCCTTTAAAGGGGGAAAACAGAAATCAGCAAATATTCAGCCTGAACATACAAATGCTCAGCTTCCACAGGGGAACAGACAGAAACAAAACAAAAACCAATCTGCTCACTCTTATGCCAATCTACCATTTTGACATCTCCTGTGAATACATCACGTATCATAAAGTCAAATGTATTGTCTTTAAGAAACACTACTTCTTAAAGCAGAGTCAGGTATACTGCACTAGGTGAGGCCCCTAATCTTACATATAAAGCTGAAGTGTTGCAAAATAACACACTAGTTTAGACCTACATCCTATCTCACTTTACCCTTTTCTGTTTCACAGAATCAGATAAAATGAACACTACTTACTAGATCATCTTTAAAGATTAAATTAAAAGGACACTGGCCAAGAAATGTTTCCCACTTCAATTCCCAGATTTCCTGTCTTCTAGAAATAGACTGATGCTTAGGCTCACAGTGCTGTTGCTTTCTTCTTAGACTGTAACATATAAACATAGAAAACGAATACACCTGTCGGACGAGATAACAATTCTACATAAAGGGGGAAAGTATTGCATGTTCTCCCTTATCCCGACAAACATTTGATATGGATCAATTTATTCATGCATTTATGCATACACTAAGAACTGAAATTCACAACCAAAAAAGCTGCTGCTAGGTAGTCTTCACGTTTCTTACAATAGAATTGGAAAAACTACACTAAAACATATACACAATAAACATTTTAAATTTCCCTAAGCCAGTTACAGATGAAAGTTTTAAAAATCTGAGAACTTATTAATGCAACAAGACAAAAAAACAAAACAAAACAAAAAAAAAAAGATCAGCAAAGAAATGAGGTCCCCAGGAACAAAGACTAAAATGTTAATGAAACAAAGGCAAAAAGCTGAAGTTAACTGGAAAGTTAGCTGGAGAAGAAGCTCAATAAAAAGTCATATAAATAATTGAAACAAACACTAATTTTCCCAGAGGCACAAGAAAAAGACTGAACCAACATGTTTTTGCTGTAACATTTTTCTAGAAAAGACTCCAGTAGACATAATCCTACCATTTAAGAACAAGCAATTAGAGAAAATTTCCCAACAATTACCTGTTTGTATTCAGCTTCTGCAGTGCATTCTTGTAGCATGTAACCACATCCTCAATTCTGCAAAGTTCTTTTAACTCACACGGACAATGTTCATCTCTCAATGTCATCAGGGCTTCATTTAACAACTGAATAACTACTAGGAAATTCAGTTTTCCATCTTCATATAAATTTCCTGTACAAAACTTGAAGTAGACCAAGCAATAAAAACAATAATTAGTGAACAGTACCAATACCAGAAAGTTACGTCTTCGGTAGTCAGAACCAAGACACTGTATACATTATACTTAGGTTCGGGTCCTGATTCATTTTTCAAAAAATACATTCTAGGTTAAAGCAATACAAGCCAAGAAAACTTCAACCAATGAGGTATTCTGTTTGACCACTGCCCCAAAAGATATGGCACAAACAAAACTGATGCCATAACCGAACAAGATCATATACGACAGAACTGAAACAAAAGCCAATTAGTTGAAGCACCAGTTACACCAGTCAACATAATTTTAATGCCTAAACAACAAAAAAGTCAAGTACTAATTAGGTAGACTTATCAATGTATTTACAGAACTGACAAAGTTAATGGGTTAGACATAACAAATACAAAACAGCATAGTAATAAGAATATATCTTTGCATATGAATTATATGTATTTCATGCATCTTTCTGCAATCATCTCCAATAATTCATTAAGTACTTGTTTTATTTTTAAGGCATTTAATTGTATCCCTGGGGACTAAATGAAAGCAGTTTAGCAATGTAGCAAGAAGGACAAAAACCACTTACTGCATATGTGTTATTTTCAACTCTGTAAGTCAACAGCTCTGGAATGCTCAAAACAACATCAGCTCCATCTAGAATACATGGGTTAATACAGTCTTCAACTACAGAATCCACAACTTCCTTTTCCTTTTTCAGAGATGTAAGCATTTCCACTATAAGTGTCCACATACTGCGGACCTTAATAGGAGAAGACAAAAACACCGTTAAAATGTTTGCTGTAATACCTCTAATGACAGAGTATCAAAACAGCACAAAGGCAGATAAAAGTGCTAGCATAATCACAGGTAGACAAGTGTAAAGAACAGTATCTGACAGCAGGTGTTGAAGAAATGTTAGAATTCAAAATACTGCTACAGCTGGAACAAAATGCTTACCTTCTGAATTCTCTCAGTTGTGTCATTTTTGTTTTGGTCATTTTGTTTCATCCTATATGCACATGCAAAACAAAAGTTCAATTGGACTACAATGAAATTATAGTAGTATATATAAAGTTATAATTTCATACTTCACAAAACTATGCATCTAACCTATTTCATACATCCTAACTTAGTTACAAGGAAAAACACTTACCTGCGAGACTGCAGAACTGCATATTCAGACTTTGTCCATTTTATTTCTTCAATTAAAACCCTAGGAAAAAATTCAACAGCTAGTACAGGCTTGTCAGAATTGCTTACAGTCACTTACCAATCAAGTCCATTCTTTCCAAATCTACATACTGAGGTAGTTGTTTCTTATACCCAGCAGCAATAAGTAAGTTACTATAAGTATCTATTATCTATATGAACTACAAATATATTCACCAATTCTATAGTACCCATATCCCTCACTTTCAAAAGACCAGAGAACAGAATACTGGAGCAGCTGGATCACAGAAGCTCGTTTACCAAAGTGCTTTTATTGACATTTTAAGCATGTAAAAATGTAGTAATCTAATTTTCAGAAACACTGGGTGCCTGAATCATGCTGCATTCAAAAGGTTCTTCAGAGTTCTGATGCATTGTCAAGAAAAAAAAAAAAAACAAAACCATAAAGAATTACATTTTTGAGGGATATCACTCACACACTACTAAAGAGTAGTATTTCCCAAACAAGGTCACAGGACACACAGAATTACAGAAATCAGAGAAGTTTAGGAGACTTTGACCTCTGGAAATTGTATTTTTGAGCCTTCTATTGAAAGGAGAGCCTTTAATTATGGTACTCATAGTCTTGTCAAACCAAGTCTTGAATAATTCCAGGAACTGAGATTCCACTTCTGAGGGCAACTCTTTTCAGTTTGTTCTCACAAGAAATTTTTTTTCAATTCCAGATGGAGTTTTCCCCTAAACACCTTGGGCCTGTTGCCTTGTCCTGTCAGGACACATCCTTGTGAAGACTACCTCCATGTTCTCTACAACTACTTTTTAGATACTGAAACTCTGATTAAACCCCTAGAATTGCCTTTTTCAGGCTAAACAAACCAAATTTCTGCAGCTTTTACTCATACATTCTCTGTATAAGAATAATACTCATACATACTCACACTCTCCAACCCTGTAATCCATTGCAGCCCTCTGCTAGTATCTCTCCCATCAACAAAACACAATCAGTGTTTTGTTGCTTCTTTCACTATTGCTTCTTAGCACAGAGACTAGGCTACTGATCTTACCCATGCAGCCTGAGGCAAGGTACATATTGGGTATTCCAACATGGGAGACTTGCAACTTACCGTTTTGCTCAGAAGCAGATCTAAATCCTCCATGCACTTCCACTTCTTAATAATATACTATGGGATTCTTTCTTCAAGTTCTTATCAGGTTCTTGGAGCTTTGGCTGAACTTTGGCCTTCCCAGCTACATCACTGCACACCTGAGAAATATTTCTGTGTTTGTGTATTGGTGTCAAGTTTCCTCTTCTACACTCCCTATGTTGCTACACTGTCCTAATTAGGGTGGTTCCTTGTTGCACCTGTTTCTTTTTCGACTTAAGGAGATGGATCACACACGAGCTTCAGCAAGGATCTCAGAGTATCGTATTACTCATGAGCTCTCCTGCTTTCCACTACACACCTACTACAGTTGCCTAGGCCAGTGGAAATGTACTCAAAAGGCCAGTGTCATCAGTTTTCCTCATCTTCCTCAAATTCCTTTGGATTTCAAGTTCTACAGTCTTGGCTGCAGTGACCCTAAGAGCCCTGTAACATCTCCAGAGGTTTCATGTACATGCAGTGAGTTCAAAAGAGTATTGCTCCTACTAAAGTCAGTGAATGGATTACAAAGTCATCCTCTAGGTACTCCCACTTTCTGCATTCTTAATGCACCACTGAACTACTTTCCCAACAAATATGAGGGTAAGCTGAAGTCAGCTATGACAATCAAGGCCAGAGGAATGAAACATGAGCGGTCCTCTTGTAAGGAGCTATACTACATGCACTGATACTGCTCTTTTACCTACAGTGCAACCTCTCGCCCTTTTCTGCCATTTACTAAGCAACTCACTGTCCATTACAGTTCTCCAGTCATGTAAACTATCCCACACAAATTCTGTAAATTCCGCTGATACATAACTCTGTGCTTGCAGAGAAAGTTCCAGCTCTTGACATTTCTCAAGCTGGGAGTATTTGTCATAAACAAGAGCTAGAATAGCATACTTTTGGTGAAATAATTAAGGTTTAAGTAAATAAAATGTGTCTCACAGTCACTAAACAAAACCAAGTGCTTCATCCTAAAAATGTTGTATTTTAAGATATGACAGTTCAAAAAAAAAATCATACTGCTTTACATGTAGAATTCCCTGACTATTTTAATGCCCAAGTAACATATAGCACATCCTAAATGATTCATTTCTTTAGACTATTACGCTTCACAAAAGACCTACCAGCAGTAGAACTGTTGATGAAAGAAGGTAAAAGGGGAAAATATGGGAGAAGTTCAACAGAATGAGTTCTGTGATATAAAGTATATAAAGACTTTTCAAATCCTTTTAAAAACACATACACATAAGTCAGCTTTTATGAAAAGGCTCACTTTCATTTAATGCATTACTTACTGTGCTTTTTTCTTATATTCTTGAATAACAAACTCTTCCCTTTGAAAAATTTGCAGCAGTTTATTGTATGCAACTCTGTGTCTTGCTGCTGCTATGTACATATTCTTAGGTGTCCATATTACAGCTTCAGCAAAAGGTATTCTAGTGCCTAAACAGAAGTCAGTGTTTGGATTACATTATTTGCTTTTAAAAAATTGACAACTTCCTAATCTACCTAAATCAAACTGTAAGAATCACAAATCAAGATGCACATTTTTACCTGGATTGAAATGTATCATGCAATGTACTGCCTCTTTTGCCTTTTTTTCTGTTGTATACATCTTCACCCCCTCACTCTCACTCTCTTTCTATATTCTCTATGTTACAATACAAGATGCCCGAAATAGACAGATAGGATCTCCAGAATTCGTCAAGTTTTGAGAAAGAAAATACTTTTGGACCAAACTATTGCTTGGGCAGGTAATGGTGCAAAGCACTGCACAGGTGAACCCCAGAACACGACCCATAACACAACAGAGAGCAAAACCATCTGCATTGTTTTATCATCAGTAGCTCTAAGCAAATACACAGAATCTTGTGAAAGACTCTGATCTGAGCAGCCAACTAAGAACTACTTAAAGCTCCCATCATATATTAAAGACTTGACAGATTTACAAATAAAACAAATGAAACTTTTTTTATTGCCCCATACAGCTTACCTACAGAGAGCTTTTTCATGTTTTCAATCGCTACATATCTTGCAAAATGGTAGACCATATCAATAAATCTTGCACCACCAGGAAAAATCAGTGTGGAAGGTGTAATTTGTGGAAGACTTGCTTCCTTTCGCCTCTAGAAAAGTACAATCATTAAATGCAAAATTAATTCAAGAAGTAAAGCAAAAACAAGAGCTATCAAAGACTTGACTGCATCTCAAAATGCTGCAGATTACCCACTAGAAAGCCTCATGCAAAGCTAAATGACTTTGCCACCACAGTTGACAGCTGTAGAAGAGAATAAAGTTTTTTTCAATGTTCCCAACACCCACCCAGTTCAGTACACAAGATTGTTTCAATGGAAGGACAGACATCAATGTTGGATTAATGTCAAAAACTAGTGCCCTCCTCACTCCTAACTGGTAATCTCTGAAAACACATTCAAGTTTTCTTTCATATTTTCTACTTAAGTCACGAATCAGTGTACTTTAATCGTATGTAAAGATGCTGCATCACTGGTTTTCACCTCACTAAAATACAGAAAGTATTGAAGAACATAAAGACAAGATTTTTAGAACAATCATTAAAACAAAGGCAGCTTAAGAAAGCAACATAATAACCAATGATAACTGATGCAATCAGTTTTGCTTTGTCTTTAAGAAGCTTGCCTTACATTTTAGCCCCTTTCCTGACTGGGAAATACAAGAAAATACTATGGATTACACGTAAACTTCAGCAAGGATCTCAGAGTATCCTATTACTCATGAGCTCTCCTGCTTTCCATAATTTTTTCATGCATGTGAATCAGCTTGCACAATAATAAACACCTTCCCAGGCAACTTAAATACCCCTCAAGTGGAAGGAAGTTATTCTCACCCAGGGCTAAGGGAATTTTTAGACTCCCATTTAATCAAAAACTGTTGCCCAAAAGTAAGCCATGGCACTTTTAGGACCCAACTAGGACTCTGTTTTCTAAATTCCCCAATGCCAACCTCTTTTCTTCAAGGAGGTCCAAGATAAACTATATCTATAGAATATATGTACTATATGAAAGAATATAAAGGGCAAAACTGAATTCTTTCATTAAAAAATCCTCATTTAAAACTCTCACATAAAACAGTTCCTTCAAAAAAAAGAGTAAGGTCACAGAAACCAACTAAGCATCAACTTCTACTTTCCATAATACTCACTGAAATTTCTCTTAGCCACAGACAGCAGTGCTTTCTAAATCTAGGACTTGATAATTTTGTGACTCCAGATGACCTTATCGTTTGAAAAGGACAAGGAAGTAGAAAAAAAAAAAAAAGAAAAAGGCACGTCAAAACACATTCAAATATTCAGATATCTAATTAACCATTGCAAAAACAAGAGTGAGACATAGATTTCTTATTGATGCAGAGCCAGAAAATGAGGGGCATTTATCCTAGACCAAGAATAGGTGAAAGTCTGTTAAATGACAATGTTTTCTTTCCATATGTTAATTACAGATTATTTCAGAGAGAGGTTTGTCTGCAACTCTTTCTAACTTGGGAGAAGGGAAGAAGGAAAAAAAAGAGGCCAGAACCCTGACCATTTTCACATCACTAGTCTTCCTCCTGCCATGTCTTCAAATGTATAAGCTGAAACAGCTCTTCTGTACAAAGAAAACCATTGAAGAACACAGGGTTCTTGCCATGTCGAAGTGCTGGCAACAATCCACAAATGCAAATGCTATTTTCTGTTTGGTCAGAAAGAATGGGACAGGTAAATTACTCACCAACAATTAAAATTTATATCAAAGTTGCCAAGTAACAGATAGCAACAGAAACAATTAATTAAGGCAAGATTTCAGACTGATTAAAACTGATTGTGATCAAAAGGAAACAAATTCTCTGACTACATGCTCTTCTTCCAAACTATCCCCCAGGAAACCTCCTTCCCCTTCAGCAACTGTATAAAATATATTCTTAATTAAGGGCATAGCAGGAACCTCAGAAGCCGAACTTACATGAAAGTTTGTTTTGCACGGTTCTCATCCAGCTCAGCAAACAAGAAGCGGGCAATGACAACAAACGCTTTGCTGTTTGGTTTATCAAACATATTCCTAATAAACAAATAAACAGCCACATTAGAAGTAGTTGACAAATTAACAGAGCATTTTTACTGGCTGTTCAAGACTACAAAACAATGCTATGTTACACACTAATGGATTGAATGCTTTATTTCCTACACAAAAGTGTACACCTTTCATCCTATTTAACACCGGTGAAATCCAGGGCTGCAACAAAAACAGTGTGGTCAGCAGGTCAAAGGTGGTGATTCTGCCCTTCAGTTCTGCTCTTGTGAGACCCCCACCTGGAGAGCTACATTAAGTTCTGATGTCCTCAACATAACAAGGACATGGAACTGTTGGAGCGAGTCCAGAGAAAGGACACCAAGTTGAAAACCAGACTGGAACACCTCCTCTGGGGCCGTTCAGCCTGGAGAAGAGAAGGTCGCAACCTTACAGCAATCTTTACAGTGTCTGAAGGGGGCACAGTGAAGCTGGAGAGGGACTCTTGTCAGGAATTGTAATGACAGAAAAAGGACTAATGGGTACAAACTGAGAGACGAAAAATTTAGGTTAGATAATTGGGAAAAAATCTTTATTGTGACAGTAGTGAGGCACTAGAACAGGTTGCCCAGGGAGATTGCAGATGCCTCTGAGCCCGGCAATGTTTAAGGCCAGGCTTTGAGCAACCCGGTCTAGTGGGAGATGTCCCGGCCCACAGCGGTGCGGCGGAGGTGGGATCTGTATGATGTTTTAAGGTCCATTCTAGCCCCCTAACAAAATACGATGCTACAAAACGATCCCAGAAAGAGTGTTACCCTTCAAGGCGAGTTTTCAAAACGCGCCAGGAAGCTCCTCACCTCGCCTTCCCCGGCTCTGCGGGTAAGCAAGAGTTCTCACCATTCCTGGGTTTCATTTCTTCAGAAAATCTGAAGTAATGTGGACCGGGCGGCACCGCGGGCATTTCCCGGGCACTATATGTCGCCAGGAGCACCGGGCCCCTAGGCGGCCATGGCGAGACGCTCCCGCCTCGCGCTCCCGAGCGAGACCCGGGGCCCCGCTCGGACCCCCCGCCTCCGCCCTCCCCCGGATCTCCCTAGCACTAACCTCCCTAGTTCTATGACACGGTAGCGGTCCGGCTGGAAGCCCAAGGCCAGCAAATAGAGCCAGAGATGATCGCTTTTCCAGTTGGTGCCCATGGCAGCTCTCGGAACAGGGCAGGCGAACCCCTCCCGCTCCTCAGAGCCCCGCCATCTTACCGAGCCCGCCAAAAACTCCCGCGCGCGGGCCCGCCCACACCATGTCCCTGCCCTCGCGAGACCTCCAGCCCTACCGCGGCGCCCGAAGACGAGCCGGGCGCGTTGCCTCACGGGAGCTGTAGTCCGGGTGCCGCTATCCCTCCAAAGGGCCCTTCCTTTAAATAGGGTTTTTGTGAACGGATTGCAGAAATTACGGATTGCGGGGAAAGAAAGAAAAAAAAAAAAAAGCTCCAAAACAAAACAATAAAAAACAAACCTCCTCCCCCCCCAAAAAACACAACGCACGCACACACACCAAAAAAAAAACACACCACCACTAACGAAAAACTCGCACCGGCAAGCGGGCTGCGCGGTTCAAACTTTTATGCCAAGGCATTTCAGTGCCAGACTCCCAGGCACTCACAACGACAGGAGTCCCAGGATGAGGGCGCAGGGGTGGGCCCGGCGGCCCGAGCAGAGCAGCGCAGAGCAGAGCAGAGCCAACTCCCGTGACTGCGCTTGCAGTCACACCCACCACACGGAGAGGGCTCTGAGATAGCAGTTCGGCCCGGTCCTCGGAAAGAAATGTTAAATTCGCCTCCAGTCCCCTTCCCATTTCCCCCAACTTCTAGAGAAGTTACTGTGTGCAAGCAAATGCAGACTCACCAGTCCTTAGCAAATAACTGATTTTTATTAAAACATTTTTTTTTAAATCACTCTCACCAGAACTCTCCTTACATTCAATTCCCTTTTTCCAAATTTTCTTTTATCCAAAGTCTGTATCTCTTTACTCTCTATTTTTCCTTTCTTTTTACAGTCTCTTCCCCTTTCTTATTTAAATGCTATCCTTATACCCAAACCACCTTAATATTGAAGTATTTACTCCCTTTTAGTCTCGGGAACCACAACTGATAGCATCATGACTGCCAAAAAATTCGCACACAGAAGGCATGTGGAAAGGAAGTCCTTTTGTGCATAAAGCACTCTTGCCAAAGAAAAGCTCTAAGCATCTAAGCTCTGTAGGTGTAGAGCCTAACAAAAGAACCTGAGAAAATCTGAGATAGACAAAGTCTCTTACCCCTTCCAGCAGCAAAGAGGTAGATGCAGCACTGCTTTTCACATAGACTGAAAGGGGAAATTTTGTGGGCAAATCCTCATCAAATCCTTTTGTTGGCAGCCCTTTATGCAAAGCACCGGGGTGTTCTCATGGCTGTTATACCATCACCAACAAAGATTAGATTAGTTAGATACGCTGGTTAGGTTATACCTGGCTTGGAGCCTGACACCCATGCTAACCAATTAATGTAGGGTGCATTCCTTACAGTGAAAAACCCAGATTCTTGATGCAGCTAAGTGAAACAGTACTGATTTTTTAAAAAATATCCCCATAATCCCTAAGCTAGGCAGGTTCATTTTTAAAAAGGAGAAATCTAAATTAAATATGGCAAAGGAACACTGTATCAAAAAGACATTTTTATGCTTCTCTATTCAGCTCTTTGCCCTGTAGTGTAAGGGCCATTTGTGCGTGAAAAATCCTGTTGATCCTCTTCATCCAAATCCAAAATGTCTGGGACATCATCTGACTCTGAAGACAGGTCTGTGATAGTGAAATCTGGAACCTGTGTAGGAATGAAATTCCAGTCAATTTAAAAGTAAAACTAAACAAATTTGTGCAGTACCTCTTCACTGAAGACAGGACACAAAGATGCTCAGCACCTCTAGAAATCAGACCAAACATCCTGATTACAGAGTGAAATATGCTCAGACACACTGGACACATGAACAATTAAGAGAGCTCAAATACTACCCAAGATGGAAAACAGTTGCTTAGAAGGTAGGATTTTAGAGGAGAGATGTAAAAGAGCTGAATGTAGTGGACTGAATTTACTAGAGCTGGTGACTGGGAAAGGAAGAAAGGAGGATTTTAACTAGTTTTGCCTTTCTTCTTTTCATAGACGCAGTGAACTATACAAAGTAATCTGCCCTGAGGAGATTGATATCGATTGCTGTGTTGCTCTGCCTGCCTACTGCCTCAGACCTTTCCTGATAAAACAAATACCTGGAACTGCAATCTCACTTCAGCCTCTTTTTTAACTGCATGTATAGTATTCTGTACTGCTAAGCAGCACAGGGTTTCAGGAATTGCCAGAGAGACATCAGTGGATACATGGATGTTACAGACTTCTAAAAATGTTGGCTAAGACACTTAGGAGCTTAAGTCCCAACCCTTAAGTCCCCTTTGAAGGACTTAGATTAGTTAGGCACTTCTGAAAAATGGGATAAAATTAAGTAATTTACTCGTAAGTTTTTTGCCCCAAGTGAAAAATACTCACATCTGTAATATGATATATGGTTAGTTTTAATGTTGGTGATGTGATGTACTTGGAGCCAGACACAGTATCAGCAAATAACTACCTGCTGCATTTTGACAGGACTTTGGTTCTGCATGTTCAAAGCCAACAGCAGCTTTTACCATTTCTGTAACTTAAGCTCAGCACTGACTGAAGAGGCATTTTTAATACATTCCCTAACTGCAAGACACCTTATGACTTACTTTAATGAGAGACAGTAAGCAAGATCGATGCTTTTGCCTGCTATGAAGACAGGTCACAAGGGCAGACAGTATATCAAAAAAAAGGGACTACTGCTTCAGCTACCAGGTTGTATATAACACAGAAGCACTGCATATTAATTTACTGGTCTTACAGAGTAAGTAGTCATTGGACACCAGGGATCTTTGAAATACTAATTATTTATTAAAACTGATCTTTAGAAAAACTTAAGCAGCATGTAGCTAACCAGGCACTACTGTGAATACCATGAAATACGTGGATGACTTTGAGAACTTAAGCTTGATCAAAATAAGATCAGTATTTTTTGTCTCCCAGAAGATCAAAAGGCATTAGGAACGCAGGAACTGCATCTTTCTACCAGCAAGAATTATCTTGCATCTTTTTGCTTATGGCAGTTTTCCTAAAACTCTCATTACTGCACTTTGAAAAAGCAACAAGTTTGCCCATTATCAGCACATAACTTTGTATTTCAGAGTGCAGTACAAATACAGGCATCCTAACAAGACTAAGTAGTCCATATTCAGTTTTTAAGAGTGTACTCAAATGGATGGTTCTATCTATTTAAACTGACCAGGACACAGTGATGTTCAGTGTGTGTGAGTCTGACCAGTAAGAAATTTCTGTATCATACATTTAAGAGGTTTTTTTATATCCATTTTGTTCTTAGCCACAACAGAGTAATTGCTTAAATTTAAGTTTCTGCTTTATTTATCTCCTTAATGCATGCAGTAGAAGAACCTGACTCCTTTAATATAATAGTAAGATTTTGATAGTCATGAGAGAACTTCGAATTGCAATGTATCTCAGCATGAGCAAAACAGACTGGATGTCAGTATGACTCACCTTAGTTTTGACCTTGAGAAATTAGAATCACATTAGAATCACATATTCTGACATCTGCACCACAAACAATGCAAAGCCCTTGGTGTTATGGGATTGCTTACATAAAAGACCTTCACTTCCACCACTTTTCACAGTTGACTCCCTGCTTTCAACTTCCTATCAATTCTTGCAATAAAAGATTAAGACCGGGTACAACTTTTCTTCATGCAATTTCTCTGTATGATTCAGTAAATCATTTACAAAGATACAGTACTAACAAAACCCCTACGTAGAACAGTGCAAAAAATACTTTGGCATTTTGCTGTCTACATACGCAATTGTTAATGTCAATACTAACAACTTCAATCCATTTTTTTCTTGCTAAGTTTTTAGAACTAAGCGACTAGCATTTTGACACGTCATTCTCATTTTGTGAACTTTAAAAACAAGCACTTATTTTTAGTCATCAAAAACTGTATTACCCTAAAGAAATATAATTTCCATGAATTGGCAATAAATAAAAGGAAATTTACTTAACAAAACACTCTGCACAATACCTCCAGCAAGCTGCTGCATGTAAGACTCTCTAATCATGTAAATTACTAACTGAGCATGCTTAAAAATAACTTCGGTTCAGTTTCATCTTTTTAATTAGAGGGTTTAAATTTTTGGTGGTAGCTACTGCTTTTTTAAAATAATGAGAAATAATTCATCAGTTCTTCCCAAATCCTTTCACCTATTGTACTAGCTATAAAATATTACCCTAAGTTGAATTCTGGAAAAGATTACTGTAAAAATATTAATCTTGAAGAATAGAAGACATTTCCAAAGCTTTACACCTTTCTTACATTGAGGCAAACTAGCAGCAGCTCCAGGCCTTATACAAATCTTGTAACTTGGCTTTGACCAATGCTATAAATTTCTTTGTAAAACTTGCATACCATATATAACTATTTACACATGCTTATATTGAAAGCTTTTCTAAAAAACTATTATCAACAATGATAGAATAATAGTTCTCTGTTAAATGCACCTGGGAAGAGGAAGCATGAACTAGCATGAACAATTTTTGAGTGATCTCTAAAAGAGAAGTGATTTTCTGAATTATACATAAACCCTAAATAACCTTACAAGTGATTACAATATTAGTATTCTAACCTTTACCATCCTAGGTTTTGTATGATTTTGACATTCTTCCATTTATTCTACTTTACCTGCCTTGCTTAAAATAGTTGAATCTACTTCCTATCATTTTCCATATATCTGGTCTTAACTTTTTTTAAAGGCTCCAGAGAAACCTCACAGTTTTCTAGCCCAAGCTATATCCTCAAACGTGATTTTGGACTAAGAGGAAGCAAGCTTCTGTGCAGTGCAGCTGAGCTATTTAATACATGCAGTTAGAGAGAAACAGGTAAGATGGCAGTATCTCAGGCATCACTCTTGCCTCCAGTGGATGTATTAACAGTCATACTCTCTAGCTGCACTAGAGAAAAATCCTAAGTTCTGTTTGTAGAGCTGCAGTTAGACTTCAGTGTGGCATATGACATGCTAAATTACCTGCAATAAGATACCCATGCAAGTACAGTTGCAAATCAGTTTAAATGTTCAATGCTCTCTGTATTAGTGGAACCTAATAATCTTAATCAGATAATTTTATTCTATATAAAAAAATCAGGAACATACCAATATTCAGCTATCTCTTCCACTAGGGAAGAGTTCCTAATTCTGGGGAACTAATGGGGGTGTGGGGTTGTGTGTGTGCAGATAAAAACTTAAAAACATTTTGGGGGGGGTGGGCAGCATCCAACAAAAGAAGCACCTATCACAACAGCATGACAGAGGTAGACCTTTAGGTAAGTATTTAACCACATCTTGCTCTGTTTGCAGCCACCAGTTGTAGGTCAGCTGCTGGAAGTCCAAGTAACTTTTGAACAGAAGCCACCCAACAGTGCATAGTAAAGATGAAGTGCTTTGAAGGTCCAGGCTGGTAATAAGTTTTCCTTGCTCTCTACTTCATCTGCTTGCTGAGATTTAGTGAAGCTGGACAGCCATGCAAGAATACAAACCAGTAACACAAGACAGAATTGACACAACGTACTGCTCCTGCACTAATGATGCTGTTTATTTCTCAGGCCTTAAAAGACATTTTAAGGCCTGAGAAAACAAAACAAAAGTTTGATTATCTTATTTGATTGATCACCTCAGGATGAAGCCCCAGAGCAATTAGACTTTAAAATACACATAGAAGAATGAGAATCCCCTTCTTTGAATAGCCCACTGCTCCCACACCTAATTAGTTCCACTCAGTTCCTGAGCACATCTACAATAGTGGAGCCACTCTACAAGTATTACTGCAAATGGAGATACAAAGGATATTCTTGCTGGACCTATGCAATAGTAAGCTAAACTTAAAAAATAAATTAATTCCTGAAAGCACTATGTCTCCAGAAGTCTTAACTCAGGCCCTAGCTGGAGAGGAGTCTATCACTGTCTGGCTCACTATGATTCCAGGTCTGGTCCAGCAGGGGGAGCGCGGTGAAAATAGAGGGGTGGGAACAGTGGAGTGCCCGAAAAATAAAACTTTAATGGTGGTAAATAACACAGAGACTGCATGGTCCAAGGGGCAGCATTCAAAGACTTGGAGGCCGGGCTAACTTAACAATATATAAGGTCCAATCCTGAATGCGAGACAAGGGACATGACCTCCTATGTCAAAGGTCCTGAACCAACAGAGAACCAGAACCAGAGACATGACCTATTTTGGAATGATGCTATTAGCATCCTGATTTCCATCCTTTGATTATCCTGCCTTCCATGGTCTCAGGGTTACGGTTTCTGCATAAGCTACCTGGGCTAAGGTATTATCTATCCCAGCTAGCTTGGTTCCCACAGGAGTCTCACCATCTCATGTTAGTTTTAAGTAAACACCCCCCTTATATAGAGTATTAAAAGCTGTAAGTTACAGAATCTTTACCTGCAATCCTGTTTTGCTACAATTTCATTTAATACTGTGCTTAAAACAGTCTTCCTCACACTTCTAGGCCAACTCCTATCTAACAACTAACCCTCTCACATTAGAAGGCTGGACAACATGTAATTTCCTTTAGTGCCTACATCATGTCAGGTGAAGGTATCTGTTCCATATAGCAACAGTGACTATGTGATAAGCTTTCTTTGAACTGCGTTTTTGCCTCACACGATTTGGTGACTTCTCTGAAAATGGTGGCTGGCATTGCTACACTAGATGATTGCAACCCTAAGTTGTATAGGGTATGCATCAGGAAAAAAAGATACAACTTACCTGGACAGCCCTAACCCAAGAAAGCTCGTTTCTTAGTAACTACTTCTTTTCCAGTGGAGGGGTTCACAGGACTTACTGAGAACAATTCCACTGAAGTAGCTGAATGTTAACATACATTCATCACTTGTTGAAAAGGATAAATAAAGTTAAGTTCAAACTGGTGATGCAACTGAGAAGTAAACACTGTTTATAGGGAGTCAGAAGATAAAGCAGGTAGATGGCCATGTCATGCACACTCAACACCTACTGTGAAGGGAGAAGAGGGCTCTTTTGTCCATATCCATCTCTTTTCAATATTAGAACATCCAGCAGCTCACAGCTTAGGTCATCTTTAAAGGTGACAACAGCAGGGATCAGCAAAAGCAGAGGTAAAGCTAAGACTCAATGGATGGATACACAGAAATTCAAAAGGAAGGAAATGCTGCAGCAGTTTCTATCTGTCAATACATACACAAACATTTTCAATGCACATCTACTTCATTTGCATGTCAAAACTTGCCTTCTGCTGGACCCAGTTTGAGAGAGTCACAGAAGAGCAAGTTAGATTGTTTTAAAACAAAGGAGCCAGGCTTTAGCTACTAAAGCATTTATTACTGACATACAAAAATGAGTTACAAAACAATAGCTACAAAAACACACACACACACAATAGCAGGCACCTGGGTACAAACAGCATGAATCTTGCCTTTATACTGCATATTAAAAAATGTGCTGATAATTATTTGGTTAGTCACTGGAACAGTGTTCATGAAGCATCTCTTAGTCATATGATTTAGATGCTCTTAGTCATATGGTGTAGTTTTTAGGTATTCCTGCAGAGAGCAGGAGTCAAACTTGATGATGCTTATGGGTCCATTCCAGCTGGTGATATTCTATAATTCTGTGGTCAAGCTACTGACCACAGAATCATAGAATAAGTATTCTTATTAAGGTTAAGTATTATCCAATACTTAAGCTTATACAGTTAATGTTAACACTGCCACAGCATTTAACTCCAGCTGACTCATTCAGAAACCCCACTTTCAGTTTTGGCATTCTGCACTCACAGAACTTATGGCATGAATTATGTAGCAATACAATCTGAGATAGTCAGATGCATAATTATCAAATGTGTGATCTGCAGTAAACATAGCATTTAAGTGTACATAGCTAGACTATAGAGCTTTTAAATGCATTTCACAGTACGTAAGGCTTTTATATCATTCTGGTAGAGATAAAGCAACAAAGGCTTTCAGCTATGGTGGGTTTTGTTTAGACTAGTGGCATTATTACCACCGAAGCACAATGAGGTGCTTGACACAAATAGTGTATCCTGACAACTGTCAGCTGACAATACTTAGGCACTTGAGTCTAGTTTGAATTTTTAAGAGTGCCTTAACTACACCGGACAATACTTACACCATGCGTAAGTGTTCTGTGCTGTAGATTCCCCTATTCCTGTATTTATGGAATGTTCACCAGAAAATGGTGAAAATTGATTTTTTTGACAGCTACACTTAGTAAGGCCACTCATTTGGTCAGTCAGCAGAGTACATGCATGCTATGCAGTTTATTCAGTAGTGTGTTCAGGCTGTTTGTCTTTCTGGCTGGAACTTTCCTCCCCTTCACTTTTGCTTTCAGCATGCTGAATGCCAGGCAGTTGTGGGTAAAAGGGACCTACCAGCCAGTTGAGCGGTGTGTTGTTAACAAGATAATCCATCACGTCATCCAGAGACTCCTTCATTTTCTTCAGCTGTCCTTTGCTAACTGCAATAAAGCTGTCTGATAATTCTTGGAAGGAGGATGCTGACCGAAAACTCTGGTAGACATCACCTGCCATTGACCCAACACTGTAAACCTGATCCTGTACATTCTGTGGCAGCCCCTGTAGGCTTGAGACCAGTGTGAGGCAGGTAGTCTGAAGCTGCTGAGTGAGGCTCCGTGCAATAGCTAGAGTTCTTGACTCAATGTGCTAGAAAAAACAAGCATAACAGCACAATTAGTGTTTTTTTATGACTGTAGCACCTTTCTGTTGATCAAGATACTTAAAGAAGCAAAGTAAAGGGGATAAGTGAAATAAAGCTATAGGAGAAAATAAACCAGGTTTTAAGCCTGAAGCATCAAAGACTTAGAAGTACCTGATATTTCTTCAACACTCAAGTACTTTGTGAAAAGAAACTGATAGCTTCTACCCAGCGACAGTCAAGCAGATTCTTGTTTCAACTCTGGATAACAAGTCAGAGCAGGTAAGTACATTCTAATCAATTAACTATCCCTGAAAGCTACGTATAGGACTCAGTGAGTCTGTGCCTAAGACTGCTGACAAATCATTAATTCTGGTCTGGACTCATCACATAAATGGTTTCTAGCTAGTCTACATACAGATATCCCAACACAGGTTCACCTACTAAACAGGATGAGCATTCTCAAGAAAGGAGAATGAACCCCAGAGTGTTTGCAGGAAGTAGGCTCATTTAAAAAGTCTGGGTCCCCTATTTCTCAGAAGTCAGCTGCCCTTAGCTTCAGCATCCAGCCTCTGTTGCACACTTCAGGGACTGTTAGTTTTCCATCACTTTGATGGGATACAATACATTTATTTCTTGTGTACATTTACATCTATTTACCTCAGCACTACGCAGATCATCACCATCACTTTGGCCTGTATTTTTCTTCCATTCTACCCAGGATTGATAAAGCTTTTCCTGAGCACCAAGAAGTTTCTTATTGGCACTATTCACATTCTTTCTGGCATACTCGATCTGAAATACAGCCAAATAAGGAAATAGAGCCAAGAGTCCAAACAGTTCTTTTCGGGCTTCTCTACCTTGACTGTTTTGTAACCTCCTTTTCAGAAAATCAGTATAAACAACATTGGGGAGTATAAGGATGTGTTCAGTCTCATCAATGAATTGAAAACTGACAGCAGTCTTAAGATGTTATATAGTGTTCCTCTCTGCCTCATCTATTTCCCCCACCCTCCATCCTATAGGAGAAACTGAAAGTGTATAGAAGGCCATGACGCTGTGTACAGGTTGTCATGTATATAAAGGTATTTGCTGGGATAAAAACTACTGAAGTACCAGAAATGTTCAGAGACAGAAGCAGCAAGACACCAAGTCCCAAGAAAATCTGAAATTTTACTAATAAAAAGGACTCAGAGGACTCATGTGTTTCTAAATTGCATGACACTTTCTTCACTGAATGAATTATGTGTCAAAACGAGCACTACAAAACAGGAATAAATTTAAACTTGTTTCTTCTATTTCTGCAGTGCTTGCAGTTACAAGCAATTGCTCATTAGTTCACAGCTTAGCCTGATTTAGAACTCTCCTGAACAGTGACGAAAATCTCCTAATGGCAAACTCTTTGTATTTAACGTAATACACGTAATTCATGTAATAATGTATTAATACATTT